>OY744476.1:37519149-38719149 GCA_963556175.1 Tipula confusa
CTCCCAGTGGTTGGGTAACAAGCACTAAAACAAAAAATGTTCAAAAAAGTTTAAGTTGATTATTAAAATCTAGAATTCTTCTTTCTACAGGTTCCCGGGGGTTTGTTTTGTTGCGAAAAAATTAAGTAACACTATATTTCTTTTTAATGAAATTCTCGAATAATATCAGAACTCTAGTTGGAGAAATTTATATTGCTAAAAGTAGCAATGTGGAATGTTTTGATAACCTATTCTCATTATAGTTGTTCGTTACTTGACATAATGATCACCCCAGTGTCGTCCCAACCAAATAATAATTCATTTTAATATTTCAGCCCCTAATAAATCAATACTTTATCCATGCCAAAAAGTGGTACACCTTTAGCAACCAATAGTTTTAATTCACGTTCACGGATATGACTGCAATTGCAGTCATTTTTCTGTTTATATATGGGTGATGACTTCTATATAAATTCATGGATTTTGATCGGTGGATTAGTAAATCAGAGACTCCCATAAATTTCCGGCTTATTTCAAAATACACAGATACTATTTCTTTTTTTGTAACTTTTGTATAAATTATTTTTTAATAATAATATTATTATAGAAATGTGTTCATATGAAAAAAAAACGTGAAAGGCTTCGCCAGTTGTTCGAAGAAGTAGGCTCGGACGATAAAAAATCCGAATATCAGATATTCCGAATGATTCAGAATCTGATCCCTTTTCAGATGACGGTGAGTTTAATGGAGATCCGGATTATAATCCAAGCGAAGAAGAGTCCAAAACAGACAATGATGTGGAATTAAAGATCGATACAATTCAAACTAGTGAAAATTTGCAAAATTTATCGGATAAAAACGACCAAATCTGACAAGAAAATATAAAAAACATGCCGAATTTTTATCTTTCAAATGAAGACGCTGGTGTCAAAATTAACGTTCATGAAAATTCCAGTTCCCGAAATATTTTTGATCAATCAGTTTCTAAGGATGTAATTGGAAAATTAGTCGGAGCAACTAATGCTTATGGGAAAGAATTGTGTAACGCTAACCAACCTTGCACATGGAATCGGCGTGCTGCTGTCTTTCACGATGCCAGTGAATTTGAGGTAGGTAATAAATTTTTGGGATTTTGTCCTTTTCAAGGTCAGAGATATAGGCGAAACATTCGCCATTGTTTTTCAAAGGATTTTCTATACTACACACCAATTTTTCAATACACAATAATCTGCCCGCTGATAATAGCAAATACTGAGATGTTTTAACTGCCATATGATAGAAGATGGTTATAATGAAAATGGTGGAAAGATGAGGAAAGTTTCTCCGTTACTAAATATCATCTTGAAGAATTTTAATGCTGCAATTTCACCACCTTAAACATTATCGTTAGACGAATCATTACATTTTTTCCGAGGCAGATTGAGTTTAAGGCAATACATCAAAAATAAAAAGGCCATGTACGGAATTACATTTTATAGCCTGCAACAAGTGACGGATATTTGCTAAATATGGAAATTTATAAAGGGAAAATGGAATCATCTGCAGTAACGTCCAAAACACGCATTCTAGTAATGAGGTTAATGCAACCCTATTTAAATAAAGGACACCATTTATTTTTGGATAACTTCTATAACAGTTTGAATTTATCTGAAGAACTACTAGCAAATAAAACGCATTGTTCTGGGACTGAAAACAGAAAAGGAATTCTAAAACAAGTTGTTGAAAATAAATTAATAAAAAGTGAATATATATATATATATATATATATATATATATATATATATATATATATATATATATATATATATATATATATATATATATGCGTGTTTGCTACATGTAATAATCCATTAGCAGACAAAATTATTAAATGTAGTGGTCTGTGCGAAAAATTTTTGCACTTGGGATGCTCTAAAATTAAAAATAACGCTTTTTTGCTATTTGGTACGAACATTTTTAAATGGTTTTGTGATATCGGCAAGTTGTCTCAAAATACGTTAGTTATATGCTGAATACACTTCAGTCCGTTGCTGCTGATAATAAATGAATCATTAAACTGGTTTCTCTTCTGAAAGGAGAGTGACTCGTCTTGGAAAATAGAAAATTCTAATATCGAAATCGGATGGAATTGGCACCCCTACTTCACAAGAAGATGGTCCATTACTAGTTAATATCCAGAAAAAAATTATAATCGGTGCATGTGCTGACGTTAATACAAATGGGTTAAAAGCAGTTCCTGTGAAGAGATATGTTATGCATCTCGCTTCGCAAACTTTACTATTCTTCTGAGGGTATTAGGAATCATTTAACTAAAAAACTGTAAACTTCGGATGACTAACAGGAGTTTCGTTTACTAGTTACCCCCACCAGAGACGTTAGTACTTTCAATTTCGTCTCATTCAAGATTGAAGTGTGTTCACTAGATTGCTACGTACTGATGTTTGGCCAATAGGAGTGATGATCCGGGAATTTATTGATAAACCGAAAAACGAAGTAACTTGTTAGAATTGATATATAAACTAATCGAAACCCTTGATTGCCTTGTTAAAAACGATGAACACCATAAATCAATTTTCTTAACTATTAAGCTTGGTAAAAGCGAATTTGTAAGTTTTTTGAAAATATTCATTGGTTACATCTCTTTGATTATTGAAATTTGTATCTAGATTTTATGGAGTCATATTTTTTGCTATCGAAAAGATCATTCTGTCATTGATTTGACAAACACTTCCACTTGGCCAAAAACGATTTCGTAGAAAATGCAACCCAAATGTACTTTCTTCAGGCTATGAATTGTTTAAAGTTACCGGAACTGAATTTCAAAAAAATGCATAGAGCCAAATTTCGCCAATTTGTTCATGATGTTGAGTCCGCGATAAAAATTATCCCAAAAATTGTTGGTCCTTCATAAATACAAAAAGAGGAACTTTCGATATTTGCGAAATCTCATCAAAATTTTCCCCTAATTTTATAACCTCACCATGCCATATCATTTAATTTAAATCAATCCTCTAATACTAGTCATGGCAATCTGTGATCGGTTATTTTCGAAATCAATGCTATCCACAACTTTATGTTGAAATTAAAACCAAATCACTATCCTTGTCCTGATCTTATCCCTGCAACTATTTTACGCAGATGTTTACAGTCTTTGGCTTTGCCTTTATATTCATTACGTACGCGATTCAAAAAAATATGCTAACATATAGTTGGCTTAAATGTAATTTTTTCCATTATACCAATTAGTGATGACATCATGTTAGCGGACCTGAAAACGCCCATTATATAATTATTGTACATAGTTTAACAACTTTCGGGCTTTGAAGAGATTTGGCTCGGAATGACAGCCGAAATTTGATTTTCTATTTTGTATGATAAAAACCGAAAATAAATTTTAATAGAATCACAAACTTAAGTCGGTGCAGTGATTATTTCGAGTATTTATTCTACATACTTATTGTATACAATGCTTTGCCCATTTACTCTCCCACTTATAGAGTAAGATTTGAATTTTCGAATTTAAAATCTTCCGTTCCTCAAAATGATACGCTTCGTCCCTGATTTATATATATATATATATATATATATATATATATATATATATATATATATATATATATATATATATATATATATATATATATATATATATATAATTAAAATAAGACCATATATAAATTATATACATAGTCAAAAAATCATCGAAAAGGCATTACATAAAAATACCACAACAACAATTTGTTATAATTTAAAATTATTAATATTTATGAAAAGCATAAGGATAATAATTCAATTCTCATTCCTTAAAAAAAATTAATTTTAATATTAAGTGAATGGTTCTGGTTGTGCAATGTCTTTTCATTACATATACATACATACATATATCTATATATAAACATACATTTTTTATGCTGCTATTATGTACTGTGTGCTGTGTGTAAATGGCATAGAAAAATTATGCGAAGCAAATGAGAAAAAATTATTTATGATTATTATTTTTGGTTTTATATATATATATACATGGGTGGCAGGATGGGCGAGGGTGCAAAATTATTTTCACTACCAAATGGAAAACTAAAACAAAACAAAAAAATGAAAAGCCACAGATGAGGATAATACAACAGTATAACAAAAACAAACAAATAAAATCGCATTTTTCATATACCAAACTGGCGTTTTAATGTTTGTTATATAGTCAGATGTTCGTAACATTTAGTTAGATGTGGCCCGTTACATTATAAATAATATGTACTTTATTTAAACTAAAATGTCAATTTGTTTAATTGTTTGGTAATGTTTTATACCACGCAATTGATACCCGTTGAGGTCGAATCTAATTTAAATGAAAAGTTCTCGATCACATAAGTGTTTATGTTATTAAAAACCTTCTAAATGCAACACCGTTATCTAACGGCCATATGACATGCTGTTTCAAAAGGTTTTTGTTAAATGTTTGCCACTAAAGTATAATCTTCTCCTGACCTGAAAATTTCTTATAGTAAAACAATGCCGCCGAAAATATACATGCTGATAGTATATTTCTTGAACCTACAAATGAGAAAAAGGTACGATAGTCTTTGGGGTTACCGGGATACTCCAGGTGTTTAGTCAATAATTATGCGGTTATTGCACTTATTGCATAAATTCAATAACTATCCGCTTATTGCATACATTTTTATATTATATTATATTATATTATTATTATATTTTTTTCATGTGACGAATATTATTATTATTATTTTACCACCTAAATATTGATCAGTTAGTCTAATTACCCATTACATCGTGTATTTCGGTACTCTTTAGGTCATTTTTCTGAAAAAATTAAAAGACTAATTAAGAGTTATTTTCATTTGTTTGTTCGGTAGTTTTTTTTAACCAATAGTATTCGTTGAAAATGATGAATGTTTTCTTTGCAGTTTTTTCATAAAAATAATTTATATCCAACTTTTCTACTGAACGAACATGGCGAGGCAGAGATGTAATGTTACGTGTAAAAGAAATACAAACAAAAAACACATCGGTTTTGTTTGTTTGTATCAACGAAAGTAAAAATACGGCTTGTAATACAGAAGGTTTTGATTACAAATACTAAACGAAAACCGAAAACAAAATCATTCTGAATTTTCTTTATTAGAGCTATGAAGGCAAATTCTCTGATGACTCTGTTTTTTTTTAATGGATCAAAGCGAATTCAGTGTTGCCTTTATTCGTCCGTATGGTAGTTTTTTTTAACTGGGGTAAGCATTTCGAGCTACGAGAAGTTGGCCGATATTTTTAAAAAAGTAACGACATGTCGTATTAGATATTTTTTTAGGTTGCGACAGACATGTCGAAATGAGTAAAATATTTTTTTACATACAATTGACCGTTAAAAAAACTGAGTGTTTGTTTGCTAGGAATTAGATTCAAAATTGTAATGATCTGTGCTGTCTGTAAAATGACCGTCACATGTCCCATATGATGTGTAATATAAAAACATTAAATATAGCATTAAATATAGCAGGTATTCAAAGAAAAGTAATAAACATACCATGATGATTTTTACAAACGTAAATATTGCAGTCCAAACATGAAGAATGCAATTAACAGATGCAAAAGAAACTGCATAAAATGCTTTTAATGTTTATTGGATCTATCCTATGAATTTTATCCAATCTGAATGGACAGTATACCATTTTGTTTACCTTATCAAATTTAAAAGACTTTAGAGTAATGGAAAATTTTTTACAATTTAAAAATAGGATTTGTACGAAATTTTTCATTCAAAAGCCAGTATGAGGTTTTCCTAGGTGAATATTTAGAGCTAGGACATATGAAAGTGGCTAAAAATACTTGTCAGATGAATATTGCAACACAATATTTGCCGCATCATGGAATATTAAAGGAAACTAGCAGTACAACTTTGTTACGAGTGGTGTTTGATGTCTCGACTAAAACCACATTTGGGAATTAACTGAATGGAGAGTAAGCAAGCAGACCAATAGTGCAGTCAAGTTTGGTCGAATTTTTACTGAAATTTCGCTAATAAAATAGTTTTTACGGAAGAAATTGAACAGCCCTAAGGCAACACCAATGATTGTGACTACCATAAAATTGTGTGGAAAATAGAACCGCAAGAAGAACTAAAATGAAACCTCATTTGAACCATTTCTAGCAACTCAAATACTAAATCCACTGGCATTAGATTATCAAAAGGAATACCCAAAGGCGGCAGAAATATTAAGGAACGATTTTTACGTAGATGATTTGATGTCCACCACTAGCGATTTGAAAGATGCTTAAAGCATAGCGAAATATGTTGTTAGAAGCGTCAAAATTATATGATCCTATTGGATGGATATCACCTACCAAACAAAATAAAAATTTAGTTCCTGAAGTTATGCTTTAAGAGCAAAGTTGGGATGCCCTTTTGCCAGACATAATTTATAAAAACTTTGGTGAAATCGTAATAATTTAGGAAAACTGGAAAAGTTGGCTTTTTATGCGGGATGGCAAAAATGGTTACAAGATAAATCTGCCAACAGTAAAAGCAAGGGTGGCACCAATTAAAATAATCAGTATTCCTCGGTTAGAGCTCTGTGCTGCTGTTCTACTAGCCCACTTGAGGCTGTCTGGGTTAGTCATGTTTAAGAAGAAGTATAAATTTGACCGATCAATTGGCGCAGTCGTTAAAGCTGCGGTATTTGGGATGGGAGGTACCATGTTTGAATCCGAAAAGGGTTACAAAAGTGATTTTTCATCACCTGATTACGATCGGTGATGACGATGAACATAACTTTGACCCGCTGTTGGAGTGCAAAATCCATGACCGAACCATCGTCCATGTCAGTACAGGCTGGCTGGAGCAATGCAATGTGCAGATGGATTTAGAACAAACCTGTTTTCGTGTGTCCTCAATTTGACTGGTAACGGCGTAAGGTAGAAAAATTATCCGCGAAAGAGTTGGGAGAGCTTTGGCCTCTGAAAAGATTGCACAGTTCGAACACACTAAAAAAACGTATAAATTCCAGCTTGTGGACCGTTTAGATCATTGTGGTGAGTTGGACATCATCGTGTACTGGGAAATGGCCAACTTGTGTATCTAATTGTGTGACATTTTACAGCAACATACAAATCACAGTCAATTGGGGCATCTGTCATCAAACCCGACGGATTGTGCTTCACCAGGGTTATTACGGCTCAAAACAAAACAAACTAAACAGCCTAAAATCAAAATTGACTTCTCTTTTTCCAATTTTAGAAAGATTTGGTTTATTACGAGAGGGAGGAACACTGCGTGTAATGCAGAGTTATCATATGACGTTAAACATCCCTTAACATTTCGAACAAAACATCAATATTCTTTGCAATTCCATCAAAAAGTTTAGCAAATCTATATAATGTTTGGACTAAGCAAGTCTTGTGTGCATGCCACAATAATCTGTGCTGCAACTGCAGAGTGGACCTTAGTTACACCGACTAGGCTTTGGCGAGCCAAAAATTTTGGTAAATCGCTTTTCATATATCGAATTTCGTCTAAACATTAACCACACCCAAAAACAAAATTGATACCTGAACCTAACGCTTGCGAATCTCTGATATAATCGGGGAGTTCATTTTGTTGTCTTTGTATACGAATATACACGTACACACTCGTCTATATTTAGTCGAGTGCGGAGCAAACAAATTTTAATAAATGAGATGAATATCTTGTTGTGTTGTTGGTTTTTTGCCTTATATACATATACTTACTGGTACATAATACATTATTATATACACAGCATAAACCATGAGTCAAAAAAAGGGTTTCGAGTATTATTTTTTTGTAGATGGTATATGGAGGATATGGAGCGCAAAATTTTTAAAACTTTCCGTTATGTTGTTGTTGTCTTTTTTTTTTCATTTACTTCGAGAGGGAACATTAATCAAATTATAATTTGTTGAAGTATTTAAGGCAGGCAGGCAATTTAGTTTGCTTATTGTGTGTGTATTGACTTTTCATACTTCACATTTTTTTTTTTTTTGTTTTGGTACCAATGCTGGGAGTTTAAAAGATATTGTAGCATTTGCTATGATATATACATATATATATATATATATATATATATATATATATATATATATATATATATATATATATATATATATATATATATATATATATATAAATATATCCATATATTTCGTAGATTTTGTGGTAATTTAGATGTTTCGAAACCAAAATTAATTAGGGTCAGTGTTTAGTGGGCACAAAAATTATAATAATCGTAAACTGTTCGAAATCAACCCCTTCTGTTTACGGTCTAATGGTGAATTTGTCAGTTTTTTAAATTTTGTTTTCTCTTTAAAGAGACCAATTTAAAAGGACGAACGAAATTGGCATCTGTTGTCTTATATACAATTTCAATGTATCAAAAGATATTACACACAGAAAAAAATTACATAGTAACGGTTGTAAAAACCCCATATGCTGTCGAGGGTCAATGGTTTGATAAATTTTAACCCCAAAAAAAAAAGAAATAGTTTAGGTGTTATCCTTAGGATCTTACGATTTTATCAAACAGGTGGATGAACAAAAAATTTAAATTATCTTCCTATTAGTAGGGATTATATTTTTTTTGCTATTCTTTTATAAATAACATTTACAAAACGACCTTGCACCTGTTCACCTTGTTTCGTTTTCTTAACAAACATAACGATAATAAGAAAACAAAACTGTATAGTGGAAATGAAAAGATATGACATAAATTTAATTTGAAAATTGGATAAAGGTTGAGTGAACTTAAAAAAAAAATTGCTGTCACTCAAGAATGTCTCAAGAGGTTTGTAAACGAAATGAAAAGCATAATCTTTGGTAGTTGTTTAGGCAACTAATTTTGAAATAATTTTTCGTATGATTGATCGGTTTGAGGTTATATTCTAGTGGTAAAGGTCAGATAATGTAGCTGTTTGGTCGGAAATTGAGAAAATAATACAATTGATCGGTGTGACAGATTTTGGTCAAAATGATGGCCTTTGATTTATTATAAGAATTTTGTGATTTTTTAAAACTTTTATTACAGGGTGGGGTAAAATTGGCCAAATATTTTGGTTGATGCTGTTAACGTATTGGAATTCAATTTTTTAGAAATATATATATTTATTTATTGCTTATAATAACGTCAGAATTTTTTAAAACTTCTAATTTCCTAGATTAGAAGTGATTTCATAGTTCAAATCTCATCTACAGCATTTGATGTCATTAAGAAAATCAAAAAAAAAAATACACGATGTTAACACGGATGTTTCCTTCTTGGTAATCTTTAATATTTTATTATGAAAGTATAATTAATTCGACGATTATCAATTTTTTAGGGCCTTTATTCCCAAAGTAATCATCTTAGATAATTTTTCTAGTCCATTGATTTTAATTTTATTTTAAGAAAACAATATTAAAAATTGTTAACCTTTTCTCTGGCGAAAATGAGATTTTCTTACTAATTTTACGCTACACCTTTAGATTTAATTCGTCAAAAAGTGGTTAACAGGATAAGAAGGGTCTAAATTTAAATAAAATTTGCAGATTAATAAGGACGGTGACTAATGTTCACCGTCCTTATTAAAATTTCAAGAATAATTAAAATAATTTAGAATTTTTATAAAATCTTCGTCTTCAATGTATACGTTTTATCAGGTACGTCAACAGCGATGATTGGTCCTATTCTCAATTAATTTCTTTAATGGCACTCCATTTACATCTTTTAAAGACGCATCAAATACTTTTAACTTCGTGATGCTGCTTTCCTTAATAACTCCATGATGTGGTAAGACGTAGAAATTCTTAGTGATCTCTTTAATTATTTCCTCCATATGTCCGAGTTGCAAATATTCAATCATGAAATTATGGTATTGTTTCTTGAATTCAGTATTTCATCAAAATCTTTTTTCCAGTTAACCTGTTTGCCTTCAACCGTTGTCTTTTCTTTAAAAAGTTGAATGCAAAGCTCTTTAATGTGCCACTGAACTGTAGTCCTTATCCACTTACCAAGCAATGTGTGTCAGTTATTATACCAAACCCATTTTTTGCACACAAACATCGGAGCTTGCTATACTTGCTTGGATGACTTGCTTTTCCTGTTTACCCTTTTGGTTAAAGTTGATGGCTTAGATTCCTTAGTGATTTTCACAAATGACGTTACATGGCTGCAATATGCAATAAACTGTGATGCTTTCTATGTCACATCTCACGTCTAAATTTTGTTCGACAATCGTATACGCGTAGTCCCTTATGTAAATAACTGTAGCAGTGCGTGTCAATTGTTATAACTCCCTTTTTTGCGGCGTATGTATCTTGCGATGTGTATTACCGCGATGGGTATATTCACCATAAAAAAATGATATGCTTAACTTTTTAATTGAGATATCAAAGGCGTAATCAGTTTTTTCGGATTCATGATGTGCGAAATGGGTTATCAATAGCCCCAAGATACGAACCATTTTAAGAATACCGCTCCGTAACGAAATAAAGGGAATCGATGAATTACTCGTTACTAGATGGCGTCAAATTAATGATGAAGTGAAATTACATGGTTTTTCCGATGAAAAAAAAAATATTTAATTGCAGGAAAAACCAGGGTTCAACCAATTTATCGATGGCAATGAAACTATATTTATCGATGTTTTATGCCTGGTGTGAGGTTAAGCCATTGTCGTTATTTTGTAACGCATGTCTTTAAATTACTATATATTTATAATAAGTAACCGGGAACTGTAACAGTGAAAATGAGAAAAACATGTATGTTGGTGGCCAAATATGGAAGAAAAAATCGAGAAAATGGTCAAAACGTGTAAAGTTTGCAATGTTATCAAAACGCAAACACAGTTGATTTCAAAGACACAAAGACACTTTTAAAAATTGAACGAGTGTGGTATCAACTTCATGCAGACATTTTTCATTTTGGCAGAGAAACTTTATTACTACTTTGTATAGTATATTGAAGTTCAAATATTGAGGAGTAATAGTAGAATCTTTGAAAGATATTTTCAAATGAAAAGTGTTACGCCGAACAACATAAATGTTTTCATTCAAATATCAAACTATCTTTTGGTAGTTCCGGTATATTATACATTGTTACCTTGCTTAAACCTCTCTTCATTCTTTTGAATATCTATTGTATAATGACATTTTATTTTATCTCGTCCGTTTAACAATTCCTTATAAATATTCTGTAGGACTTTAAGTTGAAGTATCTTATCATTGAGTAAAGCAAGTTTAGTTCGCAACTTGACTCATTAGTATTTGGGCAGAAGAATATTTAAAACCTACCAACCGGAGTATTTTGATTATCGAATGGCATTACTCCAAGATCAAAAGAACTGAATACATGATTTTTTTTAACATAGTTTTGCAAATGTAAATTATATTTCTGCTTAGCTATTTGTCCGCGAATAGTTTGAACTCGAAGCAGTTGCAATAAAATTCCAGGTCTTATTAACATGTTTGAAGAAGCAAATGACTGTTGTTTGAAATAATTTTCGATGAGATACCGTAAATACTTGAATTTTTTAAAGGACTTTGATTAGTGAACCTGAGTTCTTTGACGGTAATGTAGTTTTATTTCAATCCATTTCAGGAAATATTCCATCGCGACTAAGTAACTTTTTTTTCCAAAGTCAAATAAATTACATCCAATTGATTCAAATAGTAATCAAAGAACTCCATGTCAAATTTACGGTTCATTAATATTATAATTAAAATTGTTTGCAAATCGAGCAATATTACTAGCCGCTCAGTTTTCACCTATCCTCCATATTACACCAAATTAGAATTATTTGGATTTATCTGTTTAATGTTGGATGATTTCATGTACTTGAGAATACTTAAAGCTGTATAGTATTTATATTGACACCGGAATCCAGTTTTAAATCAATAACATAACCCTCAACGGTATGTCGAAATTATTGTTCAGATTATGACAGTGACTGCGTGGTTCCAATTTTGCCACTACAAACGAGATTTTAATCAAATCTGAGAAAATAACTTTAACAAGTTAAAACATCAACTGTTTAATAAAAAATTCGGGGTAGAAGACTCCAATATATTATTACAAAAATGAAGAAATAAAAGCAAGAAGCATCTAGTGAGAGCTAGTGCTAGTCAAAAAGTATAATATTCCTCCAGAAAAATGGCCCGAAAAACGTGCGCAACGAGAACAAAGACTTGGTTGAAATATTAACTGTAAAAAATAACAAAAAACAAATTTATCCTGCGATTTATATACATTCATATTAATCAAAAGTTAGAAATAATAGCAATAAAAGCACTTTCACTTTAATCAATGTCAAAAAATGGTTCTAATCGACTAAAACCCCATATCCTAGTAGGTTTAACAAGATTACGTTTAAATGGTGCCCATAGTAATAGATAAAATACTCATATTTTCAATTTGATAGATTTACAAACGGCCTTTTAAAGTTGATAGGCTATTCACAAGCACAAAAGTCACCTAGTAAAAAATTCAAGTAACTCGAGCCATTCAAAAATTATGTTGCTTCTTGTAAGGCCTTATATACCATAATATTAGTTGGATTCTTAGCTATTATCTGATAATTTGCGCTTTTCATGAAACTAACTTGAAATTAATAAGTCTATTTCAGTTTTTGACCAATTTTGATGTTTCTTTCTATGAGACAGTCAAGGAACACATAATCTTATTATGGACGTTGTACTATGTTCACTTTTAAGCGTCTTAACGCTTCATCAGATAACTGAAGATATAAGCCAAATTTCCGTTATGAGCAGGATTCCTACTGTTTAATTCTCGTATTTATTTTAAGAATTTATTAATTAAACAAATAAAACTCGCAAATATTCCATATAATCTTTATTTGTTATAAAATTTGTATTTAATAAGAAATCGCTTTAACTCATTTAAATATGATCCACTGTGTAACAAGTCGCTTATATTCTTCGCTTGGTTGATTTTTCTTGTTGTTAGCTCAAAAGTCGCAGTAAAAAGAGAGTGATTTTTTAATATTTTGCCAAGTCATTTGTTTGATTTGGTGTTGCCAGTGGCTACTAAAGTACAATCAGTAGATTTAGCGCGCGCTTAAATAAAATTTAAATTTTTAAACTTTACTTAGTCGCGCGCCATCTCTCATATATCACATGCACCTTCAATAAATCTTATGCACATTTGGTATTATAGTCGCGCGTATGAGATAAATTGGTAGTAGCATGAATACATAATTTACACGACAACTACACATTTTAATTGCTATTAAACGTTGCTGAGATTAGCTTACAAGATAAGTATTTTTGAAATACGTTTTTATATGATTCTATATAATTCAATATTTATATTAATTCAATTGTATATTTATAATAGTTTGTCATTAACACCTACTAAAATTCAAGACGACAAAAATTAAAACATCAATTACAACTTCGGAATGGTAAAAATATTGTGACTGCAATAGAATCCCAGGAGAGATACAAATCTCAAAAATAAGATCAAAAGATAGATACAGATCGTACAGAGTCGTCCAAACAAGAAATGTTGCTTATAAATGTCATGAATATTTGATCCATTGGGCTGGATTTCACTAAAGAAGATTAACATCCCTTGAAATTTGAAGAAGAATAATTCTGAGACACATGCACAAATTCATGGACCCCACCAAGTTATGTCATAAATATGATTGAATTTTTAGGTTCGTGAGAGATAATTCTTATCAGCACCCTTAACAATAAATCATTTAATTTTCGATTCACAAATATAAGAGACAATAATAAAATATGTGACCGAACAAATATACAAACATTACCATGTTGAACCTTGTCCCAAAAGGTCAATTAACCATTAACGAGAAAAGTGACGAGAAAATAATCGCAACACAAAGACATTTTTTTTGTGAAAAATAAAAAAAAAGAAAACTCCAAATCAAAACAAAAAAATTACATTTTTAACCCTTTTCCACCTTTTTGCAAGGTTGGGTTTAAACATTAATATAATATTCTTTCAATGTGACAAGAGTAAGAACATACGCACACACACAAAAAATATTGTGAAAATGGAAAAATCAATTTAATTCTCCAAAGAATATTCACATACTCTTGAAATGAATATATATATATATATATATATATATATATATATATATATATATATATATATATATATATATATATATATATATATATATATATATATATATATATATATATATATATATATGTATATAAACGTCTTGAATATATATTCCTATTTTCCAATATCAAGGTTTAAAATTTATTTCATTATATTATTTTGTCTAATGTTAAACGACGAAGAAAGCAGCAAATGAAAAAGTTTTCCTTCACCTCATTCACATTTTTCCAATAATATTACAATTAAAATAAATCAAATATAGAAACGAGTAACGCGGCGAAGAAAATAAGCGAAAAAAATTTAAATTTTTTATGGTTTCGAAACTCAATAATTTTCCGAGATAATATAGCGCACCTACACACACACATATACAACAAGTACGAAAAAGTTTCTTTGGAAAAGAAAAAAAAATTCTTACACCTCTTTCATTCCGATTCCGTCACTTTTCTTAAAATTTTCATTTTATAACTCTACCTGTTATCAAACAAAGCAACATAAAAAATGGAATATAATAATAATCACACGTAATACAATAAAAATGAAGATGTTTGTTTTGTGTATCTCACACACACACACACGCACACTTAATACACAGTGTGTGTATGTAGGTACGATTTTCCATTTATATGTACTTATAATTTCCAACAAAATTCACGTAAAAAATTAAAATAAATTCAAAAGAATATGCGTGCAGAGTACAATGGCAAAGACACATAACCAGCACACACCAGCAAAAAAGTGGTATAAAGTTCGACGAGTGAAAATATTTTTTTATATAGCTATACGTAACCGAATATGAAAATGTTAAAGTAGATTTTGTAATAAAAGAAAATTCGCGTGATTGAAAGGTGGATTTAGAATGGGAATGTGTCGAATACGAGATACCCGCGTATATACAATGAATATGAATTTATGATTCTATTTTGTAATACTTTAGTGTTTTGTTTTTCTTAGGGATTTTGAAATTAGATAAGTCATATGATACAGCTAAATGGATCTGCCATTTGTACGTATAAAGCTATTACGTATATTATATGGATATGGTTGGTATCAGTTGCGGTAAGGGAATTTTCAATGGTGCAAAATTTATGAGAATATTTTTCCAAATTAATTTATATATATTTTTTTTTTTTGCGCAAGAATGTGTGTGTTCATACTTTGTCGCAGTAAAGTGGAATTTTCGATTTGCGTCAAATGAAATGTGACTGCGTGTCAAAAATATACAAACGAAGACACGAAATTTAATACAATTTTATGGTTATACTCGAATGTATATACACACAGGTATTAAATTTGAATTCTTCGAAAATAAAAGTGCCTGTATATTTGTAAAGTTTACCACCCTGTGCGTTTTTGTAATCTAAGAATTGTTTACAAAAAAAAACAAAATCTTCTTTGACTTTGGCTTAAAAGTTTAATTTTTAGATTCCTTGGAATCGATGTTCGTATTTAATCATTCTTTTAAAATATCTAAGATATTCCATAAGCTTATACTATATGTGAAAAATTTTAAAACAAAAATTATTGATTAAAATCACTTCAAACACTTTTCCTTATGGTTTTATCTGAACAATTATTCTTCTGTTTGACGAATCAATTTTTGCGTAAAACTTGAATGGAATAAAAATTCGTTCTAGTTTATATTAAAACTTTAACGTTTCAAAACGTAATGATAGAAACTAAGGTAAACCTAATTTAAATTTGAATTGATTTATTCAAATTTGAATCAAACCTAGTTTGACAGTATTTTAAACAACTGACTACCCAATTTTAAAATTTGATGCCGTGAGTATCTCTTATGGTATTTTTTCAATTACAAATATTATGAATTTCGAAACAATTGTTTAAGTACAAAAATTTTAAATTGATATCAAACCTTTGTTTAGTGTATTTAACAAGCTTAATATGTCAAATCAATTTATAGTTCAAATTAAAATCAAGTTATAATATAACTTTTGGAACCAAAAAGTTCCGAATTAAATAACTCTAGAATAAAGTTTTGAATCGATTTCAGATATTCCGAATCAAAAATTCATTTTTACTTGAAACCAATTTTTTTTTTAACTTTTCCTTTAATTTTCTATCAAACCCCAATCAAATTTAAATCAAATTTAACATTATTTGTGCTTTGTATTCAAATAAAACTAAGTAAGGTTTGACTGCTTAAGCAGAAGATCCAGTGGGTTTTGAAACAGGTTTGAAACTTTGTTTTAAAACTAAATCAAAATAAAATTGAAATTTAAAGTTTTTGTCTCAATTAGTTTGAAACAATTTTATAGTTTTTGCATAGTTCAAACTAGAATCAAATCTTAAGCGCATTTTAATTACCACATGATTCTGAATCAAAAAACTATTTCTGATTTTTAAATAAAACAAGTTTTATATTTTTTACTTTCAAAATGATTATCAAATCTTAATCAATTTGTAGCCACATATAAAATTATGTATACCGTATGCAAATGCAGCCAAATTTGATTTATTCCAAATCATATTTGATACTTTTTTTTTTTTAATTTAGTTAAAAACCTAATTCACCGATTGTTTAAAGTTTGGATCAGTTTGATTTTAAAGACTTCTTAGTTTAGACTAAAATCAAATCCTAAAGCTATTTTGAACACTATATGAGTTTTAAACAAAGCCAGTTTTACATTTATCTTCCGATTAAAATCAAATCTAAATAAATTGTACGTCAAGTCAAGTTGAAAATTACTTATAACATATTCAAATGTCCCCAAATTAAGTTTGACTTATGAAATTTTAAATTAAAAAACAAATTGAAAGCAATATTGAAGCTTTTTTAAATCAATTTGATTTTATATACTTAGTTCAAACTAGAATCAAATCTAGAATCAAACCAAGTTAGTATTACATTTTTCTATCAAATTACTATCAAACCTTAATTAACTTTAAGATCAATTGAAAACTATTTATATTTTTTTCAAATGCAGCAAACAAAGAAGTTTAGTTAAATTTGAAAAAGTGTTTTTAAAAACCCAATTCAAATCGTAAAAACAATTGGTATCAGTTTCATTTTATATAAATAGTTGAAACAAAAACCAAATCTAAAATTTATTTCGGAAACTAAATGATTCAGAATATAAAACTTTATCTTAAATTTTTAAACAAAGTAAATTGAAAACTCTTTTCTTTCAAATTATTTTCAAACCTGAACCAATTTTACATTAAGTTAAATTGAAAAATATTTATATTATATTAAAATGTTCCTAAGTTAAGTTTGACTGATGCAATTGAAAATTAAGTTACAAATGAAAAGCAATATCTTTTTTTTCTAATGATTTGGATTGGTTTGATTTTATAAACTTAGTTCAAACAAGAAATAATTCTTAAACCATTTCAGGTACTACATTAATTAGAATCAAAAACTCTCTTCATCGGTAAATAAAGTAAGAATTAAATAGCTTTTTTTCAAATTACTATCAAACCTTTATCAATGTTAAAACAAATTAAAAATTATTTTTCTAATATTAAAATGTTGCTAAGTTAAAGCAGCAGATGCCGTTTATTCTGAATCGAATTAAAAATATTTTTTTAAATTAAGTTCTTTAAAAGCCAAATTCAGATTTTTCAAAAAAATTTAATCAGTTTAATTTTGTATTTTTAGTTCAAATCAAAACTAAATCTGAAACTGTTCCAACTTCAATCAATTTTTAGTCCAATTGGCAAAAATGTTTATCATATTAAAATAATGATTAGTGGAGTTTATTTGATTAAAAAACAATTACGTTTAATTTTTAAAATTTAGTTTTAAACTAATAGCCAAATTTAAATTTTTAATTAGTTTGATTTGACAGAATTAGTTTAAAGTAGAGTCAAACAATAAACCTATTTTGGTAACATGAATTTAAATAAAAAAATATTTTCCAACTTTTAAACAAAGCAAACTTTATATCTTTCTTGACATTATTTTTAAACCTCAATCAATTTTGAAGGAATCCAAGTATTTTTAAATCCAATTTATTCAATCAAACCCAAATATAATCTATAAAAGATCTTTAAAAAATGTATCTAACAATTGTAAAAACAATTAATTAGCTATTTTAGAGCGTTTTTCTAAGACTTTCAAGTTTCAGTTCAGTTTTTGTATCAAATCGGTTCAAAAATTGTTTTTTTCTAGTTGGTTTAAGTTTGAAAACCATTAAAATCTGGAAACAAATATTTCTGCAAACTTCAAACAAATTTGGGGTTTTGCATTTTTTTCTTCAAACTAGCAAACCCCAATCAATGTCAAATGGAACTACAACTTGATTTGAAATACAGTCAAATTAAAAATTATTTATACTATATCCAAATGCAGCCAGATTATTTTTGATTGCTCAAGCAGCAGATCTAGCCTGTTTATTCTAGATTTGTTATGACAATTTCTCCTAGCAAAAAATTTCAAATTAAAAGTTAAATCCAATTTTTTTTTCCACCAGTTGAAATCAGTTTGGTTGTATACACACAGTTCTAACTAGAGTTAAATTATAAAGCCATTTCCAAAACCACATGATTCAGAATATTTAAAAAATATTTTCAACTGTTAAACAGAGTAAGTTTTAAATATTTTTTTAAATTACTATCAAACACCAATCAATTTTTAGTCAAATTAAAAATATCTAAATATTTTTTATTTAGATGTCGGATGATCCGACATACCTTTTTTAAAATTAAGCTCCAAATTAGAAACAAAACTTAAAGTTGTGAAAAATATTAGTTTGAATCAAATTGATTTTATGTTGGTAGTTCAAACTTGTATCAAACCATTTCAAGCATTTTCGGATAGCACATGAATCAAAAAATTATTTTTAGTTTTTGAGAAAAACAAGTTAATTTTTTTTTTTTCAATTTCTATCAAACCACAATTATTTTAAAATCCAAATTAAAAATCATTTATATATAATATTTTCAAATGTAGTCAAGTTAAAAATGACTGATTAAGCACCAGATCCTGTTAGTCGTAAATCGATTTTGATACTTTTTTTTAAACTTTTTAAGTAAAAAAAATCAAATTTTTATCTAAGTTAGTTTGAATCAGTTTTATTATATTAACTTAGTTCAGTTCAGTTTTATTATATTAACTAGAACCAAATCAGAAACTCATTTTAAAAACGACAGGATTTAGAATTATAAACTATCTCTTTTACTCTTAAACAAAATAAGTTGTGCATTTATTCTTTTAAATTACTATTAAAATTTTAATCAATTTTGAATCAAATGGTAAATCATCAAATAAAACTCAATTGTATATACACAGTTCAAACTAGGGTTAAATTTTAAATCCATTTCCGAAACAAACTACTTTAAAGCTACCTTCAGTTTGATGAGTTAGTTTTAAGTTAAATTGGAAATTATTTAAATGGTTATTATTCAAGTGTTTCAAGTTGAAGGCAAAATTGGAAAAAATTAGTTTGAATCAGTTTGATTTTATGAACTTAGTTCAAACTTGAATCAAATCGTAAACACATTTTGAAAAGCATATGAACCTGTTCTGGATTTTCATTTTAAAATTTCATTTTGTTTTATTTTAAGCAAAATAAGTTTATTATTTTATTTTTCGAATTTCTATCAAACCGCAATTAATTTAATATTATATATATATATATATATATATATATATATATATATATATATATATATATATATATATATATATATATATATATATATATATAAATATATATATATATATAAATATATATATATATATATATATATATATATATATATATATATATATATATATATATATTATTTTTAAAAATGGATATAAGCTAAAATTTACTTTTTTTTTATGAAGTTTCAAATTTAAATCGAATTTTTAAGTTTTTCTTTAAATTAGTTTGAGTCAGATTTATTTTAAATTTTTCGTTCCAACTACAATCAAATCTTAAACCTATTTTTGAAATCACATGTTTCAGGATCAAAAAATGTTTTTAGCTTTCAAACGTAGTAATAGTTTTATATTTTTTATTCAAACTACTATCAAACCTTAATCAATTTTAATTCAAACGGAAAATTATTAAATTTATTAAAAATGTCTCTTTTAATTGACTAGGATGCCATTTGAGCTACTTAACGCAACCCAAATGTTTAAACTCTTCATGAATGCAATCGAGAGATCTTGATTACGTTTTCGTATATTTTGACGCTAAACTTGTGGCATATAAAACTGAGGTACAGCACAAAAAGTTTACTTAGAACAATTATTCCGAAATTTAGTGCAGTTTGATGTACACAATCGATTAAGAATTATTCGTGATATATCAGGAAATTAAATATTTCCAATATTTGGTCGAAAGTCGGGAGGTTAACAAAATACTCCAATCACAAACCAGTAAGCAAGGAATTCAGTCTTATACTGAACGTAACCCAAGACAAGCGAAACACTTGGATTAAATAAGTTAATTTACCATAGATATCCAGCATGTTCATAGCGTTAAAGAAAACAGTTAAATCAGCTAATAGAAGCGAGCGAAATCAGCTGACATAAAAGAAATCCAAGAAAAAAACATAAGCGGACTTAGAACATTAGAATTTACTTTCTGGTTCCGTACGTCCAGATCATTTTAACATGACAATAGATTGCCACGCTTAGAATTAACTTGTGAAACCAGTACCGAAACAAACCGCATGTATTCGCTGAAGAGTTACGTCGAACAATATTCGACACGTTACATAGCATCTTGCATCTTGGTTCGAATTTAAATCGAAAAGTGATTTCTGTTCGACCGATTTTACCTAGCATAAACAAAGACTTATGCCATTGAGCATAAGATGGCTATTTGATAAGCCATCTTTAATCCCGTTTTTTAAATATGGTAATATTTATGGTACGTTTTTTTAAATTGACAAACAAAATAATTAAAGAATTATCAAAATTGTTTTCAAACTAAAAAACACAAAATGAAAGCGAAATTTAAAGATCGTTTTATATCAAACTAGAATCAAACCAAACTCTATACTTTCGAAAACTAGAATAGCAATCAAAGCTTAATCAATTTTAATACACAATAACAATCATCGATATTTTATTCATTTGCAGCCATTTTAAGTTTGAATGCTTAAGCAGCAGATCCAATTTATTTTGATTCAGAATTAATAATTTTTTTAGAATCAAATTTAAATTAAAGACCGTATTCAAATTTTTTTTATTTCAAACTAGAATCAACTTTTAAAACATTTCGAAAACCACTTGATTTAGAATCCAAAAATATTTTTAATTTATAAACATTTTTTTTGATTTAAAAAAGTTTTAAAATTTTCCTCAAACTACTTTCAAAGTAGATATTTGATTACTTCAGCAGCCAATCTAGAATATTCTGAATACAATTTGATAGTTTGCTTAAACTTAATTTAATTTCGAAATTAAAAATAAATTACATTCATTTTTCAAGCCATTTTGACTTTAAATATTTAGTTCAAACTTGAATCAAACTTGTATCAAATCTAAATCTCATTTTATGAACCACATGATCCAGAATTGAAAAATTGATTTTGGAATTTTTAAACAAAAAACGGTTTTTCATTTTTGAATTCAAATAACTCAATCAAATTTAATTCAATTTAACAATTATTTATAAGTTAAATTTTTTTTGCAAATAGGTTTGGTTTATTCAAGAACAAAGTTTAAACTAAAATCAAGTTTTATATCCATTTCAGTAAGATTCTTATATTTATTCAGTTGCTTTGAAACCATAATCACTTTGGGGCCAAAATGAAAATTATTCATTACATATTCAAATGCAGCTAAGTTAAGTTTAACTGCATAAGCAGCAGATCCAGTTTATTCTTAATCAAATTTAATACTTTTTAAAATTAAGTTTCAAACTGAAAGCCGAAGCCGCATTTGAATCAAAAAAATCCTTTCATTTTTTAAACAAAATAAGTTTTACAATATTTTTGTTCTCAAATTGCTTTCAAACCTTATTCAATTTTAAGCCAATTTGAAAGTTATTTACATTAAATTCAAACAAAGATAAGTTAAAATAGCCGCATAGTTTATTCTGAAGAAAATTTGATACATTTTCTTAACATTTAAATTTTAGACTTAAAACAAAATTCATAGTTTGTATTAAGCCAGTTTTAATAAGTTTGATTGTATATGAAAAAGTCAAACTAAAATCAAATATTAAAGCCATTTCGGAAACCACGAGATTTTAAATCAATAAAACCTTTTCAATGTTTTAACAAAGTAAATTTGTAATTTTTTCTTCCAAAATGTATCTCAAACCATAATCAATTTTAAGTCAAACTTTAACAATTGTTCAGCTATTGTTCAAAAACAAAAGTAATCGAACTAAGCACTTAGGTAGAAATGAATCGAGTTTGAATCATAATGAGAAAAAAGTGTTCAAGTAATTTTCCAATATTTAGTTTCGATTAGTGGTAGTAAAGGATAGCTTGAGCAATGTACTGTGTAGATGGTAAAGAGAAGAAAACCAGTACCAATTCGTCTTAGTTTTGAATCAATGCCTTCTAAAACAGAAGATTGCCAAAAGTATATCTATAAGCAGAGCAATTGAGCTCTCTATAACTATAAATAAATTAAAAGAAAGTTGGACCATCTTCATGGTACGATCAATTAAATATTGTAAGGCTAGAAAAGCACTTTTCAGACAAGCAAGATATTCTATTGAACAGTAGATTGAATTACTAAACATATCACAATAAATCAGTCAATATCGGTCACATGGTCAACAAACACTTTTTAATCCATTAGTGAGCTAAAGTCCTTAAAAGTCTAACTTTTTATTATTTAACTTATATACCACGTTATGATAAAAAGGACACCAATCATTCACACTTCCGAACAAAACATAAACAAAAATAGAAATTAATTTTAAAATAAAACGTTCTAACGATCTACGCTGTCCAAAAATGTCACTCGAACAATTACCATTTCAACCCATCATGTGTAACGCAAACATAAACGTTTGTATCGTTCTCACTCAAAATAAATTGTTTCGTTCTGTGCGTGTGTATTTGTGTATATAAAAACAACAAAATGTTTTATCATAATTGACAAAGGTAACATCTTCCTTGAAATGACCGGTATAAGGAAATTAGAAAATTCATTTATATCCCTGGATATATTGTTGAACCCTTTCGACAAAATTGGTTGTCAGTCAAAACGAGCTAAGCACAATATAGATATGATAATTTGCCTTCTCACGAAGTATATAATATAGTACACCTAAATTTATTCCTCCTTCGTTTCTAAACCTGGCCAGGAGTTTGTACCCTTTTTACCTCCTATATATATATAGTAGGTACGTGTTATATATAGTATATTCCGTATTTCTTTATTAGACTGAGAGTAAAAAAAACAAAACAAAAGAAAACGTATATATCTTAAAATTAAAAATTTCCCTCCTTCATCCTTTTCGAATTTTCTTTTGTTTTTTTTTTCAATCTACAATAAAAAATGAAAAATGGTTTATTTGTGTTTTGGATTTTAAATTTTCCATTTTTTTATTTTTTATTTCTGGTTTTCTCGTTGTCGTTATATTATATCCACTGTATGCCCGGTCGTTTCTCATTTTCAGTATATACGGCGAACACCAACAAATGAAAAATGAAAAACTAACGGCCTGGCACATAACCGAAATAAAAAAAAAATGAAAAATCTAACAAAAAAACCGAAGAAAATTCTCGTATATATATACGGATAAAAATGATAAATAAAAATGTGACCCAAATTAGCAATTATATTTAATGAAATAAAGAAAAGCCTTTTTTTTTCTTTCTGCCATTTTTGCTCTCCCATTCAACTGATAAAAATCTAAAACGACTGAAAAAATAATAATTTTATTGTGTTCGGTTATCCTTTGTGTTTTAGTATCGTGCCAGGGTCATGTCTCCTTAAATATAAAATTTTTATTGTACACACACACACACTCAATCGTATAAAGTACATAAGAAAATTTATTTCAATTATCAAAATCTTTACTTGTTGTATATGTGTGTGTGTGTATTTTAATTAAATTGATTGAATTGAGAAAATCCTTTTTTTGTTGTTGTTGTTGTTGTGTTACTCCAATTAAACAGCAACATCATACCAACTATATATCGGTTATACATCTCCCGGATGGGATATAAAAATTGGAGTCGAACAATATAAAAAAAGGGAAAAAGGGTTATTTGGAAAATGGAAATGATTTCAATTAAAAAAAACTTTACAGTTAATTATCGATATGCAATTAAAAGCAAAAAAAAAAAATTTTGGGGATTTCTGCGAACAGAATTCATAATTGATTAAGTTGAAATGTTGATAATTTTTATAAAAATTGACCCAAGTTCTGGAAAACAACAGAAGAATTATATGGGTATATGTCGCGTGCTCTTCTCGTCCCCCAGCCTCTCATTAAAGTTAAATTTTTTATTTAATTAATTTGAAATAAAATGAAAATCGCATAAAAATAAGGCGACAGTGATTTGGTATTTAATTGGTTTTGTAGCGTGTCTTAATTGAAAATTAAATTAACGGGAGACCTGTTGAATGGAAGCCTACAATTTTATGAAACTTGAAGCTATTTAAACAATGCTTTTAGTCATCTTTAATTTGGTTTGTTAGAAACTGTTGTATTCAATTCCTGAAATTGATATTCATCCTTTTTTCCAAGTAACAAAAGTTTCTTTTTTAATTGTTTGTGGAAGGCCACATACCGTGAGCTATTAGTTAATTCCGTAGTTGGTTGTAAGGGCAAAAGGAAAACATTAACTGTTTCGGGGTATCCATTTTTTTACAATAAGTATAGATTTGGTGGGTTGGATGCTCGTGAGCACATATTTATGGGTGGACAACATATTTTTGATTGGTTATTTTTAAAGCCATTTTGAATAGGAATCTTTTAAATTAAAATTGCCAATCAGTCGGTTTATTTGAGAGTCTTCCGACCAGAATACTTCTTTTAGCTGTGCCTCTAATTTTAATAGTAACTTGTAAATGAGAACCGTTACACAATCAAGATGTATCAAAACTCATCACTAATACGATCATTTCTCTTTCTTCTTCATTGGTTGCTTTAAATATTTTTCACCTTCCAATTTAGGGCTTTGATTTCTCTTTTTTTATTTTATTTTATTTTATTTTATTTTTTATTCTATCCAATTTTTTACTTTCCAGCCAGCCTGTACTAATATGATAGTTCGGTCCATGGATTATGCATTCAAACAGGAGATTATAGTTATATTAATTGTCATCATTGATCCTAATCAAGTGATGAAAAATCAATTTTCATCGTTGGGATTCGAACCCGGTACCTTCCAATACAAACACGGCACAACACTCGGCTTTAACCACTGCGCCAATTTGTCGGTGATTTTTCTTTTGTGGGACATTACACATTTATCCGAAATCAAAAGCTTCATCGCTGCAGATAACTGCCGGACTGATATATTTGCAGATGCAGATATTATCGATCCTAAAACCCGCCCATTTGAAGTTTTACCATAATTGTTTTTGTGCTTTTCGTCAGTACAAGGGATATTAGTTTTAATTGTGTAATGTCTTTTTGTGAAGCATACATGGAATCTTTTCTATACATTGTCTATTATTTATTGTTAGAACCACATGGATCGTGGATCGTATTTTTTGCAAAAATGTCGTGAAATACTTTTTCAATGGTTGGATCAGATATTCCTGCCCTGATAATGTATTCAATTTGATTTGTTTAGAGTTAAACCTAGAGACATCTATTAAGTAGCACTAGTACTAGTAAAAATTTAGTAAATAAATAAACTAGTGACATCTCGAAAGAAATGGAATGAAATACTATCAAAATAGAATATTCAAGATTAATGTACTTTTTGTATATATGCGACATGATTTCGTGAGTTGAGATGAGTTATACTTTAAACGCGAAAGAGTGAAGAGTTATAGATTAGTGTCATAGCCCTCAACAGTAGCAAATCGCTAATCTTTGGAAATTAAAAGTGTTATTAGAAGTGAATTATTTTTGTTAAAATTAAGGATTGTTTAGTGGGAGTAAACAGTATTGGAAATGGAAACTTTTATGTAGTATTTGAGAAGTGCTGCTTACATTTTTGTGGACTGTGCAAAATTCCACCCAAAATATATTGAAGGCAACAATAATATTGAGTCATTGGCTCATTGCAATTTTTGAGGTTATCTTTTAATACGACCGTTTCTAAATATATAGTAAAAAGGTTTAGGAACGAAAATATCAAAACTATAAAACAAATACGAAGCAACATTTTCATGATCGGTCAAAGCCAAAACATCAATCAAGGTTAACATTATTATCATGGTGAAGTTCACGATTAATGAGCGTTTGGCGATTTTTAAAATTACTATAACGTAATTGTGAGTCGGTGGTCACTACTTTATGAGCGTTAATTCCAATTTTTGGTCGTAATAATCGTTCCACCAGATAGGCTGTAGGTACCATAGTGATTAAATCCAAAATTTTCATAATTCCTACAACGTACCGGCCGAAATACCAAAAATATAGAAGACGTAGGTACCTTAGCTCAAAATGAGACAAATCGGCTAATTCCACGCTGTTTAAAAGAATTTTAAATCTGTTAAACCACACTGTAGCTAACTCTGCGTAAATATCTTGGCTTACACCCTTACAAGATTAAAGCCTTTTGAGCATTAAAGGCGCAGAAACATTCCCCGATTGAGCTTTGCTAAAGTTTGAATAAAATTCTGGATTTCACCATTTAATAATCTTCAGCGATGAAGCTAATTTTTGGCTTAAAGGCTTTGTCAATAAGCAAAACCATGCGTTATTGGGCACCAACAAAACCCACATGTGTTTTAAGAGACTCCGAATCACAAACGCAAAAGTGACTTTATGGTGTGAATTTTGCAAGGCAATTTTTTGTATAGACTTTAAGACATGACTACAGTGATAAGTGGTTCCAACTATTGTAGATGGTACCAAATGCCACACAGCTCAAGGAGAAGTTTGGTAATAGTGTAATCTCAAGAAATGGTCTGGTTAAAAGGCCGAGGAAATCAAGCCTTTGCTTTTTTAAGGTTTTAAGGTAAGGTTAAATTTTTTGGGTTATGCCAATAAGTCAACAATGTAAAAAAAGCTTACAAACAATATCAAACCTGAAATTGCCAATATTCCAGCCGATATGACATGTTAAATATAATTCCATAGTTAAATATAACATGAGTACTGCTTCCAGAAAAAATGTCAGTCCAATATATCAATTATTTTGTGATTTATTTTATTAATTGTTATGCCCTATGCAGCAAAAATGTAATCTTAATCGATTACAATGTTTTTTCCGCCCCCATTGATCACAGTTAACTCTAAGTCAATGCAATCTGTTATGGGGCCGAAGCACACCCACTCTTTCGGGGTTAGTTTTTAACTTCCTACCTTACGCCGTTACCAGCCAAATTGAGGACGCACGAATACAGGTTTGCTTTGGATTCATCTGCACATTGCATTACTCCAGCTAGCCTATCTAGCATGGTCGATGGTTCAGCCCATGGATTCTGCACTTCAACAGGGGGCCATAGTTGTGTTCATAGTCATCACCGACCGAAGTCAGATGATGAAAAATCCTATCTGCAACCCTCCCCTGTTGGGATTCGAACCCAACAAAAGCACCCCAGTTTTAACTACTGCGCCATTTGCTCGGTAACTCTTAGTCTTGGCACGAAATTATTTTTCAAGAAATGACTATAAATAAGTATAATTTAAGCAGTCCCTGCCTCTTTCTCATTTTTCCATATTTGGAAGTGATGCAGTTCCCAATGAACAATTAAAACATTGACTTTAAATCAAAGATCCGGAAATCCCACTTCAACAATATTTCCCAGACGACATTTACAAATCAAACATGCTGGCAATTAAATTTCTTTTCTCCATAGTCACTTTGAATGCAGTCGGTCACGATTATAAATTAAAGGCCGATTAGATAAACGCAAAATTGTCGAAAAACTTGGACTATAGCAAGAACTTCTCACTCATAATCTTAGAACAGTTTGCCACATATCGTGTTTCTTAATGAAGTAAAATACAGGACCAAATTTGAACGTAGCTCTATGGTTATAGTTCAGTTGTTGTTTCATTTAAGTAAATTTTAAGCCATTTTAAGACTGCAACGCTTGTTTCAATCATTTAAAAGTGCCATTATGAGTTAGCTGAAATTAAAAAGGTTACACCTTTTTTCAGATGATCTCATATGAAGCCATAACTGTTATCAAATTGTTTCAATGTGTTTCGTTCAAGAGATTTAGATATAGCCACAGTTTTCTTCATACAAATTTTCAAGCATCCTCAGACACAAGTTCCCTTATTATCTCAGCATCTGATATGTTAAAATGTTGACAGTTGCTCTTATCAATTCATTTGTCAGCAACAGCATGAAAAACCATCTAATTCGTTGCTTTCAACTGTTGATAATAAACGTCCCTTTAGTTTTAGCTTATAGAGCCGACACCTTTAACATATTTTTAAAGCTCCTATTTTGTGCTCCAAGAACTTATTACTTTAAAGCCGTACAGCCTTTTAGGTTGCCTTTCTTTCCAAAGTTTGAAGACAAGTGACCAAATTTCCTACAGTTTGTATCCCAGCCATATACATTATATTATTACATGATACAACTTCATCCTAGACTTCCCGACGCTCATTAAATATCGCTGCAGTGTCTCATTAAGTTTTTTGATGAACTCGGTCACTTTTTTTTTATTTATAATGACAACATTTGACTTAACCTCAAATTACTTTTGAAGAAGTTCTGTCACTGTATCCTAAGAGTCAATTGCCATTTTTGCTTTAGAAAAACTAAACCTGTTTTTTTTTCATCCAAATGTTCGAGCAGTTTTTTTGACATCGAGAATTCAGTTTAAAATTGGAAAGTTGCCATCGCCACTAAAGGTAAACATATTTGTTTGGATGGAATCATTGTCTAACGTTTCACCGTAAATATAAGAGACCTAAATTAATTTGTTATGGCCAACAGTATTTTCAACTGTTGTTGGTAAGTTACTGCTTTTTATAATTAAACATATTGTCTAGAAACGTCCAAAACCACTTATACGTTACGACAATTTGTTGGCTATAGTAAACTTTTATCGGTTTCCTTAACAACTGTTTGGTTTATTTCAAAAAGGAGTCTGATAGATCGTTTTTATGTTGGTTTCTTCAAATGAGCGCAATCTGTTAGAAAATATATCGCTCCCAAAACAAAAAATTGTCACTGTAAAAAACTCTCCTTTGTTTCGTAAAGTACCCATTGTCTTCATCATAGACTCTCTTTGTCACCTCCTTTTGGCAGTATAAAAAAACCACGTCGAAAAAACGCTTCATCTTTTGAGCCTATCCATAAATCAACAATATTTTTTGTATCGTCATATTATGATGGGAAGTGCAGCTCAGACAAGCAGTGCAATGTCTCGTGAATATAGCGGATTGGGTTAAACTTCCCAATTAAGTGTTTCTAAGTAGGTTTTGACTACTGCAACGCAACACGTGCACGAACGTTATCATGCTTGAGAATAATTTTGTCGTACTCCGAGTATAGTAGAAGATGTTGTCGATATTGAAACATGGTCAGGTGGTCTCTATATGATTTATTCTTCTTCTTCTTGGATCGATCGAATTAGGTTGGTTGAAGTGATTTCTATTTAATGTAGTTTATCAGATGATGGTATCAGTCGTAGAATGATAGTCTCAGGTATGTTATGGGAAATCACTTTTATAATTTAAACCGTAAAAATTATAATTTGGTCAGAATTAATTCGAGTAAGTGGGAGTAATGTGACCCTTGGGTAGACAAATATTCGTAAAATAAGGGTATTAGGTTAACAACGATGTGAATCATCTCAACCATATCAGGGTAATTTTATTGAGCAAAACTATTACTAAAAGAACAAATTAATCTCCTTAGAAAAGAGGTAAACATTTTGCCAACCAACAAGCTGTTGTTAGAAAATATGTTGTTCGATTCCACTAACCAATTCCTCGAAAAAATTATTTATCACTTCACATCCTTGATCTAACATTTTGACGTAAACTAGCATAAAAAATAACGATTTTTTTAGTAGCACAACCTCAAGGATATTCTCCCTTTATCAATTATTAAACCGCAATGATATCATTGCGTGCAAATAAATAAATTCAAAAGTTTTACGATGCATACAATTTCTGACATTGGAAAATTCGAATGCAAATACCCTACTAATTTTTGTGGTATATGGTGCGTGATGACTACAACTTTATGGCTAATTATAGTTCACCCATAAATGCTCCAACTAATTATTACTTTATGTTCCAATTTAGTTTTTTTGTACACGTACCGTTTAAAAAACTACTCGGCGTGTATAACTGACTAGACATATGTGTATGTTTTTTTATGTTTACAACTTTTCACAATTTATGTTTTGAAAAAAAAAAAACCAAAGAAAAATATACAGATGATTAATAAATTATAAATTTTTTTTTTTACTAAATTGTTCAATTTATTTCAACATTACTGCGCTACGATACGGGTATAGGACGTACATTACAAAATTTTATCGAAAATTGTTATAAATATTGGATTCGATCCAGAATATTGTATTTGTTGCAGTATGTGATCGAAAAATAATTTAGGTAACATATCAAATATTTAATCGAAATGATTACGTCGACTCCACTTTACAACGAAGCACATTTTACTCTATAATATCCCCCTTTAACCGGATGTTAATAAAATATTCGCACACAAAATAAATCTAATTCCTGATAACATCATATATCCTTTATATCACATTATTTGAAAATGTTAATGTCTCACGGGAATATGGCTACTGCGAAAAGTAAAACAGCAAAAATTTTGCATCCAGTTAAAAAAAAAAAGTTATGAATTCGCTTTATATAAAAAAAATTAAATTATCATATTCAACCATCTCTAGTACCCCATTTTTATGTTGTACTATAATATGTACACTGAATGGATGTTTTCGTTTCACGGCACAGACACATATAATTCATATCAAAACCATATCTAAGTACGTTAAAAATTCCGCAACCAACCATTACGAAGTAATAAAAACATTTTTTTTTATCGTTCTGTTGGTAACTGAAGAAAATACTCATCACATTTCCGGCTACCATGCCGTTGTATTGTCTGCTTGATATACTGTACATACATCGAACAAATGAATAAAACTCAAGAAATTTTTTTAAAAACAATAGAAATTCACAAAACATGTATGATAAGACGGGGTTGAAGACAAGTCGCAATATGAAACTCATACAGGTAACATATCAACAAAAATTCACATAAGGTAGTCGTAAAACGATGAAACAATGAAGGGGAATAATAAAATTTACGCGGTTTTGTGTAAATTTATATCTATACGTACGTGGATAACACCAATGCACATATGAAAGAGAAAGCAATGAATAAGACAAAAGAAAAGGAAACAATTATGATTCGTGGGAATTATTTTATGTATGGTTCCACTTGACTAAAGAAAAAAAAGAAAAAAAAAAATATATATATATATATATATATATATATATATATATATATATATATATATATATATATATATATTTATATGTATATATATCAGGGTTGCCACGTCCTCGTTTGACGAGGATTGTCCTCGTTTGACGGTTTTGTCTTCGCGTCCTCGTCGAGACGGAAAAATCTTCTTTGTCTAAATGTCTAAAAACATTTAAAAAATTGTTTTCTAGTTGAATATAAAAACCAAACTGACCAATAAATTATAGATTTAAGCAGTCTGTAATAGTCAAATTCCGTCAATACTGCTAGTAGGGATGAAAAAATTAACAAATTATATAGTTGCCCTTTCTTTTTTTAGAATGAAAAGAAAAGTATAAACAAAACCAATAAAAAAAAAAAAAACTAATATACAATAATATCAATTACCAACCAAAAAAAACAAAACAAAAGATTCGTGTTTTTGTACATCACAAATATTGCAGTATTTTTTGTTTCACATTTTTTTTAAATGCTGCCATCCTTTCACGCAGGTAGATGAAAATACGCAGCTCAGTTAATCGAATCACACAAACGCTAGAACAAAATGACTTTTAGATATAAATTTCTCATCTCTGGTTGTAATGTAATTATAATATATTTAACTATGTCCAATTATCCATTTTTATTTGTATATTTGGGATTATATATTTTTTTTATTTTTATTTTTTTGTAAATAAAATTTGCGGATTAGTTATCTTCGTTTACTGGCGACTTTAAATTTGACATTAATTTTTCTAGTGGTATCGATTGTTTTACTAACGGATTATATCGAATTCATCTTGTTTTGCAGTAGGCAACAATTTTATTTTATTTAAACGTAAAAGTAAATTTGTAAATTCTTTTTATTGTGTTGTGTTTTATGAAAGATCAGGTCATAATTTGGGAATTAATTGTTTTATTAACGTTCAAAGTTATCCGTAAGTAATATAAATTTTTAATTTTTAGAATATTGTTAAAAATTAATTTTTTTAGGAAGTACAATATCATTAAATTCAAATTAACCTGAAAAAATTGAAACGAACTGTATGATTTCTGGGTTACTGTAATTTATGTAGTGTGGAAATATCAGTTTCTAATAAGGGATTTCGAGCCATAGAAGACCACGAAAGAACAAAAAATCACCAGACAAAATTAACGGTTGCCGGTTGCAGTGTTGCAATCACTACATTTTTCAATGTTAAAGATTCAACCGATGAAGATATAACTACAGCAGCAGAATTTTGGATTGTTGCCTAAAATTAATTAAAACTACACATTTTGACTCCAAAATTGAAAATAAACCTAATTGTGGCCGAACTAAAGCTGAGGTGATTGTGACAGAAGTATTGGCTCCTAAAGCAATGGATGAGGTTATATCTAAAATATTTGCTAACAACATTTGTTATTCTATACAAGTAGATGCTTCGAATCACAAAAATAGAATTTTTTTTTCATATAGTATTACAGTATTAAAAACGCTGATGAAACCGAAACAGGTATGTTTAGTGCAATACAAAAAATGTTCAATTATTTAGGTTTACCTCTAGAGAAAATTTCAGCTTTCAGCGCAGACAATACAAATTCTAATTTCGGACAATATAATTCTTCCTATCAGAACTTGAAAACGTTGAATACGTATGTTCTAAAAGCGAATTGTTCTTGCCATATCATCCATATTTGTTTGAAACGTTGTTTAAATACGCTGTCCTTTGATTTCGATAATTTTATTCAAAAAAAATTTCATTTTTTCACTAAGTCAGCAGAACGACGAGAAAATTTAATTTCTTTTCATAATTATTGTGATCTCGAGTTTAGAGAGCTAATCAAACACTGCCCAACCAGATGGTTTCTGCGATTTTTTTTTATTTCTGTATAGTGCGATTCCAAAATATGTTTCTTCCTTTTATAGCCATACGCGATTATTTCCAAACTTCTTAAGATATTTCGAATAAGAAAGAAAAAAGAAAACCATTACTTTAAAGACAAAAATTCAAATTTTAAATAGGTTTTGTAAAGGAATAGATTTTGCGTTAGAAGGTTCCGCAATTAGTGATATTAAAACTAATTTAAAGAAAATAAGAGATGCATAATCGGCCCTTGCCTCAATTAGTTTCAATAAGACATTTCACGCTGGAAATCCATTATTGGAAAAAATGTTGATGGTATGGATAACACATAAAAATCATACCAACATGCCTTTACATGGAATGGCAATTTGTATGAAATCCGTGCAAATTTTTTAATTATATATAAAATCCGAACCATCGACTTCTTCCAGCCAGCTAACAGACTTTACTGGATAGTAAAATAATGACTCACTTATTGAACCACATAACAGTCCAAAAGTAGTATCGAACAATCCTAGCATCAAGTAGATGTGTTTAGAGTCTTGTGTTGACAAGTAGTCCTGACCGCCTTCCTGGAGGTGATTTCTTTACATATGAACCAAACAACATCAAAAAAAATCATTAAGTCATTAATATAACATTAATATAATATATGCAATTAAAAGAAAATTCTATCGAACATCGTCAGCTATTTAATAGTTTGGATGAAGCATTAAAAACTTTTAAAGTGCTTAAAGACGAACATTTTGAACTAAGGAATAGAATATCTACCTTAGAAAATTTGGTTGGTAGTATTGAGCAGCAAAACCTATCAAATTCGTTGGATATTTTGGGTATGCCAATTTATAAAAATTAAGCCACACCAGCTACGGTGGTAAAGTTTTTGGCAATTTTTTTTGGCATTCATCTGCCAAAGACCAAGAACTTATAAAATGATAGTCGAAACCAAAGTCTGGAAATCCGGAGTATTATGGTAAGATTATTATGCAGTTGAGGAACAAAACTACAATAGATGAAATTTTAAACCAGTCGCGTAAAACTAAACAGCGAATGAGAACTTCAGGAAACCATGAGAGCGAGGATATAAATATTTATGGATTAGAGATAGAGCAATATCTATAAATCGCTTCCTAATCTGAGGTACTGTGAGTTGTTGTAAGTACGAGCACCTTATTCTGCATCAAAATATTAGAAACATTAGACAATTTTTTAATATAAAATAATATAATTATCAAATTTATGCAAATTGTAATGATTCTAGCAGAAATGGAAGAAAAATAGCATATATCCAAAATTCTTTGCTCTCTCATACACAGTTAAAAATCTTCTGTTTAAATGGAATAGAAGCCTTGTATTAAATTTTATACAATACAATATTCTATTATAATTTAATGCAAACCAACGATAAACAATTGTTTAATACAATACTATTTAAAAATAATGATATTGCATTACATATTTTTGTTAAAAATGAGTGCAGCGGTAAATCCATTATTGTACTCTTATTTTTACTCATTTTTACTCAATTTTACTCTCATCGACAGTTATCATAAGCAAAAAATTATAATATGTACTTTTTACATAATATATATAGGATAGATATATATTTTTTGTTTCGTTTCTCGATCGGTAAATTTTTATATTCTCGACTTATCCTGAATATTTCATTTATATTTGTGTAGCGTTTAGTGCAGATCCATTTTAAAATGATATTTTTTATTTTATTTTTTTTATTTTATTTTAATCAAGAGAAAAGTAGAGATATTTAGGTTTGTGATAAAAAATAAAATACAATATGTGGTCAACAGGTGGTTATTAGCGAGTTTAAATATAAAGATTTCGTAATTTCAGGTAAGTCGCAAGTTTAATTTGTTGGTTATATAGTTTTTAATATGTAATGTTAGAAGGATTAGTTTTTAATATGTAATACTGGAAGTATTAGTTTTTACTATACTAAGGTCACATGACAGTTTCTAGTGATTTTATTGGCTTAATTACTTAATGGAATTAGTATTAAAAATTTAACACTTAATATTTAATTAAAAAATAATTTATTAAATAAAAATTATAAAAAATTTTGATATTATAGGTCTTACTAAATATACTAACTTAAGTTTTTTTCAAACTTAAATATTTTAGATTGCGAAGAAACGCTTGTTCCAGCCGATATGTTTATAGGAATAATAAAACAATGTTATACTCATCCATAATTTCACCTTAATATTGTATTAAAATAGAACCTACATCAGCTTTACAAAGGAGTGGTACTAATATTTCTTAAAAATTAATAGAAACAAGTTGCCAACTTATAATAATAATTTGATTAATTTTAATTTTTAATCAAATAAAACAATAAAAATATATTATAAACAATGATATCTATTGAAAAATAAAAACCAATTTTATAAAAATACAATACAATATTGCATTATTACTTTTAAATAGAGGCTGCATTTGAATATAATGGTTCCATCCATTATACTAATAAAATGGTGGCACCATTGAAAGTTAATAGAAACAAAAACACACATTTTAATAGATCTTGTTTTAAAAAAAACTAATGGTGTCTGTATTAAAATCTAATAATTCAAAATTGATATTTTTTAATACTACTAAAATGTAATAGAAAATTGCGTTGGACTTATATACAATAGAAGTAGTATTGTATTTTCGTAATTTTTTTTACTGTGTAGAGTCCAGAACTTACTAATCACAATATTCACATTTAGTGAGGAATAAATCTAAATCATTCAAAAATAGGATCACTCCGACATTGGGTAGTAAAATAAAACAGAAACTTCATCCATTGAACTTAAACTTAAAAAAAGGTGTTGTGGCTTTAAAAAAGAAGTAATCAAATTCATTAAAGAAATCGTTAAATTATTCTTCCAAAAGAATTTGAAAGTTGTGGAAGAGATATTAAAGCTCAATGGAACACTGTTAATGATATAGTAGGAAAGAGAGCCAAAAATAAACATATCGTTTATGGAGTGCTAGACTCGACAGGTAAAACTTGCCCTACTGATGGATGCATTGAAAATAGGCATATTATTGATTATTGTTAAAAAGGAAAACCTGTTATGGTCCTCCGGCACATATTTTAAATTTTTAGGAATTTTTCCTTCTAGTCATCGTAAACAAGCCATCGTTATATCATGGTTTTAGAGCGGCGATGTTTGTAATTTGTCCAATTATAGACCAATATCACTTTTGTCTCTTTTTGCTAAGATACTGGAAAAGGTGGTAAAACTTAGACTGACAAAGTCAAAATATTTTTAGGAAAAATCAATATGGGTTTCTTCTTAATTTAAACGAAGAAAGTGCCTTAATAAATTTTTTGTCGCCAATTTATCACGGATTAAATCTTAATTTCATATACGTTTAGGGTTTTTTCTTGACATCTCTAAAGCGTTTGACACGGTTTCAGAAACAATTTTGTTTGATAAACTATTCCATGAGGGTATTAGGGGTCCCCATTTCAATAGTTCAATTCATTTTCAGTGAATCATGCATGGTTCCTATGGGGGTTCCTCAAAGCTCGGTTCTTGGGCCAATTTTATAAACTAGGTAGGAACATATCTGTTTTTGCTGATGACACTTTTCTAAGCTACTGAAATGATAATTATGGAGATATGTTACATGATTTAAAAGAAGATTTAGAATTATCACGTATGATCCTTTTAAAGTACTCAAATCACTATGTTTGGCATTTGTGAACTCGGGAATATTGGGAATATTGTTTATCAGAGTGGGGTAGAGTATATATTATTACATTATTACCACTAATTAAAATTCAGAAATGTAAAAATTATCAAATTCAAAAATATTAGAACTGATAGTTTTCCTATTTTTAAGCTAGAATCGATTCTTTCATTGCGGCCTTTATTTGCATATAAGGTCTTAAAATTTTTTTATATGCGTGGTGGTTATACCAAAACAAAATTGATGATTGACTATAATCTAAGAAAGACAAATCAATGTATTGTACCTTTTACTCATAAAGAATTCTGTCGTAGGTTTTATGACTTTATGGCCCAGAGACTATATAATGGTTTAATTATTTTAAAAGGATTAAAGGCTCAAGGAATTTATTTTAAAAATATCAAGGAATGTCTTTTTACGCTAGATCACTTAAAATCACTTTGGAGACTTGTACTTCTAGAATTTGATGTCCTTACATATGCTCTTTTGCCCCAATTTCATGTTCTGTTTGCTAATCTATCAATTTTATTTTAATTTTAATTTTATATATATATATATATATATATATATATATATATATATATATATATATATATATATATATATCACATTAGCGATATGTTTCACATAACCGAATTTTTTTTTAAATTCTTTTAAAAATGTGACATCCTTTTTAATATTCCAAATCTTTACTTAGAATATATTACAAATAAAAGGAAGACATAGTACAAAAAGTCTTAACCCCCTCGTTCTATACAATTTTTTTACTCTTGTGTGCGGAGGCGTATATACAGTAGTTTTTATATCTTGGATCCTTTTCATATACAACGAAATACAATTTAATGGGTTAAAGGATATTGATAATAGCGAATTTATTTCTTTTACGTGGAATTTGAATTTTATGGGTTTGTGTGTGTGTATATACGCTGCCAATATGCGGATCATTATATAGTTTATTATGATCTTGATTAGAAAAAGGATTTAGTTTTTTTTTTTTTTTGGTATACTTTGTATATTATATTTTATATATGTATAAGCTACTCGTCTGAATAGAATTTGCTCTGTATACGTATATAAGGTGAGAGAGTGAGTATATATGGGGATTTACAATATTCACACAAATTATATAACTAATCTATCCTTCTACCGTATAATGACATTTCATAATTTATTATCGTACGAGTATTGCCACCTGTTTCATTCATATATTTGGCGTGATATTTGGGGTTAGAAATTTAATTTAAAGGCGATGTACCTGGTTCAGTGTTTTTTTTGTTGGCAAGTTTACTTTAGGTTTTTTTAGGCTATTTTCTTTTTACTTTCAAAGATTTTCACAAGATTTAAGTGTTTGCATGTCTGAAAATGATAATAGGCAGATATTGCATTTACTTGCGTTGTCTTTGGCACCAGGTTTAGCCAAACCAAATTATGATTGTCCCATCTATAAACAATGTGCTGCCTGTACTGTCGGCAAAGATAACGTACTCCTTCAAATGGATCTGGTCGGTGAAGAATATCCCATCGACTACATTTCATAAACGTCAAAGCAGCTCAACAAAACTATTCAGTGACGGAACTCGAGTGCTATACCGCAGTGTTAAGCATTAACAAAGTTCTGTCCATATATAGAGAGGTACGCAACCATGCCAGCCTTTGGTAGTCAATGTCTTAAAAGCCACTATTAAGGAGGGTTGGATTTTGAAGCAATCTAACAATTTTCAGTTTGTTTATCGAAATGGAACTATTAATGTTGTGCCGGCTTATCTTATGAAATGTTTTCTGTAAAGAACTAGCTCCTTGTGCAAATTGCAAAAACATTTTATGTAATTTAACCACCAATTTTATTGCAGAGAACATTCTATTGGATCAGTTGGAAACATATTTAGTACCACAAATAAGTCAAAAGCAAACTGTCATTTTAAACCTCATGTTTTTCGGGATTTCGTAATTAAAATACTGATTTTTTTGAATAGAAACTTATCATCTCTAACGCAAGACTAAATTACTCAAATGTACTGTTCACCTCCGTCGGCACTCTAAAACCGCTTTAAAGTGAATTTTACTGGGGGGGCATATATCTAATTACGGAAAATTTTTATAACGAATTGTAAAACTTCTAGTTTGACTAAAGCTTTACATTTTTGAAGCCGACCTCTATGGGAAGTGCATCTAAATCTAACCGTCCCAATAAGAAGCTACACGTAGATTTTTTGGATCATATCTATGTTCAAAGCGAGGTAACTGTTATATCAGCATAGTACTGGAATATATACTACTCTAGGCGCTTCCTTTTAAAACAAGTGTTTTTGTTGCTTTCCGTTCCCGAAATTATAACATCTGACAATGAAAAACAGTTTACGTTCAAACTATTCCAAGAGTTGTTGGCACAATACAAAATTTCACATCTCCACCCTCCCATTTACTTTTCGCAAAGAAACACATCGAACTGCGTTTGTTTCAACGATAAAGAAGGTAATTTACTAGATAGAACTATCACTAAAACGCAGGAGTTTAAAAAATTCAATCTGAATAAAGGTACGAGAGGTTGCAAAATTACGAAACAATCAATTGTAAATTAGAAACAAAGGACTAGCTAGTGAATAACCGAACTTTCGAGACTAGTTTCTAGATTCTTGAAAGGTATTCTTGAAAGGTAAATTCTGTATATTAGCCTCACAATGAGCAATGGCATGTATTCCACAAAGTCATTTAAGCCATTGACAAAATGAATTGGATGCTTTTTCGTTGATGGAATCGAAGAAAATCTTTCTGTAGCGTTAACTGAGATTGCCGCAGAAATTTTTCAAATGAAAACGACTTACCACAGTCATATTAGCAACCTTCCGTGGCATACAAATCAGAACAAACTAGTACCATTAGTTTTTGTGTAGGCTAAAGCTGCAGTGACCGCTGCAATATTTAAAGACTTGCTTTAAATATTGCAGGTGTCATTGCAGAAAACATTAGCTTTAAGGAAGAAAACGATTTGTTTTATAATTGACTCATTCAGTTAGGTGATGGTAATCTTACCATTTTAGATGATATTGGGAAAGACATGATTGAAGCATGCCCAGCAATTTTTAAGAAACTTAACAAAGATTGGTGTCTCTCTCGCTAAGAGAGCACTGTGAATATAAAAACCTTTAAAATAATGATGAAGTTTCCTCAACATTCAAGAAGGAGAAGAACTAGTGTTTAGCAGTGTTGATTCTATTGTCACTGATGACGAATAAGAAAGAATTCGGTGATACTAAAAGGCAAAAGGCATCATGCCAGAAAGCTAACGGTAAAAGTTAATTTTGCCGAAATGTTAACAGGAATACCTGCAAAGATAAAGCAATGCTATCCCAAGGATTAAATTGGTTTCTTCTGATAACACATTACACTTAAGCGATTACAATTTGTTGTACAAGTTTTTTCCGGCGACACAATTATAAAAATAAAAGTAGTTACCTGAGAAATCTTAATAAAAGAAGCGATAAAGTTTTTTTACGACCGAGAGTAGTTTTACATTAAAGTTAAAATAGAACCACTAAAAACCAATATGAGGCTGATACCTCAATGCAAAAAAGTATAAACTATAAAAGGCACCCTTATGCGAATTAAAGAGGATAAGAAACAGCTAAGCAGCTTCAAAGGTCGAGAAATAAAATTAATTTCGTAAGCCCAGATTACAAAACTAATTTTCTCAAAACGCTAAAGTTGCATGAGAGAAACTAGCTGAAATTCAAATGGAACCAAAACTATTAGTTATAGGTGCAATGAGGCAAAGTAGCTCAAAATATCTTCAGCAATCATTTAATGTTGTTAATGTTATCTTTCTTAAGATATATTATGTCGAAGCGTAAAAGCCATATATGCTCAGGTTTCAAAGCAAAATCATGGTATTGAAGAAGCTCTACTTAAACACCTAGAAGTAAACGGTTATTTACAAACCGATGTCATCCTTGTTATTTAGAAAAAATTGATATTATTATGTCTCATATCGGAGAGCTATTTGACAGGTACATCATTTATTCAAATACGTGAGTATAAATGCTATTATGCTGTTTATATAGAACAACAAACAAGACAAAAATTAACAGGACTTTAACACCCCTTTGGATCAAGTCTTACAACTCAATAAGGAAGAGAGATGTTCAAAATAGGATTAAATTTCTGCGAATTCCATTCGGAAAGCAAACCAAACTATGGTATATAGACCGTAAACGTCCCAAACTGCATCTCTTAAAAGAACTTGATGTCGATTTAAACATCGGTTATCGGTAAAAGATGCAAATATAAATTTATAAATTGTTGGTCAATAGCGAGAATTGAACTAGAGACCGCTGCGTGGTAAGTAAGTATCTTAGCCATCACTATACGACCAGTGGCTATTGGCATACTAATTTAAACTAAAACCAGATCTTATTCATTTCAAAGTAACAAAAAGAACCTCACATCACAAAGATAATTAATAAGGAAAACTAGCCAACGCTCACAACTAATTGGAAGAAATATTTTAAAATCAAAGAAACCAGCCATCACCAATTGATACATCGATAGAATTGAAAAATGACCTCGAGGTCCTAAACAGTTCTTTTTAACATACAACCAGAAAAAGTTTCTTTATTAGAAACACTGAATCTCATAGGTACCTTAATGAGCCACTTAAAGTGAGGAAATCAGACATAGAAACGTTGAGCACTCATTTAAACGTGGTACAGAGCCATATAAACATCAGAGAAATAAGAGATGAAACTATCTCTAACTATGTAAGTTGTCCTCTCACAAAACATAGGGACCGTGATTACTATCTTTGGAAAGCAAGGAAAGCGACATAGGGGTTAAAAGCTTAATGTTAAATTTAATGTGCTACCTATAAGAAACGAAAAAGAAACGAAATATGACCCAAATGTTACAAGCTAAAAGCAGCTTTATTTGCGGTTCACTTATAAGACACCTTTCCACCATTACCTATGGAAACAGCCGATGAAAACATAAGAAATGAATGATCATAACATACAACCTATAACATTACAGGAATTTAAAAATGAGGTCGTGTTTAATTTAAGTGTGAAAAAGTTTCCAGGATCTAACTTAGTTACTAGTCAAATTGTAATATCCTTTCCCGACAAGGTAATCCGAAAAATGGTTCAAATATTCAACCAAGTCTTCAGACTAAAATATGCAATAAGTTACATAGCAGATTGCTATTATATCGGAAAATTCTAATATGAGTATTCTAATTGGCGAAACCAAGAAGGCAATTTTACAAACGATGCAATACGCATTATAAACTGGGCTAAGGCTATGATGAAAGAAAGTGGAAAGAAAAAATTAAGTGATTGGCGTCAAAAACATACATAAATCCAATGCACTTGCCATTCCACTATACTGAACAAGAAATCTATCTCCACTCATGTTTACAAAATTTTTTAAAGTTAAAAAATAAAAATATAAAATTAAGCCGCACAAAAAATAAAAATAAAATTAATTCTCATATAAATATTTGCATTGGAATTGAATCATAGTTAAATTAACATCTGCTGTCAAAATTTTTTGTTAAACATAAACAATTTCTATATAAAACAGATTGAACTGTAATATAGGCGGCGTATATCGTTGGTGGACCAAAAATTAAACATATATGAATAAGAAGAAAATTATCTTACCTGCATCACAATATACATTGCCGAGTAATCCAAAAATTATAAATAAAAATATAAACAATTTCCTATACTTTGTCATTTCACTAATTTTTTTTTTCTATTTTTAATTTTTATACAATTTCACTAATTTTCTATTTTTTTTTAACTCAACACACAAAACCAAAAAATAAATTCACTCACTAAAAACTAAAATAAAATTTAAAATAAAATTAACTAAAATTATAACTTTTTTTTTTTTTTTTAAATCACTTGTCTAAAAAGATTTTCACAATAAAATATTAATTTTTCACGTAAAAAACAAAAAAAAATTATATTTAAAATTTTATTAGAAAATTTCACAAAATTTCACAAAATTTTAGTTAAATGTGTTCGCGCCGCACGTTATTAGAAGTGCTTTATGTATTAAAACATATGTTGCGTATGTCCGGTGATTTTTTTTTTTTTTTTTTTTGCAATCACCAAAATATTTTAACTCTTTTCGTTTTCATGATCACAATCATTTCGATGGATGCGATTGGTGTGTTTGGCTTGGTATTATGGCGAAATTATGTTTTTTTGAAAAGGATGTTTGCAAAAAAAAAACTCGATTCCGTCTATAAATTTTATGAATCTGCAAATACAAATAAATAAATAAAATTAAATTCGAACGATTAAATTTTTTATTTGTACGAAAATTTTTATAAAAAAAAAAAAATTTAAAATGATCAATTTTTCTAAAAATAAATAAACCAAAAAAAATTTCTTCAATGTACCTACTCTTGGTGTATGTATACAAAAAAAAAATTTACATACATATTTAACTGAAGTCGTACACATGTGATAAAACGAGGTGCAGAGAATGGAAAATTTAACAAAAAAATTACAAAAACAAAAATATGTGAAAAATTATTTTTAGACATGAAGAAACCACTCAGTTTGTTAAGAAATTGAAAATGCTTTTCTCGTTGTCAATGTTGTTGTTGTTGCGCTTCACAAATATATTTTCTTATTTATTTTGTTTATTTATTTAGGAAATATCATTTATTTGCGTGTGTGTGTGTGAGTGTGTATACAGTAAGATCCGTAGAGCACATAACATTGTGATATATAAAAAAAAATCAACAGTAAAACGGGCCAAAGTTGACCCTTTATTGAGATCTTTGAGACTAAAGTTTTAATTTTGGTGATCAAACTCAAGGCCACGTGTATTTAAGCCAACACCTTAACTACCATCGCTATACGACCGGTGACATAAAAAATAATATGTGGTATATACTACCGGTGCTAAAAACAGTCTTTCTCACTATTTGAGCAGAAAACTAAAGTCAAAAACGAAATGCCCAACTTAAAGTATAGCAGTATACAATTCCAAGAGTAGTGAAGTTATTTCTGCGAGGGTTGTTAGAGATTTTCAAAAATAGGGTGGAAGCCCAAAATCATTCACTTTAGTTTGGTACCATACCAGTGCTCCAGCCATTATATTACATTACATTATGTAAGTTTTGTTAAGGAAGTAGATCTCAGGATATCATTTTGCAACAAGATATTAGGATGATATGTACATTACGGACCGAAACAATCAGAATCTTTGGCTAGTATAAAGCTGTCTTAAAGCGATTGTCAGATGCTAGTTTACGTTGTCAAAAAAAGAAGTTTTATCAATACCAATATGGTCGGGAATTCATGTTAGTTACATAAGCTTTTGGTTTTACCATTCCATATAGAGAAAATCTTACTAGTGATGACCGCCTTGGAGATCGAAAGTTGGCACAATTAAATGGGTTAAACATATACAATCGAATACAAGCTGCCTCAAAATGATGGAAATGATGGCATACTCTTTCGGTTACCTGTTGAATCTAACACAGATCTAAATGAACAAGAAGAGTATGCTGTCAAGTCAACGATAATGGGACATTGCAAATTAATTCGTTGAACAGCCATCGAATTAGTGAAGTAATTAAGATGGACTAACAAATGAGTTTTTGTTCAATTTTTGGTGGAAGCGAGAGTTTATAAAAATGATTCAATTGGGGCTCTCCGGAGTATTGTAAGAATAAAGGAACTGACCCGGCGATACAGTTGTTTATCAAAAATCAAAGAAAGATAGAATTAAATACAAAAACATGTAAAGATTGTCAGGTGGAGACATTTCATCCATTAAACCAATTTGGTAGCTGGCCGGCTACAACAAACCCATGGGAGCATTGAATCATTAATTTTGCATAACTATCCACACAAATATTCGAGATATCTCTATGCTACCAATATCACTGTAACCTAATTATTCGATCCTTATTAGTTATTTACGTAATAGAGCATCTGTTAGTCGCAACTATACGTTATAGGAATAATGGCTCAACTGTCACATGGCATGAATTTTGCGCAACTTATGGTGTAGAATACTTGATTAATGCATCTATCCTCATCGGCAGTAAAAATGTTCACTCTGTACGTTAACTGTCTAAAATACTGGTACGCAGCATCAAATTGTTAGCGTATCCTGAGATGCAGCAAATGTCTATAATTCCACGAAAAAAGAAGCTGCAAAAGAACAAATACCGAAGGAACTGTCTATTGAATAGATTGCAACGGATATAATGTGACAAACTACTAGGATTAAAGTACATACCAGACTGCAGGAATGCAAAAATCCAGCTCCAATTATAGACCATAGTAATACATACACTAACTTATGTACTGGCACTACCTCCAGCTATTAGTTTTTAGAAAATAACACTATCAAATATTTAAACACAAGGTATAGGAAGAGGAAATTTAGCAACTTTTGAACATCAAAAGAGTCTATTATAGAATCCTTATTACAAAATGACCAAGGAAGAGTTCAGAAACTGCACCAAAGCCCTTCAAGCAAGAGTAAATATGTTTCCGGAAGCATGGCTTGAACAATACAAAATCACTCTGTATTGGTTTCCAGAATAACTTCGCCATTCTATGTGAGAGCCATCCACCTCCGTTTTGCGTTCCAGCTCCATATAAATTATTAATAAAGCTTTACTCTTCATTCATACGTTTGTTTTTATTCGCAATATCACTCCTTAGTGGATCGCCAATTTTGAAAGAATTTTCAAAATAACAACATGTATATTCTAGCAGCGTGAAATGTATGAATAATTAATTCAGAGATTTGTTTATTCAAAAAGCGAGTCTCAATTAATGATCAGATTATTGGGTAGCTCAATAATGCAAATACAATACGCCATATGACATAAAACAAACGAATTGAAAAAATTCAAATCCTACTCCAAAAGTGTCATAACCATCCAGGATGAGAATAATAACTTCTATTTACCATTAGATGCAGTCTTGGTATCCTCTAGTTAATCTTTTAGCAGCTTTAAATGCATGAATTTGCCTTTTTTATTTTTTCTTAGTATTTGAAAAATTTTGAAAAAAACTTTGGACGAACTTTTCTCACTAGAACACTATCCCACAAATAATTGGGTAATGTGAACTGTCAAATCTACCAATACAAAATAATAAAATTATACCTGCTCAATTCTGAGCCCGCTTCCTTTCATTCTTCTTAACCACCTTTCCCCCCAAATTTTGCCAAATGGGTGTATCGGGCGAAGGTGAAGTGAAATATTCATTTAAAGTGGATTCATTTTTTTGATTGGTCTGTGTGAGGAACAATGTTTAATATTTCTTGGTCTAATTGCGAGGTCCCACTTAATCACTTAATCATACAGCTTAACTAAAGTTTCTCGAAACTTCTGAAATGATACAATTTTAAGGGAATGATGAAGTTACCTACTACAAAAACTTTCTAATGAGGCTGTTTGCCATACGTACAAAATCTGCAATAACGCCATTCGTGGTTTGAAGATTTTATATCAAGTGCCAAAACTTGATGATAGGTTTACCTAGCAAAAATGAAACAAGGAAACGTATCGCTATTATTATTACAATGAGAGACATCAGCATTTTATGTTCTAACTGTTTTCTTTTCTTTGTAGACCTGGTAAAATATTTCCCACTAATTCAAGACCATTGCTGAATTACTCATTGATGATATTGCCAATATCATCGTTTATGTGATTTTCTAAAAATGTACTGCAATGTGCTTAAATCAGCATAGTCATTATTTAAAAAAGAACTCTATCAGTGATTTCAATTGCCTATGACAGACGGTCATATTGCATTTCTGTGTTCTTCACAGCGACGACAGCATTAATGTCAAAGAAGACGTCATAGTCTAGAACATCCGGACCATAAAACCCAATGTGCAATAACAAACAACGCCCCAACATTCGTATCCTTTCCAAATGATAATCCTACTGCTTTCATTTTAGTTCAAATACTTGATAGACTTTAAAATAAAAATTACAAGTTTACTTTTGACAGTGAGATTTACGAAGGTAAAGACCACCCCATTACTCAAATTACAAAGCTCGTTTGAATCATAAAAAAGGAGAATGAAGAAAACAGCAGAGCAAATAGAAGGAATTACCTACATGACTGACCAAAGAAAATCAAATTAAGAATTGCGCATGAATAAAACTTTGAAAGATTTCAAGTCACCGCCACTACCAAGGTCTGTTTATTGCAATAAATCTATACGAGCCACATAAATCCCTGTGGTCAGGTTACACGACAATAAAAACCTATATATGCAGGATCACTTTTGCTGTAGGAACCGTACAAAATATTTCGAAGCGAAGATTTAATCTACGAGGACCACTGCAGTGTAAACAAGCAATAACTACGCTGATCTGTTACTCCTATAGAGCAATCAAGCTTTAATCTAACATTAAAACTACATACTTCGTGAGAATTTAATGAACAAGAAATGAGGCTTTCATGTATAGCCATTATACATCAATTTTTAAGTGTTCCACAGATCAAGCTGTATTTAGATTATACAATAAATTTCGGTTTTGGAAAATTTGATATAGAGCAAAACGGAAAATACACTCATGTATATTACGTCGATATGTTATGATGACCTTTGTCAAGGTTTTTTTCATCTCGAAATAACTAGCTACATGTGTTCAAATATTCTCTTGACTGGAAATTAAGAAATTTGAATATTTGAAAAAAAAAGAAAATTTTGAGTTAGATTAGGTTATGGTTTTTTAATGGAAAATTTCGTTTGGTGTTGTCTCGAAATTTATTTATACACACACATTTTTGGTCCGACACAGTGGGAATATTATTTCAATTTATCTAGTGCGATAATTTTTAATAAATTATTTATGTTATATGCGCACGGCTATCATTTTATATGTACTGAGTTTATAGACCTCCTGGAGGTTTTTTTTTCTGCGATGATAAATACTTTTAATTATTTGCCACAAATGATTTAATTTTTTTGTTGTTGTTGTGCTTTGGTTGTGATGTGGTTGGGAAACTTTGTCATAATTTAGGTTTAGGTAGGATAATAATCAAATTGATTAATCGTTTTGGCAGAATATAGTGCGCGCGTGTATCTCATATTTGCGACACAAAAAAGAAATTTAAAAAATTGGATAGATCATTAAGGACCGTTTGATAAATTGTTTGGTACCTGTGGACATTATGGCATATTTTGTAATTTTATGGTAATGGTTCGACTAACATCTTTGGGTGGTAACGAAGTGAACATAATATCAACAAAATGATTAAGTTCTTTGCAGATTTATACAAATTATAATGAATTCACAAGAAAATTTTTGGATATGGGAAAAATTAATGGTCTCGCCTAAATTGGATGGAAATCTCAGTGTTGATATTGTTGGGCACAAACTTTTACAAAGGTCTACACAATTTGAGTCGGAGACGAATTTCCAAAAAAAACTTCCCGGTATTAAAAGAAATAAAAGCGCGATATAAATCGATGTTTATATCTTAAAAAGAAAATAGACTCCAACTTGGATTCATTGTGAAGTTCAATGACAAAGGCGCGTATAGAATATAGGGCTAGCGCGAAATTGTCAACCAGATGGAAACCTGTGTATTATCCTTTTTCATTATTCATGTTAGTAGGACAATTAATAAAAAAGATACCACTTCCAGTGAATGTACTAAAGCGCTTGGTTATCATAGCAAAAAAAGGAAGATTTCTTTACATTAAATATTTCAACTTTAAGGATGTAATAGATTATCGGACCAAGAGAAAACTCATTTCTGAAGTTGCTAATTTATATGATACACTTAGGCCTCTCAGCTCAGTATCAGTTTTAGCCAAAATATTCAGCTCTCAAATATGAGGTTTTGTATATTATAAGTATTTCTGATGGAGTAAATTACAACTTACATCGTAGTAAAAATCCAAGACGTTAGGCTGCATCAATTGCAGTTTTGTATATTTTTTCAGGTTAAAATATTTTTTTTATGTAGTCAAGCCTAGAATCTTAAATGTGTCAAAAGTTGCCCATTTTGATTCACCAATCGGCCAGAAAAAACACAGGATTAGAATTTGTTGGAATGGAAGAATATACAATCAAAAATTGTACTGAGGTCTTGCGTAAGGCGATCCTTCATAGCCATTATTTCAGTGAGAACATCGTTTTGCAACGAAGAAGAAGGTAAACAATAAGAAGTTGAAAATGAGTGGTCATCGGCATAAGAGTATATTGGAATAGGAGAAAAAAGAATTAAGAAAGGATGGATCCCTGAGTGACAACAACGTTTAAAAAATGTAGAATGGAAGTCACGCCATTCACCACCGGCACATACGATTAAATGCTTACGAGATAATTTCAAGTACATTGCCTTGTGATCCACTAGGTTGATGAGTCCTCCAGTTCAATTCTTCAGTGACAAAATTAATTAATCCTACTATCCAAAAAGTTTTCATCGACTTGACATGCAAAGGACCAAATGATCCAATTAATTACTATAGTTCCGGTTTAAAACTTGCCGCAAATTTTTTCTCACCTTATATCCGTGGTATTTTTTTATTTGTGACACCTTTTACGTTGTGAGGTTTCTGGCCGCTTTAAATTTAGCTAAATTTCCGTTTGACGGGTTTTTCACATATTTGCGGTGTGAAGCTTCATTATTGGCGGTTGCTTTTCGGCAGTCGTTATTATAGAAAATATTGTCTGATTCTTTTAACTTAGAGAGACTGAAGGGAACAAACTATTCCATACCTGTGAGAATGGCCATCAAAACCAGAATCAGTACACTATCAGTATTAATTACCGAAAGCAAAACAAGCATGACAAAAACGAAAATGTCCATTCCTATTCAGGTCGCATTTTTATAGTGCCACAATTGAACATTTACGATTGAACATTTACTAAATTGAACATTTAGTAAGAACATTTACTGGGCATGACTATGAAATTGAGAATTCAGCTTTAATAAGCCGATGGTCGGAAGTTCCTAAAAAGGAACTAATGAAGGTATTGTTTTACTTCACATTCAGTGTAAGAGCCTTTGTTAGATGGTTTTAGCTGCAAGCATGTCCAATTCTTTACCACATACCCTAGGGTAAACAGACTTAAGATATGGGAGCCAATTGTCATTTTGCATATTATAACCACCTGCCACAGTAGTTTCGGCATTTGTTGATTTCTGAAGAATACGCTCAATGAAGTACGACAGAGTATTAAATTCAAAATGGGCGGTGCTTGGCTTTGATAAAGACTACATAGAAAGTGGGATCTTAGGAGACAGGACTTTCAACCCATATAAAAATGAAATCATTATTCGTACTTTAGCCTAAAAAACTGGAAAATGAAAATGGTATATCGTTCCGGATAAACATATGACGTATGGTGTTCCACGGTTGCAAAGTAAGTCCGCAATCATGTTTTAATTAAAGTCGAGCTAAAAAAAACTCATAAATATGAAGGAGCTAATGTCGTAATGTAAAAGTAAAGTAAAAATAAGTAAATAAGTATAACCAGTAGAAGTGCACAAACTGGTTTAACAATCGCAAGCAACAACACAGAACTCTAACGAAATGAACCGCAATTCTTTCAATTTTGGTTAGAACTCTAAACTAAAACGTCTTATCGAATTTTGGACCAAAAATTATTTAGCCGTCACACTGTACAAAAAATTTATAAAACGCCAACTCAAATAGTTATATATGTATATGTATACAGCTTGTCATTATTTACGAATCTCCCCAAAGTATAATTGTGAGACACATCATCGAAAAATAAAATACGAAAAATTCGATAAAATCTACCTAAACCTACCACATACATATACACTCTACCTCATTAAGAATTAATTCGCGTCCAAAGTATTTACATTCGCTTTTGACATATATATTTACAGTTTCAACCGTAAACAATACACACTCACCGGGAGCGAAAAGAATCATAAAATGTCCACTTGGGAAATTTTTTTTTTCATGAAAAATTATTTTTTAATTACAAAACATAAACATAAAAAAAATAAAACGCCAACAAAAAAAAAACAGTAAAAACATAAATTTTATGCTGTACTCGTATTTCGGTGCGGTATACTACTCTCCACTAAATACGTTTACATAATCAAATTGAAAATCATTAAAAAAAAATTTACGAAAAAATTTAAATCCATAAATTTCTATTTTATTGAAATTTGAGTTAAATTAAATTTTGTGCTGCCCAAAAAAAAAAAAAATGGAAAAATAAACTTTTTCTCGAGCTTTTTTGCTTTATTTCATTTTCTTCGCGCTTCAACTATATACACGTTACTTTTTTTTTGTTTTGTTTGTTGGTGCGATGTACTGTGAACAATTTTCTCATTTTCTCAAGAATTTCCACCGTATATCTGTACGTCTCTATATAGACAAACAAAAGAAACAAATGAAAAACGAAGAAGCGCAAACATTCTTTTCTTACATTACAAACAACACACAGTATGTGGTCTATTATATAATTTTTTTTTTTTATGTTTGTCTGTGTTTAAGTTACAAAGCGCCAAAAAAATTTACGAATTAAAAAATAGAAATGCCACACGAAAAAAAAAAAAACAAATCACTTTCGAGCGGATGTGTCGAGAGGGTGGTGTGGTGAAAAAAAAATTAAATTAAAATTACATTATGTATATATGTATATCTAGGACGACTAAACATTGTATGTTTCAACACTAACCGTATCGTAAAAAAAAAAATTTATAAAAATCCTTCACACAATGGAACATGAATTTCGCGTTCTTCTCGTAATTTGATAATTTCGAAATAATTAAATAAATTCTGAGAAAACGCAACACAACATACCAAAAATGATATTAAAGTGAAAATTCTGTCATGTTCAGTTGGCGATTTGCTTCGGTTTTTTTTTGGTATGGTTTGTTTTACTAAACTTGGTTATGGAAATAACCTAGGGATGTACAAGTTTAATATCTTATATACATCTTATTTAATATGGTTCTTAAAATATATTCTATCTGTGTATACAGAGGGTGTTAGAAGAACACTGGTTTATGTTGGATTAAGTAACATAAGATGAAATTTAAAGAAATTCAACTTATGGGCATTTTTTTGTTAAGTAGATTAACAATAAGCAGCCCTCCGGGTAATTATATAATAAATCTATAAGATTCATAGCTTTATTTTGAAAATGGCTAGAGATGTATGTGATCTTTTGGAGTTCAGATGCGAAATTCGATATTTGATCAAGTGTTATCTAACACAATAAAAATGGATAAATAATTTAATGAAGGGCTATTTTTAATTTAAATCTCGAGGTAATTAACGTAAGAAGAAGCAAGAAAAAAAAACAGAATTGGCAAAACACAAAAATATATGATGGACTTTTATCGTACTAGAAAGGTCAAAAGTGATGATAGTCAAGATAGTCAAGATAGTCAAGATATTCAAGATAGTCAAGATATTCAAGATAGTCAAGATAGTCAAGATAGTCAAGATAGTCAAGATAGTCAAGATAGTCAAGATAGTCAAGATAGTCAAGATAGTCAAGATAGTCAAGATAGTCAAGATAGTCAAGATAGTCAAGATAGTCAAGATAGTCAAGATAGTCAAGATAGTCAAGATAGTCAAGATAGTCAAGATAGTCAAGATAGTCAAGATAGTCAAGATATTCAAGATAGTCAAGATAGTCAAGATAGTCAAGATAGTCAAGATAGTCAAGATAGTCAAGATAGTCAAGATAGTCAAGATAGTCAAGATAGTCAAGATAGTCAAGATAGTCAAGATAGTCAAGATAGTCAAGATAGTCAAGATAGTCAAGATAGTCAAGATAGTCAAGATAGTCAAGATAGTCAAGATAGTCAAGATAGTCAAGATAGTCAAGATAGTCAAGATAGTCAAGATAGTCAAGATAGTCAAGAAAGTCAAGATAGTCAAGATAGTCAAGATAGTCAAGATAGTCAAGATAGTCAAGATAGTCAAGATAGTCAAGATAGTCAAGATAGTCAAGATAGTCAAGATTGTCAAGATAGTCAAGATAGTCAAGATAGTCAAGATAGTCAAGATAGTCAAGATAGTCAAGATAGTCAAGATAGTCAAGATAGTCAAGATAGTCAAGATAGTCAAGATAGTCAAGATAGTCAAGATAGTCAAGATAGTCAAGATAGTCAAGATAGTCAAGATAGTCAAGATAGTCAAGATAGTCAAGATAGTCAAGATAGTCAAGATAGTCAAGATAGTCAAGATAGTCAAGATAGTCAAGATAGTCAAGATAGTCAAGATAGTCAAGATAGTCAAGATAGTCAAGATAGTCAAGATAGTCAAGATAGTCAAGATAGTCAAGATAGTCAAGATAGTCAAGATAGTCAAGATAGTCAAGATAGTCAAGAAAGTCAAGATAGTCAAGATAGTCAAGATAGTCAAGATAGTCAAGATAGTCAAGATAGTCAAGATAGTCAAGATAGTCAAGATAGTCAAGATAGTCAAGATAGTCAAGATAGTCAAGATAGTCAAGATAGTCAAGATAGTCAAGATAGTCAAGATAGTCAAGATAGTCAAGATAGTCAAGATAGTCAAGATAGTCAAGATAGTCAAAATAGTCAAGATAGTCAAGATAGTCAAGATAGTCAAGATAGTCAAGATAGTCAAGATAGTCAAGATAGTCAAGATAGTCAAGATAGTCAAGATAGTCAAGATAGTCAAGATAGTCAAGATAGTCAAGATAGTCAAGATAGTCAAGATAGTCAAGATAGTCAAGATAGTCAAGATAGTCAAGATAGTCAAGATAGTCAAGATAGTCAAGATAGTCAAGATAGTCAAGATAGTCAAGATAGTCAAGATAGTCAAGATAGTCAAGATAGTCAAGATAGTCAAGATAGTCAAGATAGTCAAGATAGTCAAGATAGTCAAGATAGTCAAGATAGTCAAGATAGTCAAGATAGTCAAGATAGTCAAGATAGTCAAGATAGTCAAGAAAGTCAAGATAGTCAAGATAGTCAAGATAGTCAAGATAGTCAAGATAGTCAAGATAGTCAAGATAGTCAAGATAGTCAAGATAGTCAAGATAGTCAAGATAGTCAAGATAGTCAAGATAGTCAAGATTGTCAAGATTGTCAAGATAGTCAAGATAGTCAAGATAGTCAAGATAGTCAAGATAGTCAAGATAGTCAAGATAGTCAAGATAGTCAAGATAGTCAAGATAGTCAAGATAGTCAAGATAGTCAAGATAGTCAAGATAGTCAAGATAGTCAAGATAGTCAAGATAGTCAAGATAGTCAAGATAGTCAAGATAGTCAAGATAGTCAAGATAGTCAAGATAGTCAAGATAGTCAAGATAGTCGAGGTAGTCGAGATAGTCAAGATAGTCAAGATAGTCAAGATAGTCAAGATAGTCAAGATAGTCAAGAAAGTCAAGATAGTCAAGATAGCCAAGATAATCAAGATAGTCAAGATAGTCAAGATAGTCAAGATAGTCAAGATAGTCAAGATAGTCAAGATAGTTAAGATAGTCAAGATAGTCAAGATAGTCAAGATAGTCAAGATAGTCAAGATAGTCAAGATAGTCAAGATAGTCAAGATAGTCAAGATAGTCAAGATAGTCAAGATAGTCAAGATAGTCAAGATAGTCAAGATAGTCAAGATAGTCAAGATAGTCAAGATAGTCAAGATAGTCAAGATAGTCAAGATAGTCAAGATAGTCAAGATAGTCAAGATAGTCAAGATAGTCAAGATAGTCAAGATAGTCAAGATAGTCAAGATAGTCAAGATAGTCAAGATAGTCAAGATAGTCAAGATAGTCAAGATAGTCAAGATAGTCAAGATAGTCAAGATAGTCAAGATAGTCAAGATAGTCAAGATAGTCAAGATAGTCAAGATAGTCAAGATAGTCAAGATAGTCAAGATAGTCAAGATAGTCAAGATAGTCAAGATAGTCAAGATAGTCAAGATAGTCAAGATAGTCAAGATAGTCAAGATAGTCAAGATAGTCAAGATAGTCAAGATAGTCAAGATAGTCAAGATAGTCAAGATAGTCAAGATAGTCAAGATAGTCAAGATAGTCAAGATAGTCAAGATAGTCAAGATAGTCAAGATAGTCAAGATAGTCAAGATAGTCAAGATAGTCAAGATAGTCAAGATAGTCAAGATAGTCAAGATAGTCAAGATAGTCAAGATAGTCAAGATAGTCAAGATAGTCAAGATAGTCAAGATAGTCAAGATAGTCAAGATAGTCAAGATAGTCAAGATAGTCAAGATAGTCAAGATAGTCAAGATAGTCAAGATAGTCAAGATAGTCAAGATAGTCAAGATAGTCAAGATAGTCAAGATAGTCAAGATAGTCAAGATAGTCAAGATAGTCAAGATAGTCAAGATAGTCAAGATAGTCAAGATAGTCAAGATAGTCAAGATAGTCAAGATAGTCAAGATAGTCAAGATAGTCAAGATAGTCAAGATAGTCAAGAAAGTCAAGATAGTCAAGATAGTCAAGATAGTCAAGATAGTCAAGATAGTCAAGATAGTCAAGATAGTCAAGATAGTCAAGATAGTCAAGATAGTCAAGATAGTCAAGATAGTCAAGATAGTCAAGATAGTCAAGATAGTCAAGATAGTCAAGAAAGCCAAGATAGTCAAGATAGTCAAGATAGTCAAGATAGTCAAGAAAGCCAAGATAGTCAAGATAGTCAAGATAGTCAAGATAGTCAAGATAGTCAAGATAGTTGAGATAGTCAAGATAGTCAAGATATTCAAGATAGTCAAGATAGTCAAGATAGTCAAAATAGTCAAGATAGTCAAGATAGTCAAGATAGTCAAGATAGTCAAGATAGTCAAGATAGTCAAGATAGTCAAGATAGTCAAGATAGTCAAGATAGTCAAGATAGTCAAGATAGTCAAGATAGTCAAGAAAGTCAAGATAGTCAAGATAGTCAAGATAGTCAAGATAGTCAAGATAGTCAAGATAGTCAAGATAGTCAAGATAGTCAAGATAGTCAAGATAGTCAAGATAGTCAAGATAGTCAAGATAGTCAAGATAGTCAAGATAGTCAAGATAGTCAAGATAGTCAAGATAGTCAAGATAGTCAAGATAGTCAAGATAGTCAAGATAGTCAAGATAGTCAAGATAGTCAAGATAGTCAAGATAGTCAAGATAGTCAAGATAGTCAAGATAGTCAAGATAGTCAAGATAGTCAAGATAGTCAAGATAGTCAAGATAGTCAAGATAGTCAAGATAGTCAAGATAGTCAAGATAGTCAAGATAGTCAAGATAGTCAAGATAGTCAAGATAGTCAAGATAGTCAAGATAGTCAAGATAGTCAAGATAGTCAAGATAGTCAAGATAGTCAAGATAGTCAAGATAGTCAAGATAGTCAAGATAGTCAAGATAGTCAAGATAGTCAAGATAGTCAAGATAGTCAAGATAGTCAAGATAGTCAAGATAGTCAAGATAGTCAAGATAGTCAAGATAGTCAAGATAGTCAAGATAGTCAAGATAGTCAAGATAGTCAAGATAGTCAAGATAGTCAAGATAGTCAAGATAGTCAAGATAGTCAAGATAGTCAAGATAGTCAAGATAGTCAAGATAGTCAAGATAGTCAAGATAGTCAAGATAGTCAAGATAGTCAAGATAGTCATGATAGTCAAGATAGTCAAGATAGTCAAGATAGTCAAGATAGTCAAGATAGTCAAGATAGTCAAGATAGTCAAGATAGTCAAGATAGTCAAGATAGTCAAGATAGTCAAGATAGTCAAGATAGTCAAGATAGTCAAGATAGTCAAGATAGTCAAGATAGTCAAGATAGTCAAGATAGTCAAGATAGTCAAGATAGTCAAGATAGTCAAGATAGTCAAGATAGTCAAGATAGTCAAGATAGTCAAGATAGTCAAGATAGTCAAGATAGTCAAGATAGTCAAGATAGTCAAGATAGTCAAGATAGTCAAGATAGTCAAGATAGTCAAGATAGTCAAGATAGTCAAGATAGTCAAGATAGTCAAGATAGTCAAGATAGTCAAGATAGTCAAGATAGTCAAGATAGTCAAGATAGTCAAGATAGTCAAGATAGTCAAGATAGTCAAGATAGTCAAGATAGTCAAGATAGTCAAGATAGTCAAGATAGTCAAGATAGTCAAGATAGTCAAGATAGTCAAGATAGTCAAGATAGTCAAGATAGTCAAGATAGTCAAGATAGTCAAGATAGTCAAGATAGTCAAGATAGTCAAGAAAGCCAAGATAGTCAAGATAGTCAAGATAGTCAAGATAGTCAAGAAAGCAAAGATAGTCAAGATAGTCAAGATAGTCAAGATAGTCAAGATAGTCAAGATAGTCAAGATAGTCAAGATAGTCAAGATAGTCAAGATAGTCAAGATAGTCAAGATAGTCATCAAGATAGTCAAGATAGTCAAGATAGTCAAGATAGTCAAGATAGTCAAGATAGTCAAGATAGTCAAGATAGTCAAGATAGTCAAGATAGTCAAGATAGTCAAGAAAGCCAAGATAGTCAAGATAGTCAAGATAGTCAAGATAGTCAAGAAAGCCAAGATAGTCAAGATAGTCAAGATAGTCAAGATAGTCAAGATAGTCAAGATAGTCAAGATAGTCAAGATAGTTGAGATAGTCAAGATAGTCAAGATATTCAAGATAGTCAAGATAGTCAAGATAGTCAAAATAGTCAAGATAGTCAAGATAGTCAAGATAGTCAAGATAGTCAAGATAGTCAAGATAGTCAAGATAGTCAAGATAGTCAAGATAGTCAAGATAGTCAAGATAGTCAAGATAGTCAAGATAGTCAAGATAGTCAAGATAGTCAAGAAAGTCAAGATAGTCAAGATAGTCAAGATAGTCAAGATAGTCAAGATAGTCAAGATAGTCAAGATAGTCAAGATAGTCAAGATAGTCAAGATAGTCAAGATAGTCAAGATAGTCAAGATAGTCAAGATAGTCAAGATAGTCAAGATAGTCAAGATAGTCAAGATAGTCAAGATAGTCAAGATAGTCAAGATAGTCAAGATAGTCAAGATAGTCAAGATAGTCAAGATAGTCAAGATAGTCAAGATAGTCAAGATAGTCAAGATAGTCAAGATAGTCAAGATAGTCAAGATAGTCAAGATAGTCAAGATAGTCAAGATAGTCAAGATAGTCAAGATAGTCAAGATAGTCAAGATAGTCAAGATAGTCAAGATAGTCAAGATAGTCAAGATAGTCAAGATAGTCAAGATAGTCAAGATAGTCAAGATAGTCAAGATAGTCAAGATAGTCAAGATAGTCAAGATAGTCAAGATAGTCAAGATAGTCAAGAAAGCCAAGATAGTCAAGATAGTCAAGATAGTCAAGAAAGCCAAGATAGTCAAGATAGTCAAGATAGTCAAGATAGTCAAGATAGTCAAGATAGTCAAGATACTCAAGATAGTCAAGATAGTCAAGATAGTCAAGATAGTCAAGATAGTCAAGATAGTCAAGATAGTCAAGATAGTCAAGATAGTCAAGATAGTCAAGATAGTCAAGATAGTCAAGATAGTCAAGATAGTCAAGATAGTCAAGATAGTCAAGATAGTCAAGATAGTCAAGATAGTCAAGATAGTCAAGATAGTCAAGATAGTCAAGATAGTCAAGATAGTCAAGATAGTCAAGATAGTCAAGATAGTCAAGATAGTCAAGATAGTCAAGATAGTCAAGATAATCAAGATAGTCAAGATAGTCAAGATAGTCAAGATAGTCAAGATAGTCAAGATAGTCAAGATAGTCAAGATAGTCAAGAAAGCCAAGATAGTCAAGATAGTCAAGATAGTCAAGAAAGCAAAGATAGTCAAGATAGTCAAGATAGTCAAGATAGTCAAGATAGTCAAGATAGTCAAGATAGTCAAGATAGTCAAGATAGTCAAGATAGTCAAGATAGTCAAGATAGTCAAGATAGTCAAGATAGTCAAGATAGTCAAGATAGTCAAGATAGTCAAGATAGTCAAGATAGTCAAGATAGTCAAGATAGTCAAGATAGTCAAGATAGTCAAGATAGTCAAGATAGTCAAGATAGTCAAGATAGTCAAGATAGTCAAAATAGTCAAGATAGTCAAGATAGTCAAGATAGTCAAGATAGTCAAGATAGTCAAGATAGTCAAGATAGTCAAGATAGTCAAGATAGTCAAGATAGTCAAGATAGTCAAGATAGTCAAGAAAGCCAAGATAGTCAAGATAGTCAAGATAGTCAAGATAGTCAAGAAAGCCAAGATAGTCAAGATAGTCAAGATAGTCAAGATAGTCAAGATAGTCAAGATAGTTGAGATAGTCAAGATAGTCAAGATATTCAAGATAGTCAAGATAGTCAAGATAGTCAAAATAGTCAAGATAGTCAAGATAGTCAAGATAGTCAAGATAGTCAGATAGTCAAGATAGTCAAGATAGTCAAGATAGTCAAGATAGTCAAGATAGTCAAGATAGTCAAGATAGTCAAGATAGTCAAGATAGTCAAGATAGTCAAGATAGTCAAGATAGTCAAGATAGTCAAGATAGTCAAGATAGTCAGAGATAGTCAAGATAGTCAAGATAGTCAAGATAGTCAAGATAGTCAAGATAGTCAAGATAGTCAAGATAGTCAAGATAGTCAAGATAGTCAAGATAGTCAAGATAGTCAAGATAGTCAAGATAGTCAAGATAGTCAAGATAGTCAAGATAGTCAAGATAGTCAAGATAGTCAAGATAGTCAAGATAGTCAAGATAGTCAAGATAGTCAAGATAGTCAAGATAGTCAAGATAGTCAAGATAGTCAAGATAGTCAAGATAGTCAAGATAGTCAAGATAGTCAAGATAGTCAAGATAGTCAAGATAGTCAAGATAGTCAAGATAGTCAAGATAGTCAAGATAGTCAAGATAGTCAAGATAGTCAAGATAGTCAAGATAGTCAAGATAGTCAAGATAGTCAAGATAGTCAAGATAGTCAAGATAGTCAAGATAGTCAAGATAGTCAAGATAGTCAAGATAGTCAAGATAGTCAAGATAGTCAAGATAGTCAAGATAGTCAAGATAGTCAAGATAGTCAAGATAGTCAAGATAGTCAAGATAGTCAAGATAGTCAAGATAGTCAAGATAGTCAAGATAGTCAAGATAGTCAAGATAGTCAAGATAGTCAAGATAGTCAAGATAGTCAAGATAGTCAAGATAGTCAAGATAGTCAAGATAGTCAAGATAGTCAAGATAGTCAAGATAGTCAAGATAGTCAAGATAGTCAAGATAGTCAAGATAGTCAAGATAGTCAAGATAGTCAAGATAGTCAAGATAGTCAAGATAGTCAAGATAGTCAAGATAGTCAAGATAGTCAAGATAGTCAAGATAGTCAAGATAGTCAAGATAGTCAAGATAGTCAAGATAGTCAAGATAGTCAAGATAGTCAAGATAGTCAAGATAGTCAAGATAGTCAAGATAGTCAAGATAGTCAAGATAGTCAAGATAGTCAAGATAGTCAAGATAGTCAAGATAGTCAAGATAGTCAAGATAGTCAAGATAGTCAAGATAGTCAAGATAGTCAAGATAGTCAAGATAGTCAAGATAGTCAAGATAGTCAAGATAGTCAAGATAGTCAAGATAGTCAAGATAGTCAAGATAGTCAAGATAGTCAAGATAGTCAAGATAGTCAAGATAGTCAAGATAGTCAAGATAGTCAAGATAGTCAAGATAGTCAAGATAGTCAAGATAGTCAAGATAGTCAAGATAGTCAAGATAGTCAAGATAGTCAAGATAGTCATAATAGTCATAATAGTCATAATAGTCATAATAGTCATAATAGTCATAATAGTCATAATAGTCATAATAGTCATAATAGTCATAATAGTTATAAAAGTCATAATAGTTATAATAGTCATAATAGTCATAATAGTCATAATAGTCATAATAGTCATAATAGTCAAGATAGTCAAAATAGTCATAATAGTCATAATAGTCATAATAGTCATAATAGTCATAATAGACATAATAGTCATAAAAGTCATAGTTTTTGCATGACCAGTGTTTATTTGTAATAAGGGAACTTCTCTTTGCAGATTTTAGCAGTCTGGCATTTATCTAACTCCGCCAATATTCAACTACTAATATTCCCTATTAATATTCCCTCCGAGTTAATAAATCAGGTATAATTATCTAAGTGCATTTCGTAGGATCTATAGACTTGATTGAATTGAAAAAAAAACTGCGCAAATTCAGAATACATATACCATATCCATTAGCTTTATGAACCATGAATGCCACTTGCGATAGTGACACAGTAAGATTCGTTCAGTTCATGGTTTTTAACGTTAAACGAGCATAGGTAATTAAATTTTACGTGCATTATTTAAGGTAACACATCGCAGTTATATAAATGTGGCCACAAATCTTATTTTTTTTTTAATTAAAATGCAATTCATATTTTCCATAGCACTGCTAATTTTATATGTAGTTTCGTTTGCACGACAAAATTTGCAAAGTAGTAAGCGAATTTTTAAGGGTAGTATTGTAGAACCAAACAGTGCACCGTATCAAGTTGGTTTACTTGTAGTTAATAAGAATATCACACATTTATGCGGTGGCTCTTTAATAAATCCTCAATTTGTGCTAACAGCGGCTCATTGTGTCAAAAAGTAAGTAAGAACTAAGATATTTACTTATTTTAAGTATTTGAGTTATAATTACTGCAAAATCCTTCTCCCAGTGTAAGTGTTGAATCGATTAATGTGATAATCGGGAGAAACTCACTGGAAAAAGCATTGAAAATTGAATATCCTGTGGATGCTATAAACTATAAAACACATGAACAATGGAACTCAACTACTCGTCAGAATGACATCGCTATCATAGCTCTGCGAAACCCGGTTGAGTTAAGCGATGAAATAGCAATCCTTAGCTTACCAACAGAATTAGATCCATCTTCGTTAGTGGATCAATATGGAAGATTAACTGGTTGGGGTCGCACATTAGATATGCCGGGTCATAATAAAAATTTAATGGAATTAAAAGTTCGTATAGTAAGTAACGAGGAATGTCAACTATTTCGAATGGATTCCACTAAATTATGCGGTTATGGTGAAGACGAAGGAAGTGCTTGTCGAGGAGATTCGGGTGGTCCCCTAGTCCTAGACAATACGGATATTCAAATTGGAATTGTTTCATTTGGTTCGAAAAAAGGCTGCACTGTTGGACTTCCTCATGTTTATACAAATGTTGCGTCATATTTAGATTGGATTAATGAATCGATCAATTCATTATCAATAATTTCCGATTAGTCTTTTACGTTTATATTAGTATATAAAATAAAATTAAAAATTTTTTTTAATTTGCGATGCACTTAATTGCATTCTATATATTTGCATGGTTGCCACTTTTGCTACAATAAAAAAATGTATCGTTGTTTTAATCGCCATCACAGTTTCATCAATATCACCAAAAATCGTTTTGAAGTGATTGTAAAAATAATTCCAGGTTGTTTTACAGTGTCCATTGCAATGCCTAAAGCTAGCATAGGACTTCACAGTTAGTTAATGACCAAAAAACATAATGCCAGTGAGCACAACACAATGGGCATGACCAATTGCACCGATGCGGTGGTCATATAAACTTAGAACTATACGGCATTTCATTACGATTCGGAAATCGATTATAGTGCGGACAGATTGGAAACAATTGGAGAAATGTCAGTCGTTTGTCCACATTATAAGGCATTGAAATTCAGCGGAAAAACAAAGCGTACCAATTCTTACAAATTCATTCAATTGCAGCTCGAATACTGAAGATAATCAGCGTTGTGCTCGCAAACTGGCAACGAAGTGAGCCACTATCGGATAATCGCAAACGGTTCTTCATCAGACCAACAAAATGATCCAATTGGTTAAAATTGCATTGGATCGGATGCTATTCGACAGCCATAACATCGTCAACAGGGCTGACAAAATGCTAAGAAAATTTGCAATCTATAGAGATATCGTGTGCTTCATCTTCAGAACAATGAAGTGAAACGCGTGTCCGAAATGCACAGGACTAACGATGTGCTACAAAGGACGAGGACGAATATCATTTCAACATCAAAATGGTTAACCCATTAACTGGTAAATTTAACAATTTTAATAAGGCATTCGTTAATTTTCTTGCATCGAACCGTATGTTGATTGCTATTGCAGGAGCCGCTCAACCGATGCTCCAACTATGACCCGTGAAAGTAAAGATAATCACATTTTGAAGTGTCACCGTCTTTTCCGTCAGATTTAGAGCATCTTTATCTTTTCGGCATGGCCACCGTCGACAACATTGACAAACTTTTTCTTAGATTTTTAGCAGATACTTTCGCTCACCATTTGCTGACAGTTGAAATGTATTTGCTTCAAACACTCTACGTCGTATTTACACTGTGCACTCAAATAACGACGAATGGTACTATCTTTGATTGTTGTTGGTGAATGTTCGTGCGGTCTGACGTCATTTCAACAATTGAGAACCGTAAATGGGCATAATGTGTGAAACTACCGTGAGGCGTCACTTCCCTCTCTTTCAGTTGCTTGAGAAAGATTCGAATTGGGATAATATGCTCAAAGATTCCGTCATAACTTCATCACCTCTTCCAATTCGCACATTATTCGTAATTATCCTATCCCTATGTTTCCCTTTGAATTCGAATCATTTGTGGGTCAAATATAAGGATGACTTGTCTGAAGATGTTTTGCATCGCGTTTGTTGCCAAATTTTAAAACTGACGAAATACACAACGAATTACAAAGAGTCCGAAACAGTTCGTATAAATATTCCGCTATTGAATCAACATTAAAAGGCTGCGTACGACTACGACTTTTTGACGGAAGGTTTTGCTTTCTGAATACTCCCGGAGAGACTGGAAAAAAGTTCTTAATTTCATTGTTTTTGGCGACAAATCGATCACAACATGATGTTGCCCTGCGGTGATAGCCTCATCTGGAACAGCAGCTAATTTGTTAGAATGAGGACAAACTACACATTCTACACTGAAATTGCTACTGAACATGCAAATAAACGAAACACAAATTTGCAACGTCGCCAAAAACAGCGCAATGGTGAAGACAGAGATGTAAAATAATCGTTTGAAACAAATGTACGATGGCTCAGAAAAGGTCACTGGAAGACCTGGACAGGACATTTAAATATCATTGTGACAACCGAAACATTTTTGGTGGAACCATGATTCTGTTGTCCCCTGAATTTTGTCAGACTCTTCCTATTATTCCACGTTCAACTACAGCTGATGAGCTAAATGCATGTTTGAAATCATCAAAATTGTGGCGGTGTGTGGAGATCTTCTAAAAGACCCTCTGATTGAGTGTTTTTGCAAAAATATTGAACTGCAGATGTGTTTTCGAAGCAATGGTTGGATATTGTTGGATTCTCGACCTAATTCATCACATTGCCCACTGATTTTTGCCACTTGACTGATCAAGGGCACATAAACGTAAAATATTGTAACTCCATTAAATCGATCAAATACATTTGTAAGTACGTAAATAAAGGCAACGACCAGGCAGTTTTTTGGCGTACAACCTAAAAAAAGTGGTAGAAATTGCGGTCATACATACCGATGACAACGCACAATATCAGGCTGGAAAATGTGCAACAAATAGCCCTGAACTCACCGGCTACCGTGCATGTCTGACTCTGAATTTATTGAAGAACGACAGACACTGGGATGTATGCATTAATGGTGCGTGCATCCAAATCAAATTTAGAACGGAAAGGTGTCGGTTGATCTGATCTCAGGATGAATTTCATTACCTTGTACCTTCTGCAATTTACTGACGTTACAATAAGAATTGGTTGACAAAATCTTTCCCAATATTCAAACCAATTCAAAGAATCACGATTGGCTGAGTGAACGTCTGCAACAGCTAGTATAATTTTTGAATTCAACTTCAACTGCCAGGGATGCTACCGCACGTACTGCAATTGAAAATCGGCGTGTCAATTATTATATTGTGAAATATAAACCATCCAAAGCATTGCAACGGAACGAGGCTTGCGCAGTAAAAAATTAATTAGCAATGTCGTAGTAGAAATTTTAACAATTTTGACAATACCATTCAAAATTGCGTTTGCAATTACCATCAACAAAGCTCAGGATCAATTATGTGTTGCTTGTTCTAGAGTCGGCAAACCAGACAATCTACACGAATAATCAAAGTATCGAACATATAAAATATCACAGTTAGCTACGTGTCATATACAATATTTAAATGTGTCATTTAAATTTAAACAGTTTGACTGACAAGGTGATTGAAAAACGTTACTCTAAGGTCATAACACTTGATAGTGACACAACTAGATTCATTCATCTACGGTTATTATGATATTTTATTTTACCTTTTAATGTCTATCGATAATTTGATTTTACGGAAATTATTTCAGATCTATACCGCAACTATCGCACTATATAAAGGTTGTGATAATTATAGTTACGCACATACATTTTTAAAAGGTTAATATGCACATTATATATATATATATATATATATATATATATATATATATATATATATATATATATATATATATATATATATATATATATATATATATAACACTATTAGTTGTAGTTCAGTATAAAAAAATTCATTATTACTGAAATAGATTTTAGCTCACAATGACGTCATCAGCGGTATGGTGATCATAATGCATTTCACTAACCCTATATTACCACAATGTAACGATTAATGTACCTATACAGAGCGTATTTAGAATCAATACAACATATAGTACCATAGATTAAGATATAAAAAGATGTTCCAACTAGAACAAAAAATAAAAGTAAGTGACGAGTACCCCTAATAAACCGACGAATGCATATTCACCAAGAAAAATGGTTTCTTCTTTTTATTTTTACTTTCTCTATTAATATTTTTAGATATAAATTTTTTGTTCCTATGGGCCATCTTTATTATATCTTAATCTATGATAGTGCTTAGTAATCATAACACAAATAACAACTCTTGATATTATAGAAACTGACTAAGAATTAAAAAAAAAACAATTCAGTCCTCAGTTACAACAAACATTTTTTGACTTATGAACCACGAATGACACCACAATCAGATTCGTTAGGTTCATGGTTTTTACCTTTAAACGAGTATGGATAATTGAATTTAACGTGCATTATTTAAGGTAACACATCGCAGCTATATAAATATGGCCACAAACATTATTATTTTATAAATTAAAATGAACTTCATATACATAGCATTGCTAGTTTTAGATGTAGTACAGTTTTCACGACAAAATGTACAAAGAAGCAACCGAATTTTTAACGGTAATATTGCAGAACCACACAGTGCACCATATCAAGTTGGCTTATTTATATATAGGGAAAACCGCACATTTTTGTGCAGTGGCACTTTAATAAAACCTAGATTTGTGCTAACAGCGGCACATTGTGTCGATGCGTAAGTAAAATCTACGATATTTACTTATTAAAAATATTTGGACTCTAATTTCTGTAAAATTCTTTTGCCAATTTAAGAGCTTATGGGATTCAAGTGATTATTGGGACAAACTCACTGGAAAATGCATTGGAAATCGATTCTCCTGTGGAGGCTATAAAATATAAATTGCATGAAGGTTGGAACCAAACTACTATTGAGAACGACATCGCTATCATAGCTCTGCGAAACCCGGTTGAGTTAAACGATAAAATAGCTCTCGTAGATTTACCAACCAAATCGGACACATCATCGTTAATGGGTAAATATGGAAGACTAACTGGTTGGGGTCGTCGATCTGATATCCCGGAAAAAAATACAATTTTAATGGAATTAAAAGTTCGTATAGCTAGTGACGAGGAATGTAAACCATTTCCAGCAGATTCTACTAGATTGTGCGGTTTTGGTGAGCAAAATGGAAATGCGTGTCCAGGTGATTCGGGTGGGCCATTAATCCTAGAAAATACGAATATTCAAGTTGGAGTACTTTCATTTGGTTCGATAGAAGGCTGTACTTTTGGACATCCTCATGTGTATACAAATGTTTCGGCGTATTTAGACTGGATTGATAAATGGACAAGTGCAATTTTAGAAAACGTTACTAGTAATTCCGTTTAGTCTGTTGCGTTTTTCAGTAGCGGAAATAAAATTAGAAAGTTCATTTGTTTCTAGGTAAATTTAAAAATATTTTAACTTCTATTTTGTGCTAGTGCCTGTATAGTACTTATAAAGGAAATTTCATTAAATTTATTTAACAAAGTAGTCTTTGAGATTTATGTTATGTTAATCCCGAAACAAAATTTGGACGTAATTAAAATTATCACGCATTAAAAAAAAAACAAGGGAAAAACATGTGACAGTAAATGAAACGTGTCGACTTAAACACACCGCAGTGATCACCAATTGGAAAGATTTTGTAAAAGATCTCAGTTAAGGGTCAACACTGGCATGTAATGTTGTTCATTTCAAAATAAAAAAATAAAAAAAGTATTCAAAAACAAGTGAAAGAAAAAGGAGACCAAATGGATAAAGTGAAACAAATTATGAGAAGTAGATCAGTGGCGGAGGTGGCCGAAACAAACGAAGTGAGGCAGGATCTTGCAGAGAGCACGAAGCGCAAACACGGGGTTACGTGAATGCATACAAAATTTAGAGCAAGTGACTCCGAAAAATAATAGCTTCAATTGGCGGATAGGGAATAAAACAGGTAAGAGCCTAAGGGACAGCAAAATAAACAGTACTATGAAATGGTTTGAGGGGCGACGAGAGGAAAAGGAGTTGTGGAGCCATCTTAAAGGAGAAATAAAGTGGGAATAATTCATGGTAAAGAAAAGAATGAGACATAATGATGGACGTAACTGAAGTCGTGAGAAAGAGGAACCAGTCAGTAGTATATTACTTCTTGGAAGTGGAATGCATGGCAATGGGCAAGATTGACCAAAACGAGAAGTTGACCTAAAAAAATGTTAGTTTGCTACAGATATAGGCCAAGTAGAAACTAGAGTATTTATAGGAGGAAATGAGTATCAGGCCAATTTGCTGGTGGTGCTAGATGTTACAATGGCTAATGCTCTTATATTGGAATTGGATTTTTTAGACAGTAATTGGATGAGGCAGGTTAAGTTAGAGAAAAGTCAGAAATTAGGACAAATAGAAAAGATGTATGAAGGCAAAACATTGAAATGGAACGACGAGAAAGATAGGAAACAGCTAGATATTTAGTAGTGTATTCCAAACTTAGATGAATGAGCATGATGAAACAAGTAACAATTAAGGAAAATGTAAAAGAATTATTAAGGGAGGTAATTAGGAGAAGAGCGAGTTCGAGTTTTTCAGTAAGATTGTGTTGGTAAAAAAGAAAAACGGGCGACTAAGGATGTGCATTGATTATCGATAGTTAGGTAAAATTGCAAATGTAAAAATGTAGTTAGATGTGTACACAAGTTGATTTTTTGGTAGATAAAACAATTGGGGAAGGTATTGAGCCGGGGTAGAACCAAGTTAACATCTCTCTAACATCTTTTGGACTTGGTTATTCCTTCACGCGTGAAGGAATAACCAAGTTCAAAAGATGTTAGAGAAGTAAAGAGGTTGGGAGGAATATAGTAGGTTATTTTGGAAAGTTAGAAACTTATTTCAAATTTTAAGGATTGGGTAGCGCCACTTTTTATGGTAATAAGAAATTTATAATGGTAATAAGGGTAATAATAAATAAGTTTGGAAAAAAAGAAGAATAAGAAGCATTTTATAAGCTGACAGACCAATTTGTAGAGAACACAGTGTTGAGAATATTTTGGCATAAAGCAAAAACAGAAGAGTTGCATACAGACCTACCTGCAGGGAATGATAAAAAAATGTACCTGGTCTCGTACTACAGTAGGACAGCTACGGTGTCAAGCAAAAATTACACAGTTTCAAGTTAGGATAATTGGTGGTAGTATATAGTTTGCCAAGATTGAGTGCATATTTGCAAGAATGAGGTGAGCATTATGGTTGAATGAGTTCGACTTTGTAATAGAACAAAGAAAATGAGACAGAATGAAACTTGCAGATGGGTTGAGTAGGATAAATATGTTATTGCTAGATGAAGTAGTAGAAAAGGTCGGATTTGGAAGAGCAAGAAGAAAAAGAAGGTGAAGAAGGGTGGAAGGTGAGGCTGATGGTAGCTTAGTTATGGGATGATATAAGATGTTAATGATGCATGACGGGATGGGACATATGGGAAAGACATAGAGAAAAAGTTTAATAACATGAAGGAATCAGTAAAGGACCTGATTAGTTGCGTTTTCCCGCCTTCAGCTTCATGTGTAGTGAATTGTGATATTCGCACTTAAAGCTTGAAACCCGACTGAAGTTTTGGCGACTAAATGAGTCCGTTCACAAGGAACACGTAGGAAGTTGAATTAACAATCAACGTGTCGGTTCTCAGCAGAACTGAAATCTCCAATTCGTCGGACAGCTTACATGTAATAACTATGTCAATTCTAGCAATACTTTTTGATAAATCGAAATCATGTCGTATTTTATTTCAGTTTTGGTATTGTTGTTTGTTTTGGTTTGCTTACAACTTTGCGTCCTGAGTTTATGTTTCATGGTGGCTAATAAAACTCCAGCTAAGTGGATTTTGGAAAATGTTTGCAACCCGAAAGACAGAAATTGGAATCTTAATGTGAAGGTGACATAATGAATGGTCAGATTTCAGTTTTTTTGATTGGATCATTGAATTTTTGTCAAATCAGATTGCTTGCTGGAACTGACTTGTTCGTTTTAATCCCCATAAAGATGAAGAAAGCTGTAGTGGGTACAGCGAACCTTCTATAGCGAAAAAACCTCATATCACCAATTTGCTGATTCAGTTAGTCAATAAAACTTTTGGACAGATAACGGCAGACGATTGGTGAAAAAAGTAATTGACGCATCTATTTCACGTTAGAAATCCAATGCCAAAATATTCGTCCATTTCACACAACTTGTTTCGATTTCAGTGAACCTCTTTGGAGTCAAATAAAAAAATCAGCGAAATGCGAAGTATGGCATGGTGTTTATCTGTATATTTGTATGTTTTGGAATAAAATCTGTGCATCTTGAATTAGTTGAAGATGCCACTGATCATCGCTTTCCTTAAAAAGATTCTGCATGAGGCAAAGTAAACAATCACAGTTATGAAGCGACAACGGTTCATTACAGGTTTTGCAAAAATTGCTTGATAAAACCGAGCAGTGAGCGGTGTGGTTAAAACTACGGTGTTTGGGTCGGGAGGTACAGGGTTCGAATATTAACAAAGGAAGGTAAAAAAAAGGATTTTCAACACTTGATTACGATCGGTGATGACGATGAACATAACTATTATCCCCTGTTGGTGTATAGAATCCATGGACCGAACCATCGTCCATGTCAGTAAATTGGGTTGGAGCAATGCAATGCGCAGATGGATATTCAAAGGTAACCTGTATTCGTACGTGCTCGATTTGGCTGGCGACAGCGTAAAGTAGGACGTTAAAAAACCACGAATGAGTTGGATGAGCTACGGCCCCAGAAAAAATTGCATGCATAATCACAAAATTTTGCACTACTGAAAGAATACATTGGAGTTTTATTGCGCCATATACATCACATTGGGGAGGATTCTGGATATCCACATTCTTTGAATATATAGTAATTATATAATTATTATTATATGTAACGGTTTTTTCGTTCATGAACCTTTGTAAAATAATGTTCTGTACCTTAATGGTACCTTAAAATTTGAAAATTCTCCTAAAGTAGCAAACATCAATTTATGCTCAACTATTACCTAAGACAGTCACTGAAGTTAAATATTTACTGCGGCTGTCTATATATTGTATCTTTTCCAAAGACTTTGCACATAAAGATTAAAAATATTCAATTAAAGCTAATCGACCTCCGAATATGCAAAAATGTTGCGAATCCTAAAACATTAGATGCTACACATACACTATAAATTTGGTGGTCACACATTGGTCGCCACATTTACACTATAAAATTGATATAGCCACTATAAAAAGGTAAAAATTTGAAATTTTAAATAACGATCGTTTCTTTATTTAATTTATAGGCCAAATTACTACACATATTTTAGTCTAGATCACCGACCCTGACGACAACGATCAAAGACTATACGTCCGGCCTACAAATAGTAGTTCAAATTACATCGTGCACCAATTCCTAAATTATGACATCATCCAAGGTTTTACACGACGTCCAGACATTATAATATATATCGATCGTTTAAAACTATTATTTAATCATACAGGATTACATAATATTCTATAATTATAATTTCACTGGTTACGGCAATACAGCATAACATTAAAACATCCATAAACCATAAAAAAAAATAATTCTATAAATAATATAAAAATATTTTTTTGAATTGTGTGTGAGATCACACATAATTGAGATCGTGAATTTTAAAAATATAAATAAAAAATTTCAAATTCCGAAAGATCACATTTTTGCCGTTTTTGCTCTCCCGTATACTCACATTAAATTGACAAATAACTGGCGCCATCTTGGCAATCTGTTTAAAAAATTTTATGATTTTTTAAATCGATCGATGATCGATAAATAATAAAAAAAAATATATATTGGGTCAAGTGTTAATCGTGATTTTGTATACTGTATACAGTGTACATCACTATATAGTATACATAATTAGTTATCTTCGTCTTCTTAATTTTTTTTTTATATTTTTGTTGTTGAGCCAAAATTAATTCGAGTATAAGATCGCACAACTCGTCATATCGTATTTTTGTAAAAAATTATGTATGATCGATAAATTTAGGACAAGATAGTTGATTTTAATAATTTTTTTTTGTTGGCATACGAATTTACAAAAATAGAATTAATTCTCTATATGTTGGTTATACATGGGTAGTCAATAAAGAGGAAGTTAATGAGCAACCAAATGTCAAAATAAAACAAAAATTTAACGTGCGGGACGATTATCTTATATTGGTGAGTCGCACGCAATCGGATGATTTTTCATTTTAATATTTTGTAAATTTTATGGGATCGGTTTGAGGTTAAAGTCTAATCGATTTTGTCTATTTTTTGCCCATACAAAATTATGTCATTTTTATGTGTGTGTTCGAACAGGAAATTATGTCATCTGCATAATTTGGTTATAATCGATTTTTTCCGAAAAATTATCCAAAAATGATTTTTAAGGACGATTATTTTACGTAAAAGACCATAACTAATATTTTTGTTGTTGCTAGTTGTGGTATGGTATATATCTATATAAATACCATACATAAAACATAAAAAAATTGGCATACCAAAATCATTTTTATGAATTTATTATAAATTTGTCAAAAGCTTAGAATTCTGGATTTAGGTGCGAGTACCATGTGAAACCATAATGTTTTTTTAATAAATGAACAACAAATCGACTTGTGTGAATGCCAACTAAACACCCATAGCACTAATAAATATTCATCACGCAGATAAGGATCTTCCCTCCATTGGTAACGAAAATAGCATTGGAAACATTTTATGGATTTTCGTTTTATGTTTTTAAAATTTTCAATCATTTATCACCCGTGCCGTAATAACATTTTGATGTTTTGCTTATGGTTGTCGTTAAAAAAAATTGGTTGTTATTAGTGTTGTTCATGATTACCTTTAAAAGCAATTTGTTCATCGTTTCTAACGATTCGTCATTAGTTTTGTGGGTTTGAGTTTATATAATGTTCAATGTTTACAGGTTGAATTGGATTTGAGCATTTTATTGGCTCACATTTTATGAGGGATCAATTTTAAAAATAAATGAATCACTGTCGGTAAAAGAATATACCTTCATCGATGTTGGTTTCTTACCATCTACGATGTTATGAGACCCTTTAAAAATAACGATTTACAGTGGTTGGTTACCAGCGGCAGAACGTGCTTTTATACTCTTCCACACAATTATCATGGAAGACCAGAGATCCGAGGTACCAATAGCCCGTTACCCTTTCAAATTTAGGATCACCTCTAGTACAGATCCTCTCTAAATATCAGGACCTCAAAATAAATGCAACTAACTCCAAAAGAACGATTTGTTTTACTGAGAAAGCTGTACTTTACAGTTTTGAATCACAGATATTTCCAAGTTTCGAGTACTGCATCAATTTTAACATAAAAGTTTCATTCTGGACCTTAAATGTCGACAAATCTAACTAGTTCTGAAAGTATGGTGAAACTTGGTGACTCTTTTAAAGAAATTGCGTGTACTGCGTGCTCGTTCCTGAGTTATTGTACTTTAAAGACTTCAACCTTCCACCATTTACATTTTTTCCGTCTTCATATTAGCTGAGCGGTTCCTGAGAGTCCTTATCTTGATCTTTAGTATACACATACGGTAATTACCGGTTTGTAATCCAAAATAGCCTGATTTACTTGTTGCTATAGAAAAAATCCAACACTAAGATTGCCAAGATAATCTCTACAGTGACCCAACGTATACTTTTGGGACAAAAGACTCCGTTGTTTTGACCACCGAGTTTTTGGAAAAGCAACGAGTTTCAAATGATACTCTTAAATGACTGATACGGTGCCAATTAACATTTCAAATCTCATCAACTTCACGTTCCACGCGCTAATCCTAAACCGCATGTCCGTATAAGGGAGCGGTGGTCTTGTTAAATTTTATTAGGAATGCGGATATCCAACCTAATGATTCAATCTTCAATTAAGCGCCTCGTGTGATAAGAAAAACTCATTATGGTGGTACTCTAAGGATGTCATGCCCGTGTATAAATATTATATTTGTGGTTTAAGAAACTCGAGGCATTAGTAAAAGTCACGCAAATAAATACTGACGAAAATTTTCCAATTCCGCGATAGCTCATCTGCTGGTGGACGTCAAAACTTCGTTAAAAAATATAGTTAGAAATGCTCCTTACATATAAGACTCTTCGAGATAAAATCACTAGAAGACGAACTATTTGAGAACAAAGAAAAAATAGAAAATTACCTTAACACGACTGACATTGGTGAGTCCATCCCATCCAATGGAAACGATACGGCGAACCTTTTCGTCAATACTCAAACCTCACTCATGAGCCTTGTTTCGATCTCACGATGAAATATTATAACCCGAATCATTACGGAAGGTCATTTGCCGTTTTTCGTATATGTTGCAATTAGTTTTATGTAGACCGAGTTCATTGCAGCACTGCTTCACTATTACATTTGATACCAAAACGTGACAAAAACAAGTATCATCCGTATGAGGACTTCCACCGACTGAATGTGATTATGATCAGATCACGCAGTAGCAACAAAAAATAAACAGAAGACAGCCATTAACACGCCATTTGGACTATTTGAGTTAACTAGAATTCAGAGTGGAATGAGAAAATTAAAACCAATCTGAGAACCAAAAACAGAGACGGCGTTAGGCCATCGGCGGATGGTTTGTTTCAACTATAGATGATTATAATATGGATTTTATTTGTCATACTGTGCGCTCGATTTGAATAAATCAAGTGACAAGCTTACCACATTAGTATCTCAATACCATAATTATCAGTGCAGACCAGAATTAATAAAAGACTTTGGTGTAAAAATTGCCAACTCAGATTAAGCGTCCTTATATTTATTTCTAACAAAATTCGAAGAAGATTTCCGAAATAGTCTTCCTCTCCTAGGAGTTTGCACTAAATGAAAAATACTTGCTTTTAAATATTGTTGACCGGGAATGAATACTAGGTATTGGTCAAAAACATGCATTCCCTATCAAAATTCTAAAGTTATCTATCATCCGCGTTCAGAACATGAAAATTTTAATTTTTTTTTCGACAGGTTTGAACTTTTTCACCTAGATCTCATCTAGCTACTACCACCGTTAAATGGAAATATCTATTTCCTTACCATAATATATAGATTTACGCGCTAGCCAGAAGCGATACCACTTGTGTATCCACCGTAGTTGGAGCTTTCATTAATCAATACGTTTCCAAATTTGGCATTCCACTCGAAATTACGACTAACCAAGGTAGTTAAATAAAAGGCACTATTTTAGAAGTTATAAAATGTCTAGGCTCTCACAGAATATGGACGATGACATACCACTTGTAAGCAAATGGCATGTTAAAACATTTGCACCGATATTAAAAAGCTTTCTTATGTGCTTGGTAAATTATCCTAAATTATAAGCAAGAACTCCCATTCGTCCTGGGAATTTAAATGTTGATCAAAATTGATCTTGGATGCACTCTTATGCTGACATTGCCTTCAGATAGCAGAAAAAATCTCAAGAGAACTATAATAATGCATCCCAATCCCGTGCAATCGATATCCTACTGCATGGGTCGAACATTTACAAAAGTCGATGTGGTTCCAACAGACACGCGAAAAACCCATTAAAGCAACACTTCCATTCCCAAAGATTTAAAGGTCTTCTACTATGTTTTTGAACGGGTGGATTAAGTTAAGTCACCATATGTGGGCCATTTCTAGTAAAACGAAGATTCGCAAATATAATATCGACAATATTTAAACACTCGAATTTTTCAGCATTTACTTTTTGCCAGAACAAACTATTTGGAAAACCCAGTAAAGTCGAACAATTTAGTAGACAGTAAGAACGATTTTAAAGTTTCAAAACTTAGCTTTTGATCCACAAAATGAAACACCAACATTTTTAAAAACAGTTGACATTTTTATTTTTTTGTAACTGGGAAGTAAAATGAGGCCCTAAAAAACCGCTCATAGTTTTCGATTCAATTTTATTAAATCATAGTGAAATCAACTGCCAGACTTTTTCAGAAGCTTTTGCTATATATAAGAAAATTTTAGAGCAAATCTGCTTATTCTAAAGTGCGTTTCCCTAATTATAAATTAGAAATGATTTGGAAATTGTAGGAAGTAATGAAACAACTCTGCTCGATTTCTATTGTTAGGTGGTTGGCCTGATTTGAGGATTGTAACGTTTTCTACATATCTACATATTTTTTGTCTAAAGGCTACAGATATACAGCGGGGCAAACTGGCACCTATAAATAGACCGCGAGGTTACTTCATGAGAAAAAGTAAGCTATAACCTTAGCGCCTTAATATAACAAATCATCTTTAATGTTGAATGGAGGGGCTGAAAAGACAGTTGCCCATTTTGAAAGGTTAAAATTTAGTACAAATGTTAATATCACTTCACCAGCAATTCAGGAGCCAAAACAAGGTTCAAGTGAACTCAAAGTTCAAGTACGCGACAATCCCTACGGCTCAAAAAGGAATACTTTCAACATCACTAATAAAAGTTAGAGCTGTAAATGACAATTCATCACCAAGGTGTGCATGCAGAATTTGAATATTAGCCATAAAAATGCAGGAATTTTGATAAATGTATTCTAGGTGAAACTGGAGTAGAAACCACCGACAGCACAACCACATTGATGACTCAGGCATTCATCATACATCAGGTATCAGACTCACTCAATGATTTCACATTATAGCAGAGGAAAATTCACGAAAGCTAGATGGCTTGCTGTTGGCTGACCTACCATATAACAAACGCGGTGACATTAATATATTTCTGGGGGTTGATATCTTTTTTAAGGCAACGACCTTTACAAACAATTTTCGGATGGATAGTTTCGGATGGCAAAATGGATAAGACATTTATGAGTAAAATCGAGTTTGTGAAATTGGGCCACTTGGCAAAAGTACAAGAGATCCAAAAGTCATAAATATTACCTACTATACCACGGAGTGATTAAAACAAGCAGTACAACTCCAAAGCGGCCCCACTGCGGCGTGGAGCCAATGTACAAAAAATCGGATGTATCAAAACCTTTTATGGCGAGTCAGTCCAAATCTGCAATCAGTGATCTATGAACTAAAATCGCTATAGCAACCCGTAATTAGTTGCCAAATGCAACTACAGAAAACTCAGCCAAAACTATACCTTGAGGCATGTATATAGGAGAAGATTTTGATTCATCAAAGGTTTTAGGTGTTCAATGGAATCAATTTGAAGACGCATTGCAATTCAAGGTTAACATTTCGAATCGCAATATGTATACGCAGCGCACTTTACTATCGGATGCTAGTTGCATATACGACCCGCTTGGCTGGTTGCTCTCGATAATAATACATATGAAAATTTTGATCCAAATCTCTGAATGTAAAGCATTAATTCGAATAATGAGTTTCTCTAACAAATTCTAAGACCCTGTATAGACATAAAGAATGATTTATGCGAATCCCAGGTAAGCAAGTGAAATTGATTGGTTTTTGTGACGCAAGCGAAACCGCCTATGTTGCCGGTTTATGATGTGAAAACAGCTCTAGGTGTTAATTTTAGTATAATTCCATCCAAGTCACGAATTGCACCGGTCAAGCAGATCAGCCCTCTCTGATTGGAATTGATAGGTGCTTATTACTATTAACATAAAGCTTATGAATTCGTTTGACGATGAGCAAGTTTCGTGGTGGACAGATCCAGTGAAATAATTCAGTTATTTATAACAAATGAAGAACTTTGCCTCCAAAGATCAACAATTTTGTGGTAACATCAAACGATATCATCCCAAACTTCAACAATCAATATTCACAAAATATTCAGCTTCCACAAAATGACAAAGATACTGGCGCTTATAAGAAGGTTAATCGACAACAAAAACCGGAAAAAGATCGAACAAGCCGAACTCATTTTGATAAGAAAGATTCAGCAATCATAGCATTCGACTTGAGACAAAGGCATTCTTTTGATATAGGAGGTCGGATAAACTACTATACAAAGAAATGATTAGTGAGAAACGCGCGTATGCTATACACTCATCGAAGAGTAAACCTTCTCACTAGTATAGTTTGTTGCAGATTTTGGATAGTCAAGGTTCATATCTTATCCAGAACACTAGTTCATAATTGCATCAACTGCATCAGAAAAAAACCTAAAACACAAGCTCAATTAATGGAAAACTTACCGATGGAGTGGGTGTAATACATACATCTATTTTATAAGGTGAGAATAGATTACTGTCGACTATTTAAGGTGCAACCAACCAGAAGTGGAATCAGGTACCCATGAAGGTATATATTTGCATATTTCTATACTTGAGTACAAAGGCATGGAGGTGCATATAGAGAGGTAATCTTACCTCCGACAGCTTTCTAGAATCACTATGCCAATTTATATCAAAAAAAGGAACTTGTCACACACTGTATTCCGACAATGGTACACATTTTGTCGTTCACCTCACATGAGTGGAACATATGAAATAAGAAGCAGCTGATAAAATGTCTCGAATACATCTAGGAAGGGTAGTTGGTAATGCAATACTAACTCTAGAAGAGTTTATCAGTTTACCATGTATTGAAGGTCATTGGAGGTGATGGAGTCTGAGGACATGTTTTTCACCGGCGCATTTTTTAATCAGGCGCATATTTACTGATGTGGCGGATTAGGATCTGCACAAGAAACATACTTAACCATTGGCCAAATGGCATCTTATGAAAAAATGCAACAACATTTCTAAAGTCTGTGGACAACGATTATTTCACCATTCTATAAAAAAGGACTAACACGATTCATGGGTAGCGAAATTTTGACGCTTAAATCTTCCAAATCCCAAAGATGAACTGAAAAAGGAGGAAAATTTTTGTCCCGCCGTCATTGTTTTGATGCCGTCTGTTTCTTTCAAACTTTTACAGGATAATTTATGCCGAATCAATGCAGATATCGAAGAGAGCTTAGAGTTATGAAGGAACTGGTTAATTTGTTTTCTTCACCTTTGAAGTTCTTTGGCTACTTTACATCTATACTTTGAGTTGTGACTTTTATAAATTTACACATTTGTCAGGTTTTCTTTTTTTTTTGGAAATAAAAGCAGGTTCTCTTGACATAAGGACTAAATATTAGGAATAAATCGTGGATGGAGCTATTCTAAACAAATATTTAGAATTATATTTCTAATAATTAACAAACAAAAGATTAATTTGCCACAAAATTCTGTGTTAAAAAAGCTTGTTCTCTGTCAACTAAAATGATTCACAATAGAAAAACCTATTTCCACCCCTTCGAAAACATTACCATAATCAAAATAAACAAAAAAAATTAATTTAACAGTTATTTGTTTTTCTTATTTCTATATACCGTTACCGTAAGTTAAATATTGTCTTGTACATATTCTTCTGAATATTGATGGAACGGTAATACACAACATAACTACCTATAACCCACAAAACTATACCACACTAGAAAATGAATTTTTATATTTCCCTATCTTCAGAAAACAGCACAAAACCAAAATCAACCCTTAAACCCCAAAGAAAAACATAAATGGATAGAATAAAAGAGCATCACCAAACGAATCTACATATAATAGTAAAGCACAATACCTACACAAAAAAAAAGCTTAAAACCAGAAAAATTTAAATTTCAAGTCAATTTATATGCTTATATGTCTTAATTTATGTTCATGTTATTTTGGTGTATTATGTTTCTTGTTTTGTTGTTATTTAAAATTTATTTCGTTTTTTTTTTCTTCGATGCTGTATTCTATGTGTATAGATATTAAACCACCATCAAACCAACAAAAAATCGTTTGAACGAAACATAATAACATACACCGAACAAAAATAAAAATAAAAAATGTTTTTATGTGCATAGAGAGGAGCTTTTTTGTGTATGAAAGCTACTATTTTTTGTACATGTCATACACAATGAAGGTGATATATATTTAACTTTTTTTATTTTTTTTATATATATTTTGTTATTTTATTTAAGTTTGAATTTTATTGACAAAAATGTCATCAACATTTTAATCCGCACACACAGAAAAATAAAAGAGAACGCCCAACCCCCAAAATACCAATGAAAAACTTTTTTTTTCTGTGTGTGTGTATGCTTTATTTTTCATCTCGATTTCGATTTTCTATTTATTTCGGAATGAATTCAATTAAAACTTTAGATGGGATTTTTGTTCGTTTATTTTTGTTTCTAATACCGAAATTAAGATTAATGCGGTAAAGTGGATTAGACGACACAGAACATAAAAAAAATAAAAAAAAATTTATATAATTTGGTTTCTACAACATAAATAATTTTATTACAATATTAAATACAGGATATCCGTCTCATTTTCTTGTTATTATTTATAGGTTTTTTATTTTGTTTTTGTTTGGTGAGCTTTTCTGTGTTTTTTTTTTGTTTTCGTTAAGTTTTTACAATGTGCTGCTAAGTGGTTAATTCGATACAGGCAGTATACAATGTTAAGGTAGTATGATATATCAATTTTATCGTTTACGATTACTTTGAATTTGTGGTAAAGCTCTTCGTATTGTTTGTTTTGGTTGATTATTTTCGATAAGCTTTTGAATGTTTTCTAGAATTTTGTTTTGTTTAATTATTGTACAAAGAGGGTAGTACCATCAAAAAAATCAATATCATTCAAATTAATTTGCCACTTTTAAAAACAGACTTGCACAGATTTAAACCAATCAGGGAATTTAATGGTTTTAATATTATTTGGAACTGTAACTTTTATTTTTATCAAGAATCATTCCATTTCATATTTACCCAAAGGTCTATATCTATTACTAAAGCCAGATATAACATAACATACCTTCTACTCTTTTTGCATGTTCACAGGAAAAACGGTGTCCTGTGATTACCTTAACGAATGTCCTTACCTAATTAATGCGCCAAAAGATAAGTGTCCTGGAGCCCTCCAAGTCCGGCATTGACCATACCTGTCTTGCTTTGTTACAGGTGAGGGTCCTGTGTTCCTTCTGTCATTTTCCTAAGCACCAGTCTGAGAGCCGTAGTCAGTTTTCTCACAACTTCCCTATCCAGTTTCAATTGCAAAATTTTAAATTGCCAAGCAAATTCTTTTGCCTTATAGTTCTTTTAGCCATTCGTGTGACCAAGGACCTAGATCATCTTAATGTTGAAATTAAATAATTATGATTTTGATGCAAATAAACTGTTTCCAGCGACCTGATTTTTTTTGACTGTTCACATATATTGCAATATCATTTTATTTGTTAGTATTACATTTTTTTCAACCAATCCCATCGTCAGTTACTATCATTTTTGGTTAGCTCACGTTTCAGTAGTCAGTGAGACAAACATACTTGAACTTTACTGTTAAACTTGGAGTTGTCCGTAAATAACTACATATTTTCAGTTTTTAATACTATCATATTCTGTCAAGAAATCGACTAGACAAAGAAGAAACATAACCTCTATGGAGCACACATATGCGTTGGTCACAGTCCTCTGATTATGTGCATACAGACTAATTTTTCCACCTTTTCTGTCCTATTTTTACTCCATGGAAGTTTCAAAAAATGCAGAATAGGTGGCCTACTTGAATGAAACCCTTAACCACCCGTAGTGCATTCCTCCAGCTCCGAGTGGGTTTGAATTAGAAATTTCAAAGATTTCTCACCAGAAGCTGTCCATGGAGACATCAGATTTTATTAAATAACTTAGCCTAGTTGAGTTGGAGGAGAGAATTTTCTAAAATAAGAAGCCTCACTTCTCCATTATCATAAGAAAACTTCTCCAAGAAATTCTTTGTGCTTTGCGTAATTCTTCCTTGTACAGTCGCCGGTCCATTTAAACGAGTCCCAGTTCTGAAACTGGCTGTATAAAACAATTGATTGCGCAGGCGTTTGCGATACTACCCATCATGTAATCTAGATTATTTACAGTTGCTTGGAGCTCCGGAACCCCAATGACTAGATTAGTCGCCATCTGTTTATCAAAGGTATAGACCGGAAAAAGAAGAGACATTACTTCTAGAGCACGCATAGGTTTTGAGCATAACGACCATTATTTGCACTTTCCATATCTTTTTTTGACTCTGTTCAAGTTTCACAGAATGTAAGACAGGTGGCCTACTTGAATGGTACCTTTTTGTGTCGAAAATCTGTTTTTATTAGTTTATGGATTAAAGCAATCTAGAATCATCTGTTACTCCCTTACAATATTAAACAATATACACCCTTTCCCGAAACTTAACCTCAAGAACTTATTACCACCAAATGTCCCGCGATGTAACGAAATAATTATTTGTCTATTGTTAGTAATTATTATAACTGAGATTAGCCAAAATCTGAGATGAAATCGATCAACCACAAAATTCACAGGCAGTGATTTTTACCACTGGTAAGCTTTGATTTTTATTCAAGTCAAATAACCATAAGCTTGTAAGCACTTCAAGGAGACACTTTCTGCACGGAAAAGTCTAAAGTTCTAAGATAAATGATGAGATGAGATTTTTTAAAAAAATGCAATTAGGAAGGAAGTACCAGCTTCAACGAATCGTTGCATATTTTGGCAAATGATATCACAGACGTTGTTTATAAAAACCCTAGAAGAGGTTTTAATAAAGTTGAATCACATAGATGAGTCATTTATATTGAATCCTAAGGGTGCTCATAACTGGGTTGATTGTGACCTTTTTCTTGAGAAACGAGGTTTCTTGATTATTGAAAACAAACTACAAAATTGTGCAACTGTTCATCTAGTTGTATTATCATCAGCAAAGCCCGCTTAGTGTAGCCACCCACACAACATCAAAGTTTCACCGGTTTGGTATAGAAGGCTCTTATTCATCATACCCTTGATGTATTTAAGGATACTATTTAAAGCATTTGGTTGAATATTTGTGGAATATTTAATACCAGATACAAATGGCTCTGTGATATATCAAAATTGTCTCGTCTGCAGCTTTACCCAAATTCATTGACTCATTTGAAGATAAATTGCCGGATTACAGTTAGGCATGTTAAAAATTATGAAAGCATAAAGACCAAAATTGCACGACGTCCTAAAATTCAAGTGCAAAATAAAATCGATGGTCTTCTCATTCCAATTGCGGGAAGCCTATTTTAAACCATACATGTTTATTAACCGACAAACTCGATGTGCTGTTATCATATTCATTTACTGGCTGCCTCTATAAAATGGGCTCATTAGTGTCACCAAATAAAACTTCTATTTCTCTGTTAAATGGCTTAATGATTCGTTTTTTTGTGCCACTACTGGCAAAATAGCTACAATTATAATTTAAATTTCAGTGTCTGCAAAATCTCCTGTTATAGTTGACATTATACTTTGTTTCAACAAATCATGCAACTAAACAAGCTTTAAAGCTTTCAATGGAGCCATCAGGTTTGAGTTGAATTTAAAAGTTGCAGCGACCGTCAATAAAATATTGATTTGCCTAAAGAAAATCCAAGCACATTTTTTTATTTCGATCGATTTTATCACCTTCGATCACAATTGTGTAGCTATTTTTAAAATGGTCTTTGAGTTTAGAAAAATAAAATGATAAGGTTTGTTGCTATTATAGATATAAATGTGTAAAAACAATTTAGATGCTCGTGTGGGATATGTCGTTAGTTTTTTATAGATGAAATTAAGACCAACATACACATTTGTGTATGCACTTAAATGAATTTCCTCGACAAAAAACGATCAAATTTGAAATCCAACTCAAACATTTGTGTAGATAGCTTTAAAATGCCCTGAATCAATAGTTGAAAATTGGCTGCTTCCTTTTAAAATTTAGTATCAAACCGTTTGTATCTTCTCAATAAAATAGTTGGTGGCCCACAAATTCCACTTTTTAATTAATGTTAAGCCTTCAATGTTATGCTACTCTCCGTTTTTAAACCTCGCTTAAAAAAATAAACATCTTGTCTTTTCTACACAATTGTGTATGTTAATTTATGAAGATATTTTGCAGCCAAAATAAATATTTCAAAAATACATTACTCGAATTGAAAACCATTTCATTTAAGAAAGCATTTCATACCTACACATTTGTGTCAGTCGGTTAATTATTAATGTAGAAACACAGTACCATAATATTTAACACTTACAAAATCACATAATTGTATCGCATTTTTGTGACGAAATCAACTTTTGATATTTTTATTCACAAACACATTTGTGTAGGTTGGGCTTAAGCTAAATTGTTTATTTAATTTTGTTACATAAGAAAGATATTAGAATAAGGGTTGCCTATCGATTTGAGTGGAAATGTAATGTGTACCCTCTTTACAAAAGATAAATCCAAATAAATAATTCTTCGTGCTGCAAAACATTTCATCATCTGAAAAATTATATTTTAATAATATTTTTTGGATGAGTGCTTTTTAAAGTGCGAGAACTTGACATTTAATAGTAAAAATCTCAAATATTGCATCTGGCTAATCAAAGATTCTTAACCTATCTATTGGAATACATTATCAATAATTGTTGACGATATTATTGAAGTTCTATTTACACATTTGTGTAAAATCAAACTAGTTTACATGGAAAAAAAGTTATTATATTTAGAAGCCAACTGACACGTTTGTGTAGGTTACTTTAGAATTGTCGTGGAGTTCGGAAAACCAAAATAATAATGGATTTTTAAGAAAAATTAGTTTACGGATTGCTGATGAATGAAGCTATACTATTTTGGTTGTCAGAGTACTCCATTTCTTGTGCTGGTTGCTCTGGTCACTTCATTTAAAGGTAGTGAAACAAGACGTTTGAAATTTCTACTTTAAAATTCAAAATCTCTACAAATTTTTTTCAAGTGTACCACCATTTTTGTATTTGACTTTTCATCTTTTTAATACACAATTGTGCCTACACAATTGTGTTTGTTGATTTTTCATGATATTTTCAGTTAAACTAAACCAAATGAAACATAAAACAAAAATGTATTAATACTATTTAAGAAATGTTCGATTTAAAACAATCCTTTCAAACCTACACGTTTGTGTCATTCGGATTATCATCAATATTTAAATTAAATATTAAAACATACAAGATGCTAGTGTTGCATAATTAGTCAAACAGGGAAATAATTCATCATCCTGATCTACTGAAAAAATTGCTCAATTTTGACATTTAATAAGCAAATTTTGAAATATTCTATCTTTGCACAGTTAATCGAAAGGTTCCTGACCTTTTAATAGAAATATACTCATCAATTTAAGTATTTGATTAAAAATGTTTTGTAAATTATCGGGTAAATTTACACCATTTTTGCATATGTGATGTTGCTCATTAAACAAAAATATGGGTATGGGCAAACACTCATGGTAAATAATTATCTCTCAAGGTAATTGGATAATTAACTCAAACGACATAATTCCCAAATGTATGATTTCAAACATGACACTATATTATGTATACACTTTACCTCCCAGTATACAATAAAAACTAATTATTAATTTCAACGAAATTCGAATGACGATACATTCAGCGTGCACATGTTCCATTTGAATGAATATTATTTCATCCTTCAAACCGCGTACAGCTTATATCACTTTTTTGTTGCTCGAATCAAAATAATTTTGTGTGTCACAATTAAAAATGTCGCTCGCGGTACACAAATTAATATACATACACACACACACGTAAACATTTTTGTCATCTCACATCACCGTGTCATGATCATCTTACTAAATATAAATATTTAACGATGATTAAACCTTTAAACTCCGCGCCATCCTCTATAAATTTTCTTGTCTGTTTCATAAGTTTTTCATCTTAAGTAATAATTCAAAGATACAAAGACTCACACACTCAAACACACAAGTATTATTTATATAGGTACATATAATGGTTGTTGTACGGTGACCAAATATTCAGACAAAAACTATTTACAATGCCCGCATCATCACCGCACAGTATAGAAAATCTTTTTAGACGACGGAAAAATATAAATAAAAAGAAAAATTACCAACATTTTTTTATTTTCTTTATTTTTAAGTTGCGGAAAAATAAAAATTCTATAAATACAAAAAAAAAAATTAAAAATTTAGAAATGAAAATAACAAATTTTCCAAGAGGCTGTTGTATGTTTGCAACGTACAAAGTGAACATGAGGGAATTTTCAATTTCAATTTTTTTTTATTTTATTTCTTGTTATTGCTCTATATACCAAACGGAAAACGATAACCCGAGCAAATAAATTTTCAATTCAATTTGTTGTTGGCCGCGTACTCGCGCGTAAATAATATTTACAAATAATTTGGGTCAAAAATTATGTTATTATTTGTGGTGCGTGCGTGCGTATATATATGTGGGGTCAATTTCACATTTTATTTGGCTCCGCATTACATAAAAAAAAAAATGTTTATATGTTGTATGTACAGCTGGTCATATTGATAGATGGAATCAATAAAAGCAAAAAAATTAAAATTTGCGTGCGTCCATTTACCATTAGACCGAATAAAAATGTCAGTCGATTTTTAGTCACGCACAAATGGGATTATGTTATGTAACATACAGAATAGAACACAAAAAAAAATTCTGTTTATATATTCTGCCATGCCCGCATACAATAAAATTGGAATGGTGCTGGCAAATTAAATGATGTGACATGATAATCAATTGCGGCATTTGATATTATTTTTTTGTATGCGGTTTAGTTTTATTAATATTGTCAATCGTTATTGAATCCGATAAAAAGCTTTCGATGGATCACAATAAATGAGATTTGTGCCTAAATTGATTGGTTTCAAAAATTGTTCTCATTCTAACTCTTTTGAAGCTCATCTTAAATCGACCAGAATTAATATGTTATTTGACATTGATATCGAAAGCAAACAATTTCATTAGCAAACTGTCTAGACAATTGCATAAGACACTCATTAGTCATTTCGAGAAAATTAACTGTCTAATGTAAATGTTACACTCTCCATCAAAAATGAATATTTCTAGCCAGTTTTGCTATCGCATGGTCATGTTTGTAGATATATCAGCCATTGGTTAATCCCTTAGAATATATCCCTTAGTACAAAATTTCAGACAGTTCTTGTAACTTCTTTAAAGGATTCACCGGACAGTGCCATACCTTAAGACCTAGGCCTTTCGGGATCAGGATGTAAACCACCGTATCAACATCGGTGAAGGGCTCGATACTAAAAAGGACATTTCTTTGATTTGCCTGAGGTTCAACAAGTGCCAAATTCAGTATTTTAAAGTTGTCAAATACTGCGAAGATGTACACAGATGACCCATCGTACAAGGAATCTACACTGGCCATATAGAGACAAAAACGAAATGGTTTCACTGGATTTGATTGTAATAATTCCAAGCTCTTGGTATTCATTGCCCTATCCTTAAAAACAGGAGAACTATCAAAATACTAAATTTATTACGGCATAGCTATCCTTTGCACAGAATGTACAAATTACTGTCTGGTTCTAGCATATGAAGCATACAGTCAGGCATATGGAGATAATATCTGTGTAATTGAATGCACTTGTACGATTCTCGGCTTTCGTTTGTCTCAAAGCCAATGTATGATGACTGTCTAATGAACTTTAAGACGATTTCTCAAATTAGTTCGAGACTAGTTTAAAATAAATTGGTCAGGTCTGATTTCACAATAATATGTAAAATTTGCATAACCGTTAACAGATTTTTAATCATATATGATAGCACGAAAAAATGCATTACATGATGAATTTGCATCAGATCTCACCTGGTTTTGTAGTCTCCCATTTTCAGTACCTTTTCTAAAGTAGTACAGTTTAAAAAATGGTCATTGTTTTAAAATATAAGGTTTAAAAATCATTAAGGTGGCATCGGTTGTAAGAACCCAAAGCATTGTCTCCTGGATAAATCGAAAAAGATAACCACCTTTAAGAGATATTCCATAGATATTAGGAAGACTATTCCATATCCATTAGCCGGAACAGATATTTAAAGCAAACCTACCTGGTTAAATATATAGGAAAAAAGCTAATGGACATCAAAGTTCCTAGAAAAAATGATGTCAAAGCTGAATAGCAAAGTTATCTCATTTAAAAGAGAAAACTAAGAACTAAAACAAACCATTCAAGCTGGTTGAGAAAAAACGGAAACATTTATATCGCACAGATGAAAAAAGCCTGAACACAAAATCTATCCGGAAGAGAACTTCAAATACGAACACTTATAACCTTAAATTAAATCCAGAAAAAAATATTAGTAAGAATAAATATAAAACCTACCGTCGACAAGCAGCATTTACCACGTGTGCGTAAGAAAAATAAAAAGCACCCAGAATATACAGAACAATCAACATGGACAACTTTATTGGGTAACAAAACAAGTTAATGCAATAATTCAAAAAAAGCCAGTACCAACTAAAATGGTTGGTGTTAAAGGTTTAATTATTTTCACCTGGATGCCAACTAACACGGATATGGATTACACGCTAATAGCACTTGATAATTTGTTTTGGACTCAATGATTTTGAGACCAACGGAAGATGGTAATCTTATACAAGGGGCTCCAATAGTTCTCTGACACCGTTGCCTTTCAATCCAATTGCATAGATATCATTATAGCATGTGCCAGATTCTGGTTGGATTGACGGTACAAGATGTTGTTCTAAGGTGGTTGACATTTACGAAAGGTAAGTTCTATTATGAGAATAAAGGGTATCGGGGACACAGCGCCTCTTTGCCGTATACCACGGAGCCGATTGCAAAACTCCCTGACTGCTTGTTCTCAACTTTGACACACCATTGTGACTCCATTACATGCAAAGCATAAGCTAGCGTGATGGGTTGAGTGAAAGGCTTGCTGGAAATTCAATAACACTTGATTTACGTCTCGAGATTTTTTGTAATATTAAGAAGGAATCATCGTCAATGAAAAAACTTGTTCAGAGACTGCCCGATGTGGGCAAAAACCTTCATGTTTAACAGTACAAACTGCAAAACAAATTATAGCCTTTGAAATTATAGTCTCCACTTCTAAGCCATCTAGTTTCTTGGAGAGCGCAACGAGTTCCAAGCGAAACTCTTTCATGACTGATACAGTACCATCAAATTGCGCCTGATTTTCTTAGCAACTGCAAGTGCCACGTATACAGATCCTAAACTGCATGTGCGTTAAAAGATTGTCTGGAAGATAATTATATCAAACTCTGATATCTGAATCTAATATTTCAAACCAATTCCAGAGATACAATTTTGAATATAAGCAAGGTAGACCTAATTAAGGTAATATTATGGCCAGATTACTACACCACAGTTGTGAAATTAACGACAATTCGACGAGTTGCAGCATGAAGATATTTAGGTATTTTTTTAATGATATTGACTGCATATGATTAAAAAAAAGTACTAAAAGTAATATTGAAAATTGCGTCTTCGTTAAAAAAGGACTGTTGCTTTTTAAGCTGACTTTTGAGAAAACGGCAAATTTTTTAAAAGTTTATATTATTCGAGTAAACATTGGAGTCCTAATTGAGCATTTAAGGAAAAAACTAGAAATATGTTAAAATTATAATCATTCCCGCAGAAATATCTACTATCGTATATTTGCAAACCCTGTAATCGGGGCATCCAAACATGACTAAACATATAAATGTGTTAAAAAATATTTAAATAATAATAAAAAATGAAAATGGAATATTCAACGGGGTAGAGATCTCTGCGTCCCAAACTAAACTAAGTGAGTGCATATTCATACATGCTATCCATCCATAGCAGATATATCAAGAAGTTATCTTCATTTATGAGAACTTTAAACATTATGAATATCTAAATGTAAAAACTGACTTTATGCAAGTGACTTAAAACAAAATTCGAACCAAAAAAAAAAAAATTAAATATCTTGGTGGCGCAACCACTTGTACTGGCCACCAGATTCAACCAAAACTCCCAATTTTTCTGATGTTGGATTTTTGTTTTCAGAATATAAAACATTCTAGTTCTTTTATTTCAATACTCTCATGCTATCATGAGACTGAACAGTCAAATGAGTTTGAAGGACATTGTTACGCTTCATGAGTGGAAACTTCTACTGATAATCAATGTTGCAATAAGATGTAATCTAAAGCAATTGTAATGATAATGATAATGATCGTCAAATAACTTAAAAGGGAAATTCAGCTGGAAAAGATGTACAAAAGTTATCCCAAAACAAAAAATATTTCGGTTTCAAAATAATAATCCGCTTAAAGAAACTGACTGGGCATTGAAAGAAAATCAAGCCCAAATAAAAAAGCTTAATTATCTTTGGAATATATTGGGATAACAGCATCAACCATGATTCATGAAAAACTTCATCGCAATAAAAATAAAACGGACCGAGAATTTATTAAATAAACAATCAAGACACCTTTACTGCGGATACCGAAAGAACTTAGTGGAATAATCCAAAATAAGAGAAAATAAATCAGCCACCAAATATTAAAATGATTGAAGCTAAAATTTAAGGTAATATTACCCTTTAAAAGCTTATACGGATAAGGATTACACGGATAAGGATAATTAAGTTACAGCGTGAAGATATTTAAGATGCAGTCAATATCGTAAAAAAACGCAGAGCTAAAAGCGATAAAGGAAGTCGGTTGAAAAGAAAAGGAGACTGCCGCTTTTTCTTTGGCAATGAGGAAATATCTACAAAATTTACAATATTTCAACCAATTAAAACATCGATTATTACAGTTAAATCTATGAAAAAGAGGATTAAGGTTAAAGAAAATTAAAAATAAATCGGGCACCTTATTTCAAGATTCCATTTTTAACAAAGAAAACCAGAGATATCAACATAAAATGACATTGGAGGAATTAGCATTTCTCGTTGGTCATCTCAGTTATTTTATATCACTTGTGAAAACAAATGCGACATTTAGAAATTTATAGCATGGAGAACGGATTGTTTAAAACAAAGTAGAGGTAAACATTGTTAGACTTAAATCAGTAGAAATTGTAATGACGGCAATTGGTGAATATTTAATTTGCTTGCTAGTAAACAGAATCTATTTACATAGTATTCTTAGCAGCTGATTTTTTTTAGATAAGGTTAGGTTAGGTTAAGTTGGCCGTCCTAAAGGACGTGGCATAGACACACTTATTTCGTAGACTTACCTCACCAATTTTATTCTTTACTCAATCCTACTGAAACTAATTCGAGCTTCTAACGAAGCAGTTGATAACACTCATCTTACTGAGATCCGACAGGTCCAACAGAAGGCACGCTCCCAAAAACTTTAGCCTGCACCGAGCCAGACTAGGACAGTTGCAGAGCAGATGTAGACTCTTCTTCCCCTCATCCTTACAACTTCTGCAGTAATCATGATAGAGAGCATCCAGTCGCATGCTTACCAATGAGACAGTATCTAGTAATGACACCCGCAATTATGCTAATATATTGCGGGGTTGCATGTATATTATTAGTTGGTTAAACCTGATTAAGTCTAGAGTAGGCCAAATTTGCCGAGTAATTCATTATGAGGCACAATATTATATTGAAATGCCCTGGCACCCCATGTAAGCTGAATGTTGAACTATTCTACCATTTCATTAAGGGGTGAGGGACAGTTCTGGGCTACTTTCGACATGATAAAGTCAGATTGTAGAACTTTAATGACCACCTGACTGTCCATAAAAATGCCGATATCGCTTACAGATATAACATTATACTTCATTCAGTCTATGTCTTCTTTGATTACGACGAGCTCCACCTGAAAGACACTACAGTGATCAGGAAGGCGAAAAAAAATTTTTAAATTTAGTTTCTTGCATAACACCTCAAAGCAAGCATCAATTCTCGATCCATCCGAAAAGAAGTTAATTGTACTAGGATTCAGAACAGATTCACTTGCCCGGTTATGTCTGGAAGGAATAACAGTCAGAAATTTAACTACGAGGTGTAATGTCGGGATAGAATAGTGAATAGTTTTGGGAATTTCTTAATTTATTGAAATATATGACTGTCCTTTATTACTAGAGGTCCACAGAGAAATTGATTTAAGTCTGATAGCTGAACACTTATCAAGAGGGGTTAAGCAGGCAATTCTTTAAACGTTCATCATCAATTTTAAGTTTGCCACTGTATTTAGAGCCGGCTACCATACTGTACCTCCATACAGTAGAACAGGTCTAACTACAGAGGCGCGTACAGCTAATGTATGATGTGAGGGTGTTATGCCTCCTATCCTTTCGCAATGGGATTCTTACAAAAGTATAGCGCTATAGTAGCTCTCTTTCGAAATTCTAAAATATTAGGTTTCCAGCTTAATTTGCTGTCCACAATATCGAACCAAGAATTTCACTTTATCTGTGATATTCAAACCAACTCCATTAAGAGTGCGTGAGTTGAAAACAGGAAGTTTGTAATTCCTAGAAGAAAGAAATAATTCAGTTTTAAGTGACTTAACGCTTAGACCGCACCTATTGGTCCATTTGGTACGGAAAGCAAGAGCATTTTGCATAAAATCTCCGAGGGTGCTAGGATATTTGTTGAAGACGCCAATCGAACCTCATCTGCATAAGCAGCCACTTTAAAGCCAAACCCCGCTAGGTTTAATAACAGGGCATTTATGACCAAGTTTCAAAGACGAAAGAATAATCCCGCACCATCTTGTGGAGTACCTCTACTCACAAATTTCCAGATGGACGCCTCACCAAGATTAGCCAAAATGACTCTGCTGAGGAATAAAAATTCTCGTTGCATGGAAAATGAAATATGCAAAAAAACAGTCTTCAAAAAAATTTCAAGAGGGATCTAATGCATACGTCAATGGATACCCTAAATAATAAATATGCGATTTGACACAATCTTCTGATTTACCACCCATTTATGATAGATCACAAAAATATAGTTGCCACATTAAATAATTATAAAAATATGTGCACAAAAGATGTGATTGTATGAATGTGGGGATAACATGTCAATAATACCGAAAATATTGAACTTCCCGAACAAATAAGAAAAAATGCTAACGTAAAGGAGAACGACAACGGAAATGTTGTTAATAGTGATGGATCGAAGAGTGAAGCAATTGCAGTATTTAAAAGACAAAACCTATTGAAGCCAGAAATGTCTAAACACTAGGTGTTCAAAAAAAGGGATGGAATCCCAGGCAGTAGCGAGGAGAAAAAGTTATAAAAAAAATATTTACTAGTCGAGACCAGATACTAAATCGGTAAACCTTCGAACTTAACAACGAAATAGAATATAAACGTTAGGTTCTGGATTTTTTTTATGTCTAAAATTACTAGCAAATTTCATTAAAACATTTGCTTAAAGTTCCAATTCCATTAATAAACCAACCAACCAAAAACATAAATAACAGACACATCCTACACTGTAATATATCTAATGTATATATGATTCTAACAAAAACCAGATACAACTTTAGAACAACTTTCATGTCTTATCATGACTTAAGTGTATTTCTTTGTTCGTTTTCAATAATATAAAACAAAAAATACGAAAACAACGTCTAAGAACTTGTAAACAATAGTAGAAATCATTGAAAAAAGTCCAAGGCCATATATTCGTATTATCTTAAATATTACGACTATTTCTAATCAAAATAATACATTAGAATTAGATATTTCTATAAAGACTTAGTCATATAATATATTGTGAACTCATTACATCATAGAGATGAATAATAATTTTGATCAACAACATATTGAATATATCTCAACAACCCTTATCTTCTTAAGTTTTTAAACAAAAAAAAAAAAAAAAAAAAACCGAATTAATTTTCCTATTTTCCATACAAACACAACAAGATGGAAAATAAAATGTTGTGTAAAAAATTATAAAAGGTTTGATGACGGGTTGAAACTCAAGTTGTATATAAGCTTATTACCCCAACTCTTGGTGCACCTTTTATATAACATAAAGCACAAAAGAAAAGTACACACACACACACACCAACAAAAAATGTACACAAAAAACCTAAAATAGTATAGTAAAAAAAATGTAATTCGACTTTTTATGCTGTGCTGTGTTTTGTTGTGGAGCTAGATATTAGGTCGAACACCCTCCACCAAGTAAAAGCTTAAGTTCTGTTATTTTAAGTTTCACCTTTTTATAAAATAAAAAAAAAGTAAAAATGCTTATCATACACCAACTATCTACAACTAATTTTAATTATAGTTATTATGTATTATGAACATGACGTGATTTAAGTACTTTATTATACTAAAGCAGTAATGTTGTTATTAGTATGTACTAAAAAGCATACACAAGTAAAAGCTTATATATGTACACATAATTCATGTTGTATGAGAAACCATAAGCGAAGGATACAAAAGACATGAAATTTGTATGTAAAAAAAATGTTCATGAACTTAAGTTATAAATTATAATTCAATAATGATTAATTGTCCCGCCTTTTTTGTCTCTTTGGCGCTTTTATAATTTTACATGTACTATCAACCCTTATACATGCATTTATATAGGTGGTACGAGTACATTGTGTTTCATGAATAATTAAAAAAAAATTAATAAAAATAAAATGGTCGCGCGCTATACATGATTTCAATCACATAAAACACTGTGTGATTGAGGTTAAAATTATTATGTTAAAGAGCTTTTTTGTTTAATACAAAAATTGAATATTATAAGGTGGTGGTGTAATTAATGGATTTAGCTAGCTTTATAGAGAGTCATTATGTCGTGATTTTTAACAGTGATAAATTTATAAAAGGGGATATTACTCGATGGATTAGTCGTTTAAGGTGCTAATATTGTCAGGTGTTCGTGATTACTTGATTCATTATTATTTAAATGGTGTACAGAATTTTTAATTACTATGACAATGACAAAGCGAACCATAATAATATATCTTTGGACATAAAATGTTGATAATGCCACAGCTATTTATAGATTCGCTGATAATACATAACAAAATAAAGGTCGATTTTATAAAATTTAATGTATATTCATTTAATAGACGAGTCCATTAAATCAACTTTAATATTTTTTTTAAATTGTGCATTTACTTCCTGCTAATGGCAATGAATATATTTGTCGTAATCTTGTACAACTTAATAGTTGCATTCAATTTGTTACAAAAGAAATGCATCATCTAAATTTAGATTAATAAAAATACTATAATTTTAAATTGTAAATTGTAAATTGTAAATTGTAAATTGTAAATTGTAAATTGTAAATTGTAAATTGTAAATTGTAAATTGTAAATTGTAAATTGTAAATTGTAAATTGTAAATTGTAAATTGTAAATTGTAAATTGTAAATTGTAAATTGTAAATTGTAAATTGTAAATTGTAAATTGTAAATTGTAAATTGTAAATTGTAAATTGTAAATTGTAAATTGTAAATTGTAAATTGTAAATTGTAAATTGTAAATTGTAAATTGTAAATTGTAAATTGTAAATTGTAAATTGTAAATTGTAAATTGTAAATTGTAAATTGTAAATTGTAAATTGTAAATTGTAAATTGTAAATTGTAAATTGTAAATTGTAAATTGTAAATTGTAAATTGTAAATTGTAAATTGTAAATTGTAAATTGTAAATTGTAAATTGTAAATTGTAAATTGTAAATTGTAAATTGTTAATTGTAAATTGTAAATTGTAAATTGTAAATTGTAAATTGTAAATTGTAAATTGTAAATTGTAAATTGTAAATTGTAAATTGTAAATTGTAAATTGTAAATTGTAAATTGTAAATTGTTAATTGTAAATTGTAAATTGTAAATTGTAAATTGTAAATTGTAAATTGAAAATTGTAAATTGTAAATTGTAAATTGTAAATTGTAAATTGTAAATTGTAAATTGTAAATTGTAAATTGTAAATTGTAAATTGTAAATTGTAAATTGTAAATTGTAAATTGTAAATTGTAAATTGTAAATTGTAAATTGTAAATTGTAAATTGTAAATTGTAAATTGTAAATTGTAAATTGTAAATTGTAAATTGTAAATTGTTAATTGTAAATTGTAAATTGTAAATTGTAAATTGTAAATTGTAAATTGTAAATTGTAAATTGTAAATTGTAAATTGTAAATTGTAAATTGTAAACTGTAAATTATAAATAATTGTAAATTGTAAATTGTAAATTGTAAATTGTAAATTGTAAATTGTAAATTGTAAATTGTAAATTGTAAATTGTAAATTGTAAATTGTAAATTGTAAATTGTAAATTGTAAATTGTAAATTGTAAATTGTAAATTGTAAATTGTAAATTGTAAATTGTAAATTGTAAATTGTAAATTGTAAATTGTAAATTGTAAATTGTAAATTGTAAATTGTAAATATTACAGCTGTATTTGTATTTGTATTGGTATTGGTATTGGTATTGGTATTGGTATTGGTATTTGTATTTGTATTTGTATTTGTATTTGTATTTGTATTTGTATTTGTATTTGTATTTGTATTTGTATTTGTATTTGTATTTGTATTTGTATTTGTATTTGTATATGTATTTGTATTTGTATTTGTATTTGTATTTGTATTTGTATTTGTATTTGTATTTGTATTTTTATTTTTATTTTTATTTTTATTTTTATTTTTATTTTTATTTTTATTTTTATTTTTATTTTTATTTTTATTTTTATTTTTATTTGTATTTGTATTTGTATTTGTATTTGTATTTGTATTTGTATTTGTATTTGTATTTGTATTTATATTTTTATTTGTTTTTGTATTTGAATTTGTATTTGTATTTGTATTTGTATTTGTATTTGTATTTGTATTTGTATTTGTATTTGTATTTGTATTTGTATTTGTATTTGTATTTCTATTTCTATTTGTATTTGTATTTGTATTTGTATTTGTATCTGTATTTGTATTTGTATTTGTATTTGTATTTGTATTTGTATTTGTATTTGTATTTGTATTTGTATTTTTATTTGTATTTGTATTTGTAAAATTTTCTTGTTGGACAAAAAAATTGTTTACTAAAATATCAAGTGTCTTCTCAAAATGGAAATTGAACACAGAAACACAGATAAAATCGAATATTTCCGCTTTAAACTCGACGGATGCGGATCGGATGCGGATTTAATTTTTTTATCCTCAAATCCGCAATGTTCGCGCGGATATTTCCAAATTAACCACTTAATCGGTTTTTCACACCTTATTCGCAGTTATATACCGACATTTGCAATAAAATCAAAGAATTTATATTTTTAGTAAAGAGCTTATACATTTATATCTGCTCTGTTGCGTTAGTATGCAAATAATAAGGCTTGAAATATAGGCGATTTTGGTTGGATATTATTGAAAGGACTTAAAAACTTCTATTTTAATATAGGAGGTTTTGATTTTATCAAAATCTCCTATAGTATATACATTCGTGTTGGTTTTGATATTATAGTTGCACTATTTTGTTAGTGTATTGTAATGTTATATCCCAATCACCGACTTATTTAATTATGCAGACTAATTATGTCGACTAGCGAGATGACTTATTATTTTTACGGATGCCGATATAAGCATTTTGACAAAGTGCCGATGAGGATATTTTTTTTTGGAGGACGTGGATCGAATACGAATATCAAAAAGTCTATCTGCGTAGAATTTTACTACGTTTAAAAAGGACAGTAAAAATTATTGGTTAGGCATGCAGTTCATAAATGACAGTGTACTAAATTATAGAGATTTGCTAACCGATTTAGATGCAGGTTGGTTTTATGATCAACAGAATTTAAAATTTGTAGAATTCTTTTATCATCAAAGATCAAATATTGGTTCTTTTACATAACCGAGTATTTAATTAGCTCTAATATTTATGAACGGAATGTAAAACACAATTAAAATAGAATTAACTTGAGTGATATATTCTAATGTAGGACCCGTAATAATCCAGGATAATTACTACAAAAACGAACTTGAAGCTAATAAATATTTTTCTTCACTGGAACTTTTTCGAAGGCTTAAACCTAATATAATTGAATGGTTACAGTAGTTTGCAGTTTTTTCTTACACCAAAATAAAAACGTTAAAGCATATTGGCCAGTGCTATAAAGTTGAATATTCTTTGAAAAGCCAGAAAGTTCAAACTACTGTACAAACCATAAGCATTAGAAAAACTTTATCTGCTTTAGAATTTTTAAATTACAGTGGAACAACAAATGGTTCTCTATGTTACATTTTAATCCCGATTTGTTAATTTTTTATCTAAGAAGAAATATGAAACGATGTTTTAAATTGTATACTTAGCAAAAATTACTGTGCTCAATGGAAATAATGTATCTTTTTTATAAAATAATTAGAAAAATTCTTTGAATATGTCTTTCTTCGAATTGCTAGACATGTTACTATCGAAACTGTAACATTTTAAATATTTTCTTGTATTTAGAATAAAATTGATCATTTTACCTGTATAAGATTATGACATGTGTCCATATCAAAAACCAAATTTTTAACGTACCTGCAAAGACAAGAAAAAAAATTATGTTATTAAAATATTTTAAATATTCATTCAATTACAATTCTATGTCCAAACACTAGACATTATAATTTAGTAAAAAAAAATTTTTGTCCTCAAAATTGTACAGTATATATACTGAAAACATTCTTGTTAACATCAATTTCAAAAATACTTTCCGCATACTCCAAGACAACAACATACCATAATCTTAACAAAAAATTACAAATTTTTGCAATATTCATATTATATATTAACTCGAAAACAGGTAGATACTTAGACTATAAAGGTACATAAACAACAGACATATCAAGAAAAATACTTTTCATCAAAAAATCACAAAAGCATTTACCTAGAAAACATACACACACACACAACAAATCTGAAATCTTCTTGTACTTTATAATTAATTAATTAAAATTATAAATTTTTAAGAATCTGAATGTATATAGGTATATATGTCTTGATACTTCATGTAACATAAAATTGCATAAACATATATGTATAAACTTCGATAAATTTAAAAATATGTTCTTGGTAAACATTTAGACTAGATATGAAAATAAATTTTCGAAATAAAAAACTTAACTCAAACATTTTCGATTTATAAACAAACATTTGATTAAAAATTTATTTTATTTGCATAACCGAGAGTACACAAGTACCAACTACATTTCTCACCCATAATACCCATAAAACGTAATGAAAAGCATCACTCAGTATTTTATTGAAGAAACATAAATTACAGGGTGGGTCATCATACATGCTTACAAATGCCAAATGGATAGACAGTGCAAACATTCAATACATCTACTCCGTTAACGACGGTATTGAATGTTCACTAAATAGAATTATCGAAAGATTTTGTAATATGTAAATTGAGCACAACTTGGAATTATTATTTGACTGTCGTACACGCTAGAATTAATGGATAACAATGGTTAACCATTTTATATTGCTAGGTGAGTGACTTTACAATGCAATGGATAAACTAGGAGTACCAATTACATCTGAAAATTATTTCAACTTTAAGTGAAATTTCTTAATTTTGGAATCATTAAGAAAAGCAGCCTCTGGAGTGAAGAGTATATACCCCGAAACATATTTTTAAAAATCACTTAAATGCTTATATATCTATAAGTGTTAAAAGATCTTTGGCTTATATATCTTTTGGTGTTCTTTATAGTTATTTTTTGGTGCCGTAATTTTGTATCCACTAAATGGTCAAATGTATCAAATTTAATAATCGTTATTTATCGTTATTTACCTTAATTTATTTCGTTTTTTCTAGAGCACAGTAACGTGAGAGGAGAACTATTAAGCACTAATTTATTAAAATGGTTTTATTCACTTACATAAATTAGTAATGTATCAGTAAACTGATAATAATCTAAATAAAAAGATATCGGGGTCACCAATATGTCGATTCGCCATAAAACAATAGTACAAAATCTTAGATTTATTCAAATACAAACTGCCCAGCAGTTTCAAAAGCTCTCCATCAAATGGGAGGAGAAAATTTTACCCGGTCCCGCACTTTTCCGTCTTTGACAATTTTTACAGCTAAAAGTAAGCCAAAGTTTAAAAAATGTGTAGCTTGAAGTTACTACGGTAAACTTAAACAAATGAATATAATCCACGTATAAAAGCTCAACCATTTCTATGTGGATACATCCACTGTTGCAGACATGCAGCATCTACTTACAGGCACTAAATAAAGTAAGGCATCAAGTCCATGGCTACCAAAGTACAATAGTTACAACAACTGTCCAACAATAGTTACAACAACTGTTATAAATAATGTTATTTATCGGATTACAAATCCTCTTGAAAACGAGAATCAAGATTATTGTTCAAAAATTAAAAAAAATTAATTAAATTATTGTAAATTATTTAACGTTATTTATTGTTATTTATCGTTATTTATTTCGTTATTTATCGTTATTTATTTTATTATTTATTAATAATGCTATTTCGTTATATATTTATCTATTTCGTTATTTATTTACCGTTCTTAATCAATATTTTTAGTTATTTATCAGTATTTATCGTTATATATTCCGTTATTCTTCGTTATGTATTTCGCTGTTTTTCATTATTTATTTCGATATTTATAAATAACGTTATTTCGTTTTCTTTCGGTATTTATTTTGTTATTTGCCGTTATTTATCCTTATTTAACGTTATTTAATTCGTCATTTTGAGAGAATAAAAAAAAATTAAAATAACTTTGAAATGATTTTTTTTGAATGATTTACCGTTATTTATCGATATTCATTTCGTTATTTATTATTTATTTCGTTATTTAACGTTATTAATTTCGTTTTGTATCGTTATAAACTAAAAATAGTATAAGAGTATATAATAATACATAATATTATAATATAATAATAATAAACTCTTATTATTAATTAATAAATTTGAATATTTAAAATTTAGTTCGTTAATTATCGTTTTTTATTTCGTTATTTATCGTTCTTTATTTATTATAAATTATGTTATTTTATTATTTATTAATAACGTTATTTCGTCATTTATTTATCTATTTCGTTATTTATTTACCATTTTTTAGCAATATTTAATGTTGTTTATTTCGTTACTTACTACTATTTATCGCTATTTTAATAAAATTAAAAAATTTAATTAATTTTTGTTTAATTCTTTAACGTTATTTATCGTTATTTATCAATGTTAAGCGTTTTTTATCGTTATTTATCAATATTTATCTTTATTTATCGTTATTTATCATTATGTATCGTTATTTGTTCCGTTATTTATCGTTATGTATTTTACTATTTATCATTATTTATTTCGTTATTTATAAATAAAATTATTTCGTTATTTATCGGTATTTACTTTGTTATTTGCCTTTATTTATCTTTATTTAACGTTATTTATTTCGTTATTTCGAGAGAATAAAAATTAAAATAACTTTTAAATGATTTTTTAAAATATTTAACGTTATTTATCGTTATTTATTTCGTTATTTATCGTTGTTTATTGTTATTTAACGTTATTTATTTCGTCATTTATTTCGTTATTTATCGTTATACAATAAAAAGAGTATACCTTTTAAATTCAACTATTTAACTCTATTTATTTCGTTAATTATCGTTTTTTACTTCATTATTTATCGTTATTTATTTTGTTATTATAAATAAATAAATAAATATATTTATAAATAAATAAATAAATATATTTATAAATAAATAAATAAATATAAATAAAGTTATTTCGTTATTTATTCACCATTCTTTAGCAATGTTTAATGTTATTTCTTTCATTGTTTACCGTTATTTTTCGTTATTTATTTCGTTATTCATCGTTATTCATTTCGTTATTCATTGTTATTTAATACTATCTAACGTTATTTATCGTTATAAAATAAACAGTATAAGAGTAAACATATAAACATATTAATATAATTAATAAAATTTTAAATTTACTTAAATAACGCTATTTATTTCGTTAAAAGAGTATACATTTTAAATTCAACTATTTAACTCTATTTATTTCGTTATTTATCGTTTTTTATTTTGTTATTTATAAATAATGTTAGTTTAATATTTACAAATAACGTTATTTAGTTGATTTACCCTTATTTAGAAATATTTAATGTTGTTTTTTCGTTACTTACCGTTATTTATCGTTATTTATTTTGTTATTTTGAGAGTATGAAATTAAATAAAATTAAGAAAAATTTAACGTTATTTATCAATATTTATCGTTTTTTATTTCATTATTTATTTCGTTATTTATCGTTATGTATTTCGTTATGTATTTCTTGTTATTTATTTCGTGATTTATAAATAACGTTATTTCGTTATTTATCGGTATTTATTTTGTTATTTACCGTGATTTATCCTTATTTAACTTCTTTATTCCTTTACTTTGTTACTTGTTTTTATCGTTATTTATTTTAGAATAAAAATTAATTAAAATTAATACAATTTTTAAATAATTTTTTTTTAATTATTAAAATTTATCGATATTTATCGTTATTTATCGTTATTTATCGTTATTTATCATTATTTATCGTTATTTATCGTTATTTATTTCGGTATTTCGGGAGCAAATGTTCCACTTTTGTTATATTTTTTCCAACTAAAAATATTTAATATTGATTGAAAAATTTTAATATAAATTAAAATGTTTCAATCAATATTAAACATTTGTAGTGTGCGCGTCTTGCTGTTTAAAAAAAAAAAAAACAAAAAAAAATTGACTCTTGGACAAAAAGTATTTTGATGTAGTGTGCAAATGTAAGTTTTAGCAACAAATGTACAACTATCCAAACTAAATGACTGCTTTTTAGTTTGCAAATGGATGTTGAGTTCTTTTCACAACTTTCCAATTGCGTACTTTTATTTGCGAACTGCATTGCTAAATAGACCTTTGGAACCACTTGTTACGTTTTGATACACACAATAAAATGTTACTAGTTCCGTCAATACTACTTAATTTTTTTTTCAAAAACCCTCTAATACATCTAATACACAAAAAAACCACCCAAATCTCGTAAAGTAAATGTATTGGGTCGCCTTTTGCGTGAATTATTGTGCCCTTTTTTTGGGAGGATGCTAGAAGCAATGATGTAATAGTGTATAAACATTTTAACAAGTCGGTGACCCATCATACATAGCTCGTCCTACGGTATAAATTGTACAAATTGCTTCAAGACCCAAACTCCAAAAATTTGGCAGACAATAGTGTACAAAAAAACGAGAGAAAAGAGTGTGGCATAAAGCCACAACTAACAATTATAGAAGTAGTGTAGCTTTTTAAAAATAATTCGTAATGGTTGTAAAAAAGTTAAAAAGTCGGTTAAATATTCAGTAAAATATTGCAAATTGCTAACTATGTTGCCATAAATGATAAATATATTTGAAAAACCATAAACAACCTCCCGCAGGACAGATTCTAAAATTAACCTATATTTTATTTTAACTGATCTAAAATTTAGGAAATATAGCAGAAATATATTACACACTACATACAAGAATAACCGCAGCACTTTGGAAAATCAACTATTTCATGCAAATTTTTTGTAAGTGGTGACACCATACATATGCCGCAAAACTATTGCTTTAAAATCTCACAATTAGGGATAAATGCGGAGCAGACACTAAATTCAGATTTATGACTGCACTAAAACTTATCTCAAATTTATAGAGATGACATAACTTCACGTTTGCTATTTTGACATGTACGGAACAACTTAAAACTTATGGATCTGAGAAATCAATAAGTTTCAGTGGCATAAGAATAAAATTTGAACAAGCTGACGCCACTAAATCTGGTCAGTTAATATGTGGGTCAATATACTGGAATGGTAGCAAACGTAGCACTTCAGAGCTTTGAAGATGGTATTCTTTATAAATATAATAGCTTTTGATAACTTGATATATGTGACAAAGAATTTCTACTTGTAAATGTAACAGAGAAACTGTTGCACACGTAAACTATGGATCTTACGATTTTATTTTACAATGAATAGTACGCCTTTGATGATAACTCTGACAGTACACATTCATAAATTATGGCTTAAGCATAAAACATTCACAAATCGTAAGACGTTTCACTCCCTTTGATTGTATACGAGCACAGTGCAGTCCTTTATCGGTAAAAAAAAATAAAGATTACAGATTTCCATCTTTCAGGACATTAAACAGACGTATACCAAATATGAATAAAACCAAACCCCCTATACAACTTGTGTAAAAGACCCAGCCTCCAATAACCTGGTAGATTTTTATTAAATTTCGCTTAAACGTTCTTCAGGGATTATAAAATCAGGTGTTTTGAAAAAACGCGACAGGCTTTTATTATTTTGTTCCTAAACGTTTTGCGAATACCGAGAAATAAAGTGATCGTGACTGCAGTAGCGTAAATTTGCAATGATAATTCGGAACGCTCGTGTTTCTCGTTTTAAATCTAGTACTAAATGTTTAAGTAGTGGTGAGTAAAATATAGCATACGAGGCTTTACGACACATTTTATCGATATCATCTTCAGCATATTTTTCACTCGTTGTTGTGAGCAACTCTCTTAATCGCTCCTCCAACATTAATCCTGTGTTATTTTCATTAAAGCAACCAAACGCATTATTAAGTACATCATTAGGATCTGTTCCTTGCAATTATTTACCGAACAATGTCAAAAATATTGTAAAACTTGTTCAAGAATTTATTGGTCCCGGTACTTCATCCATCAATTAACTTTCGTTTGCCACCTACTGCCACTTTTTTGTGGCAAACGATTTACTACAGCAATATTACAGTACCTGTACTTTAAAACAAATGAAAGTAAAATCTTGTGAAAGAAACAGATAAGAGATTAGAACTTTACCTGAAACGATGTATAAAAGAAGTTCTTTAAACCGATTTTCAAATACGATCGAAACCCATGAGATCAGATCGATTTAAGCCGTGTGACAAACACACACACAATATATAACCGCAACAAATACTTAACTAAACCACCCTGTGTAATGATATTTAATATCAATAAAATTATAATTTTTTTTTTAATTAAATTCCAAAAATACAATAAGATAAAAGGATCTGAAAATGTATCTTAAAATTTTTCTTCATTAAATTTTTTTTTTTTTATAACTTTCCCTGGTATATCCAAGTATTATGTACACACATACATAAAACGCAACAAAAAAAATACTCAACATTAGAAAATAAAATAAAAGGTTATCTCTTATTCTTATATCTGGTATTCAATGGTAAAAGAATGATAAGGTAACAGATTGTATTGGATTATCCAATTTAATATAAGAATTCAAAATCAATATTATTTCTTCCTCAGTGTGCTCGTCTTGGGATTTCTGTTCTGTTCGTCTTTTTACTTATTTTGTAAGTATAGACACATACATTTACAAGCTCTAAAGACAATATAATACAGAGACACAAAAAAAAACTCCTACAAGACGAAAAACATCAATATGAAGAAAACATTTTCTTACATTTTCCAAATGGACAATTAGACAGACATATTTGAAATTTGGTAGATATACTCAACTCTATATACACATGTACAGCAGTTATATTGCTTTTACGTAGAAAATCAAAATTTTTTAACCTCAAGGAAAATTCCAATCAGTTTTTTTTTTTATTTTTGTATATATTTTTCAGCAAAAATTATCTGTCTTTACACACACACACAGACAGATATTGTATAAAATATATAACAAAAGGATTTTTTTATTCTTCCACTTCATCTTGAACATGTATCTTACACCCAAAGGAATGTTGTTTTTTTAATGTCGTGTAACGTTGGTAAATTATCGCTTTATTTTGATATTGATATGTGTACTCTACTCGATTGCATTGATATTTATTGAAAATTTTATTTTCTCGAGCGATTTTCATTTTGATTTATTTACATTTTTATTTGAAATACTGCAGAATGCAAAATTTTTGCTACAGGCTTTATGTCAAATTTGCTAATATTGTTTGTATGATTAGAGTCGTATATACTTGGATTCGTGATGGGTATCATTATTGAGAGATTTTTTTACATCTCTAGACAAAATTGTAGCTTTACAATTTTAAAAGCTTACTCTTAAAAAAAAGTACGGTAAGTAAATATTGTCCTTTGAAATATTGATTCCTTGACTTTTATCATTATTCATAGAGCTTTTGATGACTTGTATTTCTAACTACATTCATTTGGACAATGAAAACCATTGAAAGCTCATTTAAGATAAACATATATAAAGCTTTTCAACTCAATTAGCGTAGATACGTAAACAACAAGTAGTTTTTTAAAGATTTAAATTTTTCATTGAATGGTTGTGCATTAAATAAGCTTTTTGCAAACAAATTAACCGAAATACTTGATTATATAAGCTTTTTTAAAGCGTTTTACTAGTATAAAAAATCAACAGCATTGCAGGCTAAGTTGACGTTTTGCTGAGATTTGTTACAAGATGTTTCAGACAATATTTTTACAATTGATGTTCGTTTTAGGAGATCAGCCCAAAGGTCAGTGGTCAGTGGCAAAGATCAAACTAACGACCGCAATGATAAATCAAACACCTTAAACATCACGATACGACCGATGAAAACTACTAGTAAAATATGATTTAAATATGCTTGCCGGTTAGAAAGCTCACGTAAAACTTAGAGATATTGTTTTAAGTTCATTAGCACATTCAATGAACAGAGTTAGATTGACAAAACGAATTAGGCATATTTTTAACCATGGTTTCTTAAAATTATCCTAATAAAAAATAAACTTTAAAATTCATGACAGATTCTCCTAAAAACCACAAATTTATTTTCAAAGTTTAATTCATTAAAAACTCTAAAAGCTTAATTTATTTGATAGCCAATTCTAGCCGAAAACATGACGTTATGAGAATATTTTATCGATGCTTTTGAAAGCTTGGGACTTCCTTTGGTAATACGTTGTAACAAACCAATTAAGATATTAAGAGGATTCAGTTCATGTGCTTTTTACTTGACTAGTAGTGGTGTTAACAAAACATTTGAGTGCAATTTAGTTTTACTAAGCAACAAAATTTGCTTAGTTTTATCGTAGTTCAGTTTCGAAATCAAGAGAATTAATGTGAATTTTTATTTAACTTAATAAATTTATATTAAATTAAAAAATTTGGTCATCTCATCAGGCTGCACCTGCAGCAAGTCAACAACCACAAATACTAAGTATTTATACTTCGTATGATCACGTTGTTCTAGTGAATTTTAAGATGAAATTTTTTAATTTGAAAAACGAAAAAATTAATACGTATATTATTGTATTTAACGTTATTTGTTTAGTTTCCATCTTATAATTCACTAGAACAACGTGATTATACGAAGTATAAATACTTGATATGAATACAACTGTTTAGTAGTTCAACTGCCAAAAGTCATTTTAAATAAGTTTTATTTCAATTATAAAAAGTTTAAACAAGCTTAAGTGCCAATTTATAAACATGTATTAGTATTCATTCAATAAAAGACATTAAAAAAAACAATTTTGCAGTTTGAAGTACTACGATAAAACTATGCAGATTTCGTCTCTTGAAAAACAATCGCAATACCTACTTGGAAAGTTCAACAACAGAACTTTTTAAAAAATTACAAGTTGTAAATACTGTCCTGTGCACCTAAACAGGAGACAGTTTCTGTCTGATTTCTTTTTTTATAATATTAACAGTGTGAAAGCTCGTCGAATTATGTCTACGTTTTCATAGTTTTACTTTGAAAATTTAATACACTTTCAGTTAAATGTTGAACTATATAAAAAAACTAAACAAAACTTGTTTGCAAACAAAAACCGTAAAACTATTTTAAAAACTATATCAAATAAATAAAAGCTTTTTGATTTACATTTTTTCATTTTAATGCTTTTAATTATAACAATGAATATGTTAGTCTATAGAAAATAATTTGTTTGAAATACTAAAAGGTTAAATCTTAAGCTCAGATCAACTTAAATCATAAGTAAGCTTTTTACAAACGAAACTGACACCTAGTTTTTTTCATTTTAAGTTAAAAAAGATTGTAAAGTGAAATATAATGTTATAAAAGCATAACTAACTGTCAAGTTCCAAATGTCTGTTTATATCCAAATGAAAAACATTGAAAGCTCAAAAACTCAGAATGTTAAAAATTAGTTGCATAGCTCATTGTGACTAATATAGTGGCGTTTTGAGCATTTTATATGTTACTAAAGCTTTTCAGATTGGTAAACTCTTAACTTAAGTTGGATCAAATCAATAAAGGCAAAAATATATTAAACAATTTTAAAAGATTTAAATCTGAGTACTTTTGATTATACTAGTGGTTATGTGAAAACCAGCTTTAGAAGTTGCATACGTCAAGATTACGGTGCAGGGATTAGGCTACTCAGTACCGGTAACTTCGGAAAGTGAGAAATCGGGCTTCCAGTCATCGATATCCAGCAACCATAATGCTTATAATTGGAAAGCTCAGGAACCAGAATAGATAAACATATAAGTCAGCTACCTCTAAAAGATATCAAACATTCTCCTTTGTTAGCGTAAAGACACCGCATGCGCTAAGAAGGCAATGAAATGACCCCAAAAGTTATCTCGCTTGAGAGCCAGAATAATGGATTACAGATTAAATGCCAGCAATACGAGATGCAATGTAATTAATACCAAGATATTAGGGTAAACTTACAAAACATAATTGTAACACTAGAGAAGCAAATGAAACCTTCTATATCTAGTGATGTTAGAAGTCAGAGCCTACAAAATTACAATAATGAATATTTTACATGAAAAGGAACTCGAGAAGCAAGTCTCTCAATCCAGAAAAAATTAAATAAATTTAAATATAAAAGGGAAACTCTGTACAACACCATCCCTAACAGTATCTCCACTACAATCGAATGGAATACCAAAACAATCACAACCTGCTCCTGAAAAGGAACCGTTACCATCACCAATTAATGCGAGCAGTGTGAGAGATTTCAATATACTCAGAGCTCAAATTTTGGTAGTGACAGAAAAATCTGCTCAGTTTAAAGCAATATCCAATAATGATATTAAAATAACAACGCAATCTGAAAATGACACCCGTAAAAGTAAAAATCTACTTAGTGATATAAAAAACTGAACCCAATAATAAGGATAGTACACTATATAATATGGAATACCATACTTATCAGCTTAAAAGTTAAAGAGGGTATAGAGTCGTAATAAGAAGTCTACCGTATTCTACTGACCGCAAAGAATTCAAACCAGCAATCGAGGATCATGGTCATAATGTAACCAACATTGTCAACGTACATAAAAAGTCAACAATTAATAATGATAAAATTATTAGACTCTTCCCATTGTTGACCTGCTGTATAAAGAAAACAATAAAATCATATACGGAATTAAGAGCCTGCTTTATTGCAAGCTAAATGTGTCAAATATACATTGAACCATCAAACAAATAAACGTCAAAAACCACGAAATGTTACCCCAACTTGTGCACTGTGCTGAGAAAAAGGTAATCCGGCTAATTAAAAAAGTTGCCAGGTATATCAGAAAAAACTAAATACTCACCTACCAAAAAAAGTATCAGTAGTCCAGCGCCTACAGCAAAAGCTACAATACGATACTATTAGAGAAGGGTTCTCCTAGTCCCAGGTGACCAAAACCACAAATAACAATGCAAATCAAAAAATCACAATCAGGCAGAAACCTTTTATCAATGAGCCAACCATTAGTAATATAATGAAGATGCTCACCGAGTTGCAGGCTAAAATGAGACAAAATTTCAACCAGCTTACAAACAAGGTGGGAAAACTGAAAGAAAATTTCAAGCTTTCAAACAAAATGCCAAAAATAAAAAGTAAATGGATGTAACGTTCATACGTATAATAGCCTTGAACGCTAACGGGCTTATTGTACGAGCCCAAGAGCTAGATGTACTTGTAAGAATCAACAATATAGAAGTAGCTTTAATATCAGAGACACATTTTACAGAGAAAAACTTTATTAAAATTATGGGATATAAAGCCTATTGGACATTGCATCCCAGTATATTAATTTTGGTTAATTAAACAAAATATCTTACATTTCCAACAAGAGAAAATCTTGGTTGTGCTGAACTAACTTTAGAGGCGATTTACTGTCCACCAAGAAATAATATATTAAGAAATCAGTATATTAGAATTTTTAATAAACTTTGACCAAGGTTTTTAATAGGAGGTGACTACAACGTGAAACACACAGCATGGGGATCATGACTCATAATACCATGAAAAGGAAAAGAACTCGTAAGGGTAATTGAAATGTCACGTTGTGAGTGAATATCATTCATTGCATAAGCCAACTTATTGGCCTACCGACATCAACGAAGTTCCTGATTTAATTGATTTTCATATCTCTAAAAGAATAGCCTTAAATTACATTGAAGTAGGTATTAAAGACCTTTCTTCTGATCACACTCCGATCTTAATGACCTTGAGTACAGTAGTCATTAAAAAGAAAATGAAACTTAATCCGACTAATAAATATACGGATTTGAAATTATTTAGAGAGAATTGGGACAACCTGATTGAGTTAAAAGCTTGTCTCAAAACTAAGCAAGAACTCGAAATACAAGCTGAATATTTTATTAATTCTATGTACGAAGCAGTTAAAGAGGCCACACCTGTATTTAGGGAGAAAATAAGACAAAGGAAAAGGCGCATATGGCGTAGAACCAAAAATATTATCGACAAAAGAGAATTTAACCGAGTAAGTAACGTTACTGAAAATCATCTGAAAGATCTGGGTCCTGGAGCGGACAAAAACTATTCTCTTTGGAAAGCTACTAAAAAATTAAGAAACCAAAAATCCAATTGCCACCTATAAGTAACACAAATGGAGAATGGGTGCGTCGTAATGATAAAAAAGCTGAACTGTTTGCACAACATCTGGCATCAGTATTTCTACCACATAATATTCATTCTAGGATTGATTTCAAACCAGTCTATAGATCTCCATTACATATTAGTAGTGTGACCCCACTAGAAGTTGCACAAGAAATAGATACGAATTTAACTTCCAAAAAGTCACCTGGAACTGACGAAAGAGAACACATATTATGTTAACTTATATATATATATATATATATATATATATATATATATATATATATATATATATATATATATATATATATATATATATATATATATATATATATATATATATATATATATATGATGCTTGCTTTTAACTTACATATATATATATGTGACTGAGTATTTCAATGCTGTACAAATAGTAATAATAACAATACCAGATAAACCCGGGGAGCAACTGACATCATACAGGCTAATCCCTTTGTTAACTAGTATCTCAAAGTTATTTAAGAAATTATTATTGAAACCACTAAAACCAATGATCTGATTTCCAGTTAGGATTCAGGAACAAACACTCCACCGTTGTTCAAGTTCATCGCGTGACTGCAAAGATAGAACAAACTTTTGAAGAGAAGAAATATTGCCCTGCCAAATTTTTTAGACGTATCACAGGCATTCGATAGAGTTTGGTATGAGGGTCTCATCTATAATATAAGTAAAATAGTGAAACAAAATTACTGTCAACTGCTCGAGTTGTATCTCTCCAAACAGAAATTTAGAGTATTACACGAAGATACATACTCTAACTTTTACCCAGCTAGAGCAGGAGTGCCTCAGGGTAGTGAATTATAACCTTTCTTATATCTTATCTACACTTCCGATATAACAACAACAGAAACAACCTTCTAATCTCGTGGTATGCATATTTTCAAAGACTTTTACGGATAAAAAATGTTGATATGTTACAAAATGTAGCTTTAAATTATTCAAACAACAGTTCAGCTTTCATTAAACTACGCAGGATGTAACTATATTGTTCTGTTTGAAGACAATAATTATCTTTTAGGATAAGCTTAGAAGTTTAATTAAATTTTCGGATCATTGTTGTAACCATTTCGAAAGCTCTTTTGACATTAATATTGAAATAATTATTTTGTCTTTTACCGTTTTTCAAAAAGTTTTTAATTATTTGCACATTTTAAAATTTAATTTATTTAAAATTAAAAATTGTTTAATTCAAATCTAAAACTGAAGTTTTTTTTTTAAATAGTAAATTTATTTTATAAATAAAAAAATTTCAAAGTGTAAGTGGAGCAAGTAATTCAAAGTTTGATTTTATTCAAATATTGGATAGAGCAAACAATGATAATTAAATGCATGAAAACGAAAGATAAAATTAGTGAAATGAATTAAGACCAAGTATTAGGTATTAAACCTATACTAACTTGTAAATTAAGAAACGGTAAAAAATTTAAAAGCTCATATAATTTTAAATTGAATTTTAATCTATTACAACTCAAATTAAGAGAAAATTATATTAAGTTTATGGGAGTCAAAACCCGTAGAATGGTTAGTAAAAGACTAGCGGTGATATGCGAGCATATAATTGACAGTTTGTTATACCTTGCAAAAATTACGGTTTAGTTCGTTTTAAAATTTAATAAACTTTCATTAATTTGTAATTAAATATATTATTAAGAATTATGTACTCGTTAGAACTTGCAATTGCTTTGTACATTGTCGAAAGAACCTTTCTAGAAAATAAAATTTAGGGTATCTAATATCAGTAAATTTTAATGGAAATAAACCAAGCAAAACATTCATGCTAGCTATACAGTTGGCAATTAGTTTTTTAGCTATTTGACTATTACAAACCATAAAATTTAACAATAAATAAAGCTTTTAAAGCTTAATAAGCTTAAACAACATTTCAAAATTAAGGTAAAATTAACATTAAAAAAATTAAACTTTAAAACTTTAAATTAAACTTTAAATTAACATTAAAAAAATTTTAAATATCCAAATCAATTATAAATACTCCATTAATATTCTGAACATTTAAAGAATTTTGTTTAACAATTAAAAATAAAATATCTTCTGATTCGTTAAAAAAAGCTTTTAAATTTTTTACTTTATATTAAAAAAAAACTTTTCAACCTCAAATTTCCGATTACAAACCACATTCGTCTTTAACAAAACAACTTTATTAAAAAATCTTTAGCACATAAGCCAAAGTTCAAAAATGTAATTAAAATTCTAAATTGCAAAAGCTTAAGTCATATAATACTATCGGTTTCAAAAAGCTTGTTTTCAGTGAAATTCTTTTGTTATACTCCTTTTGTAGCTGCTGCTTAGAAAAATATCAAATAACCAGTTGCTTTTTAATTAAAGGTTTTGAAGTCATAAAACAAAAGCTCATGAATATTAAAATCACTCAAACGATTTCATTGTTTTGGTAGTTTTAAAAGCTGTTTTCAAGACAATACTAACAGTAAAACTAGAAAACAAAGCTTATTGTAAAGAGAGGTATTATAGTCATCAAACTCATTTTTCAACTAAATCTACCACTCTCTTTGTGCGAATGTTTTGTTTTAACATTATATAACCGCGTATATAGATATTTCACGCTCATAATTTGAAAAGTATAGCTTTATTTAGGTAGATGAATTTAGCATGCAAGATTTTTCTGTATCAGATGGTATCTTGGTAAAATGTTAATTTAAATTGTAAAAACGTTTCCCAGATGTGTTTAAAATTTATAGTTCACTATCATTTTTACTCAATTATGTGACCAATTTAAATTCAACAAAAAAGTTGGACGTACTAAAATTATCAACACAGAATGTCATCCCTAAAAAAATGTTTACTTAAAGACTATTGCAACACTGGGTTGCAGAACTTCAATAGCCTCTAAGCAAACCGTCTAATTATAATGTTTTATTAACCATTTGCATTGGAAGTCATCCTGAAAATTCAGTACTTGAATGGTATTGCGCAACTTTAGAAACAAAAGTAGAATGTAACTTGAGCCGACTTTAAAAGTGAGATGTTGGTTATGTTTAATAATAGAAGATCAGATGCAGAAATTAAAAAATCCATGGCGAATGTAAAATGCGAAAGAATTTTTAGACTCTCTCCATGGAAATATAGACACTTTGTGAGTCATTATCAGGATTAGATCTAGAATTCATACTCAATCGTTATATGAATCCTGCCGTACAATTTAAACTAGCAGGTCAAAGAAAAGCCTCTATTTCTGATCATGTAAATCAATGCGTAGAGATCAAAGACACATGGAAAAGTTAACCAAAATTTCTTCGCCGCTTCATAAATGAATTTACTCATTTTATGCCTGATCAAAGCTCCCCAGTTTCATATTCCGAATTGAAGAATTCAGCTAATTCTACAAATGGTATCTTTTTAATGAGAAATATTAACAATATGCAGAATTAAGTCACTTCTATTTCACTCCAACTGAAAAGTTAATATTCTGTATGGAACAATGGCAATTATCATGCAAATGGTAATGCGGTAAATGGCTACGTATGACAGCCAAATCATTAACAAAATAAGAGTCAAAACTGCATTGGGTGCAGAACATTTTGTCATTAAAAGCAATTATCCAACTTGCAATGCCACTTATAATGGAAAACAAAAGAGGCAAATGAGTTGTTCGGTTAATTTTATTTTCCAGGTGAAAAAAGTTGTACCTATGGCCAAACAGCAATATTTTCCTATATTTCAGTTATTTAGGCAAAGATATGTTTATAGAACTGGATAGAATGTTGGACAGAGGAGAGCCAGAGTGCATGGTCTTCACCTGTTGCAGTTGTCTAAAAAAGTAAAAGAAGGTCTTAACGCCCGTAAAGTGAATGAAGTGACAGTAAAAGATGCTTGTCCCAGGCTACTGATTAAGAGATTACTAAGTCGATTGAAACAAGCAAAATAAATACCACCTTTTATCTAACGGATTATCCAATCTCTCAAACCATGGGACAATTTTTTGTCGGGTGGTACCGGCGTTTTATTTCGAAATATGCTATCACAAGACCGCTAACCAATTTATTAAAGAGATTTTAACCGGCAATTTTATTTTATTTTATTCGCTTGACAAGATAGAGCCTGAAACTTCATGGTTTCAATTTTAATATTGAATACAGGAATGAAACCCAAAACGTCGTTTTGAAGCACTAAACAAACCCAATGAGTTCGGTGAAGAGGTGTAGCTCCTCTATACGTGAACCTGCGTGCAAAAGCTTGTTCCCAGCTTACTGAATCAAGCAAACAATTCACCTATGACTGGATATTTGAGCTACTCATTTAAGCTATTCTAAAATATTAAATTTACTTCAGCGGCATTACTATTGGTCAACAATGGCTCGAGAAGTAAAAGTAATTTGTTGTTCTTTCATAATATATAAACTACTTGCTCGACTTAAGACATCTCAAGGGTGCTGGGTCTTCCTTACGATTTGTGACCAACCTATAATAGTTTTTGAATATTTACAATGGATCAGAATATTTACAATGCTTTAAGAAATATAAAGTAGCATTATCGTAGAACAATTAAAACTACTTTTGGGATCAGTCAGTCAAGAAACTGACAGCTTAAAATTTCGCCCAGGACAGACACATTGTGCCGCAAGAAAAACTCCACAAAAGGAACTTGAGATGTAAATTTCCGTATTAACATCGATCCACTGCTGACACTGCAGAAAGTAAAACGAGACTCTTCTATCGGAGGAAACTGTATAGGTGACTACCAAGGATTATTTCGTTCAAATCGTTCAGTCTCATAATCTCGTAACGTACTTTAGGTGTGCTTAGAATTTCCAACAAGCTTATGACTTAATCCATCGGGATAGCTAATGGTTTACCTGGCGATGTTCCGATGGAGCCAGACTCTTGACCAGCAATGGTCTGTAAAAACTGCCAGTATATTATTCCAATAAATTTCTTCGGAATAAAAATGGCCAAACAGATAAATTTCGATCAAACATCAATTATCCTGTTGATTGACAATTTTCATAAATTTTCCGAACTGAAAAAAAAAATCAAATCCACGCAATGACGCATCAATTTATTTGATCAAATGTCACATGTTTACCCATTTTATCATTTATCTATGTGTCTTCAAGACAAATAATCAGATAAAGAAAACAAAAAAAAAAAAAAAAACTCTCGAACATGGCGGATAAAATTGCGACGAAATTGAAGAGGGTATATAGAGGTAGTATAAACAAAAAATTGGGTTCGTTTTCTATCTATACGCATTTCTAAAATAATTCATTTTTTTTTGTTTCTTTTAAATGATTCCTAATGAGCAACGGAATGTGGGTTTGTTTGATTTACAATTTTGCCAAAAGTTTTTCTTTTCGTTTCGCAACAACATTCTATGTTCATAATTTAACAACGAAATAGCTAAATTGATGTGAAAAAATACAAGGGCGCAAAAAGTTGGGTTTTTCTTGGGTTGTGCTGTGCTTGGTGTATATTTCTTAAAAGCAATTAAGAATATTACTTTAAATAGGTTCTTTGTTGTAAATAAAAAAAAGTTATATATGGCATGTTAGGTTACACCTTACATTTACCTGCTTGTTATACTTATATAATATATTATATGATTACTGTTATTATCAATATGAATCGATTAGAAAAAAAAATGTATACAATTTTCTAGAAGAGGAAAATGTACAACAAGAAAATTGCAGCAATGAAAATTTATTATATTTAATTAATTTATTAGTAAATTATTAAAATGATATGGTGTGTGTTTCAGTTATTTACAATTGGCGGTGGTGCGGGGTGCATAATAAAATTGTAAGTAAAATCGATCAAATTTAATATGGGGGATACATTTAAGTATATTGATTGGTTTTTTAATCAATATTTTTTTTTCTGTTCTTGGGGCCGAATATCTAATCGTAAAATTTCTCTTAACTAAGGGAAGTTATAATTTTCTACCGTATCTGAAGTGATATAAAAACCATTTAATTTGTACAATAACACGTATAGTAAGCACTTGTGCTAATACAAATAAAACGATGCCTGAAACTTAAGCCTAAATAAATTTCGACAGTTCTTTGAGTTTCAGGTTCAGAATTCATAGCGAAAATGATCGCCTGAATACATTATAAATTAAAACAAATCCTCTAAATATAAGTACATATATGTATATGTATATATATATATATATATATATATATATATATATATATATATATATATATATATATATATATATATCCATTTGATCGGTTTTATCTTAAGGAGAATGATTGTACAATCATTTAACAACTTTTTCTTTACAAACTTCAGAATACAGAAATCTGTTAGTAAAATAACTCAAGATTTTGAAGTAAAATAAATTGAAATACAACTAGGCCAACAAATGCAGTTCAAGTACGGTCGGAAAATACCAAACCACCAAAAGCAGTCCTTAAATAAAAAATAATTTAGAAACTTTTAAATCTCAGCCTGATCCCTAAAGTTACTTAAAATATATAACATTTTTGTCAAGAATATTAAACGGTATTCACAGCAACTATTTTTCAAAATCAGGAAGTTCCGGTAAAACAAACCACAAATAGGTTGGAAAGCGATTACTATAAACACAGAATTATAAGGACAATAGTCCAGCTTGTACAAAGACTTACACCTACCATTGATTGAGTGATTGATTGATTAGAGTGTACGGCCAAGCACGAACCAGGAACACCAAGAATCCCGGGCACCACCGTACACCCGTGTTACATATAACAAAACCGAAGGAGTGAATGGAATGTTAGTTATGACAGACTCGACCCGGTTGCAGACACCTAAGCGATCGATAGTTAAGCGATCGATTTTTATGTGGCGAAGGGAAAGGAAGGGTTAGTCGGAAATTTTAGAATTAGTCAGGTTTCCCGGTAGCCAATATTCAAACTACTGTTAGTTAGCACAAGACAATCACAATTATACCGAACTGCTCTGCATTTTGTCATATCTCATCAGGAACTCTAATCTGCAACCATTTTTCTGTAATCTTACAGTGTTTCTCTGAAAAAAAATCTATTAATGGGCTAAATATATAAAAATATAAAAATATGAAAATATACAAATATACAAATATAAAAATATAAAAATATAAAAATATAAAAATATAAAAATATAAAAATATAAAAATATAAAAATATAAAAATATAAAAATATAAAAATATAAAAATATATAAATATAAAAATATAAAAATATAAAAATATAAAAATATAAAAATATAAAAATATAAAAATATAAAAATATAAAAATATAAAAATATAAAAATATAAAAATATAAAAATATAAAAATATAAAAATATAAAAATATAAAAATATAAAAATATAAAAATATAAAAATATAAAAATATAAAAATATAAAAATATAAAAATATAAAAATATAAAAATATAAAAATATAAAAATATAAAAATATAAAAATATAAAAATATAAAAATATAAAAATATAAAAATATAAAAATATAAAAATATAAAAATATAAAAATATAAAAATATAAAAATATAAAAATATAAAAATATAAAAATATAAAAATATAAAAATATAAAAATATAAAAATATAAAAATATAAAAATATAAAAATATAAAAATATAAAAATATAAAAATATAAAAATATAAAAATATAAAAATATAAAAATATAAAAATATAAAAATATAAAAATATAAAAATATAAAAATATAAAAATATAAAAATATAAAAATATAAAAATATAAAAATATAAAAATATAAAAATATAAAAATATAAAAATATAAAAATATAAAAATATAAAAATATAAAAATATAAAAATATAAAAATATAAAAATATAAAAATATAAAAATATAAAAATATAAAAATATAAAAATATAAAAATATAAAAATATAAAAATATAAAAATATAAAAATATAAAAATATAAAAATATAAAAATATAAAAATATAAAAATATAAAATTATAAAAATATAAAAATATAAAAATATAAAAATATAAAAATATAAAAATATAAAAATATAAAAATATAAAAATATAAAAATATAAAAATATAAAAATATAAAAATATAAAAATATAAAAATATAAAAATATAAAAATATAAAAATATAAAAATATAAAAATATAAAAATATAAAAATATAAAAATATAAAAATATAAAAATATAAAAATATAAAAATATAAAAATATAAAAATATAAAAATATAAAAATATAAAAATATAAAAATATAAAAATATAAAAATATAAAAATATAAAAATATAAAAATATAAAAATATAAAAATATAAAAATATAAAAATATTAAAATATAAAAATATAAAAATATAAAAATATAAAAATATAAAAATATAAAAATATAAAAATATAAAAATATAAAAATATAAAAATATAAAAATATTAAAATATAAAAATATAAAAATATAAAAATATAAAAATATAAAAATATAAAAATATAAAAATATAAAAAATACAAAAAATATAAAAAACATAAAGATGCAAAAAATATAAAAAATTTAAAAACTATAAAAAATTTTATAAATATAAAAACATTAAAACATGAAATATATACAAATAAAGCAATTATACATTTGAACATTTACATCCCTCCTCTCGCGGAAACATACCAAAGCCATACCTATCCACAAACTCAACAAATCGTCCTTACTGTGTCCAGTCATAGATAAATCAGCCTGCCTCCACGTCCAGAAAAAATTTCGAATGGACCACTTTCAACAAAAAAAAATAATCAGCATTTTCGTAATGTATATGCCAAAACACCAAAACGTTTCCAATATCCACGACATTCAAACGACTCAAATCCGAAAATCCATCCTAATTCCAGACAAATAACGCTAACAAAACATACCATTCAAAATCGAACAACTCCTCAACCGATTACGAATATCTACAAACATTTACAACCAATTTGTATGTGGATAAGAAGGATTATAGCTAGATAAATAGCTATTATATTAAGTGGATAAGGCAATTCCCGTAATTGGCGCACTTAATCGATTGTCAACGATAAAGGAAGTTAACATTAACGAAGTTATATGTAGCAATTGACATCAATTTGAAAAACCTGTAATGAGTTTAGTAATTGTCTACTCAGCAAACAGATCAGGTCAATTATTATCTCGAAAAGGCATGCAAAGTTAATAAAAGAATGGCATTACATTATAAACACATTCCAAATACCATCTAATAGTAATTTTAAATTACCATCTTTAACTATACCGCCGTTTGATGGAAATTTTTTCGTCCATGGTTTGTTTACGATAATGCAACGCTCTTCTCGGGCCAAAAATGTACATACTTAAAATCTACTTAAGGATAACGCATATCACAATATTCGAGAGAGTTGATGATGCCATCTTGTTTAACGTTATGATAAAAATAAGTCAATTATTGATATATCAAGTTGCTGTTTGAGCATCCAGAAAAAATCAAAATCCTTTTTTCAACAATCTCTTCGGTACTAGACAATCTTGATGAAGTTATCCGAGGATTGAAATCGCTAGGGATGGCAGAATCACACAATCAATGGCTCATCCACATATAGTGTTGCAAATATTGGATAACGAATCAATGCGTCTTTGAAAATACGAAACTGCAGACTAAGATTTCCCACCACTTCAATCGACTTTCGACTTCCTTATATCACAAATCACTTGTTATGACACCCGCCGAAAATAAATTAATTATCTAGACGAAGGTCACATAGTGTATCAGTGTAGATCAAAACGGAGGTGTAAATTATATCAATGCAAGCATAAAACGTTAGTTCATTATAATGAAAATGCAAGTACGACCAGCGTTCACACTGCTGAAAAAATTATATCGGCTCATATCTCCTTTAACCAACACTACTGACTAAATTTGTTCAAGTAAGACATAAGACTAATGTGTGTCTTTTTTATGTGTTTGAATCCTGCAATCTTTTCTGGGACCAAAACTTTCCCAACTCTTTCGCGGTCAATTTTTAACGTCCTACCTTACGCTGTCACCAAGTCAAGGACGCACGAATACAGGTTCGATTTTGAATCCATCTGCACATTGCATTGATCCAGTCAGCCTGTAGAGGCATGGACGATGGTTAGGCCCATGGATGCTACACTCCAACAGAGGGTCATAGTTGTGTTCTTCGTCATCACCGATCGTAATCAGGTAATGAAAAATCCCTTTTGCAACCCTCCCCCGTTGCGATTTGAACCCGGCAGCTTTAACCATTATGCCAATTGCTTGGTGTGCAAATTATAACGGATCATATCTCTTGCTTAAAACCAGTTCAAAACGAATTAGTAATAGCTACCACCAGTTATGACGAATAAATTTTTTCAAGTAAGATATAACACTAATACGTGGCGAGATTTTCAAGGTCTACTAGATTCTGCATCAACGAGATTCTTTATCACCGAATCATGCATTAAGGTATTAAATTCATTAAAATCAAGAATAAATCATATATAGTAAAGGTGGCTGTTGTGATAAAACCGAGTATTACCTCAAATCTTCCATCCAAAACATTTGAAGGACCACTAAATATTGATGAATCCTCCTAGCCTACGCCTGATCCAAATTATAATAAAAGGGGAACTATTGATAGTCTATTATGATGTGGTCATTTTATAATATCCTGGAATATGGAAGGATTGTCAAATAGGCAAATAATAGCATAGCAACTTGGTTGAATAGTGGTCGGAATGTGTGAACAAAAGCAAAATGATTCTTCAATAAATACCTATATTAACGTTGGCAGTGAGATTAATACTGATGAATCATTAAGACGGTTTTGGTAGCAACAGCGAATTTCATCAACACCAAATTACTCAACAGATGGTTTACACTGTATTGAAAACCTTGAAATGAATGTAAAACGAGATGATCATGGACATTTAGTTGTCAATCTTTCAATAAAGGAAAATCCAGTTAAATTATGCAATTCCATAAGACAAGCCACTTATCAATTTTACCCCTTAGAGAAAAGACTAATAAACGACCATGACCTGCGCCACCAATACTTTCAGTTCATAAACGAGTATATTCTGAAATGGTTCTAAAATGATTGTGATTTTGAGCAATCGCGCGATATATTCAAATTAAAGGTAAATTTGCCGAAGAGTTGCCTTGCGATCAGAAGGCGGCTATTTTCCAAATCATCGAGGCTCTTTCAATTCATAAACGAGTATATTCTGAAATGGTTCTAAAATGATTGTGATTTTGAGCAATCGCGCGATATATTCAAATTAAAGGTAAATTTGCCGAAGAGTTGCCTTGCGATCAGAAGGCGGCTATTTTCCAAATCATCGAGGCTCTTTGATTCTATGGGATGTTGACAGTAACTGTTTCCATTAAAATTATATTTCAAGAATGATATTGTCATTTTTATCTTTTTTAGTTGACAAGTTGATCTTGGCCGCACAATTTATTTTTACTCAAGGTGCAAATTGGAGCTTTTCGAAAAGAGATTGTGCTGTTGCGGTTTTAAAACCAATCAAAAAAAGCAAGTATACCAATTTTCTTTTTTTTTTAGATGCTTATGGAAGGGCGTCTTGCAAATGCAGTTTTACAATACGATATGAAACATCCTATATTTTTTTCCAGAAAATCACAGTTTTACAAAGATACTGGTTTACATGTGGACTTGTTACATGTAGATTCAACGCAAATGTTGGTGCAGGAATTCGAAATTCTAAGAGGCAAACATTTTATTGAAAGAGCTATTTTCGAGTGCATGAAAAGTCATCGTTACAAATTGCAGTAGTATAGTAATCAACTACCACATTCACGAGTGAATATTATTCGACAATTTCTTTAGACTGGTATTGATTATGTCGATACGCTCTTACTGAAGGATCGATAATGCAACACCAAGATTAACAAGTGTTATTTCGCCAAAAATTTGTGTGTAGGGTACCAAGGTGGTTCATTTGAAGCTCGTCATGAACCTAAGCATAACAAGTTTCATCACAGCTCTAAAAAGGTTTCAATCCGTGCTTGGCATTTCAATCAACTACTTGAGTTAGCATTAGAATGAACGAGTTAAGAGATTAAAATGCCTAATAAGGCACCAAATGGCGTTTTATTCCACTTGCAAAGGCAACTGTGAAATTGAAAAAATATCATATTCGCAGAGTATAGTTACAGAGACCATTTTAAACTATGATGATTTTGTTACACTTTTTTTAAATAAACTGAAGCAGTCCTTTTAATTTGAGGCTTTCATGTAGAGATGAAAAACTAGAAAATTTAACTACACTGGCACATTTAATCTCAGCAATGTATTATACACCACAACATTTCGAAATCAAGTCAGAAGAGTTAACCGGTAAAAATAGAAACAGCTTCGGTTCGAAAATACTACCTAGTCAAATAAAACTAACATATCAGGAAATATTAATTGCAACTGGCACGTGATGATAGAAATCCACTTTACACTTTGGTACGTTATAAATCTACTACCCATGATACAAGCATCGAACCATATACTCCCTATAACTGTACAGATAATTACATTAAATACCGATGATTCTAGTTCGACCTTTCCAAACTTATTTTGACATCTTTAATTTCCTTTCTTTTGTTTTTAACGAATTAATCGATAACAAAGTTTTTTTTTTGTGTATATATGTATACTGTAACTCCTCTAAGATTATTTTCTAATTTTTTTTTTTCGTTTCATTTTTTGGGATCTAAAAAGGATTTGAAATAATTTAAGAGATTAGTCTTGATTGATGAGTGTTTATTTTGTTGTTTTCCCATTTTCATTTCATTTTTGTGTATATACACACACAGGCGACTGTGTAATGTTGCGAAAGACATTTGACCGCACGAAAGTTTTCTATTCATCGATCGTAAACCGATGTCACAAAATCATTTCGTATATATGTCACAATAATACAAAATGTTTCGGTATGATTAATTTTAATTAAATGGAAATTTAATGTCATTTTGTGGGTGTGGGTGTGTGTTTGAGAAATAGAAAATTACTATTACCTAATCGCACACAGTGTTTATGAAAATTTTCCATTTCCACACACACACACTGTAATAAAAAATAATTTTTCCATATAAATCCTTTCATGCTAATGAAAATTAATTCATACAAAATTTTCTTATCGTGAAACATAAAAAATAAAAAAATTAAAAAAAAAAAAATTACGAAACATAACTAATTATGTTTATCGCTTTTATGTTTTATAATACATAATAACAATTTTAAATTTTGCTTTGGTTTTGTTGTTGTATTTTGTAATTAAAATAAGTTTGATTTAATTGAAGTAAATTTACAAAATAGTTTTGTTGTTGTTGAATTTAATTTTTTTTTTATTTAAAACTAAAGTTTATTTATTTAAAACAAACTTTATGGTTTAGTTTTTTTTTTTAATTTTAATTTTTGTTTTGTCCAAGAAACGTGTTTGTTAATAATTCATGAGTTTTATAACGGGCATTTTAATTTTAAAAGTTTAAGGTACAGTATAAACATTGTGGATAGCGAGTTGAAGCTTAATGCTAAAATAACGTTTTGATAAGCAGACGTGGATTAAGACATTTCCCGATTTTTTTTTTAATTGTTAGTTCAGTAGTGCGCTAGACTGGCCACAGACTGTTCCTTGCAATCAAGGAAGGTAGAAAAACTTTTTATCTATACATATATATATATATATATATATATATATATATATATATATATATATATATATATATATATATATATATATATATATATATATATATATATATATATATATATATATATATATATATATATATATTTATATATATATATATTTATTTATATATATATATATATATATATATATATATATATATATATATTTATATATATATATATATATATATATATATATATATATATATATATATATATATATATATATATATATATATATATATATATATTTGATTTTTTTTTCAAATGCTGCCAATTCTTAATCGAATTGGCAACGAGAGGAAGATGCACAAACTAGAGCTCAACTTGTGAACGCTTCGAGATGTCAAGAAAATCTAGAAATGCTTCATCAGGACACATGATAAAACAACTGTAACATTTACAACTGTATGTAATTCTACCTCACTCAAGAAATTCCTGGAATGCTTTTATATGACGAGATGTTTCCAATGCCTATTTAGATAAATATTCAAATGAAATTAAAAAAAATGAAATGCTTTAAAAAGTTACAAGCAACTCCAAAGTGGAGCAACTTGAAAGCCAGTGGTTCCCTTAGTAAGAGATAATATAAATAAATTCATTTATAATTACCTTACTTATCAAAAAATACCTATTATCCCCTCTGAAAAGCTACCAAAAGTTTAAGATGATCTACAACGCAAGTGCCGCACTAAAGTGCAATGATAAAACTTGGGCTAAAGAAACTCGAAAAAAATCTGATTAGTTTGTATCATATCCAACGCATCCATTCAGGATCATGAAAGTGTTCAAATAGTGAAGGCAGCGTTAAGACTAAACTGGTTTTCTCATACCAATTTTTGCAAACACAGATTTGCCAAATTTAGAGAGAACCAAATTTCTAATTGTTTGCTAAATTTAGATATGGATATATTTGCTAAAGACACTGAAGTTTTAGAATTTTATTCAAATATAGAAGAAACAAAAAGCATATTACAAAGGTCGACATACATCTTGAGTAATTGGATAAAGAGGTTAAGCTTGACTGGCAGAGTAACCCGACGGATATCTAATTTGTCATTTAGAGTTGATATTTTTTTATGTTTTAATTCATGCCATTTGTTAAGGGACCGAAGCTCTAGCAACCTTTTCGCGGGTAATTTAACGCCAAACTTCAACACCATTGTAGCAAAATCAAAAAAGTACGAATACAGATTCGCTTTAAATTAAGGACAATGATACTACCCATTGACTCCAATAAAGTGTGCAATTTTGCGAAAAATTAAGCGAATGTGCCGTACTTTGAGTGTAACCACAAAAAAGCACGAAAATTTGTGTAAAAACGATTTTTAACACTAGCAAGTACCGTAGTAAGAATTTGGCCTTCAAAATTAAATTTATGATATCTGTTAAAGGTAACGATAAGTTGCGATTTCGTTTTATCTAATTATAAATAAAGCTCTTTTTCGAGAAGCTTTTCTTTGTCATTCAGAATAATATGTACTCCTTATTATTTAAAGTAGTATTAACGAAAGGCTTTTCTGGAAAAGAATTGTCATTGAATGACTGTACAAAACGAAGCTATTTCGTTTCCGTTACCTTAAGTTTCACTTTGATAATTTTTTTTAGTAATTTAAGCTTTCTTTTGAGAAAGCACACACAGACATTATTTTGAAAAAACAAATTTTCATCTGATTTTAAAACAAACAAGAATTACCTGAACGAACTCTATCTCATTTTTTTTAGACATCCAATTGTTACTTCGGAAGAGGCCTTTATATCAAGAAAATACTCTACTATTTTAGTACTTTAAAATTACGCTTTTACTAATTCGGAGTGTATCTTTTTTATTTACGTGTGTACAATTATGCCCAAAGGTAATTTCTTACATATGAACGGAAATACTCAAAATCGAGATTTCAAGGTAAGCGGATATAATATATCATATAATACCGGCCAAATTACCACTAAAATTAGTAGATAATAAGGTCTAAAGCCTGTGTTGCGGCAATCAGACAAACCGTCTATCGTATAGTACAGCTCCATATTTAAAACTGTAAAATAATATTAAAAAAACTGCCGTTTAATGGCTGGCAGGGACCAACATCTTTGTAAAGCAATGCATTAAATGGGACAGAGCGTGGCATAAGGTTGTCTTTTCCGATGAAAAAAAATTAAGGTTGGACGGCCCAGATGGATACAACTATAATTTTCAATTTTTTATGACCTAATAAGATAAAAGAAAAATATTTTTTCAAATAGTCACAATAACAGAGATGCTGCTGTATAGGTGTGCGGTAGAGTCTTTTTGGGTAATAATTTAATTAACAATTTAAACCGTTCCAAAGCTTTTCTGAAATTCACAAAACTTTTTAATGGAAAGCGATAGTTTTTCTAACAGGGCAGGGCTTCGAACCAAACTGCTAGGATAATTAAAGATAATCAAAATTCAGGAGAAAAATGGAGCAATATTGCCTTCCCCACCTTATTCAGCCTACTTAAAAATAAGGGAAAACGTTTGGAGCGATGGCTATCACGGAAACTCTATGAAGGAGAAAGGCTATCCGAGAATAAAAACGACTCAAATTGAAACCATTAAATCAGCCTCGGTCGAAATTTTCCTTCGCTATTTGGGGGCGCTGTACAATTTAATATACGCAAGGCTTATTTATGATATTGAACATCAGGGTGGAGTAATAATTTTTATTTGAAGATTCCAAATTGTCTCAGACTTTGGCAAAATATTAGGATGCATTTAAATTTTTATTTTTTAAATCGGTTAACCTTATAGAAATAATTACAAACAGACATTTTTCTTCTAACTTTTGGTAGGTTTAAACATTTTTAAGACAACTTGCAATACCACGCCCTCTCCAAATTTTAGTAAATAAATTATGGAGCGCTTTAAAATTTAAAACCATTCTGTTAACCACTGAAACTTAAGTAAATATATATATATATATATATATATATATATATATATATATATATATATATATATATATATATATATATATATATCTACAACAAAACTAAAAGCATGTTTCCTAAAAACAATGTTCCCCTTGGGGTTACGACGCCCCATATCTCGCATTCGCTAATGTAAATAGGTGTTTCAAATTACATTAGGTCTGCTTGTATTTTGTTACAAACTCGTTTGAAATTTAAAGTTTGTTTAAGGCCCCCGGGATCACGACCACAAAGGTATTATATATAAACCAATCTTAAAATTTTGTTAAATAACAAGAAATCATAAAATTAAAGTCAATTTTTTATACCATCCTGTTCATCATCTCGGTATTTAATAATTGATGGATTTTCAAGGAGCGTATTATACGCATATAACCTTGAAAAGGATAAAACAGGAGATGTATTATATATACACATCGAATCTCATATTAATTATGTATCACTACTTTAAAAAAAGAAGGGAAAAGATAAAATTATCAACATTTTTGAACATTTAATGGGCTGAGTGTATAAAAGTGTCGTTAACCCTCATCATTTTTATAATGTTCGCGCAAGCTTATGCTCATATACAAATATTCATTTTTTGATAACAATATTATACAAACTATATTTAAGACTAGCTATATATAGAATGATAACAATTTGGCAACTTGATCTAAGTTTGAATGTATTGTCATAATTGTCTGCTGCATATCTACTTTTTTTTTTTTTTTTAAGGACCCTCTACTTCTCCAATAAAGCTTTTATTTTTTATAATCAACTATACATTAGCTTAATTTTGGGTTAATTCAAATTTAAAAAATGTTCGTTAGGTACTGCATTTTGGCATGTGATATCAAGGAGCTATTTTTATCGGAAAGGTCATTTAACTCGCAACAAAGACCATTGATAGAAACATTAATGAAACTTGCATTTTTTGTAAGGTGGATTTTGTCTTAAAATCGTTAATTTAATTGATTTGTAATGTTTAATCAAATTTGTTAAATTCTAATTTACATTAATTTTAAAGTTTTGTGTCGAATAACGTGAATATAAATTAAATTGCTGACGATTAAATGACGCATTGGTCATTTAACGATTAATTCAATTGATTGTAATGTTGAATCAATTTTTTTAAAATCTAATTTATATTATAATTTTAATAATTTTTATAATTTTTATAATTTTTATAATTTTTATAATTTTTATAATTTTTATAATTTTTATAATTTTTATAATTTTTATAATTTTTATAATTTTTATAATTTTTATAATTTTTATAATTTTTATAATTTTTATAATTTTTATAATTTTTATAATTTTTATAATTTTTATAATTCATATAGTTCATGCGGCTTGCAGAAATAAGCCTATTAATAGATTTTTTATTTCGGAAGTTTTTTTGGCAGAACTGCAATAGCTGATAAGAGATGACAAAATACAGAAACATAAAAGCACTTAAAATAAAATTGTGATTTTCTAATGCTAACAGTAGCTTGAAAATAAAATAAAGCTAACAGGAGTTTGAAAACCAAAAGCATACGATAATCCACTTTTTAAATATTTACAAAATTGCATAATTCCTATCTTTCTTCAAACAGAACAGTCGATTTTTTTAGCAATGTTGAAACCATAAATAAATTGAACTGTGACCATCTTCCGGTAAGTACACATGAAACCAATACAAACTGACGAGTCAATGAAACATTGTAATCACATGTTGCATTGACGGGTCAGTTTGTGTTGGTTTCATGTGTACTTAAAAAGGCTAATTGGGAAGAGTATCAAAAAATCATTGATCACTGATCAATCAATAATACAAGGCAATAATACAGTAATTTTAATTTCAGAAAAATGAGAAATTCTTGTTATCATTTAAAAAAAAAATATAAGCCAATCTAGAATAATCAGAGGATATTAAACGTAGTATTCTATTTATCAATGACTTTTCTGATTACGACTATTCAAAATATTTAGTGTCGGTCGATTAAGCCAAAAATATTATCCACGTCAGTCGTTTGTATAAATCGCCGGGTTCGGCTACAATTCGTAACTTCACATTAAAATATCTCCCCATTTCTGATTTCCTATACCCTATAAAGACATTCGGTTATCGTTTCAGACTCAGCTTCATTTTCACTCAATGGAAAACTTCAAAAATTGGGGGCGCTATTGCCATATAGCATATAGGTAAAAATCCTTGTAAAATGAAAAACTATGAAACATCCTTGAGGCAAAATGGCGCACCGCAGTTGGAGGAAAAAAGCACAATGGCTTTCCAATGTTTTTGTTAAAACTGTCCATTATGTCAATTGTTGTTTAGCAAGTTTTAAAATACTAAACTCTCGGGCTTTGATACTAAGTTTGATTTTCGAACCAGTAACGGGTTCCTGTTTAACCATAACGAATTTCGTAAAAAATTAAGATTTGCAAAAATTGCACAGCGACAACTGATTTGTGCATCCGCGTCAAGACGTAATAGGATCCGCACCAACGAAGCTGTTGCTACTGCATAACATTGAATTTAGTAAGTATGCCTTGCTCAAGTATTTTGCTTTAGGTGACAGCAATTGTAGTGGCGGTTATCTAATTTATGGAAGGTTTTTTGAACACATGCAATGAGTGAAGTCGTCTTACTATCGTTTGCATTGGACGTGATAAAGGAGAAAATGATACAGCTATTGATTTTCACTTAATCCACTATACCGATGAGGCTTAAACCTTTATTGAGAAGTTGGTACATATTTGTTCAAAAAAGATGCTTGTTATAACGTTACCAGTAGTCCGAACACAGGAGAACGATACCTTTTACAGTTAAAAGTTTAGCGTACATTATCAACAGAAAAAAAAGTAATGTAAATATATCTCTAAGGAGACTTGAACATAGTGCCAGCGTAATATGACCGGCACCCAAACCCAGAACTCATGACATCACGAATTAAAAGGATTAAAAGTGAGTTCATTACAAAATTTAATTATTAGGATTTCCGTCTAATATTTTTTTAATCTTATCTTAAAAAATCAGTTAAAATTGAATTAAACCGAGCCTATCAAATTTAATCGACCTAATTTCAATTAAAATATTAACCCAAATTGGGCGAATTTTTCGTAAAACTTTAAAAACAAATGAAAAATAATGCGTCTAAAGTATTCCCTACACAGTGATTATAAAATCATCTTGACATTAATTTAAAACCGAAAACATAGGGAGTGCACCTAAAACACGATCCTTATATCCTCCAATACTTACAGGGGAAAATATCCTTTTTCGCCTTATTACATTAAAAAAAACTCTATCGTGTCTTTGTTTTTGTTGTTTTATTAATTTTTAATTAATTTAATTTCCATTTTTTTTTTTGCTAAATTTAACAACAACAAACTTAAGGATTTCCATAAAAAAACAAAAAAACAAAAAAAAAATGGAATGAACTTAAGAGAAATAAGAAAATTTTATGTAGTACTCTTGAGAGATTATTCACCAGAATATTTATATACCATCACAAAGATTCGGAGAAAAGGGACAAAAGAACACGAGGAAAGTGAAAATGATAATAGTAATAAAATAAAATTTATCTCAATCTAATTTTTTATTTTATTTTTTTTATTATTTGTATATTAGTCGTTAGGGAAATTAAATCTTGAGTTTTCAATTCTTTTCAATTCTGAACTTCGTTGAGTGGTTTTGTGAGTATTTCGTGAGTTCTTGGTTAAGATTTTGAAGAAAATTCCGTCAAACTGTGTATCTGAATTATTGGAATTTATTTATTATATATATATATATATATATATATATATATATATATATATATATATATATATATATTTCGAAACAAGTATCAAAAAATAGTGTAACGTAGTTCTGACTACGTTACACTATTTAAAAAGATAAAGCCATAATTAGGTAAAGATAGTATGGTATCGAAGTCAATAATTCATTTGAAGTAATGGCAGTCCAATTAGATAACAATTAATTGAAAGTAGATAACCAAAGTTCTTTTATTAGTAGCTACACGATAATCTGGCAGCATTAAAAAATATAGTGATTTTGTAAAAACCAAACATATCTTTGAGAAAAATCCAAACGGATAAATGCAATACCTGCGAAGCAATCAAAATTAAAATCAAACTTTCGGTAAAACCAACAATAGTTGATTTCCCATTTAGACCCCTCCAGTACTTAAAAGTTCTTAGGTGTGAGTCTTTAAAAAATTTTAACTACCCGTAACTGCTCATAAAAATAATAAAAACATTTACTAGCATTTAATATTTAGCAAAGACACACACCTAAGTACTTCTTTGTGCTTGAGGTAGTTGATTGAAAAGCTACTATTGGTTCATGGACTTTATGGACCTTAAATCATACCATGCATGATTGTGCTTCTGGTTTGGCGTTTTTGAAGAAATTGGAAATCGTGGAAGAAATGTATAATGGTACCCTGTTGGAGTGCAAAATTCATGGGCCGAACCATCGTCCATGTCAGTACAGGCTAACTGGAGCAATGCAATGTGCAGATGGATTTAAAATCGAACCTGTATTCGTGGGTCCTCGATTTGGCTGGTGACGGCATAAGGCAGGATGTTAAAAATTAACCACGAAAGAGTTGTAGAGCTTCGGCCCTAGAAAAGATTGCAGGGGTTCAAAAAACAAAAAAAAACTAAAAAATTTACAATAGGAAAAATCCACAAACATGATTCGTTAAAATAGTGAAAATAATCGAAATTTCAACCAATATGTATGTAAAAAACCGAACAACTTCGCTATATTTGGTAAAATCAATTAATCAAGTGGCAATGACACATATGCAATGACATCTAATACGTTTGTGCATATGGACACGAATTCGTTTTAAATGAAATGGAATAAATATTACCTGCTAAATAAATGTTAATATAAGTGTTAAACAACTTATAAGAGAATCGATATCCTTCTATAAGAATTTAAACCAGTAAGTGGTAGAGTTTGCCGAAAATTAAATCTTCTTGAAATCGATGAGCATGGAATACATCACGATCTGTTGAAGCATCGAATACTTCCCAACTATATGGAAAGATCTGTGGGAAGAACACAAAAAATATATGAGGGAAGACATCCTACATCATTTGCGTGAGTTCAAATCAAAATTCAATTTAAACCAAATGTCTATAATTAGACATTGTTTTTGGTTAAGAAGTAAGAATAGTTGCTCCAACTCGATATGTAACAACTTTTATACCGTGATGCCGAGGAACTGGTAGATTTGTACATGAAATATCAATCAAAAGCAGTGCATCGAACTTCCTGGATGTGGGCCGGGACCCACAGGAAAAATATTCCTTATTTCACTTATTTTGGCAACAATACGATCACTGAGACAACAACTTGCCATATTTTCATAAAGTTATAGGATGTATGCGAATAGCGGACAAAACAAAAAAAATTACATTAAAAACACTTTGGATTTTATTAATTTGTGATTTTCGACCATTTGTACAAATTTAACAACTTCCAAAATTCGGTCATTAACTTGATGCATGTTGGGAATTATTATGATGACACTATGAAAGACTTTAAATAGTTTGAAGCTTTCAGTTGCCACTCATCCCAATGATGACAACAGATATTCCATTTGAATTCAAACGTTTCTAGCTTCCAGTGCAATACGCATTTTCAATGACAATCAACAAAGCACAGGACGAAGATATGAAATTTTACCTCATGCAGGTAAAATCATATCTACATTATTGATGTGAGAAGTTATGAGAGCGTACGAATCAAATCATATGGAAAACGCTGGTGCTCGTAAATAAGTGCCTTCAACAAAGCAGTTTGGTATGCAATGAAAAATTATCTTGTACCGTTTAGAAGAAAAAAACATCATCAGTTACTGCATTAATGGAATCTAAAACCAAAAGTAAGTATCGATCGACACATTAAAAGCTCATATTGTAAAAATCCACCGATTTGTAGAGCTCCATCCAATGTAGAAGCTCTTGGTACCCAAGTTTAAGTGATCACGGAAAAAGCGGTTTAACCTCCTGTTTTACCATTGCAAAACAATTCAGTTACACTAAGTTTGTGATGCTGCATTTAAAACTTTTGCCAACTATTTGTATGCCAAACTAAATTAACTGTAGCTCAAAACTTCAATACTAAGTTTTTCTCCGAGCTCTGAGCAAAATTTTAAATGTTTTCTAAAAGCAATCCACCATTTCATTTGCTTACAAATGCAGAGGTACGACATTTAAGGGAAACTAGAATTTTGGTTAAATCTTAGAGAGGTTTGACTCAAATTATTGGCTACCCTGATCTGTCGTTAATTTAAGGTAAACGCCAAACCTTAATACATATTTCTCGACAAACGTCTTAGCAAAGATGGCAGCAATATTATTTAGATGAGTTTGCCTCAAAACAGATATTGCTTAATTTTTGCCTTTTGGCATGTTACCCAGTTTGGTACCCAATTATTTCCCCTCTTGATTCGACTTTTGCCTAAAATATTGCGCGGTAAATAGTTTCAAATTTGAATTCCTGGATGTAATAGTCCATGTAGTGAATCGGAAACCACCCATTGTAATGATTGAGAAATTGAAATGCGATTAGCTTCATTCCCGCAGCTTATTGAACCAGTTCAATTTTATGTCGAATCATCGTCCGAGTAAATCTGCAAATTTCGATTTATTTAGTACCTAATTGAAGCAGTATGTAGATCAAATGTGGTTGGTAAAGTGTCAGCAATTATCACTGATATAAGTCGTAAGATGGGATGACAGAAAGTTGTTCAGGACAAATGACTACTAGAATTCCAAATAGTGATTTACCATGAAAAGCTTTCTGGTTTTGAATTAATCTTAAAGTTTTCAGTCAAATGAGGAGAAATTATTTTGGTTTTGTGTTTGGTTTTTTGAATACGAACACCAATGGTTCTCAGCTGTTTAATGCTAATGGCGAGATTTGATGCGTCACAGGCAATAAGATTAATTATAATCGAAGGCTGAGGTACCAATTATGCCGAAGTTATCCCAAATCTTTCGTAGTTAACTTAACGTCCTACTTTACCCATTACTAGCCAAAACGTGGACGCACAAAGATACGCTTTTAACAACCATTTGCTCATTGTCTCTCCAGCTAGCCTGTAATGGCATTGACGATGATTCGGTCCATGAAAAATCTATTTTGCAAACCTCTCTCGTTGAGGTTGAAACCCGTTACCTCCCGACTTAAGCACCGCAGCTTTAACCACTATGCCAACTGCTTGATCCTAATTATGTTGCTTTGAAAATTATGTTGCCTAGTGAGCGTTAATTGGTTTTAAAAATTAGGATAAATTGTCATGAAATGAAGAGTTGTTTTAGTCCAGCAGCTGCATGACAACGCGTTCAGGAAAAGGATTTTCCCTATAATTAGAAATGTTGTGACTGCAGAATTCAATGTTTGAACACCAAAAGCACATTTAGATGTCCATATAATGACATTGTACTCTGCGTATCTTTCATAAACTTGCCTTATATTTGTAAAAATATTCCTACTCAGTTCTGGTTGCCACCAATATGTCGTCAATGTAAATGAATATTACGCATTGCATAATGGTTAAGGTGCGTTCCAATAACCCAAATAAAATTGTGATTGTTGTTTTAGGCACATTTCTGGAAGCTGCAGGTAAAGCATGTTATGCTCTGATTAAAACCATATTTTTAAACAAATGACACTATTGGTAATGTACCAAAAAATTGGTACATTATCAATAGGGTGATTTGTCTACCAAAAAATTCGATTGGTAACGCTCTGATGCTGTTATGTCAGAACGTTTTGTGGGGTCCTGCCAAAGTTATCCGTTTATACAAATGACGACATGAACTACACAATGTCTAACTGGAACATTACAGTTTGGTTAGAATAGCAAAACCCGTATTCGACAGAAATGGGTGAATTTTTCCTCTAATAATAGTAAGGAGGTAGATATTTTGATCACGTCGGGATCACCAATATAACGACGAAAATGTGTATTGTTATTTTGTTCACTCAACCATGCTCAGTCTCGAACTGTATGAGAAATTATAACCTCATCAGGCCATGGCAACCAGCACTCAGTTATTTCTAAGTTACGCCATATATACAGTAAAACTTTTAAATTAGAGAACATTTATGTGTTGGACATTTCTGTAGCTTAGACATTGTGAACAATTTAATCAGATGAGGGGAGTTAATGCTTGAATATCTGGACCAAATATACAGAGATGTGTCAAAAGGTATTTCAGTTAAATAATAAAAATTCAAGATTTTAATGGATCCAATAGTTAGAAAAATTTTGAACGCGGTATCGAATTCAACATAAAACTTTATGTGATAAAGCGAATGAGGTATTAGAAAAGGATTTCAACCAAATTCACAACACATTTTCGGCTTGATGAGCAAAGACTCCGCTTCAAACTAATGTCTAATAAAAGCCTTGCTCTTTTTCCGAAAAGAGAAAATACAACAGTGGAAAACTATCGATAAGTAAAGAATAACAGTGTAATTGTGTGCTAGTGCTGTGGAAGAAAAGTTTTCAAAAATTTTAAAATTATATTGTATCCGGTTGCATGGTGAAGTAATAAATCAGCTTGCACCGAAACAAAATTAAAAACGGTAGTAGCTTCAATGGAAAATAATGGAAATATTGAAATGACGGCGGCAAAAGGATATTGGAGGATAATGTTGGCGTAAATACGGAAACAAAGTTCCATTTCGCCTATTAATTTAAAGGTTGAAACAAATTCAAAGTGGCCTACGAGATAAAAAATTTTCAAAACAAAACAAAAAATCTCAACTCAATATATAGCCATTTAAACTTTAATCTACCCTATCTAGGTTGAACGATCCAAAAAAGTTCGCAATCTGATCATAATAATCCGATTGAATCTATTTCGTGTGTGTATTTGTGTGTATTCCCAGGACACCGAAAACAAAACAAAAAAAAATTCAATAAAAGCATTCTGTAATTTCCTTATATGATTGATTGTCACATGAAAAATGTTCCTATATCCTTTCAAACAACCTAAAGCATCATGTTAAAATGAAAACACTGTTCTGTTTAGGTACAAAAAAAAAAAACAAGAAACGAAAAAAGCTCCATAATCCGCCAATTTTTTACTTTGTTTTGTTCGGTGTGTTGAATCAAAACTTTTTTTTTGTGCTTGTTTTTTGCCGATTTTCTTATCGTGCTTTAAGCATATTTTCATGTTTTTGTGTTGTTAATTTTCTTATATATATATATATATATATATATATATATATATATATATATATATATATATATATATATATATATATATATATTATTATTATTTTTTGTTTGTTTTGTTGTTGTCGAGGGTTTAAACGCACCTTCGCCTTACTTTATTCGTATATATAGTTCTGCCAAATCTATTATTTATACGTTTATCTTATTTGTCTGTCTGTTCGTTTGGTTACGGGATTTTTTTTTGTTCACGAGAAAATTCTATATCTACATAAAAATTGTAATTCAAATGTAAACAGAACACAAAAACAACAAAAAGTAAAAATATGCGAGAAGAAAATTCAACTACCCGAAATAACAAAGACAAAATATACAGGGGTTGAAAATATCCCAACCGTTTTAGTTTATTTCTGGGTTTTTTTTTGTGTGCTTTAAAAGTCTTTCGACTCTATTTACATATTTTGTTAGTGTATAAGTACACGTTTTGGTGCAGGGTTTATTTTTACGTTTAAGAGCAAACAAAATTTCCAAATACAGTCCTGACATAATTTTATCTAATTTATATTTCATATTTACAATTTGACTTTGCATAGTATATTTCTGTCATTTCTGAATTTATTATACAGAAAATTAAGAAAAACTAAATTTTTTTTTATTTTCTAAATTTTCTATTTTTTTTTTTTTTTTAATTCGTTAAAAAAAAAATTATTTTTGGATTATGATTGAGACATACATATGTATGGTGTATAGAATTTTTTATTTTATTTTTTCGCGTTTAACCTATTTGTGAATTTTCTATTTTCTATTTTTTTTTTTTTATGTGAAAAGTTGGTGAGATCATCGTTTTACTTTAATTTAAAAAAAATTTTGTTTCGTAAATTTTTAATGAAATTACATCGATTTTAATACACATACACACACACACATATAGCTACATGAAAATCCAAAATAATAATACGAACATGACAATTTTCATGTTATTTCCAATTTTTTTTTTTCAATCAATTTTTTGTTAATATTCGTTGAAAATTTCTTCATTTGCTGACAAAACAGAAATTTTCTTCAAACTTTTTTTTTTTTTTTGTTGTTGCCATTCAATTTTCCAAATTGTTCTCCTCTTTGTATGTTACATTTATAATTTTCATGTATAAATCTATAGCTGAGCATATAAAAACGCTGGCAAAATGGATTTTTATTTTTTTACATTTTGTGCTTTAGTCGTAAGCTTTCGTATATATGTATATACACACTCATATCGAATGATTTGGTTGTTGGTGTTTTTGATTGAAATTGAGATGTGTTTGTGTGTTATATGTCCTTATAAGTTTATATAGATCGAGGCGGATACACAGAATTATATTGTGTGATTTGAGTGAAAAATGTGGGTCATATCAATTCGATTTTTGTGCATCAATTTTCATAAATTGATGAGATGGACATAAAAAAAAAATAAAAAAAAATTGATGGTTATTGGATATGATGGTTCATAAATGTTTTATCGTTTCTTTTGCAACAAAAGAATGGCATAGTATTAATGAATTGGATAAATACGATCTTATTTCCCCCACATTTAGTAAAGAAGACGACATGGATATGGGCCACAGGACGAACAATACGGACACGAGTCTTATGCCAATTTAGAATATCATAAGTAATAAAATTCTTCGAAATAAAACAAACATTCTTGTTCGATCATTCAACAAAAGCCATTGTTTCAATTCGGCAATTAAGCAATTTCAATGAACTCCTTAGATCCCACCAATTCTTAAAATAACGGAATTCAGCGAACTTATATTATGAAAAAGTTAAAGCTATAAGAAAGCTATTAGAAAAAAATATCAATATCTCTCCAATAAGATACCCCCTAGCCCACAAAAAGAAAGTTTAGAATAAAGCATTAGGCCAAGTTTTTCCCAATGGTCTTTACCGATATGGATTGTCCGTAAGTAGAAAAAATTAAAAATATCGTTTGCTTAACTTTAGGGACACGCACTTATCCAACTTGGTAATTTCACTTAAAAAATAGAGAGATCTCTCTAGTGGATTTTTTAAATAAAAATAAACTGATGGGATGTTGAGGAGAGAGTTGTCTCTGTTGACCTTGGTTATTATGTATATGTGAAGATGCTATTTTAGCTGAAGAATGCTTTCTCAATCTTTCAACGAGTAATAAGAAGAATTTACTAGAACTCTTACAATTGGATAAATCTGAATTTCACCATAGAGAACTCGCTTTTTTAGGTCATATCATGGATCCAGAAGGAGCAAAACAAAGTTCATTAAAAATTAAAGCTATTCAAAATTTAGCTTAAAGAGGACCTTGCTAAAAGGACTTCTAAGAGTACTTATCGATGCTAAACTCATGAATGGTGAAAGGCAGAAGTCTTAAGCGTAAAACGTCAACGATGAGATGAAGGATAATTGGAAAGGACATTTTATTCATTTGACTATGTCACATACCGTTAATGAAAATTATCATGTATACAAGGTTAGGGCAACACCTTGAACCGTCAATCTGATACTGGCATATACTCATAATACCTAGGATAATTATGTGGAATTTAATATTAAATTTTATCTTGCAAGAGGTAATCATGCTTTGCATACATCGAACACTAATAAAATGTGGATATCCTGCAAATGCATTCCGGGTACCGGTTCAAGTTGCAGTTCCAACTTTACAGTTAGAAACCTAAGGACAAGTAAGAAACATGGGTGATGTCTATCCTAGCAAATATCCTAGCACCCTCAGAGATATTATGCAATATGCTCTTGGTGTCCTTACCAAATGGCCCAATAGTTGCGGTCTAAGTGTTATTTCCACTTAAAACTGAATTGGTCCTTTTTCTAGGAAGTAAAAACTTCCTTTTTTCATCTCACCCAATCTTAACCTAGTTGGCTTGAATATCACAGATAAAGTGAAGTTCCTGGGTCTAATTGTAGACAGAAAACTAAGCTGGAAACCTAACATATTGGAAAGGGTAAAGAAAGCTACAATAGCACTATACATCTGTAAGAATGCCATTGAGAATGGATGGGGTCTAAACCTTCACATCGTACATTGGCTGTACACCTTTGTAATTATATCTATTCTACTGTACGGAGTCATAGTTTGATGACCAGTTCTAAATATAGTGGAAAACCAAAGGCTGTTGATGAAGATTCAAAGAACTGCCTGCCAGTGTATTAGTGGTGTTTTCAGAACCACTTCATCTCAGGCATTAGAGATTCTCCTTCGTCTAGTTTGTCTTGGTATTTTAGCTAAACAAAATAACTGCGTGTAAAGCTACTAGGCTTAAATCAATTTAATTCAAATTCATTCCAATACAAAATTAAGTAAAGCCGCTACATTTTAATACCTGAAGAGTTGTTTAGGAGACAGAGCGGCTAAACCTATATTGAGCCAATATCTGATGTCATTTTTGACCAAACATAGACCAAACTCTGTAAACAGTTTGAAAAGAAGCCGCATATTGGTAAATTCGTATTGGCAAACCACAACGAATGGTGATATTCAATCGTCATCTTCATATTACTCTAGAAAACTGTTTCGGAGACAAAAGAAAAATGTAGGCAGAACATGTCATCTAATAAGGAATTCCTTACCGAAGATGAATTCATAGAATTTTATGCCAAGCCTGATGTTTCCCAAAATTCAGCGCGACTTCATAACCACATGGCATCTACGGATCTAGATACTAAAGTAAATCAAATTTTATGTGTATTCAATGTTCCGGAAATCATAAACTTTTCAAGTGTCCCACATTCCGCGCAATGAATGTACGCGCAAAAAGAGGATTGATAGCTGAGAAGTCGTTGTGTTTTAATTGCTTATGTGCAAAACATTCGTCCAGTGTTAATACGCTAGCGATCTCACAAGCGACAGTAGGATCGGATGTGGTGTGTTCTGCAAGGAACTAAATTTAAACCTCACTTTTCGTCATCATGTAATATCTGTTAGGGGTATTGGTAATTTTACGGACAGCCAGGCTGCCCTTAAACTTCTACAGTTATGCTTTATCAAGTCGAAAGTAGATCGGAACTTTCTCTTATCTCTTAATGAGATGGCAGAACAGTTCAACATTCAGATTACATGGGTGCGAGGTCATTTCAATATAATGGGGAATTTAAAAACTGATGAGCTCGATCAACAGGGTACCTCCTGTTGCAACTTACCTAGCCACGCTAAATCACAAACAGTAGATAGAATTGTGCCTCATGTGTAATTACTCGGCCAATTTGGCCTACACTAGACTTAATGAGGTCTAACCAACTTATATTTATGCAACGGCGCAATATTACCATAATTGCGGGTGTCTTTACGGACACTGTCTCATTGGTAAGCATGCGAGTAGACTGGGTGTTTTCTCGCATGATTACTGCAGAACTTGGAGGGATGAGGAGGAGGAGGAAACTAAATCATATCTGATCTACACCTGTCTTAGCCTGGCTCGATATAGGCTTAAGTTTCTTAGTTTTGTTTTGGTCGATGAAGAGATCTTTGATAAATACCAGTGGAAATTGCTAAGAAGGAAGTCAATGAAAGTTCTTCCAATAAAAACAAATTAAGACTCGTTTGTATCACTTCTAAACCAACGCTATTCTTGCAGAGATGGGCGAGTTGTTTAAATCTTAATTGCGTTGTCTACTGTGATCATGTTTTCATTTCATCTACATAGTAAGGTTCAAACAGAACATTCGTCCTTTTGACAAATGACATTTACTATATATTATTGATTCTCCAATTAGTCAAAAACGGAACAGTAACGACTTTCTATTGGTTATTACCAGACACATGAAATCTACAAAATTTAGTTAAATCACAACACGCGGTTTCTGAACATTCACTGATTTTGATTAAAGTTTTGATGTTAATTTCTTTTTTGACCTACGTTCTTACAATTATAGCTTGATAATAATAATTAAAAGCATAACATGTTTACCAAAAACATATATAAAGGGTAGATTTTTGCTAATTTATTGTGTTAATCAATTTGTTTTGCTTTGAATCATGTGGAAAAACCACATGATTTTATTTTCTGACCCCAGTAGTTCATAATTAATATTGATACAATTTTTGAAAAGTTCTAGAATAGTCTAATAACTATCATTGTGTAGCATAATTGAGACATTTCATAATCAGGATTTATATACTATCTTATTTTTCATATGTGAAAATGTTTAAATTATTTGTGGTTTGTATTTTATAAGCATATAAAAGATATCAGTCACCAAAGTTAAGATTTTATCAAAAGTATATAGAAATTATATGCAAAATTTGTAATTTAAAGATATGATTCTTTTGAAAAGATCACAATTTAAGGATTTATAACTTAATGATTGATCTAAATATTATTTTGGATATAAAAAAACACTTTCCTCAAGTTGGTAGGACACTTCCATTAATATATTGCAAAGGAACCTTTATTTTTCATACTAAATTGTTGAGCTTCACTATAATTTAAAAATAAGGAGATCTTTCCAAATACTTCAAAGTCTACAGTTGTTTGTGTTTCTCAATTTGATATCGAGACATTGATTATCCAATAATTATGTTATTGAGTTGTTGAAATGTGACTTCAATTAATTGACTAAAATCATAAATTTGTTTGGTCGATAGACCACTTTATCATAAATTAAAATAAATAAATAAGTATTATCATGAGAAAGTCAAAACTACAATTTCCATCTAAATATTGTTTAACAAAAAAGTTTAATCGCATTTTGATAAAACACTTCAATTAATGGACCACAAACGTATCATCTGGCTCGTACCAGCCATCAATTGATTAAAAGCATAAATTATATTGGTAGACAGTATTTTCGAACATCTACACTATCGAGAAAGTATCTAAAGTTGTATAACAGTCCATAGGTACTATTTTGTTTTCAGCAAGTTCGCTGTCGTCACTTAAACTATTCGTTTATGATGATCTTAACAAAAAATTTATCGATCCGGTAAAGTATCATCTATGGGAATTCGATGGGTAATCATTCAAAATATTTAAAAGAACTAAACAGTTATCTGAAATTATATCAATTTACGGTGTTCCAGGATGTGGTAAAACTACATGGATATTGAATGCACTTGTACTTAGAACTGATCATGTTCTTAGCTCCACAAAACATGGCATAAGTGATATAAAGAATAAAATAATATTTCAATGCAGTGAAACCGGCCTAAAATTATGAAAACATCATAACCAATTATCGAACGATTGCCTTTTATCTCGTTAATGGCATTAAACAATATGATACAGTATGTTGATGAGTACATCATGGTACATGCGGGATTACTTGATATTGTAGCCACGATCAATAATTGTCGTAAAATGTTCATTTTGGGTGATCAGAATCAAATACCCCATATTGACCGATTGAACTACATCAACATGCATTTCTGTGAGACGAGTAAAATCATTACCAGTACTAAACACCTAACGATAACTTACAGGTTACTACATCCCAGCAGATGTAGTTTACGCGTTAAAAGGTATATATCCTAAATTCTCTACAACAAATAGCGCTTGCAAAACTGTTAATTTCAAAAATCTTCTTTTTTTCCTGATCTACCAGTCCTTTCAAATACAATGTACTTAACATTTACCAAGGCTGACAATGCCAATTAACTAATAAGCTGAAACTTCCGCAATCGAGCAAAATTTTGACCATTCATGAAGCTCAAGGTTTAACATCGGGAAATGTAATTTGTGTCATGTGATAGTAACTTTAACCAGACACACTCAAAAGTTCCAGTATTTTGCACCTATTAAAGGTGACCAACTTCACTCATTTGTCCAAATCGTCTTAAATTCAAACCAGCAAAAACTTGAATCAGTTATTTTGAAATGGTCATCAAAACCGGCTGGTAATAATTATAGTAAACGTAACTCAAGTGAACCTAACTTCGATAACAGTGCACTTATAACCACTGCATGGGAAAAATTAACACAACCAGTACTGCAAAAACCATCAATTCAAATCAACTGAAAAAAACTTACATTTTATTACCAAAATGTTAATAAAATGTCTTCCAAAGCGGCCCTGTTTCATAATTTCGTTTTAAAAACAATATACCTTGCATACATCATTTGTGAGATATCATTTAACAAATTTTGAGTTCTGAATTTTTCCCCAGAACCCAAAATATTTTTGGAACTTCTTTTCAAAACGAGAAATTACCGGTTTAACTGCCTATATTAAATTTATCGGTAAGAAGTCATCTGACCCTCAAGCCATATCCAACATGTTCGCTGAATTTTTTCCATCAGTTTGAAGACTCACACTTTGCTAGTAAAGGCAATGAATCTATTGAAATACCGAATATAACAAAAGAAGATATATATAAGGATACAGTAACATTCGGATATGGTTGCGGTCCAGACCAAATAAATGCTCCTTTTTTAAAAAACCGCACCAGTTTGGAATTACCTCCTTGCATGCTGTTCAATCAGTCGCTGAGATTGAGAGAATTTCCTCAAAAATGTAAGATAAACAGAATATGGTTAACACGAATTCATGCCAAAGAGATCAAAATCAACTCAGTAAGTATGTATTTACTAGCAGTACAATCAAAGTTGTTGAAAGTTACAAACAAGTTGATGTGGTGTACAGTGACTTTGCTAAAGCATTTGACTCCATTAGTCACAGTAAAGCACTTGAACGGTTATACTCATTTGGGTTCCCAAATAACTTTCTTGCATTGTTTAAGTCTTAATTGAAAACCCGTATCGAATACATTGAAATTAGAAATACTGAGGTCAATACAAGCTACATTTGGTGATTCATAAGGTTCCCATGTTGGTCCATGGATTTTTACAATTTTCATTACTGAAATTACTGAAGTCATACAACATTCAAAAATCTTAATGTTTGATGACGATCTAAAAATATACAGAAATGTGAAGAACCTAAGTGATGCGAAAAACTCGAAGAAGTTGTTGACAATGTAACGAATGGGTGTGAGTCAAATCTTCTTTACCTTAACGTGAATAAGTGTAGACTGCATCATTTCATCGAAAAGGGAATCCTGTTATAAAATATTATAACATTAATGATATGCCACTACAGAAAGTATCTAAGATTAAGGACCTAAGTGTCATTTTCGTAGAGAATATGAGCAATAAAAAACACATCGATCAATGTGGTGCTAGAGCTGGGGTTTTATTAAACGATGGACGGGAAATATTAACAACCCTGAGACAATTAAGATCCTGTCTACACCTACGTCCGGTCACAACTGGCGGTTATGGTTTGGTTTCCATTTGGTGAACACACAACAACACATATTGGGTACTTTAAGTTATTGTTACTTAAATGTTCCAAAATGTGATAATCAGGAGTAAAAACATTCATTAGTTTCGCAATCATCCATACAAAGCAAAAAACTATTTTGTCTGGGTAGAGTGAAATCCGTTCTAATTTAGTAGACTATAATAACATAAATAACCTAGACAATTTATTTGATGTACTTAAACCTGACGAATCTGTTCCTGAATCATCTAAAGACGACGCAACCATATTGAGGAGTGAAGTTGTAATAACATTTATTTTTTAAAAGCTTAAAGCAATAAATACGAGTTTGAGTACTAAACTTTTATCAACATTAAAACAGCGAATTGAAGAGCAAAGAAAAGTTATTTTCGTATCTTTGGTATTTACGAGGTGGCGCTATTCTAAAATATGATTCTAACATACAAAAAGAATTTAAGCTTTTCGATGTAATCCGATTGACAAGTTAAAAAATTCACTTCCGAGCACTTAACACAATTAAACCAACTTCAACGGCAAGTGACTGAGTGTTTTTGACAGCCTCTTTGTTTTCAACCAAAATATGAAATCGCCTTAGCCATAAATTAATGCATGCACTCATATTTTTAAAATTTTATTTTCTATCTTTGAAGAGTTCGAAAAATTAATCAAATATGCCCATATTTTAAATTTTGTTGAATAATTCATACCGATTTACAATTTAATTGTAGAAACCCAAAACCGGAACCGGATACCCGTTCCTGTACAAAAAATTACCCGAAAAAGCGATTCTCTGTAAACTCTAATTACATCTTATACCAGTGTCCTAATTGTGTGTAGACAAACGTTCTTTGGCCGAACCATCTACAACGTTCACTAAAATTATAACAAGTGGTTCAAAAAAAATCATTAAAGACGCAGTTTAGTGTTAGAGTAGGGAGGTGTTGAGTGTATATATATATATATATATATATATATATATATATATATATATATATATATATATATTTTTATTTTTTATTTTTTAATTTTGTTAACATGTTCCTGATAACTTACAACTATTTGGTTATAATTTTAACAAGGGCAATGGCATTTCCTAATGTTTCCAATATGTTTCTTTCTAGAAGGGTACGATTGGACTTCTTGGAACAGGATTAGTAATTTAGATTTAAGATAATGGTCACCGGTATAAGAAGTTTCTGAATAACTTTATTGCTTTTGATATATTGTGGAAAAACTAAATATTTGAACAGGTTACGGTAAATGTTGCTGGCTTTGTCCCTTGAACGGTTCAGGTTAGTTTAGGAGTTTCTCAGGCTAGCTATCTGAGCATGTTTCTTGTTTTATACGTATATCAGTTGCCAAGTGATATCCTTATTTTAACCACAATTTAACGTAAGAAATAGTGTCATCCTCTTCCACATTCTTATCCATTAAATTAATTACCATGGCCCGTTTCACATTTTCCATTGTTTTCTTTAGGGTAATTTAGCGCAATTTGGGTAGTTTCGATGTTATTACGTTTATTTTGAAATTAGTTTAAGTAGCGACTGTAGTTGGAATTTTTGTAATGTAAAAAAGTAGTTTCATACTATTATATGAAATTTGCAATTACTTTGGGCAAAAAAATTTAAAATTTAATAGAAATACATTTTTGTTTCAGATTAGAACAAGCTTTAATATTTTTGCCTCCCCTAAGATTTTTTAATTTAGTTTAAAGCTTAGATTTCTAACTTGACTAAAACGTAATATTGGCGACCATTTAATGAAAATAAAGTGATGGAAAACCCCTTTTACATATTTTTTTAATGAAAAATAAAACCTAGAACCTCCGCAGTAATAATATACGTATAGGTTTAACTAAAAGTTTAAGACATTGCAGTCTACACATAAATATAAATAAATTTAGTTAGATTATTTTAAATCTAAGGTTTTATCAGCAAAATAATTGGATCCAATAGTTCGTTTTAAGATTAGGGACAGTTAATTGGCACCCTTGTCCAATTCTAAGTACTAAACTGCGGCAAATGAAATGTGATCTGAGATTATGCAGTTACGATCCACTATGAAGATGGATACAGTTAAGACCCATATTAAAGCTTGCAACAGATCCGATATCAATATGACAGATTCAAGTTAAATTTTAAAATTTGACATACCTAATTTCAAATTAAACTTAAATATAGTTTTTTAGTTCTTAAAATTTTACAAATTTCGGCAACGATGTAAATAATTAGAACAAACACTAGATTTATAGCTTCAAAGATAATAATTCAAATTTGGGGTCTAGATAATAACTTACCAATCTTTCAAAAATGTGCAGAAAATACTAACTGAACTTCACTGTAGTTCTAGTATAATAATTTAAAATTTAAGGACACTTAAACTGAAAACTATGCTTAAACTGAAAAGTTAAAAATCCGGCAGTATCAATATTTGATTCTTAACTTTTGTGTCTATGACGAATTGGTTTGAAATATGTTAATTACATCTTAGAACTGCTTCGGGTCGCCTGGGGACTAACAGTTAAATTTTTTTTTCGTTATAGTAAGCACTTATGATTCGTATACTCTGCACAATTGGCATTAATATCTTGTGCCAAAATTATTATAAATGCGTGGTATTTTATCTCGAATTGAAATCTGTGGCAAAGATATTTGGAATCCTGCAATAATACTCGTTGATAGTGTGTTTCTTTATGCCACCAGGATTTTTTGCTTTATTAATTTTAAAAGTGACAAGACATGCTACGTCTAGAATATTAAAAAAAATGTATAGTTGTATTTGTCGTTTAGTAGAATTTCTGTTTTCCTATATAAATTTAACCGGTTGCGAGATAAAATTTCAACGTCTGATTCCACATTTCCATATTTCACATTAATAGATTTGCAGTTCTATCCTTTTTAGAACATAAAATGAACACGACTATTTTAAATTTACGAACTGTCAAAAAATGTATTTACTTAAACTGAAAGCATGTAGAATATTTCAAATGTTGTCATACTTTAGAACACACTAATCTAAAAACTTTATTCATGCAATCACCAAATAGTACACAAAAAAATATTCCACTATACAAAAATTTTAATTGTCTAATTAAATAAATAATTTTTTATAATTAAAACTTGGAAAAATATAATAATTAGTATAAACTCGGTAGAAAATATTAAAAAGTTTCGGTTTTCCTTGGAATTTAGGGATATTCAAAAATTCTTTCGATTTTCAAAAAATTTAATAACTTCAAAGCATCGTTCTAATTTTAAAAATTACTATATTTTATTTGATGTGGTTTCTTTGTTTTATTTAAGATAAAACAGGTAGGACGAATTAAAAATGTGTCTTCTAAATTTCTAAAGATTTACTAATGATAGTTTGCATTAATTTTTTAGATGTCGCTTTATATATTCTTAAAATTTCATTTAGTCTATATATTTAGATATCTTCCTTTATAATTTTCATTTATCTTTAGCACTATATGCATCTGTGCACTATGCGGCACCACACTAGTTTAGACACGTTTACGTAATTATACAAATTGTAACTAAACATTAAAGTGAAGAAAAACAAAACAGTTGAGCGGCGGAAAATTATAAAATTATAATTTTAGAAATGCAGTACATAGCAAAGAATTTTCATGTCCGAATTAGAACAGACATAATAATTTTTAGTCTATCTTTAGACGTTCAAATCAAAAATTAAAGAAAAATCACAACAAAAAAACACTTGTTGGAAAATTATAAATATATAATTGTTACACATATCCTCTTTAAACAAAATTTCCTCATCACTTGAATATTGTGTTGAATTCATTTTACAAAATGATACACAGTAATGTTATATACACAGTAATGTTCTTAAAAGCTTTTAATACCCAGTCGTTTGCAAAACACAAAACAAAAAAAAAAAAAATTAAAAATTTCACTTGCGGCATTGCGAATTAAGATGAAAACAACGACAAATCCTCAAAATCTTAAAGGTTTCTTGTAATTTAAAATCGATATCGATTTTAGTGTTGTAACACAATGTTAGTCACAATCCAACATGCGGATCATGTTTCAAACAAATCATTTTAACTCGTTCGTTTTATTAATCATCGTAATCCAATTTATTATCGTATGTGTATGTGTGTGTATGTATATAGAATTTTTCCTTTACATTTCCCATTTTTATAAAAATTATTTTACAGTAGCATAAAATAGAACATTACCGCACACAACTCTATATGATGTATCCAGTTAATCCAATAAACATCCTAATAAAAATCCAATTATCCGTTTTCTTCTATTTTTTCTCTGTTTTCTCCACTTAACTAAATTTTCACTATAACTTTTTAATTTTTTTTTCTTTAAATTAAAATATTTAAATTTATAATCGACAACATCAAAAAAATGACACTTTCACTCAAACAACACAATCTCAAAGCTTTTCTTTTAATCTAACATCATTAATTTTCACTATTTTCGTACAATTTTATTTTGCTTAAATAAAATTAACAAAAAACCAAAAAAATTAATTTTTTTAAAAAGAGTTAACAGAACTAAAAAAAAAATAAATAAAAAATTCTAAAAATTTACAAACACAAAAAAAATTTACTTTCTATATGTATCTTCTTAAAGATGACCGAACTCATGAACAGTCGCGCGTTAACTAAAATATTTAGAACATTTTGAGCTAGATTTTTTTTTTTTTAATTTATGAAAGAAAAGAAATTGAATTTTTTTTTATATACAGTTTTTGTGAATTAAAATTATTTTGTTATCGCATTGCGATGCGAATGAGTAAAAAATAAAAAAAAATTATTCTTAATTTCGATTTTGCTTTTCCGCTGACGAATTATACATTTTCAACGTTGTCTCCCTTAAACGAAATTAATTTATGTTTCTCCTTTTGAGTTAAAAAAAAATTGTTAACGATTGGGTTTGTGTGCATTGCATTGAAAAATAATGAAAAATATGAGTGTAAAAAATTCCACTCAAATATATGTAGCTATTGGTTTTTATGCTAGATGTATAAAGAGGTCGCGTCGAACGTATTAAAGAAAATTTTTTTTTACCCCTTTTTTAAATTTTTTTGATTTTTTATTTTAAAATAGCTGATCTCCGTGAATTCGTCTGCGTGATTTACTAAATTTACAAAGTACAGTCAAAATTATTTATGTTGGTCACTCACAATTGCTTAAAAATTGGAAAAGTTATAGAGAAGGACAATTAGAGATTGCCTGTAAACCTGCCAATCAGTAGATTTAAAATCAATATTCCTGCAAATCTTCAACTGTTTAATTCGAACTTCGATACTCAATAGCAGATTAACCAGCACATTGGCACTTTAATGTGCTTTAAGTTATTATCATTAGACCACATCAAATGGGCTAATCATCTTCCCATCCGACTAAATTCGCAACTTGACTGAGTAGTCTCAAACAAAAATAAAAAGCGCTCCAGGTTATCTGACAATTTGATACATGCGAAATTATAAACTACGGCAGTCCATAATTAAATTGAAAGGTTTGAGAAGGTAGATAGAAAACCTGAAGGTACCAAGGCTGACAGCGCATTTGATCATCCGTTCTACAAATACAATGACTCCTGCTATCCATCCATATACATACATATTATACATACATACATATACATACATATATATTGCTGTGATGACCAAACTCAGAGGCTAGAAACAAACGAATTGAAGCGTGTTATATATGGTTTTTCATCCAGTGCTTTTTTTGTGACGAGATGCCAGCATCAACTGGTCTGATTCTCACCAGAAGTGACAAAACGACTTTGAAGTCGACGATCTGTGGACTAAAACTAAATTGCACAGGCCATATAAATGAGATCCAAGATATCAGTAATTTTCTTTCTGGTGCCATGACTCTTCAGAAATTGTGCTCAAACTCAAACGTGTTACCAATGAGAATGTCTACTAATTTAACGTCCAAATTTCTACAAACGAACGTTTATCAAAACGTATTGTGGCTTCGAAAGTAACACGCAAGTAGGTATTGGGACACTTTAGCGTGGGAACCAAATTTCCGCGGAAAAAAGGTGTGAACTACGGAAAAAAGGTGTGAACCGCGGAAAAAAGGTGTGAACTGCGGATAAAAGGTGTGAACCGTGGAAAAAAGGGTTAAGCTGAAAAGGGTAAGCCGGCATTTTTTGCCGTCTTTTTTTTACCGACATTTTTTTTGTCGCCATTTTTTTTGTCGCCATTTTTTTGTAGCCATTTTTTTTGTCGTTAGCTAAAGGTTGAAAATGCCCGAATTCTAGTTAAAGGATTGAGAATGACAGGTATGGGAAATCGAAGCACTCGATTAACAGCAGTTCGTACCACTTTTGGCTGGGGTGTGGCCGGCAAATGAGTAGATACGAAACCAATAAATATAGATATATCAAATTTTAATATCTTTCTAGACATAAATAACTCACTCCGTAGATTCTGGGAAGTGGAAGAGATGCCCAAAGTTACAAGAAGGACACCAGAAAACCAGATAAAAAGAGTTATTTCAAGCGACGATTAAGCAAGCCAAAGGCAACAAGTACATTGTCAAATTACCTTTCAAACAACCAAGCAATCTACTTGGAACATCGTACCATGCCGCATTAAATAGATTGAAGGCAATGGAGAGGAAATTTGAATGTGATGAGAGGTTTGCAAACATGTATAAAGTCAAACCTCTCAAACAAATCAAATAAATGGGTGCTTTGCTGTTTGCTAACCTAATGAGAACCACAGAAAAGTCCCTAACTATAAAGGTTACTAACGTGTTATTGTTCACAAATCCCCAAATATTATTGGTTTGGATGACGCACACCCTAGAAGTTGGACAACATTTGTTGCAAACAGAATCAGCGAAATGTCCAAAATGTACGAGCGAGACAGATGGTTCCATATTGTGTCATAACCTATGATTTAATTAAAAGCAGGTTGTGGTGGCATCATTTATCGATGAAGGTAGCATCATCCGCGTTAATGGGCGTATAGAAAATTATATGGCCACTTTCCCGTGAAGCACCTCATTATTTTATCGACGAAACATCATGCGGTCAAATGCAAAATAACGGATTCACACATAATAAATAATCACTGGAAAGTTTTGGATAATCATAGACAAGGTATTATCCAAAGCAGTAGTATGCAATTTTATTAAGTGCATCAATCAGAATCTAAGCAGTGGAAGTCAGATTGTGGGGAACTTCCGTCAGCGAGAGTTCAATGTGCTTATCCAATCCATAAAGTAGGTGTGGACTATTGTGGACCATTTAAAATCAATCCGGTACGAAGGAGAGGTCAGATACCCATAAAAATTTATGTCTGTATCTTCATATGCTTAGGCACAAAGGCAGTGCATATTGAAGCAATGAGCAATCTCACAACCAAGAGCTTCATTGGGGCACTAAACCAACGGGGCACACTTCGTAGGCGTAAACAATCAGCTAAAACAACTATTTCAGTTTCTTGAAGTCCACGCATTTGATATTGCTGTAGTGCTCTTAGTATACACAATTGAGTAGAAGCTTATTCCACCAGGAGCCCGCATATGGGAGGATTATGGAAAGCAGCAGTAAAGCAGGCAAAATTACATTTAAGTAGAGTCGTTGGTATATAAATTAAATATTGTGGGTTGCATGTCATTTCCTCTCTCATGTTTCATTAAAAATAATGTGATAACGTTAGGTAAAAAATTATTTTGACAAAAATGCGGTTTTCTCTATCTGCGGTTAAGTAAAATAATTAAATTAAAATATAATATTTTTTTTACTGATAACGTGTATTAAGTGGCCAATCTTCAGTGCAAGGACATCGGACGAATTTGCTAATACCTCAAAAAAATTTAAAATTGCGACAAAAAAAATGGCAGGAAAAAAAATGGCTAAAAAATGGCGGCAAAAAATGGTTGCAAAAAAATGCTGGCTTAACCCTTTTAAGCTTAACCCTTTTTTCAGCTTAACCTTTTTTCCGCGGTTCACACCTTTTCCCGCGGTTCACACCTTTTTTCCGCGGATCACAACTTTTTTCCTCGGTTCACACCTTTTTTCCGCGGTTCACACATTTTTTCTGTGGTTCACAACTTTTTTCCGCGGAAATTTGTTTCCCACGCTAAAGTGCCCCAATCACGCATCTTTGATTCAATCCGTATTTTGTCTCCGTGAGTTGTCCTTGGGTAATTATTTATTCAAAAATTATGGCTACTAAAAGGCGATTGGAATAAAACTTTACATATGCACCTACACACCGAATGGCAAATATTTCGGTCCAAGTTGCAATATTTAAGGGGATTAGCCGTTTCTCGACATATCTTTGATGATATTGAGGAACTAAAACACATACGGCATAAGGACTGTTTAATTATCAGACTGAGTACTGTGGTTTAAGGTCCCTAATTTTTACGCTAAAGTGTACCTGAAACATTTTCCAAATTTTGGATAATATAAAACGGGGCACCGACCATCAAAAAAGGGTAGGTACGATGTCGAATTTCAGTCGCTTAAAAAAAAATCTAAAGATGTTATAAAGGAGCTAAGCAAGGATATCTTAAAAAATTAACACAAAAGAGAACTGTGACCTTACCTGCTAACAAACTATTTCTGCGAAAGTCTTGCATGGTCCAGTCTTAACAACTTTTCTGTTGGTGATCGTGCATTAATTCCATTCAATATTGACAGTAAACTTAAACATTTTGATTTGTCACATTTGCATGATACTGCGCACAAAGGAGCTTTTTTTGCAGCCTATTCGTCTATAAAGGGATCTCAGACTTACTACCAGGTAGTAATGTGGAAGCAATCCACTAAAATGTGATAAGTCCTATTTTGCATTGTCTTCTCACTTCTGCAGGATATTGTTGGGAACAGCTATTAACGATGTTAGTAATCGTGTTTGAACAGTAATTTATTTCAGCGGCATACTTACGACTTTTATAAGGTAAAGAAATTGGCTTGTAAGGCAACACATCCAATTAACAACTAATAACGATATCATCGTTGCTGTTTCTGCAATATCATCGGAGAAATTATAATTTAAAACCCTCAAAAGATCTACTGACAGACAATACTAATATTTGTCACCACACCAACATGACAGTAAACAAATAACACATGCGAGTATAGGAGTTGATAGTATACCATCGAGTGCGTCTTCTGATGGTGGATAAAGGAAACTCCTAAATGAATTTCTGGCGGATAAGTGGGAAATGAAATGTTCATCAGGAGATGTGACTTTAACACCGTCTGCTCCTCATGTTAGGGGCGACTAAATCAAAATATTCTTGCAGGGGGAAACTTGGTTGCCAAATAAGGACAAAGTGCATGTCGAAATATAGGGGATGGTTTGGTTGATTAAACTCTACTATAATAAGGTATGGAAAAGGAGTTGGAAGAACTAAATGAGAAATTGGGAAAACCAGAGGTGGCTCTGAAGGAAGATCGTAAAAATACGATCAGGCAACCCGATTCGGATCTACACGTAATAGCGGAGGTTGTATGCTACTACAGTGGGTCGACATCTATATTAGTGCGAAACCAGTAAGCATTTCGATTAATCAAAATAAAGGAATTAGCAAAATTCTAGACGATTTTGATACAGACACATCTAAAAGGGAAAAAGATTCATCACCCGACTTATAGACAAAAGTTGCACCAAATGGCAAAAAAGAAATTGGAAACAACCAACTCGACGGAATGCGCATTTTATTAATTTGTACCGTATGCTGAACTGGTAAAGGAAATGAAGGCGGACTCAGAACTTACCTGTGGGGGAAAAAATTCATATTAGCAAAAGAAAATCTTTTGCTAGAGTTGAAATGCATTGGAAACCAACGCAAACCAACAAAAGCACTCAAGAAAATAAATGGCAACCATTTGAAGTTAGTTGGAAATGAAAAGTGGTCATTCATTTTTCCCGAAAAATGCAACTCAAATGGTGCACTCAAATTTGAGATAGTTACAATGCGAACGGTGACTTTTTGAAAGCAGTATGCCGATTGAATTGGGGTATCATCCTCTCGTGGCTACGAGGGGAATACTTACGTCAAACTATAGATAAACACAAGAAAATATGTAAATGGGTGAATGATTGTATGACAGATAGAAATCTTGCGTTATGTGGAAAGAATTAAAGGTTGGAGGGAGCGGTAACTGTTGGACTACCGTAAGGTAGTAAAATATCACTGGCCCTCTTTAATCTGTTTACGAGCTCCGTTCATTGTTTTAATTCCGTTGACAGGATTATTCTACAATTTGCGGATGACTTTGCCATCATTGGAAAAGATAAAAAAGTGACTTAGGTGGCAAGTCGAGCTCAAGTATAGATATAGTTTGGATGAAATGGAGCTAAATCCAGAGACCACTGGCTAGTTTATGCACTAACTTGTAAACTAGATGATGCAACTAATAGTCTTTGGACGCAGGCATCTAATGATCTTGAATTTCCCACACTAAACTTTTCGGTATCTTATGACATATAAAAAAAATTCTTAAGCTGATCAACAGTTACCAGGCTACTATATTCTACATCATAGAATGATTAAACCATCAAGCGTACCACAAAACTGCGAGTGTTGTTCGATGGTTCCACCAAAAAAACTACCGAACAAATATTTAATTACTGTCTGGCGGTAGGGGATACGCTTCAAGCTAATTTATATCACATTTTATGTCGTTTTTGGGAGTTAATAGTGGTTTTTAATTCAGATGTGGAGAAAATGTATCATCAGGTATGCGTTGCCAAAGAAGACGTCAAATATCAAAGAATAGTTTAGAGATAAGACCCTAGAAGGGGCTGAACGTCATCATTAAGACAAATTTCTAGAAGAAACTGATCGCATCAAGAAAGATATTTATGTGGATGACTTCATGAAAGGAGCCAACACAATTTGTTATGCAATACAATTAAAAAGGGATATTGACCATCCTAGAGAGTGTCGGGCTTCATTTAAGAAAATGGGTTACCAGCATAAACCAAATATCAAGGGACACTTCAGATAATACCCATGATTTGAATTTAATTGAAATTCAAGTTTTAATATCAGTAAAAGTTCTAGGCCTGGAATTCAAAAGGCGATTTAATTTGAGTTTTGCGTGGCAATTCGTTATTCCCGTTTACCTTTCGCAACCAGAGCTGTTGGAATCAAATTTATATAAGTACCGTGCTGGTTTTCAACCGGCCTAGCAAATCGAAGTTTCGAGATGCTTCTAAAAGGAACGTCAATATGGTAATATAATTTGTAGTATGAGGATTACACAGTAATCCAACTGTCTTTATTACTTTATGTTTTGAATGCCAACATTTTTAAGTTTTTTTTCATTTGTCATAAATTTTTGAAGTTAACAGTAGTTTGAATGTTGGCTACCAGAAAACGGGACCGATTCCGTCATTACTGACATACCTTTCCTTTCCGCACAAAAATTTACTAACTATTGACTGTCACGGTGTCTGTAACCGAATCGGTCTCAAATTAACTATAATATTATCCTTCCAAGTGTATGTAAAAATGGGTGTATGGTAGGCCCGGCGCTTTCCGGGAGATCCTGTTTAATGCTTGGTCGTATATTCCTAATCAATCAATTAATCAATTTGTCAACCATTTTTGAAGTGTTAGCCCGCATTTGATTAAAATTGGATAAACATTACAAATCAATTGAATTAACCGTTTTAGTACCAATTACGTCATGTAATCGCAAAAATCTAATTAAGATACACTTTATTTGACACAAAACTTTAAAATTAATACAAATTAGATTTAAAAAAAATGATTGATCTTTACAAATCAATAATTAACCGTTATATAACCAATACGTCCGAGTTTACGTTCTGGGAAACATTTGCAACAAAACTAACTAGGTGTAAGATGAACGGGCATTGAGTAGACGCTTGGGAATTGTCTTAGTTTCGTAAAATCTATCTTCGAATTCTTTAGTTTCAGATGGTTCATCTGACGATTTTTACTTCCTGGGACGAGTCAAAAACCAATTTATCGGAATTTATTTTAATATTGGTTATGGGATGATATGACCAAAATCGATAAATTTGATAAAATAGCAAATATTTCCATCGGTAAAACGAGAATGAATAAGTGACTAGTGTTTGCCTGACACTTTGCTCTATCACTCTGTTAAAACTTTAAATATTTTTCTCTTATCCATTTATATCTTATTATCTACTTATATCAGGGATGTTCGAATCTCAATATCAAAAAAGTCTACTACATTTCAAGTAAAACCTAATTTTAAATATTTATGAAATGTTCCAGAAGAAGGCATCAAAACTGTTGAGATACTTTCAGTGGAAGTTTAAAATGGTCTGTGGTAGATATAGGTAAATAATCGTAAATCTAAATTTTTAAAAATGTTCTGGTTATGAGATTACCAATTCCGATTTTGTTACTTGTAATGGATATATTATTGTTGGAGAAGAATGCAACATTCATTTTTCATGCTGGTTTACACCGTTACTAGTCCGATAAACCTAGGCAATGATAATATCCTACTAACATGCAAGTATAGCATTGGACTTGCAAGTAGTTTCGTAATATCGTATAGTACGAGTAAAATTTCTTGGATCAAAATGCAATTAAAAAATGTAGTAACGAAAAAATCTCAACAAATTAAATTGTGAATTGGTACGCACATGGAAAATGGAAAATTACAAAATCAGAAAAAATATTTTTCAAATTTTTAAATTTTCTTATGTATTATGTGATTGGGGATTTACAATGCTGAAAATTTTAAATTAGAAAAATTTGATTAACAAAATACCTCTTACAGAAGCTACCATAAATATCGTATTTTCATATTCAGTTATTCATATAAGGATATATTATGTCCTTAATCCTATATGTATATAGAACATTTATAAGGTTCAAATCAATTATTTTGGTAATTTTTTATAAAATATTTACGGATACAGTACAGTTTGTATATTTGCATACGACTACATATGACTGAGAACGATGTGAGCCTCAAAATAACCCTAAATACAGTATAATATGTGCGCATAAAATCCCTTAAAATATTTTTATTAATTTCCATATTTTAATGGAAAATTTATTTTGCTTTACACAAAATCCTATTAAAATTTATTAATTTTTTATCAGCGGAGTGTTTTATAATAAAAATTGGAATTTATTTCATCTTTAATCGAGGAACTTCAGATTTAAATTAAAACCGGGCCTAACCCCATTAGCAACGAAGTAGCAGCTATTTGAACTTGGACCACAAAAAAAAATCACTATACTTACCATGGGAAAAATGTTTATTTTGATTTTTTTGGACTAGGACTAGGAATTTTTGGATTGATATTTTGGGTATTTAAAATTGTCAAAACTATCGTGTAAAATTGGGTCTAACTCCACTAGCAACAGAGAAGCAGTCATTTAAAGTAGGACCAACACAAAAAAATCACTATACATACCATGGGAAAAATGGTTATTTTGATTGGTTTGGACTAGGACTAGGAATTTATCAATGGAAGTTACATCAGTATGAATTTTGAAATTCTGAAAAATTTTACCTTTTTTCAGCATACAATATGATATGGGTAAAATGAAAATTTAAATTTTTTTGACTGGGACCACAAGTTTTTTGGTTTTGTCGACGAGTTGTCAGGTTTAACACAAGTTTCAATTTAAGGTTTCCCGTATAACTCAGATTTGGAATAACGAATTCTATTAGGGCTCAAATTCTTAAATATCACAGTAATATCTTGAAAAGGACTTTCACTCGAGATGATCGTCACTGTTAAGCAAATCAACATATATTCTTATTTCACATCGCTCGACCGACATTGGCTTGTAATTCAGTTATAATACAATAATTAAAGTTTGAACTCCACTCTATGACCACACAAATACATTGAAAACACAGAAAAGTTACATATTAAGAAAAGTTATATATTAAGGCCAAAGAAGTCAAAAATGTATATAGCCGACGAGATTATAGCGAGAAAAAATTTCCACTGACCTCTAATATTAAAATTAGCCTTGGTGTGCCGATTTGGTTCTAGCCATGGTATGGGCCAACAACGGCGACCAAGCCTTGTTTGTATGTAAAAATAAATAAATTTATTAAATTCTCAAATACACAAATTAAATATTTTTAAAACGAGAAATTCCGGTAATTTTTCGCCAGGCAGCCAGACAGACAGACAAATCTATCATTTATAAATATTAGATCAACCAATAATACAGTAGCGACAATTTTATTTATTTATTTATTTTTGATTCGACAGGAACGCAAACAGGATAAAAGATTTTAACATTCTAGTTTTTAAATTTCCTTCGAAAAATTGGTTTTGAGTTGAAAATGGCATGAAAAAACATGACATTTTTATTTTTTAATCTTCGCACTCATCATCTTGTTTAACAGTTAATTTCCATCGTTTATTTAATTTTCCTCAAATTTTCCATGAACATTTTCATTTCTTTGTAACGCTTGTGGCAAAATAAATAAGACAAGAAAATTGTTGATGAACAAAAAAAAAAGCGAAAGGATACATATTTTGTGTCATAGCATAATAAAAATAAACGCGCCCGTTTTATGCCCCCGCTATTATCGTGCACGCAAAGTACATATCAGTCCCTAAAGAATATTATTATAAATACATAATATAGAGAGGGTGAATGGCGTATATATGTGTGTACGTGTATGTTACAAGGAACATCCATAATAAGTGTGGAAAAAGAGATTAACCCATGAAAAAGCAGGAAAATGATTTAAATTTTTATCAATTGGCAAAATATTTTTTAAAAAATGGGTTTGGTGTTACGGAAATGCGTCAATGTTTGTCGAATTTGTTGTTTGTCAAAATTATTTTTATGTTGTTAAGATGGTAAAAAAATAAAAAATTTCCGGCACTTTTTTTTAAGAAATTTAAAACAAATTTTTTTCATTATTTTTTACATTTTTCCAACGGAAATTTAATTTAAAATTAATACAAGAGATTTGGTGTATGCCCTTTCTCGTCTGTGATTGGTTGGCGTGGAATATGAATTTAATACATAACATCAGCACTTCAAGTTTACCGAGAAATTAGATGTAAAATTTTCAAAATTACAACTTGTTGAATGATATATTGTACAGTTTATAGCTCCAGCCACCAAGTACGAGGACCCTTTGTGTTTAATACCGAATTTTTTGGATCTAAAGCACTGAAACGTGCAAATTGGGAGAACTTGATGAATTTAACTAGGCAAGGATGGTCTGAAAACATGTGCATTCAAAGAGTATGTGGATATATCAGAACTCAGTAACAAGGATAAGCAAAATATATGAAACAGGCAAGAACACCAAGACTTAAAAAAAAATGCAACTATGTATGTAAAATTGCGTAATGAATGCTTCAGTGGTCTCGCAAAGTACATTACAGTGCAAGGCAATGCACTACAATGAGGTTTAATTTATAATTTTAGATCAGGAAGGCTTAAAACGTCTGAAGTACTTAGCACCGTAATAAATATAAAAAGCCTAACAACTTCTTGCTGGTCTAATTATAAAAAGCGGCAGAGTGAGCTACAGGAATGTGGTATTATAAGCAAGACAAATACAAGCAAACTTTATTGCTTCGTTCAAGAGGCAGATGTAAAAAACTGCTACTTCAGTATGGCAAGAGAGATGTAACACTTCTTTGGATGGACGAAAAAATTATTATTTCCAATTATCAAAGAAATTACGAAAAAAAGGATTGCGATTTGTGAGCTGTTTATGCAAATGTTAGTATGGTAAAACAGGATCTTGATTAGGAAGGCTCCATGTAAACAAAATGAGGATCTGTAAGTGTGACCTTGATAAGAAAACTGCAGACCATTTACTCTTTAGCTGAAATCTTGTCTAAGAAGAATGAAAATAATTAATGATGGAGTTGAGAGCAGGGTGGTCTGCAATTTTAAATACTATGTATTTATCGCATTTTATCAGACAAAGGCGCTAGCAAAAAGACAAATTTGCTCTCTAATCACGTCAAGGCTCTCTAATCACGTCAAAATGGTGATGTTAGGTCCGTAAAATCCTGTTATGACTCACTAAACTGGTAATACTTTGTAAACGTATTGTCCAATGATTCCCTGCATGCTCTACTGTTAGTATCTCCTAGTTTTCCAATTTAGTGGTTTCTTATGGATCTTTACAGCATTTTTCTGCCTTTGAATAGAAAATCATTTGACTTGACAAGGTATAGTATGTTCCAGTTTCCAGAATTAATATGACAATTTATCAAATTTTTTTTTACAATGTTGGGATTTGGCAAGTTTGGTGGGTTTTCTCCGATAAATCGACAATGACCAACCCGAATACTTTTTAATTCCAATTTTGGACGATGGTCGAAGTCATTATTGGTTTTCATATAAATGTGGTTGGAAGATACGAGGTAACTTTTCAAGAACTATTGATCTTCAAGGTGCCAAGTCTTTTCTGCGATGTTGGAAGATATGCAAATGTTGACATTTGTCAACAACATTTGTTGGAAGACATGCAAATGTTGTGGGGGTTGATTTAAATCGCTTTTACTGCACTTTTGAACGGCACAGATATACACAGTCACTTTAGATTTACACAGTAAACATACTATTGCGATCACCATTCACCACAGTAAAACTCGATAACTCACCACAGTTTGTTGGCTTATTTAACAAATCAACGGCTGCTCCACACACAATTATTATAACTACTTCAGATAAAATGGTAATGACACCAAGAAGGATTTGAAACTAAAAACTATACGTGAACTATAATGTAGGCCTAAAACTGGTACATAGCTTGTACCTTTTAATTGTACCAAGAATTGCTGGACTTAGCATCAGAGATTAAGCTTCATTTATGAAAGATCGTTCAAATGAATTGGTCTACAACAAAAACAAGCTCGATTTCTATAAAGAGCTTAGGTTCTACACATCACTCTGAATAAATTTAAACATCTAAAATCTAAGCGGATCCTGATTGCTTAAGTTGTGGTGAAGTAAACTTGCTGCTTGGATTAGAGATTTTCTTAAATATTTTTAGCAAGGAAAAGTGCTTGAGCTAATTTGGAATTCATACCATGACGAGTTCTCATTCAAATACGAATAACAAGGTGCTTTTATAACTAATCGCGGATTGCTGTCAGGTGCTAGTATATTTGACCCATTAGGCTATTTCTAGCGATTAGTGATCAAAATTAAAATATTATTCCAATGTTTTTCGCTAGAGCCAATTACTAGGGATAATTCTCAACCACTGCAAACTATCCTCGATTGAATGGAGTTAAGAGAATGTTTGACAGAAAAAAAAAATTAAAATTCCGAAATGGCCGAAAAAACAATTCAACAATTGTCGATTCAACAACTGTGCTAAGTTGGCTGTCATCACAAAAAAAATCAACAGCCTTACAGGTCAAAGTTGACCCTTTACTGAGATATTTTGCAAGGTCTTTCAGACCATCCAAAAGGACATCGTTGCCAAAAATAAAAATAAAAAAATATACTGCACTCCAGCTTAGGTAAATGAAATGTTATGACCATCACCATAAAAAAACAAATCTGCATCGTGACTTTTGGAAGAACTATAGACATTGGCACCTTCAATTCTTTTCTGCGATGCCAGAAGGCCCCAGAAGGGCCCCTTTCTGTTTTTATACCCATAGCGGTGAATTGGAAAAATTCGATAATTTGGTTATTAGTTCCGCAGAATGGACAAGTGACTTCTGGGCTCACTTAAAATCCACTGACAGTAGCCATAGTCCTAGATAGTTGTTTTTTTCCACTTCAATTCACTCCAACCAGTACATCAGCTTAGTTCGTCTAGAAATCATAGGGTTTCTGTAATACTGGCAAATTTCTATCAGATGTTTAACACATCCATTAAACAACACAAAGACAAAGTAACCATGTTTAAGCAGTTCAAAATCTAAACCAGAGCACGGCGTGCCATACTAAAGCACCAAACCCGAAATTAATTAACACAATATTGTATATTAAAACAACAATAGTTACCATTTTTAAATACTCCTCAAATTCAAAATTGTGTCTCGAAATTTTTTTTTTTAGATGAATAAATAAGATACACAGTATATGTTTGCATATATACATAATTTTATATGCTATATAAAAATTAAAAATTCCGAAAAAATTCGTTTTATCCCCAAATTTATGCAATAGTGTGCATTGCACCCTCATATATCACTTAAAACCAGTCGCTCTTCAAAAATTAGCAAAAATAAAATTCCACCAACCACCACCAAACCACGAAATAACATTTTTTGTTTGTGAAATCTCATTTTGGTTTTGTTTCTTTTCATTTTAATGATAACCCGTATTACATTTTATTTTTTAGTTGGAAAAACTTTTTCTTTATATATCATACTTAATCACACACTCGCACACATACCCAAAAATACCACTTTAACTATATAAGCAAACAATCTGTTTAAATAAGCGGTACCCTTGTCGCTTGGAGCAATCGTTTATCTCGGAAAATACAATCGTATAAACCACGCTTGTTAAATTTTCACTACAGTAACTTCCAGATTCCACAAAAGATGGTTAAAGGCCAAAATAGTATAACATTCCTTTCATTGACAAAATATAGACAGCCATCAACCTAGGTTTTTGTAAATTTTATACTGTATGGGCCAACACTGGCTTGTTCAATTAATTTCAATATTATTACGATGTTTAACTAAGAATTGACCAACATAAAGTATTCGTTTGCGCTTTGTGTCATCCACCGATTATAGTCGTCAAGCCAGACATTACATAAATAAATTTGACATGTTTTAACAACAAAAGTTATAAAATTTTTTAATTTAAATATATTTGTATGTATATATAAATTAAGCAGCCGAAAATTTATGTTATCTGTAGAAAAGAATTTTTCCCGAAAATTTTCATTTTTTCTTAATTTTTATGTAAATAAAAAAGAAAATCAAAAAAAAAAAACAACTTTATGTTAGACTGTACAGTCTATGTACATGTGTTTATTGTTTATTCTTATTAAGTTAAAACGATGGAAAGTACATAAATATGTACACACACACACAAATCTAAATACACAGAGGGAAAAAAACTTCGCAGAAAGTACAACACACCAAGTATGAAAAACAAATATAACTGCAGTCAACGTTAAATCAACACAACGGAAAATAACAAGACAACATGTTTTGTTGTTGTTGTACTACATTTTCTTCTTCATTATTATGTTACCATTTTTGTATTATATTAGATATGGGAGTAACTTGAAAAGTCTCTATCATGTGTACTTAGTTTTGTATCTAAATAGTCAAGATGGTCAAGATAGTCAAGATAGTCAAGATAGTCAAGATAGTCAAGATAGTCAAGATAGTCAACAAAGTCAAGATAGTCAAGATAGTCAAGATAGTTAAGATAGTCAAGATAGTCAAGATAGTCAACAAAGTCAAGATAGTCAAGATAGTCAAGATAGTCAAGATAGTCAAGATAGTCAAGATAGTCAAGATAGTCAAGATAGTCAAGATAGTCAAGATAGTCAAGATAGTCAAGATAGTCAAGATAGTCAAGATAGTCAAGATAGTCAAGATAGTCAAGATAGTCAAGATAGTCAAGATAGTCAAGATAGTCAAGATAGTCAAGATAGTCAAGATAGTCAAGATAGTCAAGATAGTCAAGATAGTCAAGATAGTCAAGATAGTCAAGATAGTCAAGATAGTCAAGATAGTCAAGATAGTCAAGATAGTCAAGATAGTCAAGATAGTCAAGATAGTCAAGATAGTCAAGATAGTCAAGATAGTCAAGATAGTCAAGATAGTCAAGATAGTCAAGATAGTCAAGATAGTCAAGATAGTCAAGATAGTCAAGATAGTCAAGATAGTCAAGATAGTCAAGATAGTCAAGATAGTCAAGATAGTCAAGATAGTCAAGATAGTCAAGATAGTCAAGATAGTCAAGATAGTCAAGATAGTCAAGATAGTCAAGATAGTCAAGATAGTCAAGATAGCCAAGATAGTCAAGATAGTCAAGATAGCCAAGATAGTCAAGATAGTCAAGATAGTCAAGATAGTCAAGATAGTCAAGATAGTCAAGATAGTCAAGATAGTCAAGATAGTCAAGATAGTCAAGATAGTCAAGATAGTCAAGATAGTCAAGATAGTCAAGATAGTCAAGATAGTCAAGATAGTCAAGATAGTCAAGATAGTCAAGATAGTCAAGATAGTCAAGATAGTCAAGATAGTCAAGATAGTCAAGATAGTCAAGATAGTCAAGATAGTCAAGATAGTCAAGATAGTCAAGATAGTCAAGATAGTCAAGATAGTCAAGATAGTCAAGATAGTCAAGATAGTCAAGATAGTCAAGATAGTCAAGATAGTCAAGATAGTCAAGATAGTCAAGATAGTCAAGATAGTCAAGATAGTCAAGATAGTCAAGATAGTCAAGATAGTCAAGATAGTCAAGATAGTCAAGATAGTCAAGATAGTCAAGATAGTCAAGATAGTCAAGATAGTCAAGATAGTCAAGATAGTCAAGATAGTCAAGATAGTCAAGATAGTCAAGATAGTCAAGATAGTCAAGATAGTCAAGATAGTCAAGATAGTCAAGATAGTCAAGATAGTCAAGATAGTCAAGATAGTCAAGATAGTCAAGATAGTCAAGATAGTCAAGATAGTCAAGATAGTCAAGATAGTCAAGATAGTCAAGATAGTCAAGATAGTCAAGATAGTCAAGATAGTCAAGATAGTCAAGATAGTCAAGATAGTCAAGATAGTCAAGATAGTCAAGATAGTCAAGATAGTCAAGATAGTCAAGATAGTCAAGATAGTCAAGATAGTCAAGATAGTCAAGATAGTCAAGATAGTCAAGATAGTCAAGATAGTCAAGATAGTCAAGATAGTCAAGATAGTCAAGATAGTCAAGATAGTCAAGATAGTCAAGATAGTCAAGATAGTCAAGATAGTCAAGATAGTCAAGATAGTCAAGATAGTCAAGATAGTCAAGATAGTCAAGATAGTCAAGATAGTCAAGATAGTCAAGATAGTCAACAAAGTCAAGATAGTCAAGATAGTCAAGATAGTCCAGATTACAGTTAGCCTCATTAACCTTGGTGTGGAATTTTTAGTAGGGACGCAGGTAAAAAGTCTGCTTTTAGAATTCAAAACAGTCAAAAACCACATGTCTAAGCTTTTTTTATGCATGCGGTTAGCAAACCGTTCAGTCATTTGTGATTAAGCGATCATGGATCTTTACCAAATAAATGACTGCAGTCATTGCCCATGGGCTCATTTTACAACAATTTGGATAATTTAATGAGATTCGTAGCAGGATACGACATCAGAAATGTAATCGGTGATTTTATTGCTACAGCTGGCATAAATTAGACTGTACATTAATATCTGCTGGATCCAAACTCGACGTCAGTTAATGCCATGACTCAAGCAAGATAAGTGTTTGAATTTAAAAAGTTCGGCTGGCTACAAATATGGCTTATTTTATGGATGCCATAGATTTTATTCATAGATATGTTATTTCAAAATCGGACCAGAAACATACAGAATGAATCAAAGGTTAATTTCTAAAAAAATGCTGCAATACCGCAATGCTGGGCAGTGTTTTAACATAGCATGGTCTGTTCTTTAGGAGGTCTTCGGATATTATAAATCATCAACATACAATTATTTCTTTAAGGTTTTAGATGCTCTCAGAAATGTTGAAGCTACATCTGTTGCTAATTGTTTAATAGTGCAAATCGCCAAAAATAGTACACTTAGAACCATTTAAAGCCCATAAGGTCTTGTTGTATCGTAAGTCCTGTCATTAGGCATTCATTTAAACATTAATCTGTCAATGGTTGGAATGAAGCTTTAAATACCACGGCATGATTAATAGTCCTATTATCTGGAACTAACAAATATCTATGGAATTTACGAAGAATAAATTTTAGGACTATCATCAAATCACTCTTTTGTAATTATTATACTTCTTCTGTATTAGTCTGTGACAATGCAATTTTTCAAATGATGATAATTAAGTACTCAGCACAAATGGAAAACCAACTAGAAAAAACTTAACAATAGTAAACTACAAGCAGGTTGGGATAGTATACCTATAGCAATCAAAAAATCACTCTAACATATATTAACTATTCTTTGGAAGTAAGAAAATTGGTTAGAGAGAAAAAACGAAACCACAGAAAACTTGGCAATTAAATTGGTCTCTAGAAGTCAAACAATACTCAAATATTCGAGCAATAAACTACTTATGCTTATAACTCACGATCCAAAATTATCTTACTGCCCTTGCAGGTCAAAAAAATATAACCTCTTAAAAGAAACAAAAATTTAAAAGGACCTAAAATAAAAGTACCTGAAAATATATGTGTTGTTGAAACTAGAGAAAAAGAAAATTCTGATTTGCTTGCATCATACCTTGGTCACACATTCTGAATTCTTCCAAGGAAAACTGCAGATAAGAACATAAAGCAAATTAAAAAAAAAATCATAGTCATATCATAAAACCTATTTGTGAACGACCAAAAATGGTACAGGCCGAGTTCTTTGTTATTTCAAAATTATTGTAACATCAATTCCGTTTCAGAGAAAAACACTGTACTTAAGAACAATTCCACAGAATCTTAGACATAATTGAAAATATGCGGGATAGCAAAAAAATGTTGTAAGGTATGTTATTGGATAAAGCCTTTGATAAAGTATGGCATAGAAAAACTAAAATTTAAACTGCATCGAGATGTTACGAAGCTGTTCTATTAGATTTTCAAAACCTACACAGCTGACAGTCATTTTAGACTACAAAATAACAAAAAATCACCTTCGATAACAATCATATCAGCAGGAGTACTATATAATTCTACCCTGGGACCAAATCTATTTATTTAATATACAAAAATTAACCGAATACAGATTAAACACCCATAGCAACATTTGCTGATGACAATTCAATCTTAGCAATTGGTAACAATGAAAATGTGCAATGGAACACAATAACGTACTAAATGATTGCAAGTTACTCAGGTAAAAAAGGCTAAATATATCTGGACGTGACATTTAACGCAAAGCTTAACGGGAAAGAGAATGTCAAAAAGGCAACAAAAAGAGTCAAACTGCAAAAATCCATTCCAAACTGTTATTCCTGGTTTAGAAATCTAAGATGCATTGGCTTCTCTACGATTATGTGTGGCTTTTCCGACACTCAAATTCGGCAATTCCGCTTGTTTTCGAACAAAATCGAGGCTACTATTAAACTGGTTTATGGCTCATGCAGAGAACTAATATTTAAGCGAATGGTCTTTTTCTTTCAACGTCTGAGTCATCTGGATCTTGCTAGCGAATAAGCCGTTATCTTCGTGCAGTATTCTCCTCAAGTTGGTTCGACTAATAAATAAACACACGTAGTTGCTGTGATTGGCATCGATTTGAGGTCGATGGATTATGTCCTATACTATGGACCACATCCGCAATATTCTCGGGCGTGTGCATTCTTTCACCACTTCTGTTATCCAATAGCAATCCATTCTCCAGAAATTTGTTCACCAACTTTATTATGGTAGTTTTGTTTGGCGCTCTTTTATGAGTAAAGATTTATATTTATTATCAAAGTTCGCCAGGTAGAAAACCAGGAGCGAAAACATGATATTTTCGTGCCGTGAAACATCAGGCAGGAACTGTCTAAATTTCAATCACTGCCTCAATGAAAATGTTGCTATGGCTTATTATTTAAAAACCAACCAATTGATGACCCACCCTCTATTTGCCGCGAAAAATTTTGTTGCTGTTTTCGTCGACGATTTGTTGATCTTTCAAACAATTGAACGTGGAAATATCAACTGAAGTCAAATTGTATAAAACATTTTAGCATGAACGATTTGAGTGAGGTAAAATACTGATTATGTCTTTATATTTGAGAATTGTGCGATTTCATGGGTAAGCAAGAGGCAATTGACCGTTGCCCGTTGGCTTTTTAAGAAGTAAATTGGATTCTATAATCATATTGTGTGATTATTGAATTTTGTAATTCAATAAAAAAAAAATCTGATAAGCGCAGCTCAATCAACCTGGTAAAAATTCAGATAGCCTAAGGACGAAACGCATTAATATTTGCAAAAATTGAATACGTCGGAACGAACGAAATGCGATAGCTAACAATTTAACAAAGACCGATAAACTACAATGTTATCATGCCTCTTGCGCTAAAATTAGTATGAGCTTCATTCTTCTAACCAATTTTTTACTTGCTTGCTCCCCTAGTAAATCGGGACTAACCGTTAAATATCAGTATGTCATGACAGTATATCAATTTATTTTAGCAAAATTTCATAGTGGAGACGGGTCAGAGATTAAGATTTCCCAAGAAATTTCATTTCAAAAGAAATCGAGAGTTTTTTTCCCATCCTTTTTTATTTCCCGAGAATTCGAGGATTTTTAAATGGTTTCTCGAGAATCTCGGGAGCTCTCGGGAAATTTGTTGGGACGTTTTGGAAGCTCAAATCGTAGTTTTAAACTATATCCAATGTGTATTGTCAACTGCGGCTAATTTGGAAACTATTTCCTCAATAGTAGCATGACTTTAAAGCGCAAAATATTTATTAAGGTTATGTTGATTAGTAATAAGTTTAATGCACTTTACTCCATTTACGCATCATTAATGGTTTTTTCCATCCATGTTTTCCTTGCAAATGATTGACAATTATACATAGTATTATTATTTCTTAAATGTAAAATTCGAGCAGTATTACTCGATTCATAAAACGACAATATAAAATGGACTAGATTATAAAGTATAAAATTATGTGTTGCGTTTTTATTGCACTTTTATAAAGTTCATATTACACTACAGTTTTTTTATATTTCAATTATATTTAATTTAAATTTACTCGAGCATAATTAATTTTTTCTCGGGAAATGAGATTTCTAGAAATTATTGAAATATAATTTCTCGAGAAATGAGACTTAAAATTACTTATAAATTCTCGAGAATTCCCGAGACAAGAATTCCCGATCCCAATCTCTATTTCCCTTGTGATAATGAATATTCAAAGAAAATCTATATTAGTGCGTCCTCAATTTGGCTGGCGACGGCATAAAGTAGGACGGTAAATTAGCCGCGAAAAAATTGGGAGAGCTTCGGCACCAGAAAAGATGGCATAGATTAAAGTATATTAATGAAATCAAAAATTATGATGAATTTGCCTCCTTAAAATGTAATTTGAATAGTATAAGTTAGGTACTTATCATACGATCCTCGTCTCTAAAATTATATAGTAATATTTTGTGTTAACATAAATTTACACAAAATTCAAAACAACTCGGATTGAAACATGGAAAACAAGAAAATAAGGTGCGCAAATTTTCCTTTCGTTTTTATTTATTTACGATTTTTGTTTTTTTTTTCTCGAGGAAAACAGTTAAAATAAATATGGAAATTTTTTACTTTTTTATTTTAGTTTTTTTATTTATAAATATGAAAAACTTTACTTCCCCAAAAACACCCGATACTCCAAAACAAAACTAAAATTTGGGGAAATATAATAAAAACACTTTGCGACACTGTTAGGAGTGTGGTGTTTGTGTTTGGTGAGTACAACATTAATATTCATTTATTTTGAAAAGGAAAATCCATCTGCTGTACATAGTGAATACAATTATATCTATATACGGTACTAAAAACTAAATGGCAGACATTAAAATGGCCATTTTAAATACAAAATGTATATAGATCTCGTAACACAATGCACACAACATAATAACAAAATACTAAAAACTTTGTTGCAATTTTATTATTTAATAGACAATTATTTTATTTTATTTATTTCTAATTACTTAAAATCATTAAATTGTATTGATTGGCTGGTTTTGAATCAATTTTAATTTTGTTTTAAAGTTTTGATTGCAACTTTTTTTAGGTTCAACTATATAGTAATGGAAATGTAGACGTTTCATACGACCAAAGAGCAAACTGTCTAAAATCCTAGATAGCATCTTCAAGGTATAACCGAAAATTCACCATGAGTTTTTGAGTCATACTGTCAGGATACTTCAAAGTACTTAAAACATTACCAACAAATCTGATTGGCTACTTAATTTGTAAAATATTCAAATTTGAGTGAAATATTTTACACTTCAAAGTAGTCCTATTCACTTCAAATGTGAAGAATTACTAAATTCTCATCGCAAGGCTCTTACTATTGAAATCGATCGCCATCGTTAGGCGTTTGTTACTATAGGAGTTTAAAATAAATAACCAAAAATGTAGGTTAGAATAAAATAAAATGGTCCTTGTTTACAAAATTTGACTTTTATTAGTTTCAAAATCGCAATTCCATTAAAACTCTTTGGTAATGCAACCGATCACTCAATTATCAGAAATATCACAATTCGATCTTAATTGCTCAAATTTTACTTGTTGGTGGTGACGTTATTGGTATTACAGAAACAAGGCTAAAGAATTGAACAATTCTGAGGAATTTTCTCTCTTTAGCTACAAGGTTTTCAGATGACACCTTTACTCGGAAGCACAAATGACGAGGTAGTGACTACACATTATTGAGCTTCCTTAGATCTCCATTTAAATGTTTTAAATCAAGTTGGATGTAAAGAATAAGCCGAAACATTTGTTAGAATTTGTTGATTCGAACCGCAAATGTAAGAGATGTCCTCTTCAAATGATTCATAATAAAATTACTACTAGTAATTTACAAGGAATCACTCAATTTTTTAAGCTTGTGTATGTTCCTTTTTCCACAGATAGGGATGGATTTGATTTTAGCAAAAATCTAAACTCTAATTTTTTGATTGGTGTCGAAGATGGTCAGAGTACACTTTTGGGTATAAATGGATTTTACCCCCGGAAATCTTTTATTGTTGATACATTTTGTAACTTTAGCATTGCCGGGTGGTGCGATTATGTTGAAGTACAGGGTTTACCGATTATTCAAAAACTTTCTTCATATTTTATTTAAAAAAAATTTAAACAGCTCAAGTGTGCCTTCCAGGTCCTCCCTGTTCATTTTCTTATTTTTTTTTTTTATTTTTTTTTAATAATGTATTTTCAATCATATATTGATGAGCCAAACTCAAAATGTTCTTGTGAATGGTGCGTTTTCTTAAAATATATATGCCCTTTTCGGGGTTCTCCAAAGTAACTAAATTTTACCCATTTTATTTATTTAATTCAAAACGACGTTGTGAAGTGTTGTGTTAGGCATGGCAAATTTTTAATTTATGCCAACGAAATAATTTTTCGACATAATTGAAAATGACGACGGTCTGCTGAATTTAGAGCAAGATCATAATACATTTTGTTAGTTTTGTGACTTAAATCAACTCTGTCTTACGATTCTAAATGTAAAATTATGAGTTTTCCCAGAAGGCGTTAGGTTTTCAATCGGGAAAACATTATGCGATCAATTTGTTTCTTGACTTGCCTTTCAAATATCGCATTGACGTATGTGTAAGCCAAACTAATTCCAAATTTGCTTTTTTGATTTGTTTTACCCAAAATTTCGATAATCCGATTCCTTGCTCGTTCGCATAAAAAAATTAAAATTTGAACGAGCACTTTTCTAAAATGGATTTTATTAAATCAAATGTGAAAGGGAACCCGAACTACTAATTACTAGATAATTTAATGGTGAAATAATTAAATTAGTTACGGTTGGCTGAAACAACCTAGTTGTAAATAATTTAAAATCGTTAAAATGTTTGTGAATTAGAACTGAACTGTATACAACTGTAGTTGTATTGCCATGTTCCCATATATTCCCATATTAGTGTTGCCATATTACGCGTGATAATATCGAAAAATTAAAAATGTTCTTCGAAACTCGCGACACGGAAATGCAAATTGGCCTCCAATATCATGCGATTTAACACCATTTGAACACTTTTCATTGCAATTTTTTAAGAGCAAAGTTTATACGTTGATAGTCCATTCAACATCCAAGATATAAAAAACAACATCTTTATCGAGATAAATGCCATTTAAACGTTCCTATTGAAAAATTCACTAGACTAGCTAGCATAGAACTAACGCATGGCAATCGGTTTTCTAGATTCTCCTGAAGAAAATAATCCAGGAAAGGAAAACCCACTATCAATTTATTTAAGATAGGAATATTCAAAACATTTTACCAACATGATAAACAAAACTCATTGAAATATTTTTAAAAATTGTCAACAGAAGTCAACACGTTTTGTTAACACTCTAAAAATTTTCCTTGTCGATATTAAAATTTTTAAAAAAATCGAAAAATACATTTTTTAGCTTTTGTTCCTAATTTAAAATTATTCTTCTTCCTGGAAGCACATTGGCTTGACCCACTAACACGAAAAGGACATCCAACTTTACGTAAAGGACAGAAAAATATAAAAGTACCAACTAACTCCAAAATGGCATAAGTTAGCTGATCAATTTCGCATTCAGCCACGGAATTTGAACCCGTCATACTTGTCGATGCTGTCATACTGTTGAATTTACCCAAATTGGTTTATGTCACTGTCTCGAGTAAGTTGTCAGCTCTAGTCGCAAGTGTATAGTAAGTAGTACATCATTTTCAAAAGCCATCAAAGTCATTTGTTCCAGTTACGGGTAAGCCGTTTTAACCAAAGTAGGCATAATTTATTTTCGTCAAATGTCCCCAGCGTTTAAACGAAATTTGTTTAACAATTGTAAAGGTTTTTATTCCTACTTTGGAAATATAAAACGTGAGTCCGTGTATAGTATGTGGTAAAGTTTTTGTTTCTCCGTATCGCCCAAACTCCTAATAATTTCATTTTTTGTCACCCAGTATTAAGTCAGTGAAAATATTGTGAAGTACATCGTATATTACGGTATAATTTTCAGTTGCTAAACCAAAATTTTGTTCTAAAATATTAATCCATACTATGTGGTTCTGACAAAGGTTGCGAAAATTTGAATGCAACATGTGCAATTTTAGCTAAAATAACTTGTGGAACATTTCTGTGACTTAACATATGTTTATATCCTTTTTTTCAACAGTAAGTAAAATTGGCAATAAGATCCTGCCTGATGAAAGATTCTTACGAAACCCATTTTGAACATCTGATGAACGCGCATTAGAAATGTCATAAGATGAAAATGTTCTGTAGCTTTGCTTACTTTAGAAAAGGTCGACCAAAGATATGACGTTAATTAGAAGAAGAAGTTCTATCACCTTTTTTTAAAACCGGTTGAATTAAAGCGATTTTTCATATAGCGGGTTTAACTTAACTTCTTTAGCTTCACCAATTTGTTAAGAAGTTAAGCTAAAGTTGAATGACAGTTTTTTAAAAAAGACTAAATTTTGGACGTTGATGAAGTAATAGCATTGGTACAGACGTGGTCCTTGAATGACCTAGTATGTCATAGTACCAAATTAATTTATCTACAAGTTGACTAAGAAGATTCATTTTTGCAAACAATTCAACAAGTTCACCTGTTTGATCTCCCCACTAAATTCATAGACATTGATTTTTCCTGTTATGTTAAAGCTGATAATTTCCATAAATTATGTATATATTCGTAAATAATTAAAATTATGCTAATTATTTTTCCAGTAAATATAAAATATAAATTGATTAAGTCGGTTTTAGAAGAGCAACAACCCAGCCAACATTATTCATATTGCATGCACATTAATTTAAGTTTTGAAAATATTATCATGGATATATAATAATACACCTTTCAGTCTAAGTAATTTCCTCCCTATATTATCCACATGAACATTATAATAAACATCATGTGTGAACGTATTAATTATTATCATATATTTTATGTAAAGTGTTTTTCTTGCACCCTCCCCACATATAACTTTTAGTAATTGTTTCCTACTGTTTTCTTTTTTTTTTCCTAATCTAATTTAACATTAATTTAGAAAAATTGAAGTAAATACATAAAAAAAATGTTATGTACACATTATAATTTGTATATGTGTATGTTTGTATGTTAGAAGAAATGGTACAGAATCAGGAGTAATATTTTAAATTCTAAATATTTCCATCACTGTATGTTGTGAACATATATTTTTATTAATTTTTCCATGTTTTTGCATACAATTTTTGTTGTTCATTTTAGAAGATTTTTTATTTTATTTATACCGAAAAAGAATATATATGAATGGAAATGTAATTTTCCGAAAGAAAAGAGAAAATTATGGATTACAAATTATAAACAAGCAAATAAATTATATAATGTTGAAAAATTATGATATATTTAATTATTCGCAATAAAAGACGTAATAGATTTTAGTTTTTAGTACACATCTGTATACTATGTTTCCCGGGGATGGAATCTTCCCAGCCTTTCTTCAAAGGGGCTTGGACTGGATTACCCCTACTTTTGTAGCCTTATTTAGAACAAGTTTTAATTTGGGTCACAAATCACAGGCCTCGAGCCAAGTCAGTATGGGTTTTATCCCAAAGCTTGGCAACCGATCAAGCGAACTCCCTAAGTCCTTTCGATCTATTAGTTTATTATAAAAACTATGGAACGACTGATAGATCTTCATATCAGAGACTGGTTAACTTTAACCACGGAGGGGGCGTTTTATACTACCTGTTACCAGAAATTGTGCTGTGAGCTTTTTAAGATATTGAGAGAGCTTTTGACAATACGGGATACGACTTAATTGCTAGGGCAATCAGGCGTAGAGGTTTTGATGATTCGACTTACCACTGGATTAGTTCCGTGTTGGTTAGTAGGAAGATTACTTCCAAACTAGGTAATGATTCAGTCATGATCACGGTGGTAAGAGGGTGCCTGCAAGGCAGTGTCTTGTCATCTCTGCTGTGGTAATTCGTGATCGACGAATTACTTGATGAGCTACATTTACTCGATTATGACGCCATTGGTTATGCGGACGATTAGGCTTTTATTGTCTCTGGTGGGCCTGAATGTACGATGTCTACCAGCATGCAACAGGCGTTGCTTGTTATTCAGCTTTTATGTACTAAAGAGAGATTTTCGATAAACCCTAGCAAAACAGTCCTGGTGCCCTTAACCAAAAGACATAAATTGAACCTTGGTTCAGTTAGTCTAAATAATATTACTATCTGGTACTCCAATGAAGTTAAATATCTAGGTGTTGTCCTAGATAAAAAACTGAACTGGAACTCGTATGTTAACTCAACTACCGAACACAGACTTGAGGTCTTTCACTCAAAAATGATAAACTGAATGTACATCTTTATAGTGATACTGATTGTAACTTATGGGGCCATAGTGTGGTGGCCCAAGATATAGCAAAAATTTATTATTAATAAGCTAACCTCATTGCAGAGGCTACCATGTCTTGAAATCACAGGCGCTATGCTCACCTGTCATACGGCGGCAATGGGAGCACTCATCGGACTCACTCCACTTCATATCTACGTCAAAAAATCAGCAGCTATTTGTGCAGCTAGATTACAGCTAGTGAATCAAAAAAGTCATAACAATGACTTTGGCAGAAAGAACTCTGCTTTGGCAGAAATTTCGGAGTAACAGTCCTTGATAGAATAGACTGGGTGTCTTTGGAACTAAAAAATATCGAAATCACTGGAAACTTATCCCAATATTTTTCTAGCTGGAATTCACGCCATCGAAACTTTCATCTTAACTATTATGAACTAAGGTCTTACATTTTCTCCGACAGCCAAGCACCATTGAAGGCAATGGCTTCCTATTGCTTGGATTCTAAGTCGGTTAAAAGTTGTTATAAACTGCAACAATCCCTCTCTTGCCATAACAAAGTTAGGTTGTGGTGGGTACCTGGTCAAAATGACGTCACTGGAAAGGAGACAGCTGACGAGCTATCATGGATTAGCTCATCGACTACACTCATTGGCACTGAGCTTTTCTGTGGCATCCCGTGGGCCTCTGCAGCCTACACAATTGGTAAATAGGAAGAAATCCAGTGCTTGTCCTATTGGAATTGTATTCCCGGCCTCAGACAAGCCGAATCTTTGATTCAACCATTTCACCATTAGGAGTTGATGGTCTATTTTGGCAAAGGATATATTAGGAAACTAGTGAATTTTCTTTCAAGTCACCGTAACCTGAGATTTCATTTGAATAAAATTAACCTTCCCACAGAAACGGAGTACCGAATCTGTTTGGAAGAGATAGAAACCACAGAGGATATACTACGTGAGTGTGTGTGGCTTTGTGTACACTTAGGTGACTTCATTTTTTGGTCTCAGTGCTGGCCCTTTATGACAGGGGAAAAAAGCACATTTAGTGAGCGTTTAATGAGCTTCTAAGTGAATATTTTGTGAGATAAATGAGATAAGACCGTCAAATATACTTGGTTCCTAGTCACGGCATATAATATCATGTAGCAAGCTCAAACGACTAATCATTGAACGTGAGCGAAAACTTTTTAATGTTTTTGGTGGTATCAATTTTTCGTTTTAATTAATATTTTTAACAATTGATTTTTTATGGATGCCCACCAATTTAACTGATTAATTTGGACCCTTGTTTTAATCCTCTTATAATTCTCTGTTTTATAATCCAGTAACTAATTATTTTAATTGACGTTTTTCTGTCGTTTGTGCTACGTTGCTTTCAACTGCCAAAATTGCTTTTTGCTGCATTATTTTAATTTATGTAGATCCCCGCAGATAACACAGATATCAGGTATTCCTATCATTTATTACACGGTATTGTCCAGTTCCTTTTTTTGGGTTCCCCTACTGTGATTCTTCTATGCTGATATTTCAAGCTAATTTTACAGTTTTACGAAAACTTTTTATTATGAATTTATTTCTAAAAAAATATTTCAAGCTATATATTCTATGTTTTCCCTTTGATTTTTTTACTTCCTACTTCCAACTCTACTCGGAACAATAAAAGCTTTCAATAAAAGCGTCGTCTATGTCGATTGGGTCTAAGAAACTCTCAATTCTTTTTATTACCACAACCAATCATTTCTGGCTCTTTAGTCAGTAAGTATAGTACCGTTTACCAATTTTGTCGAAATGGATAATTAATGCTCTGTAAGCATCAATCTTGAGAGATTGGGTTTTTGTTTCTTTTATATTTCTTTTTTTCCACCCCGGTAATGTAAAAGTTTCCATCCGTAATGTTTAAAAATATCCACTATAGATGTCAATTAAAAAATTTTCAAACAGCAAAATTGCAATAAAAATTAACAATTTCACAATCAATGTCAAACGTCTGTGTTGAATAAATATTGAAACTATTAAAAAATGTCTTCATTTTTATCTCGCTAAGGAAATTCCAGAATAGGATCACCGGTTATGACCAAAATAAAAATTAAAACATGTATTTGTATTTCACTACAGTATATAACATAAGAAGTCAGCCATACGTTCGTTAGCTAGTTTTCAGTGCATTGCAGTATAAATTACAAATCAAAGTAACATTTGAAAAATATGTTTTTTCAATTTTGTTTTAATTTTTCACTATTCAGTGAAAATTTTATATTGTTCTCGTCAACATTGCATATTTTGTATATTGTGTTTAGTTTACATTTTCAAAAATTTTAACATTGGAAGATCAAATATCAGCCATAAGACAAGTTGGAACATCTAAACAGTGAGACGCAGGTCGTAAAACTGATCGATTTTGAGCCGCTACTTCAAAAACTACTGAAAAGTTATAAGAACGAGACGCATGAGTTGAATTTCAAATGACATCGTTTGGGGTAACAAATATTATGAGATGTGGTTATTTAATGCCCAAATTCCACAGGCAAGTGTATCATCAGATTGGTTTACTGCTTTCAGTAGCCGAAGAAAATTAAACGTTTTTGCAAATATTATTTATGGACAATGCTCAAAGGGCCCTAAAATAGCAGCTGCATTTTTCGGAACAAAGACTACCTGGTGAGATGTTGTTTTCAGCAGACGAGATAATCAAAACAAGCAACATGTGCTAAAATAAAGCAATGGTTCGATTCAATTTAATATCCCAACTCAGTTTGCGAACTCTTTTTGCCATAATTTTAACTACGTCTTCCAATCCGCAAAAACCTATGGTAAAATTCAAGATTGAAAAACCAAAGATTTTCAAAGCAAGCATCGCCGATAATTCTCGTCAATTTTGCCCGTCGTTCCAAGGCGATCAGAAGCGCTTCAATTCAATTCATATAAAGCCAATATATGAATTGAATTGAAGCGCTTCTGCTCGTCTTGGAACGACGGGAAAAATTTGACGGCTCACCCAAACTGCTCCTTTGAAATCTCAACACGCCAAAGTTGTGCAACGAAACCAGACTTTCCATGAAATAACTGATACCGAATGTGATTGAACCAACAAGAACTAAACAGTAGTCACATTAAATAATAATGAGTGAGAAATCATTTCACTAGATTCTGAAACAAAAGGGCACAAGCTACAAAACTCAGTCGGGAAAGTAAAGAGTGCTTTGCCAAGAAAATCAATCTACAAATGATACAATGGTTTTAAAACAAACTAATACGTGGCATTGTGTTCATAGGACATTTAAAATAATAACCTACATAGGGACTTAAACATGGAAAATGAAAATGAAAATTACCAAATAATACAAACAAACACATTCAGCGAATACTTCCGCATCCAAATCCCAACACACGTAATTTATTGGATACCACCAATGCAATAAAAAAACTTCAAATTCAGGAATCTTTGGATGGAAAATTAAACTTTATTATAAAAAAAAATTAAAAATAATTTTACAGGTCAAAGTTGGCTCTTTACTAAAATCTTTTGCGGGGATTGAACTCACAACCATGGTGTAAACACGTATTACAATTATTACAAACAATTAAAATTTACCTTGTAAATTCAAACGGGAGTAACAATTAGGTGTGCTACACCTCAACACATGAAGATTTTAATTTATGAAAGATAAATCATTTTAAATCAGCTGTACACAATATAAAATATAAATTAATCAAATATTTAAAGGGTCTAAATACCAACATGTCTTCAAATTATTTCAAAATTATACACTGTGAAAGTTTCATTTAGTTTAAACTTTTGAGCCCTTCGGATTTAAAAGAAAACTGTCTCAACTCTCAAATAAAAAAGGATCTCTAATTAACAAAACACTCTACACAAAATTTAAAAATATTTACGCTTGTGGTTTTTTTTGCGTATATTATTCATCCTATTTATAAATCATTTTGCTACAAAAACAGGAAGATTCAACAGGAATTGTATATCCTTTTTTTAAAATCCTTACAACTTGTACGTTCAAATTTATATATACAGTCATACCAACCCAAATACACACAAACACATTTTTTAAAGAAAAACCAAAGCAAATAGTTCCACCCAATTACAGATAATATATTCCCCGGAAAAACCGAAACACAAAAATAACCAAAAAATATTATTTTTTGATTCGTTTAAAATTAATTTAATTTCATTTTGATTTTACCAACAAAAAATATTGAAATAAATTGTGAGGGTTGAATACTAAAAAAAAGTGATAATCAAATATTTAAAAAATATTATCTATTAATGCCTCATTTAAGATTGACAAATTTAATCCAGTCAACCGCAGTCACACAATAAAGTGTCTTAGAAATGCCCAAAATTTTTGTTATCTTTCGTTGGGTAAATAAAGAATTTATCATTTTCCAAAGTAGCTATAGTTTTGTAAACTATTAAATATCCAGAAATAGACTCTATATTATTAAGAGTTTTTCCAAACTTTTCAAAAAAATTACAATATTTTATTTTGATTTTGTGTTTGTTTAGTATCACTTCGATCTCGGCGATGGCAATACCAACAAACTTATAAAAAAAGGGTTCAAAAACTTTTCTTCATCTTAGTTTTTCTTTTTCCCCCTTTTCTTTGGCTGATTATACTTTCATATTTAGTTTGAGTTTTTGACGAGATATTAATGTCACCCCTGAGGGTGATAATAACAATATTATTAATGATTATATGTTTGTAAAATAAAAATAACAAATTTGTTATAGTAACAATTTAGGCAGTTCAATTTTATTTTTATTAATTGGAAATGAGAAAATGTCGGTATTCGTATAAACAAATATAAACAAACACAATTAAAAGAAAATTTGTAATTTCGTCATTATGGAAAGTGAATGCGATGTGTGGTTACCAAAAAAGCTATCAATACTACTTTTGAATATGTTTTCGCTGGCAGCACCAAATATTATTTGACACAATACTTTTATGAATCCAAAGCATTTCAAAAGGAAGCAACTTGGTCGGTCCTTTCGGAACTTATAGGACATAAGTTTTTGCACCAGTGCAAAAACCGTTTTTTGAAGAGGAATTAGAAAAACCTATTTGAATTGGAAAATCATACACAATATCTGTTTGATGGTCCTATCGAGTAAAACATTTTGTTTCAGATACTCAACCGATTTTGCTAGTAGCAATTAATATTTTCTAGAGACATTGAATACATTTCACGGGTTCAATGAATGAGGCGAAAGTTCCTAGATTACAAATTGAACAGCTTTTATCAGACTCAGCCTTCCAGTTTTGCAAATGTGTTTTCAACTATCAAATGATATTCGAAAACTTGTCCGAAAATACAAAAGCAATGATCAACAAAAGCATAGAAGAAAGTAACCATTCAATAAAGTTAATCGGCCGTACTCAGCAATGAAATAAGTTTGATAATAGATTTAACTTTCAAATTACTTTGAAAAGTGAACCAAATGCAACTAAACTTTAACAATATCCATAAGCCTGGCAGATTTCTTGGTTAGTACCAGCCATCATTCAGGAAGACGTTATTTTAAAGCATCTGGCTACAAAAATTGAAAAAAACGGAGCTTTTTTGATTTGTTGATGCATCGTAGCAGTCCTACTAAAGGCCTACTTAAGGCCTTCTTAAAGAGGTGGTATTATTCCAATATAGTCGTGGGCTCGTTTTCCCAGTATTTTTTGCATTAGCCAACCTTTGTGACCAATAGGGCTACACAAATCGACCAATAGGACCAATAGGACCAATTTGTGACCAATAGGAACAACCAATCGAGTTCAGTTATAATTCGTTCTTTTTCAGAACAGCTTCATTTCTAGTCAAAGTGGAATATCCCAAGTTGCTTGTTGAAATCAATTCAATATTGGCCGGCAAAACATGGATTTTTTTCATGCGATTGCTTTAGCTTATTCTGGGAGTAGTAAACTTAGTTTATTGGTTAAATCGATGCTTGCTGATAACAGTTATAAAAATGCCTGAAGTAGGTCAAATACGTCAGAAGTAAGGTGAAAGGAGAACTATAAGGAGGTTAAAAATTACGTCAAAAATAAATAAAAATTTAAGACAAATGTAAGTTAATATTTAAATAGGAAGTCTAAAGTATGTCAAAAGTAAAAACAATCCAAAGAATGTCAAAAGTAAGGCAAAAATTATTCAAAAATATATCAAAAGTATGAAGCAATTAATTCAAAAGTAAGTCAACATTACAACAAATGTAAGTCCTTCTGACAAAACTAAATCGCAACTGAATCTAAACTAACTTAAAATTAGGTTATATTTATGACCAATGTATGATTTATATTCATAAATGTAAATGGGCATATCCAAAACCAACACAAATATTTTAAACAAGCCCTGTTGTACCAATACATATAATATACAAAAAGTATACTAAGAGTAGGTGTAAGTGTCAAAAGAAACAAAAAAGTACAGTAATGTTATTTTTTTACTATGAATTGAGAGAGTGTGAGTGCGTTTTATACATCCAAAATTACAAACAACAAAAATAAAATAACAAACGACAACTATGTTGTTGCATTGCATGAGTTTTTATTTAGTTAATAATAACAAAATACAACACATACACAATACAAATGTTTGTTTTGTTTTGTTTTGTTATATTTGAGTGTGAGAGCATTTTATATACGTTTTTTTTCCCTGATACAAATTTTGAAGTGTACCGTTTGTTTTAGTACATCTGTGTATGAAACCTACAGCATGGCTTGTTAAACATTTGTGTTGGTTTGGCTACACTACATTTACATTTATTAAAGTATGCATAAGGTAGTGACCGCAGTTAATTCAATTTACGATAGTGTAAAATGTTTATACGGGTGCACAAAATCAATAATTCAGTAATTCAGTGTCTTGTAATTAAATATTGGTTAAACAAGAACAACACTTTTTTTTTAGTGAAAAGAAAGTCGAAAGTTAGTTAAAAGTAAGACAAAACGTAAAACGTAAATAAGAGAAAAGTAGATCAAAAGTAACCTTAAGTCAAAAATAAGTTAAAAGTATGCCAAACGTAAGACCAAAGTAAGACATAAGTTAGTCTAAAGTAAGTCAAAAGTAAGTAAAAAAAAATCATAAGTCAAAATAACTCAAAATTTTAAAAAATATCAAAATAAGGACAAAAGTCAATCGAAAATAAGGAAAAATTAGGTCAAAAGTATGTCAAAAATAAATCAAAAGTAAACCAATTATAAGTCATAAGTAAGCCAAAAGTAAGCCAAAAGTAAGCTAAAAGGAAGTCAACATTAAAACAAATGTAGGTCACAAGTTTGTCAAAAGTGAGTCAGAAATAAATCAAAAGTAAAACAAGTCAATCGAAAGTTAAAAGTAAGACTAAGGTAAGTCAAACTTAAGTCAAAGATAAGTCAAAGGTATGTAAAAGGTAAGTCAAAGATACATCAAATATAAGTCAAAGGAAAGTCAAAGGTAAGCCAAATGTAAGTCAAAGGTAAGATAAGGATAAGTCAAAGGAAAGTGAAAGGTAAGCTAATGGTAAGTCAAAGGTAAGTAAAAGGTAAGTCAAAAGTAAGTCGTAGATAAATCAAAGGTAAGTCAAAAGAAAGTCAAAAATACGTCAAAGGTTAGTCAAAGATAAGTCAAAGGTAAGTAGAAGGTAAATCAAAAGTTAGTCAAAAGTAAGTCAAACGTAAATCAAAAGTAGGTCAAAAGTAAGTCAATAGTAAGTCAAAATCAAGTTAAATCTAAGACAAAGGTAAGTCAAAGGTAAATCAAAGGTAAGTCAAAGATAAGTCAAAGGTAAGTCAAAAGTGAGTCAAAAATAAGTCAAAGGTGAGTCAAAAATAAGTCAAAGGTAAGTAAAAGGTAAGTCAAAAGTAAGTCGTAGATAAGTCAAAGGTAAGTCTAAAGTAAGTCAAAAATAAATTTAGTAGTAGGTCAAAAAAGGTCAAAAGTAACTAAAAAAAAGTCACAATAGAAAAAAAAATCGGTAATAGTCAAAAATAAGCCAAAAAAAGTAAATAGTTAGTAAAAAGTAAATCAAAATTAGGCAAAAACTATAAGTCAAAGGTAAATTATAAATAAGTCATTTTAAGTCAAAAATATTAAATGTAATCCAAAAGTAACTCAAAATAAAATCCAAATGAAATCAAAAACAAATTAAAAGTATTTCAAAAGACTTAATTAGGTTCAAACTAAGTACAAAGTAAGATATGAATAAGTCTGAAGTAAGTCAAAAGTAATTAAAAAAAAGTCATAAGTAACTCAAAGTAGCACAAAATTAAATAAGTATCAAAAGTAGGACAAAATTAAATCGAAAATAAGAGGCAAAAGTAGGTCAAACGTAAAATAAGAAGATCAAAAATAAGCCAAAAGTTACTCAAAAGTAAGCCAAAAGTCAAAATTAAAACAAATATAAGTCATAGGTTTGTCAAAAGTGAGTTAGAACTAATTCAAAATTAAGTAAAAAATAAGTCCATTGTAAGTCAAAATTAAATTTGGCGATATTCAAAAGTGATTCACATGTATTTCAAAATAAAGTCTAGAGTAGGCCAAAACTAAGGTAAAAGTAAGTCAAATGTAAGTTTTACGTAAGTCAAACTTAAGTCAAAGATAAGTTAAAGGTATGTAAAAGATAGGTCAAATAAAAATCAAAGGTAAGTCAAAGTTAAGTCAAAGGTAAGTCATTGGTAAGTCAAAGGTAAGTCAAAAATAAGTCAAAGGTAAATCAAAGATAAGTCAAAGCTAGGTAGAATATAAATCAAAAGTTAGTAAAAAGTGAGTCAAAAGTAAATCAAAAGTAGATCAAAAATAAGTCATAAGCAAGTACAAAGTATTCCAAAAGTAGGTCAAAAGTAAGTCAAAAGCAAGACAAAATTAAATTTAAAAAAAAGTAAGTCTAAAGGAAGTAAAATGATAGCCAAAATTGATTTACTAGTAGGTCAAGAAAGGTCAAAAGTATGTCACAAATAATACAAAGTAAATCGGTCTTATGTCAAAAATATGCCAAAAAATGTGAAAAGTCAGTAAGAAGCAAGTCAAAATTAGGCAAAAACTATAAGAAAGGTAAAACATAAAAAAGTCATTTTAAGTCAAAAATAATTAAGTCATAAATATTAAACATAATAGTGAGTCAAAAGTAGCTCAAAATAAGTCCAAAAGAAGTCAAAAATAAGTTAAAAGTATTTCAAAAGTAAGACAAAAGTAATGCAAAGTTAAGAAAAAAATAAGTCAAAGGTAAGTTCAACATAAGTCGAAAGTTTGTTAAAAGTAAATCAAAAGTGAGTCAAAAATAAGTAAAAAATAAGTTATGAAAAATTAAAAAAGATTATATCGTGTAATTAGGACCCCTGTAGATTTAAAAAAAATGGGTAGTAATAAATTAGAAGAATACCCGAGACTTTCGTAATCACATCCACCCATCAATCAATTACCCTTTTTTTTTTTGTCTATTATTTGCACTACAATCGTCACGACTCGGTGTGGCTTGCTCGGTTTTCATCATGCATAAACATATTAGGTCAACATAGGATTTAAATACTATCATGCACCGACCGTAAAATAATAAACAAAATTATGCAAAAGTTTGTGGATGTACATAGCTTTGATAACACCACGTTTGTATGAAAAAAAATTGCAAGTGCCAAACGGTATAAATATTTTAAAAAACATTTCTTTTGGTGGCAAAATCTTAATTTTCAATTTTAAAATCGATCATTTTTTTACATTTTTTTTTTGGAAAATCATCTTCGACTTAAAAACGGATGGTGGAAAATTAGACGAGATATGCTAAAATAAAATCTTAAATCGTTGATGTTTTTTTTATATACAAGCCAATGTTGTATTTACCACGCTTTCCCTGGTTGATTGGGTCAACAATTTAACCATATCAATAAATTAACCTGCAAAATTTATTTTCTGACCGATTAAATGCCAACCAAAATTAAATTTTATGAAAATAAATTACAATACCTGTACAAATTTCCCGTTAGATGATCATCAATTTTTCTACATTTGGTTACAACCGGTTTGAAACCAAGCTTCGAATAATGCGCACATTTCACTTCACCATACATGCACATAAATATTTGCATAAATTCGTTTCTATATGTTTGCAATTAATGTCTGGGATAAGAAATATGACTTCATTTCTTCTAAAAAACCGAGGTAAATCGCCTCAGCGATGAATTCGCTTAAAATTTCACAAATTAAATTTCTCTACTTATACACCACACTAAGCACAATGCACTTCAACTTTTTAATTACAACTGAGCGAAATTACAAATTAGGGTGAAAAAATTATCAAAAACAAAAACGAGTTTTAGACAAAATCTAGCCTATAAAGGTATAACAAATGTTAATATTTAGTGACTTCCAAAACAAAATCGGTATCGAAAGATGTAATAGGGCCATATTATAAATAATTTTGGGTCATTGTAAATTCCAGGGTGGGTCAGCGATGGTGATAGGATGTAAATAATTCGGCACTTTTTTTCTGCAAATTCTTTGAATTTTTCGATGATATTACGGATTGAGCTAATATACTGGTGGTTCTTGTCGATAGCAAGAGTTTTAATTTTTTTTAACTGGTAAATCTTTGGTGAGACTCTTTGAAATATGAATTCGACAAGTAGGTACTTTCAAGATCATGTCTTGTTAGTTTTTATATTATCTTAGGTTTGTTTTCTTTAGAATTTTAATCGTTTAGCGGTTTTTAATCGATCGTCAACATAGGTGTTGAAGTTTTTTTATTCTTTAGTATAAGCTCGGTATTTTGTTCACTTTCTATGTCTTCGAAAATCCAATGGAAACATAGGTTTATCGGAAATGATTTCATGAATTGTATGACCCATACTATCGAAACTATTTGTGAAATATGGCTATATATGGCATATATTTTTGATATTCCAATCATAATTCTATTATTAAGTATCTAAAGCTTACCCATTGTATCATCCTATCAAGAAGACCATAGTGAAAGCTTGTGTTCTATGAACAGCGACGACTTCAGTTAACGGCTGATAATACCAGTCTTGGTCATTTAGATCCATTTGCAGAAATGCTATATTGGAATCTACTGGAACATTTAAGTGCAATAACTGCCAAATGACTAAATTGTGATCATCACAATTTAGCCGTAAAACCGTATTTTCTAGTCCCAATAGAGGAAAAATATAAGTCAGGAATGTCACGATGAAGTTCTTCAGGCTCTTGAAGTGCTGGTTGGAGAAGCAACATGCCATACCAAAAAGGTTTTACCTCTATAAAAATGCTGAAAGTCTCTTATCGGAGGACACAAATGGTAGTGTATAGCCTTTTAAGTTAAATAGTAGAGAGTGTCATACCCAAAAGGAAAAAAGTGTTGTTTGGGTGTTTTGCCGAATTCAAGAAATTAATGAGCTGGATTTTGAATGATATGTTCCAGTTGGGTAGGAAATGTGAAGAAAGGTCATATTGGAAAAGGCTGAAGCAATGATATGAAATGTTTGTTTTGAAAAAGCCATTAAAGTAGTAGAGTTTTCACTAAAAGTTGGAATAGTCTGATATATCAGAAGACGTCACAAATCAAACGGAGAAGATGATGTTGATCCAACAAAATCTTAATCACTTTGAAGATGTGCAAGAATTAAAATTCTCATGAAAACAGTACGTGATTTGGACGTTATTATTGTATGCCAACAATATAAGAAGTTGAATAGTAAAACTTGTGCAGCTCGTTCAAAGCGCTCTGCTGTCTGGGCCTTTGGGAAGTTATCCTTTAAAGAAAATACTAGCGGTGCTCATTATGATTTTGTAAGACGTAACAAGGATAGTTTTCAGATATTAAGCTTCAACGTCTTTTTAGCTCGCCTGGCGAGTGACGCACGCAATCATAACCCTTTTCTGATTTCGAGTCATTTAAATAACTAGGCCGTTGAATAGGAGAACTTAGTTCCTAATAATAAAGATAAAGATCTACTGAAAGAATTTTCGTTATTTCCAGTGGTAAAGCTGAATGGTGGTAACACCACCACATTTTGTAGGAGAGGTGATAGCTGATCTGACATGGTTCAATGAGTGCCTTTCAACTAAGGAATTTAGTTAAAAATTAATGATCTGTACACATACTGTAAACAGCAAACAATTGTGTGCTTCTTGCATGATGGAAAACAACTAAGAAAGGTCTCCAAAAATAAGGAAATTTAATGGCTGCAAACATGAAAGTTTTGACATAAAGTTTTTTTTGGTTTTCATGTTGGTAACTAAAATTTTGTCAGGAACTGCAGATAATCAGCTGTTTCAGATGACAGATTGCATTACAATAGTAATTAAACATCGATGGTTTTAAAAACTGTGCAAAAGGATAGACCGGTATCCTTAAGGCAAGCTATATAGAGTAGTTATGACTCTGGTCAAGTTTACAAATAATGTCAGCTCGTCGTGCCCAGAATTATTGAAAAATATTGTCTCAACGTGTTTTCTGTAATTGCTTGGTTATGTGAGAATCATCGAACCAAGAGCGAGCAAGAAGTAATTCCATCAGGGTCACTAGAGGTGATTCTAAAACCGTGTAGCAAAGTTTGAAATATGACGCACGCAATTAAGGGGTTTAGTCCTGAAAAAAATATCATTATAGCGTTGATAACTGTGGGCCGTGCATATGCAGAGCAGTTTCTTAGATTGTGTAATATGTGCCTAAAGGAAAGATTATACTATTTGCACTGAAAAGTCCATCGGCTTGATTTTGTGCCAAAACGAATCAAAACATTAGAAAACCCATCATCATACCATCCAATCTGCTGGCTGGATAAGGTTTGCAAACTATTAAAGAGAATCATATAGAAGAGAGGTTCTTTGCAAATATTTTGTGGTGGCCACATTAGAGGTTAAAAGTGCCTTTAACTTGGCTAGATGGGAGTGCATATTAGCCAAGCTGCTAAATAAAGAGGTATCCAAGTATTTAACAAGGCAGATGGTTAATTACTTTAGACATAGTGTTTTTAAGTACGAGAGTAGAGAAGGAACATCATATTACCATATAAACGGAAGAGTACCACAAGAGTCAGTGCATCAGTTTTAAACTGCAGATACCTGAAGAAGTAAAAGGGATCTGTTTTGCGGATGATATGGAAGTTGGTGTGATGGCAAAACATAAAGGGGAGGTAAAAGAAATATTTACATGGAGTGTAAGAGTACTTTAGGATTGGATATCGTCTAATAGTTTGAAATTGGCAGAACAGAAGGTGAAAATAGTCTTAATCTTCAGTAGGAAAAGGATGCAATGATGAAACTCTACTTCAAATCAATGAAAACCAACTTTAAAATTGTTCTAACACTTAGATTTGAAAAAATTTAGGTAAAACTGCAACAAGCATATTAAGTGATCTGAACCATATAACACGCGAAAGCACTTTAAAGGAAGCGTTGAATCCTACCAAACTCCTATAATCGAAAACAAAAATTAATTTTATTAAAGTATTATATCAAGATTATCGCCCCAAACAAAAAAAAAACAACCCAGCCCCTCTGTTACCTAAAATTGATGAATATTAAATTAGTTTCAAATTTCAGCAACATTTGAAAGCAATAAACATTTTATTTATTATTATTTTGTAATTAAATTAAAACATTTCAGGCGTGATGAGTACATATACACAACATGTACTTGAAAGATTGAAGAAAATTGATGACATAACAAAAAAGAAATGAAAACGCAACAGTGTCAGCATTGGATGGATTTTAATGAGTTTTCCGATACTAAAGATTCTCGATACGTTAACATTTTCCCTTAATGCGTATAACCCCGAAAATTTATTATTTATTTTTTTTTTAATATATCATCTGAAGAGGTATATAGACAGATTTAACAATTTAACAAAATAAAAAAATAAAAACGCGCTCATGTAATTGATATACTGCGAGTTATGTAATGCGAGGAATCAAAAAAATTATTTATAGAAAATTTAATGATTTTTAATTTTCCATTTTATTTATATCACATTCATTTTTTTTTTTCGGAAAATATAATTATTTTATTATTCAAATACAAATTCGTTTTTCATTTTTTTTAATTTTCCTCATGAAAACATTTCAAGAGTTGGTTTACATTATTAATTTAATTTTTTTGAAATTTTCAATATTACATTTTTTGTTGTTGCATAATAAAATGTCGAATAATTGAAATATGAACATAATTTTGTGAGAAAATGTATGCTATAAGTATCTTATCTTTATCTACTTTAAAGAGTAGACTTTTTGTTAGGGTGAATCACTTTTATGTTACCTTTCGATGAATATATACGTTTTGGTAATTGACACCATTTTCATGAAAAATGGAAAAAAAAGTTTAATGAGTTTTGAAAATTATGGAAAACAAAAAATAATTATTTGGATAATAGCATTCTGTTATAAGGTGCCAGTTCTGGGTAATGTTTGTTTGTTCTCAGTTATATTTAATTTCATACTGAAAGGTACTTCTAATCTGACCTCGACTTAAAAAGCATATTTTGAGTATGATAGCTGAATCCTTTTAAAAGCCTATAACAAATTTACCATTATAAAAAAGACTTACAATGAGTAAAATGAGAAAATTTATGTAACTGTTGCTTCCTAAAAATACCACTGTTCAACTAGACATGGCAACAACTAGAGTAAAGTTCTATATGAAATCCAAAGTTTTGTGTTCAAACATGATAAGAAAAATAATCTTAAATCATCATCCAGAACATCTAGAGAAACCTACCTTTTAGGATTGATGAATATTTTTTAAACCACTTTTAAAAATTTGCTGACTAACCATAATCATTCATAGATACAAAAAAATATCGTTGAATATTTCAAGCTTCCTAGAGTAAAAGCCAGTTCAAATATAACGTCAAACATTCTGATAACTGAATTGACCTTTGCACTAGTGTTGCAATCCACTATAAATCCACTTATTTTTTTTAAATTCTTTTTTGTTCCCACTAATCATCAAAAAGATGTCAAAATATTTGTAGCACATTTACTGAATTACTAGACTAAAATTGAACCCCAGATGATTTTTAAATATCTCAATTTTTGATTCTCACTTTTTGACAAGTTAGTTTCATAAACTGAACTATCTTTCAGGCCTTGTTTCATTTGCTTTATAGCCGATGTGAGTTTGTCACAGGATAGGCCATTAATGCTCGAGTCAATATTAGTCATTTTTCAAATACAGTAATTGACACTCGTTGAACATGGAGCAAATCAAAGAAACCCGAAGGTTACCGTTCTGGTCCTGAATGGCAGTCGAACTAGGTCTAAAACTATGCAGTAACCCATAACTCTTTTAAAGATGTAGTATTAACCATGCTGATTGCTGGGTTACTGTAGTTGCAAGACTGTAGCGTTCCTCCATTCAATGTGGATAGTCAACCTCCTATATATTTTAATTAGTAGTCTCATACGACTAGAATGATGCGGTAAAATTATAGAGACAACCATACTCATTATAAGTATTTAACGAGGCAAAAGCGTGCAAACCACAAGGAATTTTATACAATTAGATACTCTTCACTGAATAATGTTCAGTTTTAAGGCCAATGCGGAATTGCTGATTTGCTTAACTTTTAAATTATTTAATCACTGAATATGTGGAAAACTAAATAACTAAATTACTAAATAACTAAATTACTAAATTACTGAATTACTAAATTACTAATTTACTAAATTACTAAATTACTAAATTACTAAATTACTAAATTACTAAATTACTAAATTACTAAATTACTAAATTACTAAATTACTAAATTACTAAATTACTAAATTACTAAATTACTAAATTACTAAATTACTAAATTACTAAATTACTAAATTACTAAATTACTAAATTACAAAATTACTAAATTACTAAATTACTAAATTACTAAATTACTAAATTACTAAATTACTAAATTACTAAATTACTAAATTACTAAATTACTAAATTACTAAATTACTAAATTACTAAATTACTAAATTACTAAATTACTAAATTACTAAATTACTAAATTACTAAATTACTAAATTACTAAATTACTAAATTACTAAATTACTAAATTACTAAATTACTAAATTACTAAATTACTAAATTACTAAATTACTAAATTACTAAATTACTAAATTACTAAATTACTAAATTACCAAATTACTAAATTACTAAACTACTAAATTACTAAATTACTAAATTACTAAATTACTAAATTACCAAATTACTAAATTACTAAACTACTAAATTACTAATTTACTGAACAACTGAATCACTGAATAACTAACTGAATTATTGAATTATTTAGATGATAAATTAGTTAATTACAGAATTACTGAATTACTAAATTCCTGAATTAATGAGTTACTAAATTTCTAAATTACCAAATAATTGAATTACTGAGTTACTTAGTTACTAAATTACTGAATTACTAAATTACTGAACTACTGAATTATTTAATTACAAAATTACTGAATTACGGAATTACTGAACTAACGAATTGCGGAATTACTGAATTAATGAATTATGGAATTATTGAATTACGAAATCACTAAATAACTGAATTCCTCGTATTTAGTTACCGAATTACTGAATTACTAAAGTACGGAATTACTGAATTACTGATTTATTGAATTTCTGAATTCCTGAATTACTGTATTACTGAATTACTGAATTACTGAATTACTGAATTACTGAATTACTGAATTACTGAATTACTGAATTACTGAATTACTGAATTACTGAATTACTGAATTACTGAATTACTGAATTACTGAATTACTGAATTACTGAATTACTGAATTACTGAATTACTGAATTACTGAATTACTGAATTACTGAATTACTGAATTACTGAATTACTGAATTACTGAATTACTGAATTACTGAATTACTGAATTACTGAATTACTGAATTACTGAATTACTGAATTACTGAATTACTGAATTACTGAATTACTGAGTTACTGAATTACTGAATTACTGAATTACTGAATTACTGAATTACTGAATTACTGAATTACTGAATTACTGAATTACTGAATTACTGAATTACTGAATTACTGAATTACTGAATTACTGAATTACTGAATTACTGAATTACTGAATTACTGAATTACTGAATTACTGAATTACTGAATTACTGAATTACTGAATTACTGAATTACTAATTTACTGTTCTACTGAATTACTGAATTATTGAATAACTGAGTTACTGAATTACTGAATTACTGAATTACTAAACTGCTGAATTACTGAATTACTGAATTACTGAATTACTGAATTACTGAATTACTGAATTACTGAATTAGTGAACTACTGAATTACTGAATTACTGAATTACAGAATAACTGAATTACTGAACTACTGAATTATTGATCTACTGAATTACTGAATTACTGAATTACTGAATTACTGAATTACTGAATTACTGAATTACTGAATTACTGAATTACTGAATTACTGAATTACTGAATTACTGAATTACTGAATTACTGAATTACTGAATTACTGAATTACTGAATTACTGAATTACTGAATTACTGACTTACTGAATTACTGACTTACTGAATTACTCAATTACTGAATTACGGAATTACTGAATTACTGAATTACTGACTTACTGAATTACTGAATTACTGAATTACTGAATTACTGAATTACTAAATTACTGAATTATTGAATCACTTAATTACTAAATTACCGAATTGCTGAAATACTGAACAGCTGAATGACTTTTAAATTATAATGCAACACCAACAAATTGACCAACTCATTTTGCCAATAAATTTAAATGTAACGCTTCACAATATCATAACCCGCATTTTGCAATGTTTTAAAACAATTATGGAGAGGTCTGGATAATTAATGAAAATCTCTTAATCAAGAATTTCCTCTACATCTTAACAATAGTAAACCAATTCCCAACAATAATAGTGCTTGAAGAGATTGCAAATGCTTTAAGTAAGGAAATACTAATTAAAACTTTTCTTAACGGTGCTGCTGTGAAGAAAAGTTTTAATTAATATTTAAATAATATTTAAGCTTCCGGCTGGGCCTAACAATTATTCCTTCGAAGAATCTTCTAGCACATTAGCATAAATTCCCTGAATGGAAAAACTTAAATTTTGATGGATACACATTACTCAGTACTATGGTAAATGTATAACGTTTAATTGCTTTTTTCCGATTATCTGCAATTTGCTTATATATTTTTCTGCTGAGAACGGACGGTTTATGTATCAAAAAGGACAAAATATGAGCTGGGATTTTCTATAAAAAAAACTTCAACAATAATATGATTCTCAGAATCTATAGTAGGTATATGTTTAACAAATTCCACAACCAAACGAAAATTGTTTGTGGTGTGTGTAATGGGTCCTCTCATTATATTATTAGATTGAAAATGTATTTGTTCCATAGGCAATCAAACGAGTTGAAATCGCCTTACAAATTAAACAATGTTGTATTTTCCTTCTTTATCTATCGTTGGAAAGCATTGTAAAGAAAGACAACAGTCACTACACTTCCAGGACAAGCATTAATCTATAGTTTTCTACACCTTGGATAATTCGTTAATAAAATCCTGCGAAAGTCACAGTATAAATTACCTTTCTTTCTCAAAAGTTAGTTAACACCACCAAGATGCATTCTTCGAACGGCAAGTTGGTTAAGATGTATTCCAAATAACAGCCAAGTAATCATAATGATATTTGCGATATCAGTGTTTCAAATTATGTGGATTTTTGTCTCACAATTCAACTTGAACCTGCTTGTTTATACTGTCAACAATCAAACTCTAAAAGAGAGAAAACCGATCCATTTTAAGTGTGAGACAGATTTGCATTACAAATGACTACCGCCGTTGGGAAGACCATATCCATAGAAAAAATATTACCTTGCATAAACCGTTATTTATTATTCTCCTTATTTTTCTATGTTTAGATATTTTTTATTTATTTATTTTGTTTACAACAGGTATAACTTCTAGAGTGGCTAATAAAAAAATGGCCTAGAAATGTTAATAAAAAAATTCAATTTCACAAGATATATCTGACATGAACTGAATCAACAGTATGGCTCCAATGGAATCGAACCTAAGCATTCGGATTATTCTATACAACCTGAAGACTGCAACTCATTTTCTACCTCGAGGAGCCATCTTCGCCGATTGTGACCTCTGCGATGCAAAATGGGTCCCCTCTCAAAAATGGCTCAAAAAACGATTAGGATCGACCCGCAGAACGTGATCTAGCCAACATACTCTCCGTTCATTTATTTCATGAAAAACATCAGAAATTATCATTCTCGTGGAGAATTAGAATTAGATAATCGAAGATCATAGTCGTGGTTCCTTCACCGCCATTTCTCAGTTATGCTGATCCTACTACTTCCTGGAATTTAGCTGGAATATTCCAGTTTATTTGAAGAAATTGATTTCTGGTACAACCGATTCCGACCGTGCTCATTTTGGCGATAACATTAAATCATTAACACATTGTTCTATCCATCGCTTCGATAGGTGCAAAGTTAGATAATAGAATTTCACAAAGCTACCAATTCATTCGAGAAGTGGAAGCAAAGGAGACTCAACGTACAGCTTATGTAAGAGAACAAACTTTGATATTGAACATGGTGTTAGGGCGTAAGTCGGAGTAATCATGATACAGCATGCTTATATATTTAACAATGGTTTTTGTTAACGAGAAGGGCCAAGCACTATTTGAAAACGGCATTCGCATTTATCGAAAAAAAAACCAATAGATCCATCCAAACAGTTCATCAATTTGCATATTTTAAATCCTAACATAGATTTAATGAGTTATGCTATTTTGTTTCCTTATTACCAAATTGGTAATGTAAAACCTACGAAGGGCATTTAAATCTCGATAACACTTTTACTGCTAATCCAACATGGTTCAAAATAATCGATAACCTTAGGTTTATGAAGAAAGGTTAGATCTACCCGATTAAATGGCACGTGTTTTAAAAATTAACCATTAATTTTGGCCAAGATCCTCAATTACGGTATTTTTGAACCAGTTATAGCTTATGCCATTGAGGATAAAAAACAATCCCGCCCTTACGCACTTATTCTGGTAACATTACGAGCAGAGGACGAAGTGACACTTTTGGCAGCACAAATCAGTCGTACTGTCGTTTTGATTTGCCAACCTCTACAGTAAATGCACCAGAATACGAGACATATAATAAGAATGCGGGATATTGTAAAGCATTGCTCAAAAAACTCATCTAGATGTATTTGGCAAAACTATTTCAGCAAATCATGTTGTTTTAGCCAATCGTTACATTATTACATTGATGAGTCTGGTGGTTTAGGAAAGATCTTTCTTTATATGACATTGATTTCATTAATTTGAGGTAGGAGCTTATTTGCATGGCCGTTGATATCTTTTGTGAAATTGACTTCAACAAAAACTGAAGTCTTGCGTCAAGTATGATTATTCTATTTTCGACAAAATCACAATGCCTGAAAAAATGGACTTCCGCTGTTGCGTGAAACACGCACAGAAGAAAAGCCGACTTTAGAGACTTTTTATGCAATTCACAATTACTGCAAATGTGCGCAATAGACTAGCATATGTACAACAAGTGAAGCCAGCAGGCTGATATGGGAGGTCTACCTCTAGTCCCGGAATTTAATAAAGACAATATTATTATGAATTCTGAAACAAATGGTAGCAAATCAAAATATCGTGATATATTATAAAAACCACCTTCGGTAATGTATAACATTCTAAAGAACCAAATACCTTCAGGAATGCCTTCTTCTGAAAAAAAGCTTATGTAACGAAACCCGGTTAATAGTGGAAAGGCTTGTCGGTAATTTCTCTAGTTCAAATAGTATCAGAAAGTTATCGAAGCAAGATACTTCTAATTCCTCCAATTTATTAAGCTACAAACTTTACAATGATACCTTTAACGCCAGAATGATGCAAGTTCTACACTATTCACGCATATGCCGTTACGTTAAAAAATTTAGAGGACAAACTTTTGATTTTGAATGATTAAAAAATTATTTAGAATAAAATTAGACTTTTCTCAATTGAAAATATGTATCAGAATATATTATCCATATATCCTATTCGACAACACCTTTATTTCGTGCAGAGACATCTTCATTCGAAAAGAACGCAACACTTTTTGAGTGAATTTAATATGTATTACAAGAATAACTCAAATATCCTAATTCTCCTGAATCCGAAAACAAAACAAAAAATCTAATGAAGTTAAATTCTCACTCTCACATGACACAGCCCAGCTGAGCATAAACCAACCAAAGAAATAAAGAAAACACAAAAACAAATAAAACGCATGGTATATGCTCACTCTTACGCTCTCCTCATTCATTTCTATCCCTAATTTATTTATCCTCATTTGTGACGTTTTTGATGTTTAGTTTTATTTACTCTCGTTCGTCCTTTATTTTTGTTTTTTTGTTTTATGGGAATCGGTTTGTTTTTGTTGTTCAGTCAACGCGCGACTATTCGTGTGGATACAGTATTGATTTTTTGATGAAATTGAAACGCAAATTTTTAAATTTTTAAAATTTTGCATTCGATAAATTTTCACAAGAAAACGGGATAATATTTTTTTTTGTGCTCTCGTTTATGTTTTAGATTATGTTTCAAAGTGAAACGAAAAATAAAAAAAAAACATAAAAATCAAAAGGATATTTAGTTAGAGGAAAAAGCTTGATAAACTTTGAACTTTTTTGGGATTTTTGTTTTTGCGTTTTTCGATTTTCGGTTCTGTTGATGATGATTAAAAGTTGAGCAAATGAAAATTTCGAGAAAATTATGATGGCATTGAAGTTTATCGTTCGATCATAATATTATAACGAGTTATATTAGATACATGTGTAGATTTTGTACGTTAATATTTCAACGAAGGGTGCAACATGCTCTGGTATTGGTGTGAGATGATTTTTTATTTCGAAATTTTTTGGAAATCTTTTGCATTTAATTTATTTTTACTAATTAAAATTTGTATGTTTTATATGAAAACGGTTAAAGGTGTACTGTTTTATGTGCTTCGTAGTTATGACATTATTTTGTATAACTTTTGGTTTTATAGTTCTATGTTTGGTGAAAAAATGAAAGTGCAGCATTAATAATTTTAATTATCAATCGCATTCATGTGCTTCTTTACTAAAAGTTTATTTTAAATCAATTCATCAACTTTTGGTTTTCAAGCTTTGTTTATATAAACTTTGAAACTTTTGAGTTTCTACAAACAAGATATGAAAAATAGTTTTCCCATTCTACTTTTGTTGAATAAAAATTAAAAAAATGTTTTTTAAGGTTTTACTATACTCTTGAGTAGAAACCAGAAGCATTTGATTTGCACTCAAGTGGAAAGTTTTAAATATTCTTATGTTGGAGTAGATAAGTTTGAGTAGTTTTACGTTTACAACATATAACGATTAACCCGATTATTGGTACATTTTTTTGTATATTGGTTCTGGATTCAATTAGTAGTTGTTACAATTTGTATACTGAGCAATTACCGTATGCAGACGAACTGCTATTTTAGAAAATCGCTGATAAAAAGCAGGTAGGGTAAAACTTCCAAGCGAATTGCTTTATGTGTATGACTGAAGGAGAATGTGAAAACGGTTTTAAAATGGTAAAAGAAAATTTGAATGACGTTGTTAGGTCTACAAAATGAAAGGAAGTGTAGGTAGCTATAGATGCCTTTTAGTCTAGATTGAAAGTATTTTGACCGTACTTTAAGAGTTTTGATAATAGATATAATGTTTGACAAACTTGAAGCAAAGGCCAAAAAGATTAGTCGAATTTAATACTTGTGTAAGGTGATAGTCACATGATAGTTTTTGAAATGTGTGTTCTGTCCATTTCGTCTTATCCATTTTACCTGTTTGCAGAAGAAGCTTCTCATTTGTTTAGTTTGGCCAGAAGCATCTTATTAATCGTCTGAGGCTTTTATTTACAAACACCTGGCGTCTTAGTGAGATTTTCTGCGTGTTTTTCATGTTTCATAACATTTAGTAGTATTGATACTCGTCCTATCCATTTCTTCCGCGTATCGACGTATTTAGGAGTAAGCAGGCATATTCATATCATCAGCATAGACAAGATTGTTTAGCCGACTGCTTAGGTCTCATTGTATTCCATTTGGGCTTTTTAGAAATATTCTGCGCATTACATAGTAAAACAATATTGAGAAGCATTCCCGTTAGATGAAGTTTATTTCCAACATCCCGGTACAATTCTTTTATGTGTTCTACTATTTTCTTACTCGGAATGCCAATTCTGCTAAGTGCCTTTCAAATTCCGCTTCTATTAATAAAACCGCACGCTCGTTTTTAGTCCACAAAGAGTAAAGGTACAGTGGTAAGATCAATTATGATCTAATAAAGCCAGCTCATTATGTTTTAATACTTTTATTATGTCGTTGAGAACGGAGATTCCTCTCCAATTCTTGCATTCTCTTAAAAAGAGAGTATTTTTTTTAAAGGATAATTCTACCTGTTAAACTGTTGATTTTTTAAAGTTCGAGTTTCACCTGCTGCATCCCTAATTTGTGGTATGTAAATAATCTTTCCGATGACTTTTACTGACGTATTGATGTAGCGTACACATGTTTTTGTTTGCTGTTGATTCTTCAGCTGTTTCGAGAATGTCCTTAGTGTATTTTCTGCGGTCTAAAATGTTGGTCACTTTGCGCCATTTTCTTTATTTGTGAAAGTGTATCTTCGGATTGTCTTCTAATTTCTGCCGTGATTTGATGACACAATTGTTGCTTAAGTTGTTGGCATTATTCAATTTCATTACTGGTATAATCTTTTATCCATGGTTTCATCGTGTTGTTTTGGTATCCGAGTACACTAGTAGCTACCTAAGCGTAGGCTTCTTCTGTTTGTGACAATGTTTCAGTAACTTTGCCTGTTAATTTGAATATTGGTTTTACTAGTTGGTAATTGCTGTGCATGCCTTCTTCGCAAATTACTCTGGTATCTTGAAGGGATGATATCAGTTTATTGTTTACCAGAACGCGATCTAATTGGTTGGTTGTTCTATCATCAGCCAAGTTACAAGTTTACTTGTGTATGTTTTTTTGTGGGAAGTTACTGTCACCTATGAATATCTGTATTATGTATTATTCTAGTATTATAGGTTCCAATTTTTACGTTTAAATCTTCCTGGACAATTTTGAAGTCAATCCGGTGTGCATTAGATATTGTTACTTCCAATACTTTAAAATACCATACTGCTCATGGAATTCATCTTTTATTGTGTCATCGCAGATACGTAGCACTAAATAGTTCTAATATTTCGTATTTTCGAGTAGTATCTTGCTATTTTATTTATCTGCTTGCTGTTTTCTATTCGAGTAGTGCTTTTTTGCGCCTTTAGCTATTGTTAGTATATTCCTACACTTTGATCGTGTGAGTCGTGTCCAGCAGAGTGCATGAGGTAATAACCTGCACTCGTAGCTAGATCTCTACTGTGTTTGCATCTAACTTCTCTAAAGCCAAATATTTACTGGTGTTATACACTTGTTGCAATTAATAATGAGGTAAATAAATAGACAACTATTGTGGTTGGCCAATAATTTATACTTTTAGCCTTGAATTTAAAAAATGAACCTGATGCTTATTAAAACTGTAGGGCGCATGTCACATTTGAAAAATTTCAAAATTTATTTCAAGGCTCTTGAATAAAGTGACGAAACAGGGAATTGCTTTTTATTGTACCTAACGGAGATAAAACTAGACGACGTCACACTGTAATTAAGAAGTCATTAGAAAATGTATAAGTAAAAGTAGAGTTAATCCACCATCGAAGTGAAAGTAGAGTTAATCCACCACAAAACTTTGCTTTCATCCCAGTTGAGTTGGGATCCCGGTACATTACATACGATCACCTTGTTTGAAATATTTTTTGTAGACTTGGGTAAGCGCGCACTTGTCGGGCTCTTTTGAGGAGAAGAGACTGCTGCTCAAATTTATAATGCAAAAAGGTTATGAATCCAGGATATTATATTTCATAATTTAGAATATGTGCATTAATAGATGGCAATCGCAAAAATTCGGAATCCCGAGAACGCCAACGAATGGAATACAACAAAGGAAAAAGCACATTCAACAATTATAAGTTGTGTACGAAGAGTTTGACCAATAAAATATATTTAAAACAAGAAAGGAAGCAAAACGAATCGTATACAGCACCGAAAGAAGGTAATGAGAGTGATACACCATTTCAGAAAGTGTTTAAAAGTCTGTCGTCCACCGTATAGGATTTTATTCACAGTGCTTTCATAGTGAAATGGCCATGCTAGGTTGGAACACCAATTTTAGGGTGAAGTAGTTGTAATTGTGAATTTTTTACAAAATGTATTATCGTGGAAAGCAACGGGATTCAAAAGTGGAAGAGGCAAATTGGTTTAATTTTTATTCTCAATGAAGACAAGCTGTTGTATTTGGCCAACAAAGCAGAAGATTGCCATTTTCTAAAATTCTAATTTCACAGATAATGACAAAGCGAACTACAGCCTACCGACCAAAAATTACTCTTAAAAAAGGCAGTTATGCCATTGAAATGCTTAATGTTTATGTTGATCTCGACAATTATAGACCTAAAGTCGGTGTCAGTGTGTGCAAATCTAAACAGAGATTTTAAGAGCATTAGTCCAAGTCATTTGATTGGGGATATCAGCGTTGTGATCAACATGGCAAACCATCCAACCAAAAAAAAAAGTTAAAAACAAAAGCAAATGGAAAGATGCAGAAATATAAGGCTAGACTTTTAGCTTTAATCAAAAGTTTGGAGAGGGCTACAATTAAGTTTACTTTGATGCAAAATACGTTTTCCTATATTACAACTTACACAGGAAGGGATTTACATATGTCAGCCACCTAGTTTTATCGATGGAGACGACAAAAGTTACATGATGTTTACGTCAAAGAACATTAACACAGTTGACACTTGGAATACTTAGTTACTTGTTTGCAATATATGTTGATGATATATTGGTAGTTTATGACAAGAAAGTAGTTTAAAAAAAAGTTACAATCGAATTATAATATTGATAATCTTGGTTTTATTCTTAGGACCCTCATTCACCAAAGAATTGAGAATTGTCTATATGCTTGACCAAAAAATTATCTTTCGAACGTTGCAGCAAGATTTAATTTAAATTATTCCAACATGACCGACATTTTATTTAGTTCATTGAGTCTCAAGCAAACTAATGAGGAAAATTGCTTCGCAATAGCAGTTACCGTGTTGCAATTTAGTATTTGTTATCGCCCATAGTAATCAGAGAAATAAGTTGAAGTACCTAGTTAGGTGCGGTCAACCAAATATCAATCACTTGTAGAAATCCTAATAAGATTCCAAAAACATTCAGCTCTAGTTTTGAAAAATTAAAAACCACGTACCAACGAATAAGTAAATGCGAATCAGAAATTTCTATAGTGACCTATAAACTACCTATAAACTGACATCAGCATTTTTTTTGTAGCCAACGTTCTGAGCAAACTAGCACATTTTCCATCCGGTTGCTATACAGGCATTGAGACATTTCTACATTGACTGCCTATGATGTCCGGACATTTTGTTTTCGATTGGTTTAATTTCAGAAGCTGCTTTTCATTCGCAAAGTGTTGTTGCTCCACTATTTTGCAAAGCTGCTTCTCTACCTTTTTACTTTAAAACCAAGATTGGCCATCCTTGCACTTCCTTATTTTAGATTTTTGTCAGTTGACGTATATTTTGGGAAAAAGTGATACTTTGTACCGCAGGGCAGTGCGTTCTGCGGTATGGAATTTTTCAGCATTTTGCATTCTGATACTTTCCTTGTGGTCATTCTTCATTAGGCTTTTTGAGCCAGTAGAGTCTTTTCCACACAATTTTCAACAAGATTAGTACATTCCCACAATGCAACATCAGTTACTTTATCTGAGGATGTTATATGGTTCCATTTTGTAGCCAGTATTTGTTCTAGTATTTGTGTGGTTTGATTTGAAATATAGGCCTTTTATCTCAATGGGTGTTTGGCCAGCAACAAAGCGCCCAATTGGCTTTCATTGGTATAAAACGTGAACCAATTGTATTGTTAAACGCGGCAGTGAATTAACCCATTCAATATTCAAGAGCCGCATAACTGTTAAAATGACGATTTAACCGGAAAGATCATGCAGCGAAATGCTTCGGATAAAAAGGTTTCGTTTAGTATGTGTTGGCACAAAGTTTTATGTTCGATTGGTCCATCAAGGCTTACTAATGATGTATATATGTATTTATCTAGTGGATCTTGTCTAATAACGAGAGCAACTCCTGCGGGTTGGAGACAAACTTGTGTAATGTAAAGCCTGAAGCCCAGAGATTGTGACGTTCGGCAGTGGCTTGTAATAGCACTTCAACTAAAATGTCATTTACATAAAAATCCTGAAAGAGCAGTCTCACGATTAACTAACCAGAAATCAATAGTAGTCGGGATGGTAGCTCTTCCAGCTCCTAGAGCTTAAGTAAAGTGTTTTATTTATGTTGAACTTAATTTGTGACGTTATCCGAAATTTAATTGGCTCCAAAAAGCTTTTTACTTGGTAAAGCAGCAATGAGTAGAAAACCTTCGTATCGCCGTACACGATGAGCGGAGCTTAGAAAATAAACCGTGTCAACAACTGGGCACATTCAATACACGCATTTAAATTATTAAAAATAAAATCACAAATGCAACATTACGGTGATGGTAGAGCCACTGCAGGCACATCTGAAGCAGATCTTAACGATCTTGATATGACGAAAGAACAAAAGCATCAAAACGATTGTGGAATAAATAGAACTGCCTGTGCAAACATTTTTAATATGTTTAAAGTGTAGATTTGTAAAAAAAACCAGACGGGATTGGCGTGTTCCACAAAATATTGTTCAAAATCGACACATATTACCTTAAGGGTAAGCGAGTCATAAAAGTCAGCACAATTACGCTTAATAAAGCTTAACATATTATGGTAATGGCTCGGCTGATTACTTGGTGAATGTAAAACCAGAGAATAATATTACACCAAGATCAGAGCCAAACTCCATTCTAAAATAATAACAACATCCTGAATGCTTTAGTAAAATAAAATCGAGAAACGCTGCACGAAAATATCGGGAAGAACAATCGGATATTTTTATAAACTACCAACGACCTGAAAGATAAGAAGTCAATTTTCTGACAATTTGTCCAACTTATCGACGAGAGTGCCGTGATTGATTTTATCAAAGACTTTGGCAAAATATGTATATATTAAGTCGAGCTGGAGATTGAAGTTATAACTACGAAATTGCAACAAAATTAATTGTAACCAAACTACCAGTCTGATGTTAAAAACCTGACATTATGAACCACTGATTCATAAAACTTGGGTTTAACCTACAAAAATGCAGTGTTTTGGTAATTTGCTAAACCATTTCTTCTTCCTGACTGAAAATTAGAAAAAAAAAACAGAAAATTTCCAGGAGTTTAGAATAATAACAATACAAGTGCTACCACCACAATAAAACCCGTAAAGTCCTATATTCGGTTGACCTATGTCTAATAATCCAATAATGAGATTGCACTTTCATGAGTCATGAAAGTCGAAAAAACATAATCGAGGTCACACCAAATTACACCGGGAAAATTAAATTCTCCGATATTGAATCCATACTGCGCCATTCAACTGACACGACACCATCTTTAAGGTCAGTATCGAAGTCCCATCATTTTTTCGATATACCATGTATTTAGATGGAAACAAATCTGCCGGATTCTTAAAGCCGCTTCTCACCGCTTACAATAATATCGTAGTTATGCCCATCAGAAAATGTTGGCTTTACCGCAAATACTTAATGCATCATAGTCGTAACACGAGATGAATCCAGTTTCACGAAATAAAATGAAGGTGATTTGATCACGGCAGATGAAGCGACTGACGATGAGTGATTTGATGAAAGCACAATATAGTCAAATCGTGGTCCATGCAAATTATAATGTTCTGCTTGGTCGAAGGCCAATGAGAATTGTATTATTATAGCGTTGCACAAAAATGCCAGAAAACTCGGATTAAAACTAAATTCAAATAATACTAAGTTTTTTCGACATATCTAGGATCATTTTCAAGGCAAATTTTAAAAGATCTAAACATAAAAACTACAGCTGCGTGGAAAACCTCGAAAGCAAAATTCAGAGAGATAAAAAGAGTAATGTTAAAAAAAATTCACAAGCAGAGTAGCTTACCATACAATAAATCGGTAATCGACAATAATATCCGACCAGGGCAAAAGGCGTTGAAACAATCCAAAAATTTTATTCCAACCGAGATGGAATTATATGGGCAGTAATAGTAAAGATGAAAATTAGGCTAGTAAGTATACCTAAAATTTTTTAATATTGATCTCAAATATGCTTATGATCGATCAGTTAAAATATACTAACTTTTCGCAGATGATACTTATGATCACGGTTTGTAATCGTTATAAATGTCACAGAAAAACTTTCTTTAATATTAGAAAGGTATCTTTTATTATTAGTAGACAAAAAATTGGTTGTGCTTGTAACCGATCCTCCAACTGGTTTTTGTTCAAAACTACTCGTGTCAAATATTTTATTTCAACTCGTCTCTCTCCCCAAACTATTTTGTTATTTTAGATTTCATAATTTTTATAGAATTTCTAAATCGTTTAGCTCATTTGCTAAGCATCTATTTTCTATTTTATTTATTTTATATTAAAAATGGTTAGGTTTCCCACTCATAATTCTACATCGACTTAATAATTAAACGTTTAAAATTGCGTAGTTCTGCGAACAGCCATCAAAATATTTACACAAACCTGAATATTTTCACATACCTCTTCCAAGTTCCCAACAATTTATATTCATTTGCTATTCCCGCTACAACATTTTAATAACAAGACTACAAAAGGTAAATTAAATCCAACAAAAAAAAAAAAAGGAGCAAACATAAAAATCTTCATTAAACTTAGAAACCTTTTATTCGTCCTGAATTTTAAATTAGCCATTTTTATTTTATTTTTTGGAAGAGTGAGAAGGAGTGCGAGGGGCACGCAAAACAAAAATACAGAAATATCCAACAAGTTAATTACTATTAGTTATCAAATCACGTGTCCTTAAAAAGGCGCATCCTTATTTTGTACAACAAGAACAATTTTTTTTAACATAATCATCATATAATTATGTAAATCAATGTTACCGAAATTTAATTAACACAATCGCGCTTTGCGAACCCATTCGATCCTATTTGTATACCTTTGAGAATTTATTTTAAATTTTAGATAATATTCCATTGTATACAAAGACACACAAACAACCCAGCATTAAATTTTAAAGTAAATTAAAGCACTTAGCACGGAATTTTCTTTAATAAATTTTCATCGTACCATTATCACGATTTAAGGATAGACTTATACAGGCACAGCTTAACACTGACCTTATTTATTGGCAGAAAATTAAGTAAAAATGTTGTTTCTTTTCAATTTTCAAATTTATGCAAAGTGTTATGCTTTACAAAACTATTGAGTATACATACAACTTTTGCGAGAATGGTCCGAAGAAAAAATGGTTCACTATACTAAATATAAAACGAAGAATTTTAAAAATTCATAAGAAATATTGAAAAAAATGTTGTTTCGTTTGTTTCCCAATCGCATGCCACCCAGGTCTCCTTCTTCACCACCTCTCCCCATCCTGTAATATGTACCGAAAAAAAAAGGTTTTCTTATTATTTTAATAGTATCATAAATTCACATTAACATTTATATACTCGCTTCTCGTATGTAATCTAACGAAACGAGTGTGTTTTGTGTATTCAAGTATGTACCATATAACATCATCCATATCTAGACAAATGTACATTTTCTGTAAGAAGTTGAATGAAGAAAAATGAAAATTTTTGTGAAAAGGAAAACGTAGTAAAAATTAATAAAAAAAATGTTTTAAATATATTGATTGATTCGTATTCAATATGTATGTGCAGTGTAAAGGTGCTTTACGGGAGATATTATATATAAACTATAAAGATTAATGTAAAATTGATATCTTGAGATGGATGACTAAAGTCAAAAATAAATCCTGCTGTTGAATAGTTTATTTACGTAATTGTTCGTCAGTATTCAGGTTACTTTATGAGTAAGACGACCCGAAGTCTAAGTTACAGTGTTTTTTATTTTTTTAAGGACAGTATAGGGTTAATCCATATGTCCTGAAATCAAATCGGTTATGTATATTTTAACACCAAATGTTTTTTTTTCAACTGCTTACTATTAAGATCCGATTCATTAAGGCGAAAATCGCTTATTTTATGAAGTTTGGTATATGGATGTCCAATTTGTAAATATTCTGGCAAAAGAGGATTAACTTTAAAATCATTGCAAGTGCAAAGAAGTCTAGAATTTAGAAATGCTACTTTTTTGGCTAGCAGAGTATTAATCAGTGAATTTGGTAAGATAAAGTTTCATGTTTTCCGACATCTAGAAAAATTATCAGAAATAAAATTTAAACCTTTGATTAATTTAGCAAGTCTTTTCCATAATTTTCTGTCAGCACCGACAAAATTGATGACACCGTTACTGTGAATCTTACTTCAAATGCTACGCTGGACAGTAAACATTTCCAGGGCACTCAAAAATGCATCACTAGTTAAATCTATTGTTAAATAAATAAAAATTGGGCTCATGTAGGCAAAAATAGTTTTCAGAAAGGCCCGTATCAATTCTATTCGTTAGCTAAGTCAACTGTCCATCTATTATTGTTGACACTCCGCCTTAAATTTTGAACATGTGATACATTTACTTATGATTTCTTTAGTTTTGATTTACCCGTTTGGCACCAAATATTATTGACATTTTCTATATATATGAGAAGTAAAAGACCCGCATAAGTATGTTTTGTGAATTTCGTGGAGAAATGAAGTTGAGCTTTGAAAGTAAAACAATACGATAAAATGGGGTTCCAGTTGATTTCTAATACTTTAAAGGATTCCACAATCTGCTGATTTCCGTCATGAATTCCCTTTTCGTCTATTTCAGAAATTTTTGAGGTTTATGCTGCGCAATATACATATTGACATTAAATGACAATATACACATTGACATTTTTAAAACGTTTCCTGTATAAAACTGCAGTGCATCGATTTCGTGATCAGCTCCCTTCATGAGGTCAACCAAGTAAATATTTTTAGCTAAACCAAAAGAAGCAGTTTTTGCTGAACTTGTATTGTTTTCTGTCACTTGTTTAACATTTCGATGACTAGAAATGACACAGAGGCTAGACCATAGATGAATATTACATGGTGGTTATCTATGTCGCATGGGTTGCAAATTAACTGGCCATCAAACTATTATTTCATATTTCCTATTTACCAACGCAAGAGTAACCTGGTGGTATATTTGTTCCACATTCACAGCAATCTTATGTTCCCTTTAAAGTGCAAAATAATGGAACACAAGCTAGATTATATTGTAGCTTCGACTGCAATCATTGAGGGCAACACTCATGCTTAATTTAGAAGATCTAACAAATTTAACTCTGTAATTAACCTTCGATATAATTTTGCGTATGCTGGATCTTGTGCGATTTTTTTTAGAAAAGCATCTAAAAATCTAATGACTGGCAGTTAGGCAATTAAAACAGCAATTTGTGCATTTGCAAACTCCTTTTTAGCTCTCAATGCTTAAAGCTTTTTATGTTGCAAAATAGAATGACTTTTATCTTGATTTACTGATTTTTCTGAGTGCCAAAATAGAGTACCCAAATAAGGATAGGAGATCTATCAATCTATCATCATGTCTTTGTAAGAGAAAGTAGATTAAATTGAACAAAGTGCTTAAAGTAAAAAATGCTCTAAAATCCTTACTTCGAGTGATTATAATTTTATTTCTCGCTTGCATAATTTTCTTGAAACAATCCTTAAATTGGGTTTCACATTACCCAGATATTATTTTCTCAACGTGAAACATGGCTTTTGATATCCAAAACCATTTTTCCAGCGATTTATCTTTAGTTTTAATGAAAGCTACATTATTAAAAGATCTTATCATCTTTAAATGATATTCTCGTGATTGGTGTGGTATTCCAATATCAAAATAGGTTACCTGTGTTTTACTCCTTTAATAAAAATTCACCATTTAGTATTTTTTTAAATGTGCTTCACACATCTCTCGGGTCATTCGAGTCTAACTGTTCAGTTAAAATGTGTATTTCAATGGTTTCTATCATAACAAACAAATTTTCGAGTATACCTTTGCCTCCAGTTCTATCAAAATTGAACCATTGCAGAAGCTTTATTTCAACCATTAAGAGTCTGTTTGCTTACTGTTTTCAACCGACACAAGGGTTCCAAATTCCTTTACTGTAACTGAAATATTTTATTGCCTATTTGTTGATATGGTGGCTGGCCAGCGTGTCACTGATGATATCGTCAAACGCTTTTAAAAGCATCGTTTGCATTTGACTTTTTTTTAAATTAAGAGCCTTAATAATACTTGGATTTTTTATTTATAAAGTATTATTTGAACTAAACAGGTGATAATAATTATACTGACTTTTAATATTTTAGAGGTGTTGACAAAGATAGCGATCATTTGCTTGTGATTTACGCCATCACCAGCTAAATCGAGGACTCACGAATACAAGTTCGATTTGAATATCTGCACTCCAACAGGGGATCATAGTTGTGCTAATCATCATCACCGATCTCAATCAAGTAAAGAAAAATCTTTTTCAGCCCTCCCCTATTAGGATTCAAATCTGGTAGCTTAAACCCAAACCCGGTAGCTTAAACCACTACAAAATCAAAAGGCCAATGGAAGATATCACTGCGTAAAACAAGTCTACACCCTTAACAACTAAATAAAATACCTGAGAACTAGAAAAATAAGCAAATCTATTCGAAGAAAGAAAAATCTCCGGAGCAACACTTGCAATTGAGCTCTACGATTTAACTGTCAAGAAAGGTCGATTATGAAGAGCTTATATGCAGGGTTTTTAAAAAAGCAAACTGTTTTAATTGTAAAAAAATAACCAATAAAGTATAGCTTTTTTAAATAGTGCATGCAAAGTATTAGCTTTAACATTACACTCGTTAGACTTATCCCTTTCACTAAAATAAATTGGAAACTTTCAGTTTAATCAAACCTTTCCAACAGTGATCAAATCTTTACAATCAAAATAATCTTGGGGAATGTTAGTAGTACAACCAATGCTAATTTGTTGAAGCCAGACCATGACCTTCAACGACAACATTCTTCTCTTCGAATGAACATGAATTACGAATCAAGGTTATCTTTTTTAAATTTGTGAATCAGGGATTTTCAGATTTATCAGATCTAATCAAATTAGATTGATCGGACACCTCAAAAAAGCCTCGTCACATTGAAAAATAGAAAGAAGTGTCCAAACAACAACCAGCTTGTATACGGTGGAGGGGTGGGTCCTCCCACCCACTTTTGGTACGTTAGCGTGACTACGTCACTTAAGATCTGTATGACGTAGAAGGTTAAAACATCGTTCGATTGAACGAGATTAATAAAGGTCGACGGTGCCCATTTTATTTCAAGGGGGACCAACCCATAATTATCTATAGCATATAACATTTTCTTAATTTTAGTCGGTACATTTTCATTTTATAATGATTTTGCCATGTTCGTAAATACAAATTTTTGAAACAGTTAACACAATTTTTATGCCGACAGTCTTCATTCTACGGAATACTTTCATTTACATTAAAAAAAAGACACCTGCTCGAGTTTGAGTTAAATTCTGGTGAAACTAAGACGAGTGTTTTGTAAAGCATCGAAAAACCCTTAACAATTATTTTGGGCAATTTCATAATTTTGTCACTTTTCTAATTTAAAATTAATTAATAGAAAAAAAAATATTTTATGAAGATATTTGAATTAATTTTTATTTTTACTCGGTACCGTGGCACGGACTATAAACATGCTTTGACCTAGTACTGATAATGTTTACATCCCAATTAAATCGATTATGAAGCTTTAAAAAATTTTCTTGAAAATATCTGTATTATATACGAGTACGATGTTACGAACTACGTTTGATTTATAATTGCATTAAAACTTTAATTGAATATCGGTTTAGGCAATATATAGTCTCAAAGGTATGAGAAAAATATATATTCATATATAGTTCGCACACCAGGATAAAGAAAACTACCGAGGACGATATCAACTATCACGAGAGTTTAGATATAAAAAATTCTGCAAATGTTAAGATTGATAAAAAAAAAAAAAATTGAAAAATTGTTGAATTAAATTTGTCTCAATTCCAATAAAATATATTTTATTCTAGATTTTTTTTTTCAATTATATTTTTATGCTATTGGTAATCTCTTCGGGGAAATTCATACAGACATACAGTTATAGTATATTTGAAGTGTAGTTGTAGTTATGGATAGATAAAAATACTAGAATATTATATCGACTCGTAACACCAAGAATTGTAATAAAGCTCTACAGTTTTTCTTTTATATTAATTTTAATGTAATTAATATTTTTTATTACTTAGCTATGTGTATCGAGAGATAGTGTTTTATTAACATGTGTGGTAATATCTTAAATATATAGATACAATATTTTATACAAGCAATCAACTAGTGAAAAATATTGTCATGTCATGTTTCAATCTTACAAACGGCTAATTCTAATTGGAGATTAAATGCTGTATATTGATGAGAGTTATCCCTAATGTCTAATAACATGATGCCATCGATTAGTAATACAAACGATTCTTAAGACCGGAGTTTTATCTAAAAAAACTCCGGTCTTAAGCATGTTAAAGCATGTTAGGGTTTTGGCCACAATTTTGGTATCAATGTTTGGTAGTGAATCTGAATATTGCGATATAGCACAATCTCTTTCATTGTATATTAAAGAGTAAATTGTCCTCTAACTTCTAGCTTTGAAAGGAATTTTTTGGAAATCATAATCATTGATAAAATGATTAATTTCCCTACTAAGGAAGTTTAGAAGTTAAGAAAATGATAACCTTAGCAAAAGTATCACTCGAATGTTTTATATTATCAGCAGAAGAGTGATGAACTGGTATTTGCTCGATGAATGAAACGAGTTGTTGATGTGTTTTCCCCGATCACATCTCTTGTTTTAATTTTAATGCAGTCCTATATAACTTCTCTCAGTTGCTGTAATGTGGCGCAATAACACCGCTGCTTCCTACTCAAGAGGCCATGTCAAGACCTGTCTTTTGACATGGGTTGAGACTTTTTGCGCGATTCCATCCATAATAACTCTCCTCATAATTGAAATAGCTTTAGTCATTTGGATTGCTAGTGAAAATATGTAATTGGGCACTGCTCAGCTACGATTGCAGAATAGGTTACAAAATGGCACGCAACTATAAAACAATTTTTGCTAAGTGACCTAATGAATGTATTTTTTGATGTAACAAAGTAAACAGTGAAAGGCTGATGTCTTAATAGTCTTATCACAATGAGAGCATTTCTTTTAATTTTTTTAAAGGAGTCCCTGGACTGCATCATACTTTGATATCTAGCCATTAGAAATCATAATGAAAACTTCCATGTTAATATAGATATGAGACGATATCGATATATCGATATTTTAAAGGATCATTTTTCTAAAAGTTGCTAGACCGCAAAAAATGCATCTAAAACCAAATATATGATTATAGCTGTTAAATACTGAAAAGCAATAATTTCAGTAGAGCTGCTTAGACAACTGAAAAATCAACGTCAAAGTGTGTAAGAGTTGGATCCTGATAAATAAATAGAAATTACAAACAATGAGAATTGAGAGAAAAACTTAATCTTCTTCAAGGCAATGCTTGTATATTATGATAAATATATTTGCTGGATGAAAAATAAATGGAGATGCATTTTATGTTAAGATCACTCCTAAATGATCCAGGACTGTTATATAAACCACGAGCAGATGCTTCAAGAACTTTTACAAATTCACCATCGTCTAAACCGAGGAAGTTAAATATAAAGGACATAACCAGATAGCATCGACACATGAATTCAGACACCATCAATTACTTGAAGTATCAAAGGTTAAGTTAAACCTTGAATATAGCCAGTTTCAAAAATCCAGGCAACAGCGAAATTAACAAGACGTCCGAATAAAGAGTTGATATCGATAAATCCGATTGGCTAACGATAAAATGGAAAGTAACAACAGATTCAGGTCATCTTTAAACCTCAAATTAAAAACGGGAGAGGGTGATGACAAAAAATCATGGATCTTCATGAAAAAGTATGCATGGAAACTTCCGAAGAACAGGAAACATAATTCAAAATATTTCGTAGGCCAACATTATAAAATGTAAGTAACACATATGAAAACATTGCAATATTGTTATAATAAGTACAAGTATGCAAGCCAAAACCATTGGGAATTTATCTACCATCTGTAGAAAACCCAGATTTTCATAAAGACTATAGCTTTTCCGACACATTCGAAAGGTTAAATCATTAAAACAGTCACCTTGCCATAATGCATAAAATAAACTACCTTAAAAGTATCGTAAAGGAGTCGGCTGGGAAATTATTGATCCAATTAAAACCAATTGCAGACAACTACGAAAAATCTGCTCAACACTTTACCGAATCAACATGTTAGCAACATGAAATTCAATGCTGTGATAAAATCATTATCTGATACAACAACCGAAAATGTAAATGCAATAAGGAACACTGGCATCAATATCCAGACATAGAGTCCTTTCATTATTTTCATCTTACTAAAAAAACTTGACAAAAAGTCACGACGTCTCTAAGAAACCTTTCAAGGAAATCCAAGAAAGTTTCCAGAAAACAACCAGTTTTGGAAATTTCTAGAAGTTACGGACACTAATTGTTTCAGGGTAACAAGCTACTTGGGTCCCAGAATAAGCAAGCTTGCTGCAATATTGGAAATATTTTTAAGCTACCTGACAATTTTTTTAGTTATTGCTTATGTTCATCGCTGTTGTATTGTCACAGTATAAATTTAAAAAGATTGTGGTATCGCGTTTACAGTTCTTACAATTTGCAAACGAGACGGGAGTTTATCGACCAAATTGTTTGTTCGTGTACTAAACTCAAGTCCTTAAGTCATTCACAATATTAACAGAAGCTTTTGAGCGTCGTTTGCTTTGTTTTTAATCGTGAATCTTCGATATGAGTTGTGTAATTCGTGTGGTAATTTGTTTTTACATCTTCGTTTATTAGACCATCACAGATGAAATGTAAGGTTCATTTTCCCTGATTTTTACGACATCCATTATCTTAACTTTGCAGGACCAATTTATGACCTCTACCTACGAATTTTAGCCAGCCAATATAATTTCATATGTTAGATGACCTGAAAAATTGCCATAAAAATATATTCATGGTCAAACTATCAACCTTTCTGCACCAAATGCACCTTTATGCAGAAGTTTATCCAGAAGTTTCACCAAACAACATTCAAGGTAGAAATCAGAACGCAACCGTAAATATTAACGTACATCATGGAGTCTCATACCAAAAATCAACGGAAAATTCATCAAGCCAATGCTCTAAATATTCGAAGGAGGCTTCTCAATACATCAGACGAAGTAACACAAGAGTCTTCAACCCTTGGCACAGAGGCGGAATCAAAGGATGTATGGCTTATGGATTGGCTGTTTAGTAAACTTGGACGATTCACAACAGTAATGGAAACGGTTGAACCCTAATGATGAATTTCACGTTCCACGTCATAAAGCTTTTACGAATTTTTAGCGCACCGCTCTAATAAACTTGAAGGACTCAAACAAATTACTAAAATTAATCCACCTAAGTCAAATGCTGAATTCAAGGGATTTCAAGCGAAACCCGAAATGACTTGTCCAAACTGTCAATCCAATACCCACCAGTTAAATGGGTGTACCAAATTTAAAGCGATGGATAATGTTCGTAGACGAGAATTAATCAAACTAGAGTTACTATCGAACAAAAGGAATGGTTACAAAAAAAAGGAATATGGTCAAAGAAACCATTGGCTGGTTGGCACCCGCCATTGTATTAATAAAAATATTGTTCCAGAGTTTATGGTTGTTGCATTTGGATTGAGATGGCAAACTACCACCAAAGAAAGCAGTTATGTGGCAAAACGTAAAAGACGAACTTCCAGAGTTGGGAAGAATTAGAATCCCACGTTGGTATATGACGAAAGACAGATTATGAATTGCATGGATTCAGTGATGCCTCTGAAATAGCTTATGCCGCTGTCATATATTGTAGATTCATTGACGAAAACTGTGAGGTAAAGGTCAGTTTAGTGGCCTCTAAAACCAAGGTCGCGCCAATAAAGACCATCTTAATTCCTAGGCTAGAACTATGCTTTGGCAATCTTCAAACAACACTAATAAAAATGGTCAGGGATGCAATGAAGTTACATGACATCAAGGTTACTATGTAGACGGATTCTAAAATCGTTTTGAGTTGGCTGTCGTCTCCACCCAGGAGATGGACAACCTTTATAGCAAACCGCACATCAGACTTACTATCTTTTATATGCTCTTTTATATGCTCTATCTTTTATCTTTTATACGCTCATCTTGCAACCAGAATTTCATCGTTTGAAAATTTGTTAGAGTTCTTGGTTGCGGGTACACAACTATATTCATCAAATAAAACCAGGAAGCAGATCGCAATGTTGGGAGAAATTACTTACATTGATAAAATACACCTAAGCCGTTTTACAATCATCAAATGGATTCAACTTGATGAATTTTCATCTAAGATTCGCTTATTAAAAATAGGGACGCCAATACCAGTAAATTATCAAGTTTGAACTCGTTTTTGGACGACGAAAGACATTTAAGAGTCCTAAGTCGCCTATAGACAACGCTTAATATCAGCATATGAAGTAAAACATTCACTCATATTACCAAAATGCGAGTTAACCATATTGCTTGTAAAAAAACTTCATATCAAACACCATCACGCTGGCACATCTTTGTGTCATTGATGAGTATCACCCGTCAAAGATATTTCCTGATCAACAGCCGCCGAATAAGTAGAGATATAGCTCGCTGCCACGATCAAATCGTGTTTATTTTCAAAGACCAGTTTCTAAGACCATCGCACTGGACGATATTGTATTAATACTTGTGAACAAAATACCACCTGCAAGATGGTTGCTCGCGGGTCGGGTAGAAAAAATTCATCCCGGAACAGATGGAGTAGTGAGAGTTGTCACTATAAAAACACAAGCTGGACATCTAAAGCGACCCGTTCATAAGCTAAGTCGGCTTCTAAGGCGTGAATCGAATAAACATATTCAAGGCGGGTGGAATGTTGTGGCACAAGCTAATCATTAAAATTAAAGAAAATTATAGATGTGATTTCATTGTACAATCTTTTTTATCTTAGATCAAAATACTTATCCCTTTTGACAATCCAGACTATTGACACATGGTAAATGCCATATTTCGAGCAAAAGAAGTATAATAAAATACTTTTGTCTGCGCGTAATATGACTTCTTCCATGAAGCACGTTCTCGAATTCGTTTCTCAATCTCTGTGAGGGAATAACCATATTAGACACTGTCACATTATGATGACCGATTGTTGATAAGACCAAACCCAGCCATTTTGAATATGATAAATTATAATTTCTCATTTAAATATATTATTATAAACGAGTACATTAGCTTCGATGCCCTAATCGCGTCAATATTCAATTCAGCTATAAATACTTTCTGTTCTGGATAATTGAGTAATATTATTAATATTCCATAAATACAAAATTCGAATGAAAATAACTCAAAATTAAATAATAATGGATTTTTTTTATTTTTATGAATAGAGCGAGTAAAATGATTATACCCATAATACACTACATACAGTATATCTACGATCTACCTCAAGTCGTTCCGTTCGTTCATACCTTACTATATATTCGTATACATATTTTTGAAAAGTAAAAATGAATTTAAATAACATGATTTTCCACTTTTCAATGGATTTACATTTTCTTATTCGGTTAAATGAGTATTTTATCGATTGACAGACAGGTATACCTGTATAATATGGTGCGGTTGATGGTGATATATATATATATATATATATATATATATATATATATATATATATATATATATATATCAGTATATATAACACTAAAAATTTTAATATTAAAATAAAAATTCATAAAAATCCTATAATAAAATGTTGTTTTAAGGTGGAGTTCGGTAAAAAAAAAATTGGTAAGGATTTATTCATAATGTAGGTCAATGTATTATTTAGTCATATATGTTATCAATTTAATAACGCATTCAAATTATACGAACCTACTTGAAATATTAGGTCGATATAGAGGTTTGCGACATAAATTTTAATATATGGAACTATTTCCACCAACATTAAATTGTCTACGTTTAACGTTCCAACAAAAAATAAGTGTAGTTAAAGCTTCTGTGTAGTTTTGCTCCGTGATTTTTATATGTCCACTTAAATCGGCAGCATCTCTCTTTAAAAGTCCGTTTAATACCTTCAATTTATGAATTTCACTTAAATTTGTAGAATTATGTAATTACAGTTAAGTCATGAAAGGCTACCCATAGTTATCGCTCTCAAATAGATCAATGTTGAATTTGGGTAGAAGACCGATATGACTTTGACAGTGTTTTTTGTTGGCTCAATAAAGGTCCTAGTATACCGTTTATCGGTTCATACGCATCATAGACAAGTAATTTAAACTCATAATTCCCAAAGTCTTTATATCGAGCTTCTAAATTGCCTACACGTGTTTGTATAGTTTACAATGCAGTGTTTAGACTTATATCATTATCAAACTGTTGTAGGGGTTTTATTTGACATTGTTCAGTGCAAAAAGACTACTTAAGTGCTCTACCTACGCCATTACTTAGTAGCCTAATGTAATCTATTGCATTATTTTCAAATATATATCCTGCCTTTCGAATATAAATACCCAGTTTATACATGAAAGATCCCGATTTCAATGAGGATAAAAATTACTTGACACAAATTTCAAAAATTGAAAAAATTTACCGACAAATAAGAGTACGAGATGACGGTACAAATATTCAACGAATCGTTTGGCAACAAGCTTCTGATTTGCCAATCCAATATTTTCGTCAGGAAACAGTTATATATAGAACTGCTACAGCACCGTTTCAGCCATTCGATCCTTGCTTCAAATATAACAATGGATAATGAAGTAGACTTTCAACGGCTGGTTAATGTAATAAGAAATGTTTTTTACGCCGATAATTTTTTACCAGACCCAACAAACGTCAACGATGCTTTCAATCTGAAAGTACAATTAATGAAGTTTTTAGATTCAGGTGAAATTCCACCCGGCAGATTGTTCAGTAAAATAAGTATTGATAATACTCACAAGTGACAGTTAAAGAATTCAGATTGACGGATATAACGATCTTTTTAGCATGGTTGTCAACTCAACCTCATCAATGGCAGACTATTGTGGTCAATAGTACCTCAGAAAGTAGATGCTTTATAATACGAGGCAAAGGGAGTCACGTGAAACCGCAAGTGCTAATCCCGCAGATTGTGCTATTGTCAAGAAATACTACCAAAAGAGCTAAAAAACTGTTTGAGTTATGTTATAGCATGATCAAAGTGGTTGAAAGTTCCTGAATCATCATAGTTGATTCCTGAATCCTCAACAGCTAAAAAAGATATCCAAATAGATTTTTAGCAAGGAGCGAAAAAATGGACACTTTTAAGAAAATGATAGCTACCCTTTACCACATTAAACATCTCCATCCTAGTTTATCCTTATTATTTTCCCTTCTAAAACAAAAATTCTGGATTGTAAACGGCAGGAGAATGTCCAGGAAGGTTACGTGCAAGTGTCATATATGCGTCCGGAAAAGGGGAGTTACGATTAGTTAAGTCATGGAAATATTGCCGATATCTCGGGTAATAATCCCTAGGCTATTTGATCAAGTGGGCGTGGACTTTTTTGGGCCAGTATCTACTTTAAAAAAAAATTAAGTTTTAAATGAAGTACTGGCAACATTGACTAGCTGAACATTCTCACTTCACGTCATTTTTTAATTCGCAAATCCCTGAAAAGTGATCCCGAAGCATTTTAAAAAACACCAATGCATAAATTATCCAGAATGCAGAATATTTTGCTACGAGTTCAATCATTCTGGAAATCCTGGGTCGCCTGTTATATCAATACAATTCAAAAAAACTGCAAATGGAAATGGAAAAATGTGTTATCAATATAAATGTGTTATCTATCGATGAGGGTGAGTAATAAAAGTTCAACATGCCAAAGATGGAATTGTAGCGTAATAATGATTCTAAAGCATCTCATCTCGTACCTAAACAAATAAAAAATTTTCGATTGATGCAAATTCGTTGTCAACCGATTCCCTGCCCATTACTGACTGGTGTTTGTTTACTAAATTGTGAACTATTCATGGATTTCCTAGCGGTTTTAGTCCTCGAATGACTTCACCTTAAAACTATTTGATTACTACTATTTATTTCTTAGTTCGCTTACGAACGTAAACCATTTGATACAACCAAACCAACTGCTACTTCGCATTCGATTATGTAATGCTATCAATTTTTAGGTCAGTCAACTAACGAACAACAAAAACCGTTCATAATAGTATATGTTCAAATTGCTAAATATGCAGACATATTTTAGAGAATTGAAAATTTCCCCATTGTGAAAAGTACCCACAGTAATATTCATAAGCAACAGTCTCACTTCCGCAATTTTCCAATAACTGCACTAAAGCTATTTCCATTTTCTACTACAACACCTCTAGTACTCAAGGTAAAAGTTAAATGATTCCATTTATGGACATATGATATCAGTCTTAGAGTCAGTAGGGCGCTTAGTGCTGCAAAAAATGCGCTAGCCTGGCTATCAAATCATTAATAAATATCAGTGTGTATGTTTGGCGTGACTCTAACTCTGATTATTGTATCGCGACTACTTCATTTTTTGCGAGTTGCCTTTTCTTCGCGCCAGTAAACATATCATGATTGTGGGTGACTTTAATCTAACGACTGCGATATTATTTGGTTTGGTGTCGATGGTGTTTTAACGTATTCAATACTACCGATGATAATGCAATTTTGATGCTAAATTTTTTTGCTGCCATTTTAACTACACAACTGAATCGTTTAGCAATAGCCGCAGTATAAACGTTGACCTGTTGTTTTTTAATGAGGTGCTGTTTTTGAAGTATCATCTTTTGTGGATTTCACTAGCTGCACAAGCATTCATCACACACCAATAATAATTGTAACCTTCAGCCATTTTCCAATAATTTGAATTGGGATTATACAATAATGCCAACTTAACCTAATTGAACGAATTTCTGGTCAATTCCAACTGAGATTATTTCATGACCTTAAATGCGATTTCCCCTCCATGGATTTTTATATTTTGTTTGCAGACTTCTTTGCATCTTTTAACAAAACTTGTCTACCACTTATTATTTGATCACCTACTTTATGCAGCTTCTCATCTAGCCATATACATTTTTCTGTGAAGGAGGCTTGAGGTTGCTTGTACCATCTCAATATTTAAACGAAAGTTTTGTTATACGTCCAATTTTCGTGGCAGGTGAAAAACTCGATGTTAAAAACAGGCGATGTGAAATAAATTTTGTCAGTTTTTTAACCTAAGGATTTTGAATCCACAGTAACAAGAATTTTATCATTCCACATCCATCCGTGTACCTGTGCTGAGCAACAATTAAAAGAAACATTAGCATAATGTTTACACTACGGAGATGATCATTCACCTCGCTGAAGGCTGCAGAGAAGCTATTGAATTGCAATGAAACACCAAAATTGCGCAGCAAAAATACAGCACACAGAAGTAATTATCAGTCTAATCGTTGCTTAAATAACATGGAAAATAGTAAAAATATTGAAGTTACATCTTTACTGCAGTTGTAGATGGAAAATGCACGAATTGCAGTTAGTTCTAGATAAACATGGGTTTTTGCCATATATCAGTGACATATTTTACCAATGAATCATTTATTAAATTTAGAAAATGTAAAGTTTACCATCCCATAAACCCAAACAACTCATCCAGGGGTAGAACTGTAGTCATAATAAAAGAAAATATAAAACATTTTGAAAAGGAAAAATATACCACAGATAAAATCCAAGCTACGACAGTTTCTATTGAAACGACATAATATATAGGGGTAGCTATAGGCTTGTATAAGCAAAAAAGAAAAAAAGAGTAGGCCAATAGGTTTGCCGAACATCTGTAGTCAACAAAGAGAAACTCTCGACGACAATTTTAATCAAGAATCTGGCGATATCTATAGTGCGTCGTGTTCTGAAATGCCAGATATAATAAAAAAAAGCTGAAAAATTAAATAAGCACCCGGTTTTGACTTAATAGATGTGCTTAAGAAACTCTCAGAAACCAATTAATAAGCTCACTTTACATTTAATCTTAAATATCTACCAAAATAATGGAAAATGGCTGAAGTCATCATGATTATCATCTGGAAAACTACCAGTGGAAACTACATCGTGCAGACCAGTATCACTATTGCCATTAATTTCTAAAGTATTTGAAAAGTCAATTTTGATAAAACTTCTGTCAATAGTTGCATAAGCAGCACTCTACTGTCGACCAGGTGCATAGGGTAATTAATGTTATTGAGAAAGCACTCGGGAAAAATATTGAAGATACGTAACTTAAAGTGCAAACAAGCATAGACAAAATGCATCGATGGACTATTAAACTGGCAAATGCAATTAAATGGAAATAAATCTGTCATGAGGTAGAATAAAATTAACCGTTAGTCCTCATATAAGTTTAGTATAATACTATATATTGGTAATATTGTAATAATTCTTTTAATACAAATAAAAAATAAAAATAAAAATGGTAGAAGCACTGGTCACGACGATTACAATAAACCAAAGGTAATGGAACAATATTTACCAAAAACGCCACCTGCATTGAAATCAAACATTTAACCATTATGTCATTTTATTGCAAATATTTCTTTTCTGTAGTGTGAGTTTTCTTTCCATTCTTATAAATTCTAGTGTCGACGAAAAAGTCAATAATTTTTTTATATTTCATCTGAATTTCAGACTACATTTAAGTGATCACCTAATAATATGAATTATTATCAAAATCTTCATTTCATAATACCGCAGCACTAAACTTGAAAAATATTGCTCCTAACCAATGGGCCTAGATAATCAATTTTTCATTTACTGTATATATGTATATAAAGTACTGGTGTACTTGTATAATATATTGTGTACAGTTCACTAATAGAAAAAAATTTCATTTCTTTTCTACAACTTTAATAAAAACTTTTCATATTTAAATTTTTTTTTTTTTTTTTTTGTATTTTTTTCTGTTGTGTATCCTCCGAAACTTTTCTTATTTTATTCGCTCTCAAGTACAACACGAGTAGTATATAGTCGAAAAAAACGATATTTCGTCCTCTTAGTATTTTTTTTATTAATATTTTAAAAAATACACCAACAACAAATAAAAACTTTAAAACTTATATATTTTTCCTGTTGTTTAACGATTTTCCTCTTTCGTTTTGTATCATTTCTGAATTTGCTGTGCTTAACTTTTTTTGTCTTGTTGTTCTGTTTGTTAACCCAAAAAAAAAACAAAAAACTAAAAGGTAACTGAAGAAGGAATATAAATACGAAGCCAAGAAATGTATAATGTAAGGATAACATCATATTTTGTTGTTGTTGCTGATGCTGTGTACACCTTTGCAAGATGATTAAAAAATGGATTATTTCTCAGCTGTGAATGTTTTCCCTTTTCACTAATGAAAAATAAAATTCAACATGGGCGAATAATGATGATTACACCATTGAAATCAATTACAATTTTGAATATGGTTTTATAATTTTGAACATGCCCTGATGTCACTAATTAATTTTATTTTCTTAAGTTTTGAATTTGGGACCTTGAGGTTTAACCTCATTTAAGTATTTTAACCATAAAATACCCGTTTGACAAAATAAGATCTTCTTGAAAGGTTTAGAAAACATTGATTGCCGCAGAATCAGAGTAACCCAATATACCAACATTCTTAAATTTTTTGGTGTATTTTAATTTCAGATGCTATATAATTTTAAAGTACCGTACAGTTCGTTTTCCCGCCGAGTACGTCATCGGCGATGGTTTTGGTTTGCACCGGAACCGGAACTTAAAACAGAACTCGAACAAGATCGTCAATAATTCGAATTAAGTTCCAGATCCGGAACTAAAAACGGAACTCGAACAAGATCCGTCAATGATCCGAATTTAGTTCCAGATCCGGAACTTAAAATGGAACTCGAACAAGATCCGTCAATGTTCCGGATTAAGTTCCAGATCCGGAAATTTAAACGGAACTTGAACAAGTTCCGTCAATGATCTGGATTAAGTTCCAGATCCGGAATTTAAAATGGAACTGGAGCAAGATCCGTCAATGATCCGGATTCAGTTCCAGATCCAGAATTTAAAACGGAACTTGAACAAGATCCATCATTGATCCGGATTTAGTTCCAAATCTGGAACTTAAAATGGAACTCGAACAAAATCCGTCAATGATCCGGATTTAGTTCAAGATCCAGAACTTAACGTGGGACTCAAACAAGATCCGTTAATGATCTGGATTTAGTTCCAGATCCAGAACTTAAAATGGAACTCGAACAAGATCCGTCAATGATCCGGATTCAGTTCCAGAAATGGAACTTAAAACGGTACTCAAACAAGATCCGTCAATGATCCGGATTTAGTTCCGGATCCAGAACTTAAAACGGAACTTGAACAAGTTCCGTCAATGATCTGGATTAAGTTCCAGATCCGGAATTTAAAAAGGAACTGGAGCAAGATCCGTCAATGATCCGGATTCAGTTCCAGATCCGGAACTTAAAACGGAACTTGAACAAGATCATTGATCCGGATTTAGTTCCAGATCCGGAACTTAAAATGGAACTCGAACAAGATCCGTCAATGATCCGGATTTAGTTCGAGATCCAGAACTTAACATGGAACTCGAACAAGATCCGTCAATTATCCGGATTTATTTCCAGATCCAGAACTTAAAACGGAACTCGAACAAGATCCATCAATGATCTGAATTTAGTTCCAGAAACGGAACTTAAAATGGTACTCGAACAAGATCCGTCAATGATCCGGATTTAGTTCCAGATCCAGAACTTAAAACGGAACTCGAACAAGATCCGTCAATGAACCGGATTTAGTTCTGGAAACGGACCCGGTCCAGATAATTAATACTTACTAATTAATTACTACCAGATAGTTAATAAGAAAGACCAATTGCTAAACGACTAAAAATACAATTGCATTACTGCAGTTGCCACAGCACTTACTCCGATCAGCTCACACATTTCTTTATTTCATGAAGTTGGCATCCTTTGTCCAAGGCTTGACCTTGCAAAAACAAGTTCTTGGCATATTTTGTACGCAAAAACATTCGGTCGATATTTGAACACCCATTTACGTTCCTGAAAGCACCTTACAATCTGAAAGCAGTACTTTTTAAACCATTTTTAAAGGACTTAAATGGTATCATTGTGTATAACTGGATATTGAAAGAGAACCTACATTGCACTTCCTCGATTGAGGATGAGAACATTAAAAGTTAACTACCGTAGAGTTGAGTGATTTTCAACCCAGTACAAATAAAAAAGTATAAACCTTTAAACGAAAATTAAATTATGAGAAGTTATCCATTTTCCTAATTCAAAATCAATCAATTTTGATGTTTAAACAAACAAAGTTTAAAACAAAGAGTTTTCCAACTTTTTTATTACGGGCGTGTGTATCTGTGTGTATTATTGAACCATTTATAGGAAAAATAAGGAGAAACAAAAAAAAAGAAAATAAGAAACCAACAACAACTCAGTGTCTGTTTACCTAAACAACGAAAAATTAGGAAGAAAAAATTTTCTACTTCAATGACTAGAAAAAAGAAACGAAGTGAAATTGATTGAAATTTAAATGAAAAAAAAAATTGTATTTGTGCATAATATTATGTATCCTGAGATTGTGCTGACCACAAATTAGATTTTTCCCCAAATAAGAATGAAAAACGAACTTGGAAAAGTTTAATTTGTTTTTTGTAACCACTCAAAAAAATTTATTTTCTTTTTTATTGTAAAATGGTTTCATCATCTCATATTATGTATAGAAGTATCATGTATATATTGCAGGATTATATTGAATTTTACATGTCCTTTAATCAATATATTTATATTAGTATATGTGTCTGTATGTCGAGCTATAAATTATATACCAAATTTATTTTGGGCGGTACTATTTCCAATAATATTTCCACAAAAAATCGTTTTTCTTTTTTTGGTTTGCTTTGTAGATGGGCTTGTATGGTAGGTAGATAACTTCACTCATATACAATATCATACATATTGGAAAAATTAAAGAACAACATGATAAAATGTCGTTAAGGTGGACAACCAACTATTAAATTATAGTAAATATCCTTTTTATTCATACAGCATATTTTATTATTATTTTTTTTACTTAAATTGAATCATAATCTTCTTAAATCAGGTCGTGCATATCAAATTAATATGGACATGAAAATGAGATAACTTACGGTACAATTTTATAGACGAACGCGTTTACTGTGGTCCCTAACGGTGATTAAGGCAGAACAAGTACAATTTTTTAGGCTTTAAAAACAAAGTTACTTCTCAACAGAAACTTGGAAGATTGAAAGGAAAATACAAATTTGTATAAAGATGGTCGCAATATTATTTTGAAAATTATTGTATGTGAGAGTAGACAGTGAAGTGGAAGCTGCTGTACAGTGTTTATTTGTTTGTTGACAGTGGAAGTCAATAGAAGCTGTTCACAATTCAGTTTTATAAATCGACCAAAGGTGAAAACGTAACAAATGGTGACAACGGTGGGATTGAAAATATTTAAATTTATTATTGCCAAATTTACGAATAAACGATTGAGAAAGGAGTTTGCTTTTAATGATTTGTCAATCAGCGGTACTAAATGAGAATTACAAATGTGACTATGCGAAGCCATGTTAAATGAAGGCTTGAATCTGGGTCATCACGAATTCAACGTTAGCAAATTGGACTCGACCAAGAAATAATAGGCTGATGCTGATGAAAAGAAAGCATTGAAAGAGCTCCAATAAATTTCGTTTTTTCGTTTTTAATTGTTGCCATTCAACAAACAATGGCACAGCAGAGCAAGAACGAAATGATGAGGAAAATTGGAGATATGAAAGGATATTATGAAAATGTGTAACAAACGACAGTTAGAACAAAGAAAACGACTAGAAACATATCAAAAAGAACAATGCAGACTACTAGAAAAATCGTTCAAAAATTGTAACGCGTACCTTGTGGTACGCGCTACAATCTGTGACTACCGCTGATGAATTTTCCTCTCTTTATAATGATTTCTGTGTGTTGTGTTTGTGTACCCGCTCTTCTCTTACTTTCGTTTCACAACTTGAGTAACGGGATGTGAGTGGGTGTACAAACGCATACTTGTACAAGCATTGTAAAGAGAGGAGAATTCATATTCACCGGTATAATTATATATAAATGCGTCCATTGCCATGCGGGGGATCAGTCGATAATTAAATTTGATAAAGAGAGTCGAAATTTATTGGTGGTTAGTTGAACCACGCTTGATAGTCGAGATTTATTTGTTGGTGGTTAATTGAAACACGCATGGGAGAAAATAGTGAGATTGTTTGCAAAATTCGAGTTTTATATGCGAAATTAAATAAATTAAATAAAAGTATTATAACGAAAAAAAAAACTTATAAAATTTAGTTTCCTAAATTAAATCAAAAAAAAAACGTAAAAAACAAATTTGTTTGTGAAGTAAAAACATAGTTTGAAAGATTAAATAACAGTATTGTGAAGTAAAAACTTAGTTTGAGAAATACAAAAAAAATAAATATTTAGTTTGATAAATTAAATAAAAATTAAAAATATATTATTTTATCTGAAAATATACATATTTATTACATAGGCATAGACCTATATATATTATTAAAAAAAAAAATTAGAATTTGTAAAAGTGTGAGCAAACGTGGTTCGAGTAATTTACCTTAAATTAATGTACCATCAGCTGGACAAGGACTGGTGGTGTTGGTGAACCGTAATAAACGTAAACTTTGGTGAACCATATTAAACGTGAACCGTAATAAACGAACTGGTGGTTCGTTTATTACGGAATAAAATTAAAAAAATATAATAATAAGAATAACTACAACAATAATAACAACCACCATAATAATAATAACCAACACAACAATAATCCTAACAACACCGACGTTATAATCCTAATTATAATACTTAACGTAAAATTGAGCTGCAGAACGTCAACAACAACAACAACAATAACAAATTCAACATCAAATTCATATTATACAAATTTAATTTTAAGGCTCATGTTGGTGGAGGGGTAAGATTAAGATTTGTATTTTTTTTGGTGTTGGTAATTTAGATAAGTCGTAGTTAAGTTTTTTTTGTATTTTTTATAGTTAAGTTAGTTAAGGATTTATTTTGTTGTTGTTTTTCTTGTTGATAATTTTTTTCCATTATTTTTTTTTTTTAATTAAATTTATTTGAATTTTATAATGTCAAAATAATTTGTTTATTGTGATGATGTGATGATCTCGACGGTTCGGTCTCATGCGTGTGGGGGCGCATGATGGCCGAAGGGTGAGTATATCCACTCTCCCACCTTTTTTCCTTCCTTTTCCATTCCTGTTTTCCATCCCACGGTTTTTCAAGCTTTGGACCATGCTGGGCAAATCCCACGCCCATCACTCCCTGAGTTCTAGCCGGCTCAATAACCGCGCTCAGCCTCTGGTCCGAAGATTCTGTTAACGCCATCGGGGTGCGGATCCCAAAGGTTTCGTTTTAATGACACCTCTGGGACTCGCACCTTGATCCGTTACAAAATATCAAAAGGAAAACCAAAAAAATTACAAGAAATGATCGTTACTCTCAATCATAAAGATTAAACAAGATAATCAAAAGCTAGAGAAAAAATTCGAACAACTCAAAAGGAAATTTGTTCGTCTCGAAAAGGATTTGCTTGACGTTAAAAAAATGGGATACCGTCGCAAGTAGTTCAACATGTTCAATCAATCAAATTAAAGCCTCCTACTTTTGTTGGAACAACCTTGTTTGGTATATTTAAGCTACAATTTGAAACAGCAGCCACCAGAAATTGACTACACGGAGAAAATAATATTCGGTTAATTTATTGATGGTATACGAAATGTTGAAACTATCAAAAAGTTGAAGTCTCCAAAAACATCATCGCCTGCACATTAACCAACGAGTATTAAAAACTATGAAGAGTATAATCGTAGTAAAATAGGCAAAAGTAGCCACAATAGTCAAATGTGAAAAATCGAATCTGAGTGTACAGATCAAGGAACAACAGCAGCAGGAAACAGTTAAAGATCTGCAGCAGAAATGGACAGAATATAAATAAAACCGTAAAAGAAACAGGCAGCAAAAGCGTTACTGGAAAAATACATGTACATTTTCTGTACAGGGCTCCAGATACTAATGGCAGAAAAAATAAGGTAAAACAGAAGATTGACACAGAAGCTGAGATAATAATACGTTAGGTGCCAAGAAGGTTGCCATTAGCAGAAGAAATGAAGGTAGATATAATGGTAACATCAAAGATTATTGAATAATCAAGCAGTTCTTGCAGCTCGCCAGTAATACTAATGGAAAAGAAAGCAAGTAATCTAAGATTCTGCGTCAATTATAGAAAGTTTTACAACATAACAAAGAATGATAGTTATCCCTTCCCAAGGATCGACGATACATTGCAGGGGCACATTTATTCTCGACACTTGATTTGCAAAGCAAATATTGGCTGGTGAAAGTCACAGATAAGGTTGAAGAAAAGACAGCGTTTAGTGCAGGCAATGGGCTATGAACACTTTCATTCCATTTGGCTTATGTAATGCGCCTGTGACTTTAGACAATTAATGGAACATGCATTAATGGAAGGTGTTTTACTATAAGACATGCCTAGTATATCTGGATAATATTATAGTAATGGGACAAGACTTTAAAGAGCATCTCAAAAATTTGGAAGAAGTTTTCAAGAAGATTCAATCACTCGGGCTAAAGCTGAGTCCGTAGATGCGTACATTGTTCTGAGATGAGGTTACATATTGAGACCACAAAGTAACAACACATGATGACAACACGGGTGAGGAAAATATTTCAACAGTAAGGAAATGGCCCAGACCACAGAATCTCCACGAATTAAGAAGCTTTATTGAACTTTGTACCTATCATTGGCGATGCATTTAAAAATTTGCTGATGTTGTCAGGAGTTTTAATGACCTTACCAGAAAAGACAAGACATTCGAGTAAAAAAAAAGAGGGGAGCTCATTCAAGGAGTTGAAAACTTATGTAGTTATATATACGGCACCAGAACTGGCATACCCAGTACCCAATAAAACTTTTATTGTGGACACCAATTCAAGTAATAGTGAATTTTTATCACCCAATTTGAGTGATTGTAAACAATTTAATATATTGTTGAGGCCGGGCGGAATTATTGTGCCACTAGTGAAGAATTATTGACCGAAGTGAAATGCGTTAAACATTTCCATAAATATGTGTATGGTCAATCATTTTATTTAAGAACGAAGCATGGCACCTTGAGATATTTTTTGCAATTTAAGAACTCGAAGAGTTCAGTAGCGCGTTGGATCGAGTGAAAAGGAACTGCATATGGAAACATCGATGCCTTTTCAAGACGACCATGCTGAGTATATTGCAAGCATTGTGACCAAGTGGAAGAGAATATCATCGACGTCAGACCTATGAAATTAGAAAATAGAAGATAGACTACTCGGAATTATTGGGCAGAATGGTTTAAAATCACTAACAAAAGTCCAGTAGTAAAAGCATTTTTGGTTTAATGGGACAGTTTGCTAATTAAAGGTGGAGTCTAAAGTGGATTTGGCAGAGTTCAGATAGTCAGTCGATGCAATCTTTAAAAGTGCTACCTAAGGTTCTGGTAGCAGAGAATTTAAGTACCACATAAAGGTACTAGTGGCGGTCATCTAGTAATCAATATGACACTAGCCAAAATACAAAGAAGAATGGTGCCAAATGTGTGAACAATGCATGGCATTTGAAGAGCCCGCTTGAAGGAGTTAAGGTACAATGTGGCAGAACAATCTTGGGGTCCACTCGAAAGGATAGCGATTGATTTTGCTGGTCTATTTCCAACTACTGGACAGACAAATTAGGAGACCACGACTATCGCAAATGCTATAGTGAGCAAATGGATCAGTCGATTTGATTTTGGGTACCGTTGGAGGTCCATCGGTACTATTACTGTCCATTCGGATCAGGGACGTAATTTCTAGTCTATTGTATTCCAGAAGATGTGTTAAATGCTGAGCATATATAAAATTGAACGACACCTATGCATCCACAATCGGATGGTTTGGTGCAGCGACTTAATGCCACATTGAAGGAGTATATTGCGAAGTCGTTGGAAAATAACCAGCGGAACTGATATCGGACAATTCCACTGTTTTTAATCGCCTTTCGATTGGTGGCCCACGATAATACACCAACCAAGAAAAAATGATGTCATATACCACCTAATATAAATGAGGCAACGAGGTAAACCTAAAGTGGTGCACATAGATTGATTGGTGCTCTACTGAAGAAAAGGGTTGGATTTTGTTCGGGACAAGCAAGCTTAGGTGAAGGGAAGTGTTACGACTTTTTTAGAGTTAAACCTAAAGACGTCAATTTAAAAAACTAAGTGATGGGTCACAATGACATATAATGGTCAGAGCAAGGAATAAAAACCAGATTTTAAAATTAAAACTAAGGCAAAAATCAGTAATCTTGATGAGGATGAAGTGCTTTTGTAGGATGCCACTCATAAACTAAAGCAAACCAAAAGCTTTACCAATGGATTAATTCAACCACTTGCTGGTAATCAAAGGATAGGCAGTGCTATCCTACAATCAGTTAAACATATCATTCATCTAATGGAAGTAATTATAAAGTTATCATTTTTAATTGGATCACATACATGCATTTTTGTGGCCAAAAAAATCGAAAGGGGTAAGCCCACAAAATTTACGAAAAATATATGAATTATCCATAAAACGCGAAATAGTGATCCTATTGAGATGACAGATACCTTAATCAAAATCTCTCGACCTCTGTAGAAATTTAGGAGACAAATATGGAGTGTACAATTTTTGTTGAATTTCAATATAAACGAGTTCTCCAGTTTTACTAACAATGAGTTTTAGAAAGGTTTGACTAATTTCCGTTAACTTTAGGTTGTCGTTTACAAAACGGGTGATTAAAACTAATCTAGGTGTGAACCGGATCACGCTAGATGATAACAAGTGGGCCGGGTTAAGATATGAAAAAATCCATGCCAATGTTTGGCTAAGCTGTATTCCCACTTGACAAAGGCCGGTCTTTAAATGTAGAAGGTGCTACTACCTTTTGCTTTATATCTATAAATGCATGACCCTTTAATTTTTCATTCGATATTTTTATTTTTTATTTTATGTAAAAATTTGAAAAAATGTTTTATAGAAAGCCAATTCATATTCCTAAGGAAACCCAGAATCAACGTACAGGAATAGCCATTACCCAAAAATATAACAGTTACCGATACAAAGTAATACAGTTTTTATTTCTTATCGGCGTCTCAGGTTATCGTATTACGATTTTTAGATTTACAGACTTAATTATTAATTGGAACGACAAAAAATACAATTATGAAGGATACAAATTTTGGAAATCTTGGAAAAAATTTTAAATTGATAAACCTCAATTATATCGAAATCGAATTACACTCAATGAAGCCAGAACTTAGAAAACGCACTTAGAAAAACAAAATTGTATTTCTTTGTCGTCTGCACGGATGAAATCTTTCCAATAAACGAAGTTTTTAAATCTTTAAGATATAATTTAAAATTCATTAAAAAATTTATTGAAAAAAAAAATTCCCAAGTTAATATTCTTCAGATGACTGTATATGAATGTAGAAGATGAAAGCTTAAGTTTCACATATGTAAGACGTAATATAAATTTAAATTTTATACTTTGTGTATGCTGCTTGTCACAAAAAAAAAATTAGTCAACTGTAGTATAATGTCCATAGTATGGTATAATCCTATATAAATACACAACATCCCACACATGTACACACAACGACGATTGGTATCAAGCAAATATGTCGTGACCAAAAATAATCTAACCTTTCTGGTAAAAAAAAATCACAAGTTGTCTTAAGCATTTTGTTGTTGAGGATACTTGATACGTTTTACGACCGAATCTTGGTATAATGGATTTTATATTTTTTCTGTGTACCTTTCTAAGCCACATCTTTCATTCTAATCAACAAGAATGTACTCATGACTATAGATTTGAAAAATTATTGATAATATTATCAATCAAATTATAAAACAATTTTTATGTAAATTTCCATAAAATAAAATAAAAAATGTTCACTTAAAATTAAAACTAAAATAGTAAAAATTGATTATTAAAAATAGATTTAATAAATAATAATGGTATTTGTTGTGTCGTCAGACAGACAGACTGTCATCAACATTTTCACAAGTTTATAATAATTTTTCCAATAAACACGATAACAACAAATAATTTTATTGTTGATGGATTTCCGATTTTTCTTTTTTGTATTTACGAGTTTGGTTTTTATTTATGATTTAAGGATTGGTTACGAACGAAGGATGGGTTTCATTCGGTGCAGTCTAACTCATTGTTGTAATTAAACAAGAAAATTTTCCCTGGAAGTATTTGAACCAATGTAGATTTCACATTTTAGATTTCAGCTTCAATTTTTTTAGGTATTTTAACATTGGTGTGCCAGTAAATGGATTCGTTATCTACAATCAATATACTTCAATGCAGTTTGGTCTATGACACTGATTTAATGTCCTTGAAGACTAGCACTTGATTGTCCATGTTTTGTAGGTTAGATAGAGTTTGGTAAGGGCAGAAGTTATTACTTTCCAGAACCGGCTTTCTCGCATATTCACCCAAAAGGTAGTGTTTTGTTATAGTATCCCTACAAATGAGTTATTAGCTGACATCTAAGTAGAGCGATTAAGGGTCTGGAGCAATCCAAGTCCGACAATAACAACACTTGCCTTGTCCTTAGTTGCTTGTGAGGGTGTAATTCCAACTCATCAATGCAAGGACTTCTGCCTCAGAACAACTTCCCTATTCGGGTTCAGTTGGTAAATTCAACTATTTCTAGTAGGCTCGTCTACCTTGTGGAATAGGAACTCCGATGATCTTAACGTTGAAATGCATCTTTTTAAGAGGTGAGCAGTAATCCAACGCCACCCTTGACTCTGAAAAACCTGATTCTAGCAAACTGATTACCACTTGATTGTTTAAATATATAGAAATATCATTTGTGGGTATCATATTTTGCCCCAACTTAGCGAAGATTTCCTTAAACCCAATTAATTCAGCTTGGTATATAGGCTGCAGTAGAAAGAAACATGATCCAGGGTCTAATTTTACTGACTAGCTCGGAGCAGTGTGGAAAAACTGCACAATTTTTTTTCAAAAATTGACCTATGGTCCTGAAATTTTCTGAAAGAAAGCATAATACTGTTATAGTATCATCAAGGTTTCACTGGTTTGGCATTTTCCCTGCGACATAGAAGTTATTCGAGTGGTTCATTTTGCTGAGATCTTCTTACCGAACGGATCAACTGAAAATAGACGGAGTTTATCTCATCAGCATCTTACTTGAGAGCGTACATAGGCTATGATTTGTACCTACTACATCCTGTTTTTATGAGCTGCTTTATCCATTTCTGGATAGCGGCTTCACTTTAAGTTTGCTTCTAGAATTAATTTGCCGATCACCGTGTTTCAAAAAAAAGAGAAAGGAATCTTCCTTATAGAGTTTACAGCTCTGTTTACCAGCATATGACCAATTGGCTTAATTATGGATACTCCACTTCCATTCCATTAATGACCTTTTGTTTTGTTATTGTATCCATTTTAACTTTATTAAAAGCTTCCCTTAGAAACCGTGGAATTCTAGACCATTTCGTATACTCTTGCGAAAGTATTGAAATTTTGGTCGACGTACCAAGGTGCGCTGAGCTTTCCAAGGATCTCCTCTTCGTTTTTTTTTACTGAATAGTCCTTAAGAAATAATTTGATTCCCTTTAATTTTTCCTTGTACAGTCTCAGGTTCTCCATAAATCCAGTACTAATATCTTTTAATTATTTTATCCTTATTAAAGTTCCCTAACACTCCCTTTATTTATTTCAGTGTGTTCTTCTAAGGTTTCTAATGGATTCATGTATGTAGCAGGGAAAATTTTGTGGTTGTAAAGGCTACATAATAATGTTTCAAAAAGGAGTGCTCGTTCATCAGATTCCGTTCTCCACAACTCAATCATATGGAGAATGTTTTCCCAAGTAAAAGATACATCCAGAACTATTTTTATGTCTTTTGTGGCAAATGTGAGTTTTCACCTAATAGAAAGGACATGTCACCCGGATTATTCAGTGAAACTTTGTTTTCCAAGTTCATATATGCTAGAACCAGCTAGGTTTAATTGCAGCAGACTTTTGAAGAAATTGCAAAATAAAACTTTCCAGACTTATTTGAGTATAATGTATCAAACGATTTCATCCGAATACCGCATATCCTGATTTGATTTATAAATGTTTGCTGAATAACAACGACAACTCGAACTAAATTTTTCAATCTGAGAAGAAAATCTGCCAATGCAGCCCAGCGTGGTGTAACCATAGCCCAAACAGTGGTTTTTCCTCCTTCTCAGATAGGTAAGATGAGTCAAGCTTTTATCATTGATATCATTTTATTAATGATAGTCTTAGGGCTCTTCTGAACTTCTCTAGCTTAACAACCTTTATGTTCCTATGTAGATAATTGAGGTTGCTGGTCTTAATCTAAGGATCTAAAGCTCCCTTCGTGGAACTTTGGCTATTGCTTTTGTTTCCGGATTCATCTCGCTTATGTAATATTCCTATATCTTCCTGTCTTTTGTCAATGACGGCTAGCACATCCCATGTTGATGACTTCTGTGAACAACTTTGATTTTTCCAATACGCATTGCTATTGTTTCACTTAGTGTCCGCTTATAGCCTGTCTCACATCACAAAGAAGGAATCGAAAAAAAAATCAGACAATAAGGAAAGTTAGCAAATAAGCAAAAAAGGTTTGTTAGCGTAAATAAGGAAAAAGGTTGAAAATGTTATGACAAAAATGAATTTGGGAGGTGGACTTTCTAATTGGAGCCTACACAGAGTAACTGAAGGGCTCACACTATTATACAGTTGTAGAAATAACCACGCTACTCATTGATGCTAAAAACCTCTCCATTTACCGTAAAGGAATCATTTGACCAAGCAATTCGCAGAGACTCAAAGGAATGGAACGCCGTTTCATTCAAGATCCTGATTTTTAGTATCACGAGTTCATGGTTGAATATAAAGAGCTAAACTAAAGAGTTTTACTTATCGCATCACGAAATTTAAGCAAAACAACAAATATGAGTGAACTATTCGAAGGTTCAACCAACCCCAGTATTGAGCTGTTGCTAAATCACGATTTAGCAGTGACACTCACCATCCAATCTAGTTTGTACGGTAGCATCTTGTGATTTCAAAAACACAAAATCACCTTTTCGGCTGGTATGGAAAAGATGTATCGACAAGTGCGGGTCTCTTCAGATAAAGTAATCAAAAATTAGTTTGGAGATCAAATCCTTCTAAATCTATTCTTTTGGCTCTCAAAAGTCACAAACGGCTTGGCATTTGTTCCATATTTAGCCAAAAGGGCAATTTAGCAGAAAGCAGATAAAATTCGAGAATATCTGCTCCCCATGTCATATCCAAAGATATTTAATTGCATGACCTAATGATAGGAACTGATAACGAAGACCAAGCTTCCCATATCAAAGAAAAGTTTACTGAAGTATTTAAGGGCTATGATGTCAACCTTATAGAAATTGAAAAAATATACTACGGAATATTCAAGAAGCACACCAGGAAGTAGACAACAAAATAAACCAAGAACAGTCCAACCAGCTAAAAACATCCATTAAAGTATTGGGAGTGAATTGGAATACTCAAATAGATTCATTTACATTCACTTCGCAGATATAAGATGTGTTAACTGTGCGCAGCTCTATTACTGACGCAATCGATGAAAGTGATCAAGAGTAAAACAACAGTTCGGCCGGAAAAAACTAGAGACACTTTCATCTGCAGAAAATCCATTAGATTGCCCTCCTCGTGACTTATTAACAAATGAACTCAAGTCACACGCTATGTAGTGGAATGGACTAAATTGGGTATATCTCTTATCAGAGTTCTGGCCATCCACTATCATCAGGATAAAAAAAATCAGTCAAAGTTATCATCGCTCTTACAAACATCACAACGAACAAATGGCACGATGAAATCATCAACAAACTTTTCCGATTTCTCAAATTTTAAAATATTATGGCTTACATCTTAAGATTTTTAAACCACATTAGAATTTCAAAAAATGTTGGATCCGACTCTGTTAATTTGTCCATAGAGAAGAGCTTTTTGAAACGGTGCAAATTCTGTGTCTATTCGAAGAAAGCTAATTTTAGGAAGACGATATACGAGCATTACGCCAAAATGGTGACATTAGTACGACCAGTAGACACAAATAATTAAACCCGTTTTTGGATGAGCCTGCGGTCATGACTACGCATTGGAGGGAGGCGGTAACAAAGTTTAGCTCCATATTCAAAAAACACCCGATACTTGATCATCCTCTGTGACAAACAACTAACAACAAAAACGCTGGTCCATCTCCACTACTGGCTCTCACACAGAAATAGTATTGGATTCAAAGTGGCAAATACAAGGTCAAAAAAAACAGTCCAAAATGCACCAACTTCAGCAAATTTAAGGCGCAATACCAACAACATTTGATAAGCAGCATACCAAATTCACGTGTAGATCTGTAATCCGCCTCTTAGGGTGTAAATTGATGACTCGTAAAATGATTACAGATCGTTATTTTTGGCATAGTATTAAAAAGGACCTAACCCAATGGACTAGTTCTTATGTATCGCACCAACGTGCCAAGGCGTAATGACACACTATTTCACCTCTCGTACATTTTAGTATTCCTTCAGGTCGATTTGAACATTTGCACTTGGATATCGTGGGACCTTTGCCAATATCCAATGGATGTTCTTATTTTCTTACTGTTGGCGATCGTTTTACTCGTTGGCCAGAAGCTTTCTGCATGATTGACATGAAAGCTGCCACCATTGCCTAAACTTTTGTTAACAATTAAATACCTCGTTTTGGTGTACCTTCTCAGATTACTACTGATTAAAGATCACAGTTTGAGTCTTAGCGTCTTAACTTCGCTTCTTGGATCTCATCGGATACGTACTATGGATTATAAACCTAGAACCAATGGAATGGTTGAGCGTTTCGAAAGTCAGCTTAAAGCTTGTCTTATGGCCAGAGCCAATACTACTAATTGGTTTTTGGAAATTCCAAATATTTTATTAGGAATTTGAGCCACTGTGAAAGAAAATTTAGGTTTTTCACCCGCGGAGATGGTTATTGGTCAAACTTTTAAACTTCCCGGTGCATTTTTATTTGATAACTCTTCTGCATCTCTGTCTTCTAGAGACTAGAAGCAATGAAAAATGTATACCGGCTCCAACTCGTGTAGTGAAACAGGATCACATATTTGTCCCGAAATCTCTTGAGTGAATTTGTATTTGTTAGAACGATAAAAGTTCGTGTTGAACTCACTGCTCCCAACAAGGGTCCTTTCAAAGTTTGTAGGCGCCTTTGTAAACATTTTAATATCTTGATCAAATATAAGAATTACAGATAGACATTTTGCCTGTGGTGACGAGAGCAACATATTATCATCAATACATATAACATCAATATTTTATTAAAACTCCAATAGTCTCATTTCATCTATATTTTAGAAGTTGTATGAATTTCTATTAGTGTACTATCATCGAAGGACATCTATTATTTAGCAACCTTGCACTTTTTAATTAAGCTTGCTACAAAACTAATTCCAGCTGAAGATATCCACGAAACAAAATTATTCTACTTTTGCAGGTAAAAGCAATGTCGCTGGAATTGGTTGCTGGAACAATTTAAAAGTTGGCAAAAAAGAAGCAAATAGCATCTGAAAGAAACCAGAAAGAAAATTCACGATATTGTCTTCATTAGAAGACAATAATTTACCACCAACCAAGATTCACGTATTCGATGGGCAAATTAAGCGAGCTACATCCTATATAGAAACCTCAGTTGGAATCATTAAGCATCTTATATACAGTCAAGTTTAGTGTTAAGTGTCGTTAATATAAAAAGCTCTAACATTATAAAATTTCAGGCCACACCACTTATGATGTCAATTATTATTTTGATATTTTATAATCCCCAGTCAACAGCACTGCTAACATTTTAGCAATATTTCGCCATTCTTAACGCGGCTATGACCTCACCCTAAAAAAAAACTGTATCAAATTTTAAGCATAAAATTAAATTTCGTATATCAAATCATTTTCATTCAATCGATTTTAATTCATTTAAATTATTCTTAACACCATGCTTCGGTTTATGTGCTATAAAGATGGAAGCAAAAAAAAAATTATGCCACATCACCCCCTCTTATATCGAACGCAAGCAAAAAAGGGCATATACAACAGATAAAATTGTACGATACGATAACAGAGACATAAGCTGTATAAACAAATGCCTCGTCGTATACACAAAAACGTATACAGAAAGCTGGCAGAAGAAAAATAAATTTGTCAAGTGTCAATCTCTTTTGTTGATAAATCAAATCAGACGGATAAGAATGGTAACAAAACTTTGCTGCCTTCAAACGAAAATGAAAATCTACTTTGTATTTTCGACGAGATATGGTGAAGTAGGGATTTTCTTCTTGAAAACAATTTTTTTTTTTTTTTTTTGATTTCATTTAATGTGAATATGTACGTATGTTGTGTATGTTGTGTAATGTTTGTTTGCTGTTCTGTATGATTTAATGATGTGAAGTGGATATTTCGACACTCGAAACGTTATGTATACGAGAGTATGTATATAAAAATAAAAACACGATACATAAATTCTTTGAATGCTGCTGCTTTTATAAATTAAATAAAGGTTGACAATGGTGATGACAATAAATATTATGTACAAGACGACAGAGAAGAAAAAACAATTATTTAGGATTCATTTTTATGTAATATGGGCTAAGTTAGGGATGGAGATGGTTTTTCCCACCCGATATTGATCCTCATATATACGAACATAGAAATATACAAGCCATAAACAATAAATATTCTCTGAATGCTAAATGCTGTTTTAATTCATTTCCCATCCTGTAGTAAGTATTTCGGATAACAAAATGGTGGTAATCATTTTTCCACGTTTTCCCTTTTTTTTGGTACAAATCAAACCATTAACACTAATAATTGTTTTTGTCACCTTATTGTTACGCTATTATACCACAATAAAGTTTCACTTTCGACACACAAAAAAAAATTAAATGTTTTATCGTTACGGTTTAACGATTTAAGGAACTTAAATTCGTCGAGTGGCGTTTACACAAAACAAAATATCGTATCAGGTTACATAAGACTAATGGGTTGATTCTTTGTTGTTGTCGTGCCTTTCGACATACAAAAAAAAGAGGAAATGTATTTTATTACTAAAAAATTAGGTGTCTTGTACCTGTAAATGCTCTACAATATAATGATAAAAAATGGTTTAAACACGCCATAGCTGGCACGCACGGTATCAATAATTTTGCTTTATTGAATTAATAATTAAATTAGCTTTTTGTATTGTTGATACAGTGATGTGAACCCATAAACAGGGAAAAATGTAACAATTGGTGACAACAGTGGGATTATTAATAATAAAAGAATAATGATTCTCTACGAATTGAAAAATGTGGAGATAAAAAATTAATTGGAGCGATGAGATTTTACAACAAACGGAAATAAATTGAAAATAATGAGGAGCAGCAGCGCAGCATTTCCAAAGAACAAATAAATAAACTAAAACATGTATACTACTATTAAAAGCCAAGTAGAGAAATTACAAATCTGAGATGCAAGATGTTCAACAGAGTAAAGTGAAGGTTCAATAATTAGGTGATTATAAGTAATTGAGTAGGTCAAACAGAAAAAAAAGTCGTAACAAAGAAGTTACTCACAACAAAGTCGCAAATATGTCGCAAGTAGTTCAACATGTTCAATTAGTCAAACTAAAGAATCCAAGCTACAATTTTAAACTGCAACACAGACTATTCTTTTAAATAAGCGTAATAGAGAATAAGAAATAGGAATTTAACCAACAAATTAGATAAGGGGGTTGTGACCATACCTGGTGCCAAATCAAGGAATATCTTAAGAATTGTGTAGAAACCAATGGTGAATTGAGTAGTAGCAGGCTTAATATTAGTTCTCGTTTCCGATAGTCCCTTTCTTGAGACTTTCGGAAAAGAGTGATAATAGACAACGGACAATAATGGATGCCAAATTTTTTACAGAATCAATGGCCTTCAAAATCAAGCATTTAAATGTAATCGCTCCAGAAGAATACTTCTTAGGACGTTGGAATGGAAAAAAATGGAAGATTTAGATTTATCAGTAATAATGAAATACAAGGAAAAATAACGGCGACCAGCATGGTTTAAAATCGTAGAAAAAAGTCTAGTGGCAAAAGCATATTGAGATAAGTGGCATACTTTGTGGGTCGAAAATGGATTTTTTCTAAAGCGGGTTTAGCAGAAACCAGATGGCTAGTCGACGCAGTAATTAATAGTCGTACCCAAGGTTTGAGCCTTGGATAAATTAGAGGACCAGCATGGAGGTATTGGTAGTGGCCATTTAATAATTAAAATCGTTACCAAAAATACAATTTTACTGGATGTCGACAGTCAGTATATCATAATAGTGTCAAAGAATTTGGTTGTGATATATTCAGACATATCCAGTACAAAATCAAGAGACAACATGGGCTACCGTAGGAAGTTCATTCGGGTTAGAAACAGAATTTCAAGTCAGTAGTATTTCAAGAGATGTTTGGAAAAAAATCAGCCTATTTTGGATCTTTTGATCAGCGGTGCACGGTACAATAAGTCTGAAGATTATATTTGGTAATAATTTGTGGCTACCATGTACCTACAGTTTGAAATGACTACACGTAGACGACATGAAGTGAGAATTGTATAAATAACATCAATTTGTGCGGGAGAAGATATGACTTTCCATTGATTATTGATATTACGTACGAGCCAACAACATAGGATTTGAAGAGAAATAATTGTTCGGCTCCACAATCCACGACAAACAATAGATTTATAGCAAAAGTTGCAGTTCAAATTACAAGAATTCGACGATGGTATAATGATAATGATGCCATATATTAAACCAAAATCGGGCAACGAGGTGGTGACTTAAAGAGGTGCACGTTTTGTTTAAAATTGGAAAAAGGACATCAAATGGTGGAAAAGGTTGAATGCGGGCATATTTACAATTCCAGTTGAACGAAAACTTTTTCTGTTGAATGGTTTAGTTGTTTTAGGATGTGCATTTGCCAGATGGTTCTTTAAATCTTTAACAAAATCTAATCGAAAAAAATTTCGCAGCGGTGAAATTGAAATACCGTATAGCAAGTTTGAAGGAGTTGATTTTAAATCTTCCTTGTATTAGTATGAAAACTGAGTAGAATCGTTGGTAACATGTCGAACCAGGTTTTATCTTCAAAGCACATTATTTCCATCGTAAGGTTTCGAATGCATCGTTCTATTATATTATTTGCTTGACGGTGGTTCGTCGTAGATAACAAATGTTTGGCCTCAAGTAAGTATGTAACGATATCCTTTGGAAATTGGTAATGAATCAACTGTATCGATATTGATGTGTTCGAATCTCTTGTAAGGCGTTGTATGACGCAAGAAGTGTCCTGTTGTGTCTGTTCATTTTAACCCACTGGAATGGAATTCCATTAGACAGTAAGTAAGTATCTTTATAGATGCCAGGCCAAGCAAAACGGTTCTTGATCAGCTTTTTGATAGCTTAAAAATTCGGACATGTTATCAAAAGAAATCATAAGATAACGGCATTTTGAAGATTAATTGGAATGCAAGGACAATTTTCGTCTCAAAAAGATACCGGATATGGAATTATCAACAACATTGACTGTCCCCTAAATGTGCTGATTATCTGTTGTGAGTTGGCTGATAATGACCCCGTCTATTGGTCTTCTGGGGGAAACCAAAATAAATGGTTTTTGGTCCATTTGACCAAAATGGAGTCAGTGTTGCCATGCAATTGTCTGCCTTCAAACAGGTGATAAAAGCATTTAAAGCCCTGGAAAATCACCAAATATTCCTGATCGCAGCTATTCCTTGTTTCTATTGTCAAAAATTGTATTAAAAAAATGCCAAATTATCTGAAGTAGTATTTCAAGATCAATTTGTTTATACACAGTACGTGATATAAGTCGACAGTAAAAATTAATGCCCTAAATAAAACGCCATTTGGGGGGGGGCAAATTCTTTAATAGTTTAAACTATCTCTAGAAGATGTTCTGAGAAAGATTGTCAGCTAAATCATTAACCGCTGAAAAGTATGGTCATCGTTGCAAAACTGAAGCTCATGATCTTCGGCTGGCGCGTGATGAAATTACGTTCTATAGGACTTTTATTTCTATGTGACGAAAAGTTGAATTTGAAAATTTTAATTTTACTAGGTTATTCTGCCAAGATTTTACAGAAACCTGTTTAGATTCGCGTTAAATCATCGGAAACCAAACACGCCTTTGGCAAAACCTGATCAATTGAAATTATGTCAAGACTTTTGGTTAGTATGTTAATCGCTGCTTTCGATGTTTTATATCCACCAACAAATCAAAATGTTTAGGGTAATTATCTCCTAAAATCGGCACTTTTAATTCTGCAGTGACTTAAAAACGCGGAAAATATTTAATTTATCTTGCTTCGAGATAGGTCATAATAATCACCATACAATAAGTTAAATATCATGACTACCTTTGCAGTAGTATTAAAAAATTTCTAGGTGTCACTTACTTTGCTGTAAAAGGCGAATGAGCAGCATATTTCCGCATCGTTTGCAGTCACCTAAGATGACATATTTGTTTTTTCATTAATATTTTTAGACAGTTCTACGTAGATGTTTGAACGTTATGATTCTTGTGTCAATATCGGAATTAGTTTTTTACATCGTAGGTCCCACCAATTCAACGATTCGATTTACTGCCTTTGCTACTTTTCCTAAATCACCGTCTACTGTGGAGAAAGTGTTTCGTTGCGTTTGGACAAATTGTTTAACCACATAAGTAGTTTGTAAAAATTTTATTGGAAACCTAACTCTTTGCGTATTTTCGCATTTCTGTCACCAATTGTGTTAGTGGTTTGTCACCCAACTCGATCATTGCTAGAGAATTTTAAATTTTCTTTTATGCCGAATTGGTCACTCCATATATAAGTCTGTTGGTGGAGGGTGACCAAGAATATCTTGGTCGAAAACCTCTACATCAGCTACATCCACAATTGTTTAATATTGTGTTTGATCAGCGGTATCACCTGCGATTTTACATTGCGGCTTAAACCACAATTCAGGATGATTTTTCCAAAATTGGCAATAAAACGTTGCACTTAGATTTTTGGTTGTCCCTAGCGTCATTTTCTCTCTTTTTCAGTCTTGTATCAAAATGGTGATGCAATAAAATGTTGAAAACAACTTTGGAAAAATATTTGAAATAGTATAAAAATGTTAAAGTGCTTCTACTTAATTCTTATTGTACATTTAATGCCTGTCACAGTAGTCTTATTGCTCCTAAATCCAAAATAAATGTAAAACACTGACACCACTACACTTGGTGACAACTAACGATTTTATTTTAATTTAGCAGAATTTCTAGCCATTGTGAAACCTCCAAACTATAAATTTTAGGTTAATCATTGGGTAGTTGGCCATTATCAGGCCAATTGGCTATTTTTTGTAATACCAGAAAATCACATATCTTTGGACATCATAGCAGAATTCAATCTTATGGTACAAATGTCAGAAGGATGCCCAAAACCTTATATCCAAAAATTTTCTTTACACTGGTTACAAGGTACACTGGTTACTAGCAAACACGTTGAACAGCACAAACGACGTTTAAGACATTTCAGTAAACTGATTGAGTTTGACGGTAAAATTAAAAGATTCAAAAGTGATTTTGGTGCGGATATTTTTAGATTCGAAACAATTTCGAAAAATGTTTTTTCACCAGATTCTATATAATCAAATTAAAAAGATCTATAATTTTCTGCGCCGTCCTAGATTCGTCAATTACAGCAGTTCATTGACATGATTAGCCACTATAGTAGGCTCAATCAAAAAATTTTAGAATATCTCTCAACATTGCATTCTCATTTGGTTTATTTGGTAAAACTTTGATAAAATGAAGCTCGCATATTCTCATGACCAGAAAAATATCATTACTCTTTTGGCAATGCTAAACATAGCTAAACAATGCTGAAACACTTTTTTTTGTATTCATGGCAGGCGATTTATGGTTCACATAAATCACTGACGTATGCCTTTACTTCAAAAACTGATAAAATCACTAGAGAAACTAAAAATGGCCCATGGATTCGGCACTCTAACAGGAGATCATAGTTGTGTTCATTGGCATCGCCGATCGCAATCAAGTGATGAAAAAGTCATGTTTCAACCCTCTTCCGTTAGTATTTCCAGTACTCAAACTCCGCAGCTTTAACCGCCGCGCCAATTGCTCAGTGAAGATCAAATAACTTTAACTTTGTTAGTAATGTTATTAAACTGTTAATCACGCCTGGGTATGACAGTAACTACAACTACCAATCTAGATAGTAAGCGTTCTACGCAATGATGTCTTTTGTAGGCTAGCAGCTACCCCCTAATCACAGGGGCACCAACACAAGACATAAACATAAAATTTCTTGTTGAATTACAGCCCAACAGGTGTTGTTACGTCAAGAAAACAACTTGAATTCAATTAATTTTTTTTTATTTTTCCGAGTTTTTTTTTCGTTTTTCTTTTCCAAATAGGTATGTATTATCAACATAAAACATAACAACAATAAAAAAAAATATGAATATAGAGCGCAACAATATCATAAAAGGTATATACAATTTTCATACCTCGGAAAATTTATGATTTATTACAAAAGAATTTTGTTACGACATTTTTTGAAAATGTAAAAATTATATGACGTGGCGTGAATTATATTAAATTGAATTTAAATTGGTTATAATTAATTTCGTGTTTAACGCGAAAAGTTTTTCGTTTTCTTTTTCTTTTTCTTCTTTTTTTTTGTGGTTTATATTGTGAAGATGATGAATTCGTTGTCCGATTATTGTGATTAATTATTGTTTTGGAATTCAATTAATTAAGATGGCCATGACGTTTGTAAAAAAGGTAATCGATAGATTTTAAGCACTATCACAGAGAACATTCTATTCCTGATTTTGTTGGTAAGGTATCAACATGTGAAGGCACACCAAACTTCGTGTCTTAATATCTAATATGGATTTTATTTTGTAGAAAGTAACTTGCATAAAGGAACTATATCTAGATATGTATATATATATATATATATATATATATATATATATATATATATATATATATATATATATATATATATATATATATATTATATATATATATATATATATATATATATATATATATTTATATAATTATATAAATATATATATATATATATATATATATATATACCACAGAGTGGCTGAAACCAGGTTTATGCCACAGGGTGGCTGAAACCAAGTGTTACCAAATGAAAACGCTGTAATTTTTTTAATTTTGATTATTTTTTATTGAAATTTCGTGGAATATGTTGAAAACATATTACATTTTAAGAAAAACATGTTTCTGCTCGATATGACCTCCTTTGGCAAAAAAGGAACGCAATTTTGTAAAAATTGCTATGTCGCTCGAGCTTTGTGTGACGGTGCCGAGTCCTGTTAGAATGTCCAATGGTTCGTACCAAAGTGTTTACGTGCCCCAGGTAGCAAAGCATCGTTTAGGATCTTTCGGCGGTACACCTCTTAGTTTACCTTGACTCCATGTTCGATGAAAACCAGAGAAGTGCGTCTATCTGCAGTAATTGCATCACAAACCATAACATAAGCTGGTGATTGCTTGCGCAACTCTTGTGTCCAAATTATCGTAGGACTTGTGCTCTAACCAAATACGATCATTTTGTTTATTCACAAACTGTTGAATGGTGAAAATTTTCTCATCAGAAAAGACAATTTTTGGAATCTCATCACGTTCGGCCAAGGCCTTCAATAACTTTTTTTTGTGCCTCCGTAAGATCTTGAAATTTTTGTATCTTGTAGGGCTTCCAGTGTAGTTCATTTTTCAATATGGTTTGAATGCTGTATCGTGGTTTGAATGCCTGTACTGACATGGACGATGGTTCGGCCCATGGATTCTGCACTCCAACAGGGGGTAATAGTTGTGTTCTTCGTCATCACCGATCGTAATCAGGTGATGAAAAATCCTTTTGTAACCTTCCTCTGTTGGGATTCGAACCCGGTATCTCCCGTCCCAAACATCGCAGTTTTAACCACTCCGCCAATTGCTCGGTTGTTGGATTACTTAATAAAAATGTAAGGGGTTAATGATCCATGACGATCTTAATTTTTTTGTGCCATTTTCGTTAAGAGTACATTTTTCTCCTTTTTCTTTAACGACCTGGAGAGGAATGTAATTTTTCTAGGTTTGAAAATATTTTCCTAACGTTATCCAAATAAATTTTCTTTTGTATTTCTTCCAAATATTATGATGTCATCAATGTACACATACTATATTTTTCTAATTAACTCCTTCAGCACATTGTCTGAAAGGTAGTTGGTGCCTTTTTAATCTAAAAAGAAGTCTTAGGAATTCATACTTCCCATTCATTGTGAAAAATTATATCTTTTTTATATCCGTTTGTTTCATTTTGATCTGATGAATGCCGGAGGTGAGGTCGATTATGGTGGAAAATTGTGAATTCCCGTTCCAGTGTATTGGATATATCTGGGATTAGGATGCCATCTTTTAGTAGTTGTTTGATTTGGTTTTCTACCTTACCTCTCATGTTTACTGGGTATGGGTAGAACTTGATATAAAAAGGTTATTATGTAATGGTTTTGATGTCCGCTCTTATGTCAGTGTCTATTATTTCATTGTTGCTGACCGGTCCGAAAAGTGTTTCGAATTTCGACAGTATACTTTTTAGTTTTTTTTAGATCCCTGTAAGAGTTGATCGTCTCGAACTTCTAGGTTATTGACCTGTGTATTTTTATTTCAATGTTGACCTTATGTTTGGTGTTAGAATTAGAGTGTTATTTTTCCTGTCTATATTATGGGTCATAATTCTTTTAGGGTATCATCTCTGATGATTCCATCAAATGATTGATGTCCTGGTAAAATTAAAAATTCCAATGTTTTGTGAATTCCGATGACTGAAAAATCCGAAAAACTGGTCCAATGATTTTTTCCTTAATTGGTATGCTTCCACCAGCTTATCTTATATATTGAATTGGTAGTTAGTCGGCATTGGAATTATAGCTAATTTGGGTCTGATGAATTTTTTTTTGCTCCTGTGTCGATAAGAAATTTGAGCAATTTATTATCTCTATTTCTGTATTCTAAGTATGGTACGCTGGAGAGGCGCCCATCATAACATTTAGCTAGGTGTTTTCAATCTTCTGTTCTTCTTCCTGATCGCATATGTCCACGTTCGACATTTTGTTAATAACCTGATTATATAGTTCTTCTTCACCTTTGGTTTCTGGGTGGTAAATCCTCTAGTTTTTCCATGGTATATCCTGATTGGAATGCTCGCGTTTAAACGATGATTGATAATTTTTTTTGTATGGATAATTCTGTTGATTGTTTGGTTGATTCTGGTCTTCTTGTTGATTTGTAGCACAGTTGATATATTTGACCTGTTTTGTCTGAACAAATGGATCAATTGACATAGGTGTTGGTGGTTTAAATCCCGTTGGTTGTGGTGGTAGTTCTCTTACAAATCTATTGTTCTGATTCTGGATGTTGTTGGATTGAAACTCTAATTGTGACCATAAAGTAAAGACATATACTTTAATTTATGGCATGATGTTTATGCTTCTGGAACAGTCTGTGGGCGTTGGATTATTAGCATTATGCTTAAGTAACTGATGATTTATATAACAATAGAATTCATCTATGCTCGTTCATCAATGCATTCTCTCTTGTAGCAAATATGTACAAGAGAGAAAAAATGTAAAAACTGTTCATGTCACTAAAAGGGAGTTACTCTTATTTATGGTCATACTTTATAAGAAAAAAAATGTAGAAACTATTATAAACAACAAAAAAGCCATCCTCATCACATGAGAGTCTGAATAGAACCATTGGGAAAATCAACTGGGCAAACTCCTATTTATACAAAAAATGTTAAGGCTATAACCACACTCAGAGATATTTAAGACGAGAGTCTAAATGCGTCAGAAATGTAGGAAATACATTTTCAAAGCTGGCCCTTTAAATAAAACATACCAGCAAATTCGACAAAACGTAAAGGGCAGCATCCATCAAACTATGGAGGATTCATATCCTTACTACTTCATAGTAGTTAAAAAACAAAGCAATACAATAAAACCGTAGAATACCTGTTGAATAGAAACCTACTATAAATTCAGAGAAAATTGAATATCAAGCAAACATGATAAAAAATGTTAAATAGTACTCACAGGTCATGGCCACGCGATTTAATAGAAAATAAAGATGGTCCCGATATCCCAATGTTTGTAAATATTCCAAAAAGCATAGAAACCTTAAAAATTTGACTTATTAAACAAGAAACAAGCACTGAGGCTTTAAATAGACGCCTAAATAATCAAGGTACAGTGAATGACATTACTTCCATGATTTACTATAACACGGGAATAAATCCAATACTTAGAATAGTCATCTGGAATACAAATGGCTAATGCAACATATTCCAGAAATAGATTATTATACCTAATATATGCAATCCATTTGACTAAAAAGTCATTTGTTATCAGGGTATCCATCCTGCAGGAAAAGCGAGAGAAGTATCAATTTTATTTGTAAAAAAAAACATCAAACACCGGGAACGAATAAAAGTTGAAGAAGAAATTATGCAAGTGGCCACTATCAAAGTTCAACTAAATAACGGAAAAGAATACAATTCCTTAATCTATTGCTCTCCGTGGCATAATCTACATAAAGGAGACTATATCTCGCTATTTAAATCATTAGGGAGTAATTTTAATTTTGGGCGGTGATTTTAGCGGCAAAAATACGTTTTGGGTGTCAAGACTAAAAATCCACAAAATAAAAGAGCTACTTACCGCAAGGCAGGCAACAGAATTTGTTTTTTACTCTGGAGGTAAACCAACATACTGGCCTATATGGAAAATGGAAATTAACAAATAACAAAACAAGTTGAAAACTGATCCAGAATCTAGTCAGTGACAATATCAATATTCAAGTGTAAGTTAAAAATTTATCACAATTGAAGGACCACTAAGAAGAATTTAATAAAATTAAACAACACGCAGCTTGGGATAGTACTCCTAATACTCGTAGTTAAAAAGAAACTCGAATACATATCAAGTTCTTTTTTTAAGTTAGAGAATTAGTTAGACAAAATCGTAAAGCCCGAAAAACCTGACAGATCCTGGATTAGGCTCCACAAAGTAAAACGACAATTACTAGCCTTACTGGTCAAAAAGATACAGACTATTTCGCTGAAAAGCAACCTAAAAACCTTAAAAGGTCTAAGACGTAAGAAACTGCGATTACATGTGATGATAGAACAATCACACCTCTCTCAAGACAAACTGCAGATACAAATATAATACTAGTTTACAAAATCGACTGTCAAATCATAACCAGATCTTTGACAAGAGCTAAACGTTGAAATCAGCAATAACTAAAGCTCAAAAAACCTCCTGGCAACCTTTTTATGAGAAATGCGTCATATAATAGCCGAAAATCTAATTTAAATACACTTAATTTGACACAAAACTTTAAAATTAATATAAATTTGATTTTAACAAAATTGACTAAACATTACAAATCAATTGATTTAACCGTTTTATGACCAATACGTCTAGGATGCGCCAATGACACAATCAATTTAAAACGAAGCTTTACGTGGTTTTGTAAATGTACCATGGTCCGTAATAAATGATACCCTCCATAGGGACTTAAAAATGAAATACGTCAACGAAGAAATTAGGAAGCACTCGAGGAAACACACACTTCACTTTATCAACATGAAAATGTTGAGATTCACCGTATGACGGACAAAATAAAATAAATTAGACGTTTCCCAAGAACAAGACTAACAAATGGATTATATTCCACAAATAGAGAACACCAGATATTTAAGGCTTGCTAGATGAATTTTAATCCAGCTGTAATAAAACCATAAAAAAAAAATAAAATTTTGACCTGCCCGAATTAACCGAAATTTATTATCTAGAATCAATTTACTTTCAATGTCATTTAGAGTACAAAGTTTAATCAAAGCTCGCCTACACACGCACTTCGAAACGACAAAAAAAAACTACAGATATTGATAACAGAACAATATACCATTATATAATTCCGAATCAGCTGATAAAATAGAATTAAAATTTATTATTCAAACATGAAAATCATAATTAATGACATGAAAAATTTTTTCCAATTTTCCTATACCATCCGTTTTCACGTTTCGACGTTATTTCGACATTTTATTGATATTTACCTGCCACACACACACACACACACACACATAGTACAGTATAGTGTTTTTATTATTTTTATTGTTGTGTTGATGGGTAGGAGCAGCGTTGGTTCGTTTGTCTTATTAGTTTTTGACTTATGTGAAGGAGGGGTTGGTTTGAATGGTTTATATGATATATAGTGCTAGTTATGTATATCGTAATGGGCAAAATAGTTCGTTTTGTTGAATACAAATTATTATTATTTTTTCCAATCGATATTTCTACTTTTGGTTTCATTCATTTTTAATCAAGACATTTTAGTTTTAATATGGTATTCAATGGTACGTTGTTGAATGATGGAATATACAATTTACGATTTGGATTTTGTTGGTTTATGGATTTTTTTTTTATACTATTATTTTTTGAATTTTATGTGTTGAATGTGTAGGAAATCACGAACTCGTTTCTTCGAAGACGGAATTAGGTGTGAATGTTAAATAATTATGATTGGTGTTATTGTTTTGTATTTTTATTTACTTTACCTATATAATGAATTTTGTACATCGTTGAAGATGGTTTGAATGAAAATTAAAACCAATTTATTTTTATTAGTTTACTTAAATGGTTAATTATATACCTCGTATACTAATATAACAAATTGGAGGATCTGACAATTTTATTAAACGATAACTCTAACTAAAACCATCAGTCTATCATTAGTTTAGTATATATTGGCCGTTGGGAAATTACACAACAAAAGTGCAATTACTTTAATGTTTTTTTAACTAACACGTAAACGTCAATAAACTTGTCGCAATTATTTAATGAGTCCTGGTCTATGTCTCCGTAGGAGGATAAATTAGCTAGTTAGTGAAAATGCATATTGAGATCATTACGCTAGTTTTTATCGAATTGAACGTCTTTTTTGTGGAAAGATTCAAATTTCGCATTCTTTATTTAGGGCACCAAATTCAGATTTTTGGGTGACACCCAATACTGGATTTATTTACCATGATTCCTTAAAGAGCTACTTTGGTACTACTTTTAAACAGATTTTTAAGAAAAAGTTAATCAGAGGTCAGTATTATTTTTGGTTTGTTGGGGAACAGTGGATATCTCTCACAACACAACTTATATTGACCACCTTTTTTCACTGTAAAAGAGTGGTAACATTTATTTACATTTTGATGTAACTTTTCTCAAGTCTTTTAAACCAAAACCAGATTAATGTATTGCTAAGTATATAAGATCACTTTTCCTTACACTTTTCACGAAACTAGAAATAACCTTAGTTTAAGAACAAGGACACAATAAATTTTTGAGAAAAGGGCTCTCTTTTAAATAGTACGATTTTTTATCCTTCAGTGATAAAATCTGAAATACTATTTGGGCTGTGTCTAGCTCTGTTTCCGACATGTACTTTCTTTCATTGTATTAATCCTTTTTCAAATGTTCATTCCACAATGTACCTCTGTAATTTCGCTTCACAAACAAATTTGATAAAAAAGAGGGCTTCTCATAACACCAGCATCCGTTGCGTTGACATGATTTGTATCCGTAAAAGTTCAAAAACTTAAACTTTAAGCGTTTATTTAATTATAAAAAAAATTTCTAAACAGAGACGAACCTTGCCGCTTGCTTTACGCACTAAGGTGATCGGTGAGCACCATCTATTGTAACTTTCCTCTATAACACCTAAAGTCAGCTCGATATCGACCTTCTGTCAAGCTCGATAAAGAGTTTCGTTTGTACTGCTAGTTACACTGAGTAATGTTTTTATTTGACTGGCATATCCCAACATCGATATTGTGCGAAAGAAAAGAATTTTTTCCGAGGCCAAGTTTACAAAACGATGTAAACTTATCGATCTCTAAATTTAATGCTAATTGTGGAGCTGTCAAAAGAGCGTGAGAGCTCGGGTCTGAAGAAACACTTGACACACGGTAAAGGAGTTTTCTGGAGGAAATTCGAAAAATCTATTCCTAAATATAACGGATGCTCTAAGATTGGAAATATAAACAACCGCATTTGGTAACATTTGCTGTTGAAATAAACTATTGCTAAAAAGTACTCAAAAACTCGTTCCGATTGACCATTGGCCGCATTAATATAAGGTGGAAAACTATGAAATTTTGCACCCGAATCTGTAAAAAACTTTTCAGATGCCGTGCCTAGAACACTAGCTCCACTGTCTAACAAACCTCGATAATTCACACCATCAATTAATTCTTCTGCATACAGCCATCATGTATGTATGTACAGGGACAGTTTAAGTTTTGCTTATTACATTTTTACAGGATTTCTAGGAGCTAACGGCACATAAAATTTTTGTCCAAGAAGCTAATAATTTAAATTTCGGGGGACATTAAACCGCTATAAATGTCACCACAAATGATTTGATGAGTTTTTCTAGGGCTTAACCGAATAAATAATATATTTTAAGCCTCGATAAAATTATGTGAGATCTGCGAGATATAAGTGACAATTCTCAACGTCTGTTTGGTTGAAATAAACCGTTTCGTAGAGTGCTTATAGATTTAGTGCAAGCACTACACATGCGGAATTCTAAATATAATTCAACGTTACGGATCTTTTGTACCCTTCGATTTCTTGATCGGGTTTCGATCTATAATATATTTTATATACAGTATTAGACGTTAGGAAAATTTGATGTGTTCTTAGCACAAGGTTAGCCCCGCCTTAATCTACATAAATTATAATATAAATGGATTCTGATCTACCTCAAGATAGTGATATTCTTTTAGAAATGGATACAAACTCATGAGTCGAAAAGGCTTAAACAGAACATACGGCAAGCATTCGAGTAATTCTGAGAACGATAGGGGATAATTTGACTCATTCATTTAAGTAATTAGAAGTGTATGGTACGTGCATTATTATAACTATCACCACACAAAACCTGCATAATAACTACATCATTCACTTTGGTTTCAGATTGTATTTTGGTCCTTTTTCGTCGTTTTGAAATTGCCACAGTTCACATAATATTTGGACGTAATCTTAAATTTTTTGAAATTCAGCTAATCTATTGAAATCGAGATGAAGAAGATTGGGTGTTGGCAAATGTAATTTTGTTCCCAAAAAATAAAATCGTACCATTGTCCGAAAACATATTAAAACATAAACCAAGATGGTTAGTAAATCTTCGGAAAGCAGCGATCCAATATTGTTTAGTTAAATCAAGGACCACTCCCATGATATATGGATGGCCTTAGAGAAAAAATTCTTAAAAATCGCCATAAACCATTTCAATAGTTTGTGATAGTACTTCATTTGTTATTTGAAATTGGCCGCATAAATCGACACTGACTTTTGCAAAAGATCTAGACTAAGGGCTTCGCTCCTGAAAAAACTGATCTATGGTTTGTAAATAAGTATCAGTTTTGAATCGATCACATTCACAATACAAGACTGCTCCCCAACACTATATAGCAAATCATGAGGGCCCGGATGCAATAAACAAACGTGTTCTGAGTGAACGAATACTTTTGAAAATCCGTTAGGAGAAAGCAAAAGCATTTGATGTTTATAAAGAATCGGCATTTTTAAGCACCTTATATTTTAGCCGGCAAAATTAAACCTTAGAACACATTATGTGAAAAGTCATCGAGGAACTAGGACTAACCCAAAATGTAAGTTTTGAAAATCTGGTTCTTGTTTTAGCAATTTTGCAGTTGTTATTTGTAAAAACTGAGGGCCTTTAAGTCACCGTTCCGATTTTAATATCTCGTTTGGCAAAATTCAACGAGAATTTATATCAGAAATATTATTACAGAGCCAACTATCGAGACTCATTAAATCTTGGATTATTGGATTTCGGTTTATGTCAAAATTTGCAAATCACGATGGAGTAGATTTCATTTGATAAAGTATAGTAACCAATACTGTATTAACGAGTTCCGCATACAGAACCGATGCACATAACTCGGGTCGCAGAATCAATTTAATCTTTAAAGGAGATACTCTACTTTTTGAACACAACAATTATTTTTTCTACATTTTTATTTTTTACAGTCGTTCAAATATAAATGCAACCTTTTACCGACTTTTAAATTCAATCTATTATAATCTCGTAACTGATTTTATATTTTATCATCCCAAATTAATTTAAGTGCACCAATTTCTGCAAAAATTATTTTGCAAAAAATATAAAGGGACCACAATACCACAAAGGATGTTATAATTGTGCGAATGCGGAACAGCGCAAGCATTTTTTATTCGCTCAATCATATTCTCATGTTTTGTTGGTATTTATTGGTAAACTTTGTCTTTGAGATAGCCCCACAAAAATAAATCTGGCGAAGTAAGATCTGGTGATCTCGCATACCAATTTACCGGGCCAGCTCCATCGATCCAGTGGCCATTGAAATTACGATCAAGTACTTCACGTGCTACCGACGAATAGTGTGCTGGATAACCATCATGTTGAAATGACATATTCTGTCGCAATTCTAAGTTCAAGTCTTTAAATAATGTTGGCAGTTTATATTCCAAAATATCTCGGAACATTTGACCATTCAAGTTGCTTTCAATAATATGGAAGCCAATGAGTTGGTTGCCAATTATTTCCACTACACACTGACAGCCCAAGGGCGCTTATGTTCAACTTGTCGAAGCCAGTGTAGATTTTCAACACTACAGTAATGCATGTTGTGTCGATTAACTGTTCCATGGTTTATAAAAGATGACTCATCGGAGAACAATACGTAGCGAAAATTGGGATTTTGCTGTATTTGTTCACGTGCCAACTGATCAAAAGTTACCTAATTTTGAAAATCAACGCCATGATGTAAAGACACATGATACGGATGTTACTTATGTCGGTTAACAATTTTCAAAACGCTGGTATAGGACAATCGAGATTAGCTAGCTATTTTCCGTGTACTTATATATGAGGATTATGAGCTATTGCAGCCAAAACAGTAGTTTCATTATTTTCCTCAGTCACTATGTTGCTCGACGATTCCTTTTCTTTGGTCGAACACTCCCATCGAAAGTGAATTGTTTGATAGTTTAGTAAAATGAAGCACGTGACCGCCTCCTATCGGAAAAACGCGAAGCGTAGTGATTGACTTCATTATCCAGATTATGACAAGCTTCTCCATAAACCAGGACCATTTCAATTTTTTCTTGTACAGTTAAATACTCCATTTTGTATTGTGATAGCCTAACGTAAACTGGTTTTTTTTTCGAAATAATCTTCGAACTGAATCGATATTTTTAAAACAAAATACGATCATTTATTTGAAAGCAAATTTAGTCGCATGTTCCTGTGTTACGATAGTAGTAGTGTATTGACAAGTCATTTTTCAGTCATTTAAAATTTAAGGAAAACAATTTTTTTAGACTAATTGCGAGTATTTATATTGAAAACGTGTTCATTGCAATTGTGTCAAATTAAAATTTAAATAAAAAAACTAATTTGCAATATTTCTGATAAAATCACGAACCACCATATACATATCCTTTATACAATTTGTCATAAAGTTCAGATAAGGGAGCATATATACATTTAGAAATGTATCCTTATGAAATTAACTCTATAATCATGATTTTGACATGAATTCAACATTTGGAGTATTCACACGTTATTTGCACGCGGTATGGTCAGCAATTGCCTTATTCAACGCAATAATGTTGACACACGTTACATTTACCAATGATATATTTCTATTGAAATATAAGTTTTTATATAGTTAGCAACAACAAGATATCTAATTATTGTTAAAATGTTAAAGGTTATATAGTTCCAATAATAATTTTCTATTTCGGTTCAAAATAGTTTTCACTACTTCTAACAAAAAAAAAAAAAAAAAACGATTCCGATCCAAAAGCTTTACCCATAAAAATAATTCGTCTGGAAACCTCTTCATTGTATTTTATTTTTTGTACAATAAAAAAAAAATCGAGGATACAAAACAGGATGGGTTTTCCTTTAGGGTTGATTTTAATTTTTTGTAAAGTTTTTTCGTAGTGTTTTGTTTTTTGGACGAATGAAAATTTATTTGATTTCTACATTTTCATCTCCGTTTATTTGAGTTGGAAGGTTATCTAAAAATCTATTCAAAACTAATATAAGCAAAATATATTTTAGACAATCCTATCTATATATACTTCGGAAACGATTTTTATTTTGGGTTTTGCGAGTTTGGTTAAAGTTTTGGTTGTTGTTGTAGGAATTCTAATTATTTATTAAATGAATTTACAAAGCATCTCTTTGATACATGAATATATGTTTCTATTATTATTTTAATGACTTTACATCGATACACATATGTAATATATAATGACCAATTATCATATGGTAAATGTATTTTTTATATTAGAAGTTTTACAGCGTATATTGATTAAATGATAACGCATAGACTTATATAGGTTTCGTTTTTTGTTTAGATCAATTTATTCAAAAGTCCTGATAAAATGTCTAGACTTTTGTTGGAAATACATTTTATTTGACTCACTAATCTCGAAAGATTTAAGGAGATTTATGGTTATTTTGAACCTAACCAAACCAGTAGATTTTTAAGAATTGACTGAGTGATTGATGGTTTTAATGTTTATGCAAGTTTTTGTTTTCAACCTTTGTGTCGATAACCGGGTACCGGGTATAGTTGGTATGTTTGCAACATTTGTTATTGCTGTAATTGTCTGCAAAAAAGATCTTTATTCGAATTCCCAGAACAAAACATATTAGACAAATCTAATATTTGTTGGCTATTACCGTAACATTTGACAATGTGCCATTGGGGTATTTATCGCATATTAATTTTTGTTTTTAGCCGGATTAGCCTTAACTTTATTTATCTAGCACCGAGCAATTAATTATTCCAGTGGTTCGAGCTGCGGTGGGCAGGTACTGGATTTGAATCCCAGTTCAGGCAGGTTGTAGCAATGTGCAGATGGTTATAAAAAGCAAACCTGTATTCGTGTCTTTCAGTCTGGCTAGTGATGGCGTAGAGTTAGACGTTAAGTTAACCGCGAAAATATTGGAAGAGTTCCAGCCCCAGCACAGACGTCATAGTATAAAAACTAAAAAAATTGTATAGCTTTGATTATTTCAATTAAGCGTTGGTGAATGGATTTTCGCTTGCTGTAGATATATTATATTCGATAAAGGCTCCGTTTCAGGCACTTATCAAAATTTTTATTTATAGCATAGCTCAGTCCTCAACCAACCCATCTACTGTAGAAGAGAATTTGAATATCAACAATGATACTAACTACTTCTAAATTTTCAACAGTTCAACAGTTAAAATCTTAGCAGTCAATATTTCACATTTGGGGTGGTCCTGTCTACTTTACAGGCTTAGTAATAAATACAATGATTAATAAAATCAAACTAAAAATAAAAATTATGACTTGTAAAGCTAATATCTAGCACAGCAACCGTATAACCACCAAGAAAAGTGAGGAATCACTTCAGTTGGTTTTACAGGAAATAAAAGCCGCAGCCCCACGACGATGCCTAGGCAAAAGTTGATTTTTAAATCTTTAAATAAGCAGTAGTTTACCAATTTCATTAGACATAAAACGAAGCTTCCCAAATCCTTACCGTTTCTCCCTAAAAACTTCCGTCATCTAATTCCATCCCTACCGATTAGCACTTTGTTAGAGTTTTACCTTAACCTGTTCAGTTTTTTAATTAAGTATGCTATAAACCCAAATTCTACAGACCTGAATACTCCAGTGATAGGTTGGCAGGATTGAAGTTAAAATCCTGCCGATGTTGTTTAATGAACGAACTTCCAATTAAAAACAGTTCATTATAACAGCCACCTAATTCCACCTATAATCTTAAGCTCACATAAATACTTATAAGTCAGTAAAACATTGGCTATGCTAAACAATCATATCAAATCTGTTTAAAATTAACGAACCACTACCAGCTTTTTAAAAAGAGCAATCAGATTGGATTGAGAAGATTCCTTAAGTTGCTTGGCTAACGTTTTATTACATAGTTCTTCGTATATCCATCAAGAGGTTAACGTTGGCTTTGAGAAGTATTGTAATATAAAAAACGTTTATTACATCACGGCCTTACAAGATAACATATATAACGGCCCAACATAGTTTTGGAACTATTTTAATGCCAAACGTAAAACAACAAAATACCGCGCCACGATGTATTCTGAAAACGATACGTTCAACGATCAACAACATCCCATAAACTTGTAAGCTGAATTCTAACAAACTGTGTATTATATTGACCAAAAGGACAAATGAATTTGGCCAAATGAACTTTTAGTCCAGTCTAACGAGGGTATAAATTACCGTCCATATCAAATGAGGATCTAATACACTCTTTCTTCATTTGATGATCAACAGCATTGCATGCAAAAGTTGATAATTTACTGTGATCTTTTACAATATATTTCAGCCAGTATTTATACAATAATTGATGACCGTTACAGGTGATCAGACTAAAAACTGATTTTATACATAATTGATCACTACGTTATAGTCAGCGAAAGGAATCGAACTCAAGACCGCAGTATCTAAGTTAACATCTCAACCATCACTTTACGACTGGTGAATATTTTATTCACAGTTCTGAAAAAGTATGGACTTGAATGCAATTTAAACAGTCTATACAAATAAGTGTTTCCTCAAAGGAGTGGAACCTTGCAAACATTACATCAATTTTCTAAGATGAAAAAAGAGCTGACATCATGCTACAGATAAATATCATCGTTAAAATCTATCATTAAGTCTTAAACTATTTGCATCTATCATTTGGCTACAGGTAATTCCATACTGTTCTTAGAAATTCCGATTAATCCTGGCAAAATTAACTTCTTTGTCCTTTTTTAATTGACAGTAAGCAATAAGTAAAATTTTTTGAAGATAGTAAACCTACTGACTATTTTTATTACACGATTAAAAGACCGTAATGCAAAAGAGTAATGAACAGCATGTGTGATGCCTTTAGTAATTCTGATCATGGCTTAATTTTCCAACTTCTGGATAGGTCACTCTAAATAAAACAATAAAATGGCACAGACTAAAGCTCTGTTGACCTGCATACATCTTTCTGAATATTTCATAATACTCGAGTTAGGAATTTTTACTTTTTTACAGATCTGTCGCGATGAAAATGCACTTTGAAATTAAATTTTGAGTGTGTCCTAGTGGTGTTTATGAGAAAATTATTAGTTTTGCATTGCTTAAATGTCAGGACAGGATGCTATAGCTCATAAGCAGTTAAACATTTTCTGCTGACAACGTAATTTTCAATATACTTAATGGAGGTTTTTAGATCGTAATCGAACCATAAGATATTGAATTACAGTGATTTAAGTAACGCTACTTTTGCGTCATTGTGTATTAATAAAAACTTGTAATTTTAACGAGAAAAAGCACCGTCCAAGCTTAGCAATGGCTTAAACAGTATTATTCGGACTCCTCTCGATGAAACCAACCTTTTTTCGGTAGAATTCTGATTTCAGACGTCTAAGTTCATTCGGAACGCGCTGGTCACCCAAATTGACTCAAAACACATCTAGCAAGAATCTCGAAATAAAAAGGACTCTTTACGTCAGTATGTGACAAAAGATATACATAATTTCACTACTAAATCAAAACAGCAGTCAAATTAGTGCAATTCTGCTAGTGAAAGATATACAAAGCGTCCGAAGGCACAACAGTCTGCCGTGCAGGTTATGGGCAATGAATTTTGAATGCTAATTGCATAAAATTCAAGACCATTATAAAAATGAAAAATATTTTCATAAAGGACGAAATCGCTGAAAAACGACTAAAAATTAAGAAGAAAAACTGAAATTTTACCAACATTATGTAGCGTAACAAATGTCCCTTAAAACGATGATCTAACTGCACGAACTGCGCTTTGAATTGCTTTTCCATCCACATTAGCCCCTAAATATCTCTGGATTTTGCAGATCTGAAAAACAGGTCCTGTAAAAGAGATTATGGTCTAATGATAAAGTTATCGTAGCAACTGATGGTTATTCTAAACCAAAGATAAATCATTTAACACAAATTGTATAGAATGACGGTTGAAGGAGATTATGTTTATGAAAAAGGTAGTATTTTGCCCAAAAATGCGGTTTTAGTAGTATAAGTATCGTGACTTATTTAACAATGTGATAAGCTTTATTTCTACGCCTTTACTTTCGTGGAACAACCATTAAAGCTCGGCAATAAAACAATAAATATGTAGATGGCTGTCATTGCTAAACATTCATTAACAAAATAAAGCTTTTGTGCATTTTTTTCCTTTTCCATGGAACTGATAGGGTTGTAATAGTCAACCGTAATTTTTAATCCACTTCAATCTTAAAAAAATCAGATTTCACCAAAGCAAATCGTAGGTTTGGCAGGTCAGCAATGATTAGTTCACTTATTTTGCCTTATGTTTAACAAATACGTTCTTTCGAACTAGCACTGCAGTTAAAAGTGTCTGCATTATTCAACATATTAAAATAAATTTCTAAATATAACAATTGATCATGTACTGGAAGGTTTGTCGGATGTTTTTAATCGTATAAGGTTAATTAAGCGCAAACTGATATTTTCAACCTGATGCATACATACTGCATTAATTTGCTGTTTTACATTGCCTTCCAACTAAGAATCATTAAGTTTAAAATCCATAGAGGAACTAATCAAAACAACAGCATTACAGGTCAAAGACGATTCGTTACTGAGATCTTTTGCAGGATCTTTCAGATCATATTTGTGGAATTGGTGATCGTTGTCAGTGGCCCAACGAACGATTTTATACACAATTCATCGCGGCGAGAATCAGTGGCGTGGTTTGAACTCAAAACCACTGAGTGTTTAAGCAAACACCTTACTGTCCCTTTACAACTAGTGACCAGAGAACCAATAAGCGTTTTTGTTTTAAATCCGATATCTTAAAATTTAGGGATTTTGCTTATAGTTAATTGTTAAATTGTTTAATTTTCGAACGTAATTTAATTTGTCGGTTAGTTGACCGACAAATTCAAATACGTACGACAATTAAATAACAGCAATCAACATTAACTTCAATCAAAATTGCGTAATATGAAAATTTCCCCACCACTTTCTCTTTTGCCACAACAAAGACCACCCTTAAAACAAAAACAAACTAAAAAAAATCGTTTTATCTTGGTTTTTGTTATCAAAATAACAAATTAAGAAAACAGAAATTTGTTTGGATAACTTAAACCAAACCACTTAACATAATACTTGTATTGTTGTTCGTTACACTTGGTTTGGTTGTTTCAAGTTTCAACACCTCAAATGTTGGGCAATAACTTAAAATTAATTGAAAAGCTTTAAAAAGCTCAAAGAAATTCATTTTCTTGTGTATATTCAAATATAAGGTATAACCGCAACTGTCGTCGGAGGTATTTCTCTATTTTATTTAGCCCCTTTGAGTATTTAACATCTTAACTATCTTGACTATCTTGATCATCTTGACTATCTTGACTATCTTGACTATCTTGACTATCTTGACTATCTTGACTATCTTGACTATCTTGACTATCTTGACTATCTTGACTATCTTGACTATCTTGACTATCTTGACTATCTTGACTATCTTGACTATCTTGACTATCTTGACTATCTTGACTATCTTGACTATCTTGACTATCTTGACTATCTTGACTATCTTGACTATCTTGACTATCTTGACTATCTTGACTATCTTGACTATCTTGACTATCTTGACTATCTTGACTATCTTGACTATCTTGACTATCTTTGCTATCTTGACTATCTTGACTATCTTGACTATCTTGACTATCTTGACTATCTTGACTATCTTGACTATCTTGACTATCTTGACTACCTTGACTATCTTGACTTGTTGGACTACCATGACTATCTTGACTATCTTGACTATCTTGACTATCTTGACTATCTTGACTATCTTGACTATCTTGACTATCTTGACTATCTTGACTATCTTGACTATCTTAACTATCTTGACTATCTTGACTATCTTGACTATCTTGACTATCTTGACTATCTTGACTATCTTGACTATCTTAACTATCTTGACTATCTTGACTATCTTGACTATCTTGACTATCTTGACTATCTTTACTATCTTGACTATCTTGACTATCTTGACTATCTTGACTATCTTGACTATCTTGACTATCTTGACTATCTTGACTATCTTGACTATCTTGACTATCTTGACTATCTTGACTATCTTGACTATCTTGACTATCTTGACTATCTTGACTATCTTGACTATCTTGACTATCTTGACTATCTTGACTATCTTGACTATCTTGACTATCTTGACTATCTTGACTATCTTGACTATCTTGACTATCTTGACTATCTTGACTATCTTGACTATCTTTGCTATCTTGACTATCTTGACTATCTTGACTATCTTGACTATCTTGACTATCTTGACTATCTTGACTATCTTGACTATCTTGACTACCTTGACTATCTTGACTTGTTGGACTACCATGACTATCTTGACTATCTTGACTATCTTGACTATCTTGACTATCTTGACTATCTTGACTATCTTGACTATCTTGACTATCTTGACTATCTTGACTATCTTGACTATCTTGACTATCTTAACTATCTTGACTATCTTGACTATCTTAACTATCTTGACTATCTTGACTATCTTGACTATCTTGACTATCTTAACTATCTTGACTATCTTGACTATCTTGACTATCTTGACTATCTTGACTATCTTTACTATCTTGACTATCTTGACTATCTTGACTATCTTGACTATCTTGACTATCTTGACTATCTTGACTATCTTGACTATCTTGACTATCTTGACTATCTTGACTATCTTGACTATCTTGACTATCTTGACTATCTTGACTATCTTGACTATCTTGACTATCTTGACTATCTTGACTATCTTGACTATCTTGACTATCTTGACTATCTTGACTATCTTGACTATCTTGACTATCTTGACTATCTTGACTATCTTGACTATCTTGACTATCTTGACTATCTTGACTATCTTGACTATCTTGACTATCTTTGCTATCTTGACTATCTTGACTATCTTGACTATCTTGACTATCTTGACTATCTTGACTATCTTGACTATCTTGACTATCTTGACTATCTTGACTATCTTGACTACCTTGACTATCTTGACTTGTTGGACTACCATGACTATCTTGACTATCTTGACTATCTTGACTATCTTGACTATCTTGACTATCTTGACTATCTTGACTATCTTGACTATCTTGACTATCTTGACTATCTTGACTATCTTGACTATCTTAACTATCTTGACTATCTTGACTATCTTGACTATCTTGACTATCTTGACTATCTTTACTATCTTGACTATCTTGACTATCTTGACTATCTTGACTATCTTGACTATCTTGACTATCTTGACTATCTTGACTATCTTGACTATCTTGACTATCTTGACTATCTTGACTTGTTGGACTATCTTGACTATCTTGACTATCTTGACTATCTTGACTATCTTGACTATCTTGACTATCTTGACTATCTTGACTATCTTGACTATCTTGACTATCTTGACTATCTTGACTATCTTGACTATCTTGACTATCTTGACTATCTTGACTATCTTGACTATCTTGACTATCTTGACTATCTTGACTATCTTGACTATCTTGACTATCTTGACTATCTTGACTATCTTGACTATCTTGACTATCTTGACTATCTTTACTATCTTGACTATCTTGACTATCTTGACTATCTTGACTATCTTGACTATCTTGACTATCTTGACTATCTTGACTATCTTGACTATCTTGACTTGTTGGACTATCTTGACTATCTTGACTATCTTGACTATCTTGACTATCTTGACTATCTTGACTATCTTGACTATCTTGACTATCTTGACTATCTTGACTATCTTGACTATCTTGACTATCTTGACTATCTTGACTATCTTGACTATCTTGACTATCTTAACTATCTTGACTATCTTGACTATCTTGACTATCTTGACTATCTTGACTATCTTGACTATCTTGACTATCTTGACTATCTTGACTATCTTAACTATCTTGACTATCTTGACTATCTTGACTATCTTGACTATCTTGACTATCTTGACTATCTTGACTATCTTGACTATCTTGACTATCTTGACTATCTTGACTATCTTGACTATCTTGACTATCTTGACTATCTTGACTTGTTGGACTATCTTGACTATCTTGACTATCTTGACTATCTTGACTATCTTGACTATCTTGACTATCTTGACTATCTTGACTATCTTGACTATCTTGACTATCTTGACTATCTTGACTATCTTGACTATCTTGACTATCTTGACTATCTTGACTATCTTGACTATCTTGACTATCTTGACTATCTTGACGTTCTTGACTATCTTAACTATCTTGACTATCTTGACTATCTTGACTATCTTGACTATCTTGACTATCTTTACTATCTTGACTATCTTGACTATCTTGACTATCTTGACTATCTTGACTATCTTGACTATCTTGACTATCTTGACTATCTTGACTATCTTGACTATCTTGACTATCTTGACTATCTTGACTATCTTGACTTGTTGGACTATCTTGACTATCTTGACTATCTTGACTATCTTGACTATCTTGACTATCTTGACTATCTTGACTATCTTGACTATCTTGACTATCTTGACTATCTTGACTATCTTGACTATCTTGACTATCTTGACTATCTTGACTATCTTGACTATCTTGACTATCTTGAATATCTTGACTATCTTGACTATCTTTACTATCTTGACTATCTTGACTATCTTGACTATCTTGACTATCTTGACTATCTTGACTATCTTGACTATCTTGACTATCTTGACTATCTTGACTATCTTGACTATCTTGACTTGTTGGACTATCTTGACTATCTTGACTATCTTGACTATCTTGACTATCTTGACTATCTTGACTATCTTGACTATCTTGACTATCTTGACTATCTTGACTATCTTGACTATCTTGACTATCTTAACTATCTTGACTATCTTGACTATCTTGACTATCTTGACTATCTTGACTATCTTGACTATCTTGACTATCTTGGCTATATTGACTATCTTGACTATCTTGACTATCTTAACTATCTTGACTATCTTGACTATCTTGACTATCTTGACTATCTTGACTATCTTGACTATCTTGACTATCTTGACTATCTTGACTATCTTGACTATCTTGACTATCTTAACTATCTTGACTATCTTGAATATCTTGACTATTTTGACTATTTTGACTATCTTGACTATCTTGACTATCTTGACTATCTTGACTATCTTGATTATCTGGACTATCTTGACTTTCTTGACTATCTTGACTATCTTGGCTATCATGACTATCTTGACTATTTTGACTATCTTGACTATCTTGTCTATCTTGACTATCTTGACTATCTTGACTATCTTGACTATCTTGACTATCTTGACTATCTTGACTATCTTGACTATCTTGACTATCTTGACTATCTTGACTATCTTGACTATCTTGACTATCTTGACTATCTTGACTATCTTGACTATCTTGACTATCTTGACTATCTTGGCTATCTTGACTATCTTGACTATCTTGACTATTTTGACTACCTTGACTATTTTAAATATCCTGATTTTTTTTGTAATCGTGATTATTATTATTGTGTGTGTTAATATTTTATGGTAGTTTATTTTATTATGCCTCCTGGTTAATAGTTTTAATTTTAGTAAAACTATTCAAAAAATTTTAAAACCTATTAATATTATAGTCAACTAAACACTGGATTTTTCCAGATGTCTAAATAAATAACTAAAAAGATTTTTCCAGTTAAAATTACCTAGTTTATTTTAACAAGAATTGCGGATGATATATACACATATTCGGTAAATGACAAACGCTTAAACTATAGATAACAATACAAAGCAATCCAAATTGTTTGTGGCAATATTTCTATTTATATGAATTTTCGGTGGAATATTATAATATAAAGCAATTATGTATTTAAATTTTCCAATAATAGAAAATGTTATCGATTTACCTATATCGTTTATAGCAACATAAATATACGGTTTATCATAATACACCAACGTATTAGTTTTCTAAAAATGTTATGAACGATTTGACCTGATTTTTTATCTTGGAACAAAAATAGTTCTATCAATGATGTGAAAATGATTTTCTCTGTTTAGTCGTAATTATTGACATCAAAAATGACATGAATGACATAAAATACAAAAAAGTGCATCTTAAAATTGCATGTTAAATCCAAAGAAGGTTACTCTTTTCTACTAAGTCTAGTAAGTTTGTATGTCCTATACAAAATTTTATTTGATAAAATCTTACTCCTTATTATAATCCAATATCAACATTACATATAATTAAAATCGTTCGCCATGAATTTGATTGATTATATACATTTATATATGAAAACCAACAACCAATTAAATTGATGGCTGATTAAAAATTTTCCTAAATTATTCTGAAATGTAAATAAGCATTTCGTTCAAATATATACATAAAAAGTGAAAATATTGTCAAACATAATATCCTTCAACGAAGGACAATTAAATCGATAACATCGTATATATCTATAGACATATGTATGTAAACATTGTAAAGACTGTGTAAACATACAGGGTGTCTCAATGAAAATAGTTTATTTATATACGAAATACATAACAAATATTGATAAATTGGCTTGAAGGGATACATTTTACTTTGGGATACTTTGTTTTAATGTAAATGGTTTCTGTCTTTTAAAAGCTCGTAAAATCGACTGCACTTTTGCACTATGCACTATGAAATGAGTCTTTGATAGTTAAAGCAAAAGTGGTTTTTAATTATATATTGCGAAAAGGGATTAAACCAACTAATGGACTGGTTAACATTACTTTTTGGTTGTTTCATACATTTTGAAATAATGGCGTAGGTCCTCTAAGGAACCTAAGAAGGTCTTTAATTAGTAGATGCTTATAACGACGGTTAGCTCTCCTATCAAACATTTTGTAATTATTACTGATGAAAAGTGTATATATATATATATATATATATATATATATATATATATATATATATATATATATATATATATATATATATATATATATATATATATATATATATATATATATATATATATATATATATATATATATATATATATATATAGATTATTGAAATCACAACAACTACATCGTTTAGGATACCTACTCCATATTCTTGGAAACAACTATTATGATCGTTAAAACAGTTTTTTGCTTGAAACTTATTTAGTAACCAGTTATGGTGCTTTTTTAAACTTTCAAACTTTTCAGACTTTTAACTTTTAGTTTTAACTTTTGATATATATTCTAAAAATTAAAATTTTAGGTTTTTAAAATTTTAACTTAAAAATTTAAGTTTTTATAAATATTGTTTGTATGTTTGTAAAAAAATGAATCCCGATTTATTAACACCAGTTAAATGGTTTAACTTAAACCAACAACCAGGATTAAATCTAGATTCTGAATTGTTTAAATGTCTACTTGTTACTGCCTATGTTATTACCAATAAAAACTTTGTTACCAACTACAAAATTTAATTATCCAAAATAATACGAGTAAGCGATCCGTTTGTTTTTTGGGTTATTTGAACACAAGACATCAACTCTGGGGTTGTTTCGGAGTTATAGAAGTAGGATAAATATAACATGATTTATATGATTCCAACCAATTTTTAATATTAAATTTAAATATTGTATTGATTCCCGTCATGAGGAAATCCATTGGTCCATTAGACCTCGTTGGAACAAACATCTGGACTACAAATTCTGTTCCTAGACACATTCAACAATTAACAAATGAACACAAAAATTCCTTCTGGAATAATACATTAAAAATAATTTACTCTCTACGTCAAATTTATGTACAAACTTGCTAGGATGATCGAAAGCAAAAATTGATTGCTACTTCCTATTGAAATTACGCATAATATTATTATAAACAATGTAGTTAAAGTACTTTTTAATAACCATACCCAAAGCTACTTTTTATCAAACCACTGTACAATAATTGAAAAATACCATTCTAACCGTAACTAACATTACCTACAATTCTAAAAGTGGAAAAGGTATTTGACAATGTCTGGCATAATGGTGCATTATTAAAACTCAAATTATACAATAATCCTTTTTTTTAATGAAAATCATCCAATCTTAACTAAACGAGAGACAATTTTTTTGAGAATGTCAATAACAATTTTTGAGGGCTTTATGGCATTCTGGTGTAGTCTAAATACAACTTACCTACATTAATATATTTTACAATTTGTATGTTTTTAGAATGATATTACTAAAGCAGTGCCTACGGACCCTGATAAAATAACTGATAACTTAGAAGGCGCCTTACATGCACGTAAACTGGAAGGCCCTTAACATGCATTTAAATTGTATTACATCATAAGGCAAATAATAATAAACAGAAAAAACCGACCCAAAATATTTTTCAAATCGTCGTGCGACAATTTATCTTCGGCATAGAGAAATCTTTATTTATTTAACACTTAGTTGAGTATACCAACATAAATATCTATGAATAATTCTCGATCTAAGCATAATTCTAGATAAATCCATGATGTTTAAAAACCACATTGATTGCTGAGAAAATTCAATAATCTTACAAAAATTGTATACCCGTTTATAAATAGAAAATCGGAATTTGCAATAAAAAAAAAATGTTTAATGAATAAAAAGTGCACTGTACAAAATTGCAGGTTCCTGTAAAGTTCTTTACTCCTGCAAGTGAGACTAGTATATCTAAAAATATTGGAAAAAGTTTATTAAAATATTTTTATCTATCAAACATTGAAATCAGGTCAAATCACAATTTTACACATAATAGTTTTTATAATAAGCAGTCGGAAAATCTAACCTAGAAAAAACTGCTGTCATTAGGATTTAAAATATTATTAAGTCACTGCATATTTAACTTGAAAGTGATACAGGATAAAATAAAACTTTATCAAAATTAATAAAACTACTACTTTAGCTGCAAATTTCGGCTTCTAATTTGAAATTTCAATTCTAAATGTCTACTACTTAAAAATGCCCTTAAAATAAGTTTGTTTTAACTAACTAGAAAATTGTATTAAAGTGGCCACTTCCTATACATAATTGGTGTTCTGCGATTGTTTCAGAAGCAGAAGCTTACCAACATTTTGATTACTTCCATCTTATCTACTAATAACACGAGGAAACAGCCGGTATTTGGGCATAGTAATTTAAATTTACTTTTAAATAATTAAACAAATCCTGCTTGGGGTAGTACATAACTAAAATTAATTTTTTTACTGATATAAAATTTCACAGTACGGAAAATAATTTTGGTGTTGCCATAATTTTCCTAAAGGTACAAAAAAAAAATTTTCTTGCATTTTTGTCTTGTAAATAGCTAAGCTTTTTAAAACCATCCTGTTGGCCAAACTGTCAAGTTTGTTCTACACGAATTTTGTACAGCAGATATTTCTGATACTACAGCTTAGCATGCCATGAAAAATTCATTGCAACGATAATTAGTTTTTTTTTTTTTTTTTTTTTTAAATAACACATAAGGTATAAACAGAACCAGAGCGACAACCACAAGCGTCGACGCCTGTCAAATTAAAATACACTAAAAGCATAGTATGCTAACAGAAACTTCGACGATAGCGATGACGATTTTTTCGTTGAAAAAAATTTAGAGTCTATTTCTAATTTTATCGCCGGCGAAACAATGTTGCCAACTGTTTTTTATTTTTTTAAGGTTGCCTTTTAATAAAATGGGTGCTAAGTAGCCATGTTTTAAATTTTGTTATTGTTATTTTTATATCGCGATACGCTGACGCTTTTGTTTGTTCTATTTACTACAGTGATATCGCTGGCGAAATATATATTTATTCGTTGACGCTCGTCGTTGACGCTCTGGTTCTGTTTATACCATTAGTGTCTTGATTACTTTTAGCTACGTTTAAATAATACTACTAACCTCAAAAAGTGTAGCTCCAAACATATTTTTATTGTTAAAACGAAGAAATAATCATTTTGTGGGATAAAAACTAAACACTATACTTCAGTTAGGCAAAGTCGTATGCTAAAGAAATATTTTCTAAGAGTATTTTCGAGATATTGCGGTTCAAAATATAAGTGTTTCACATTATTTTATTTTGTCTTCAAGGCCTGTATTATTTGCCGGAACCAAACACATGATGAATAACAATAAAAAAAAAACGAAAATAAACAAATCGTATGTAAATAGTTTTTAACTCTTTTAAAGAAAAAGGACTTGTGTTATCGGTTTAGTTTACAATAAACGCTTATAAATTGCAGCAGTACGCATTTATAAGCACTTTACCGCTTGTTCAAGGCTTAGTTGCTGAAATGAACTGCCAAATAAAATTTGGTTTAAACAAAAATATTAAATTACCTATGGTGCGTAAAAATTACGGGTAACTTAAACGAGCAGTCCGTTTATTTGGTAGCCTAAATGGAAGTTTAAGCATTTTAAGTAGGATACATTTGTATAATAACTGCAACATTTTTTATAATGTAGGCATGATTTGAACTATGGGTTACCGAGGCTATTAAGTTTTGTGTTTAAATTCTATTTGTATAGGCGTTAAAGTGGTTTTATATTTTTTGTAAAATAGAGACTGAACTATTTTGCATCTTTAAGGTAGTCGATGTTGCGAGCATATTTCACAGCTTCGGCTGGTTAAGTAATCAAACATTTATTGACCCATATCACGTGTAAACTTTTGATCAATTTTGAGGAATGACAGAAACCTTCTGGCTAGATATCGATGTATATCGAGTGCTCTAGCGATGAAATGTTATGAGCAAAACCAAACAAAACTGGAAACTAAACCGGATGTCAAATAAATTAATGCTGATTGAACTTGCAATCTTTGTCTGGTTGGACTGACGGTATATTATGTTGTCCTGAGGTGCTTGCTAAAGACGACCACATTTTGCTAAACTATTTACTTTGCAGCAAAACCATACAAATCGGTTAGTATTCGACACTGTCCGCACCAGTGAGTCGGTTGTAGTTAGCTGCTTGGTGTAGTTCCATATTTTATTGTGCATAACCTTTATGCCCTTATTTCAGTATTTCTCCACAGTATTCCTTGGGAGTCTTGGTTTTTTTTGTTAACCAATACTAAGCGGTACATTTTTTCTATGTAAGCGGTGATCAAAACTTTATGTTTTCACCAATGCAGTTATATATCAGCAAAATCTTTCTGAAGTTTTAAACTGTGGACCGAACGATGTCATTCAAAGAAACACTTATGACTGTTTTCGAAGATTTGTTGAAATTTGTTGTTATGCAGATTTGTTGTTATGCAGACTTCTTTGAACACTCCATGAGTTATGTAATGTATGTTTTCCGCTTGTTCTTCGTCCTTTCTTTCGAGGATCAACTCTAAATGTTTTAATTTAAGGTATTCTTGCATGAATTTAAGATACAGTTGTCCATATGCGGAGTCTATCGTGAGTCTCTTTTCGATCTCCAAAAGTTAGGCTTTGTCTTTTCTTCGTGTTACCACAAGCTTGGCGTGATTATTCTTGTAGGAGATCCTCACCTTATATCGACCATCACAGTGAAGTTACATTTTTTTTCAGTTTTTGGAAATGTCAGTTTTCACGAATAAGCTTAATTGTTATTTATTTTTTTTGTTTGATATACGTTGGCGGTCTTCCCAATTTTTAATTATGAGCTACCTTGTGATCTATATAAAAATTTTAAATCCATGATATTTACCATTTGAGTCAGTTTGAAGGGTATCGGCAACAGAAAATGGTTTCATTTTGACGTTTCAGGATGAAATTTTTCAAGGATAACAGAATATTTCAAAACTGGATATTTTAAAACGAGATAAGGTACAAAACGAGATATGGTACAAAACTGGATATTTCAAAACAGGTTATTTCGACATGTGATTTAAACTTAAAATGATTTTTTGGGAAAGTTCATTTTTAAATCCCATTTTCATTCTAAAAATCGAATTTCATCAAAATCGGTTATGAAAAATATCCAGTTCTGAGCGGTTCCTATATAGAAGCTATCATCCTTGTCGTTTTTTTTGCTTCTCTGTTAAACCATATTAAAGTCATAAATGGCAGTGGGGCATGACATTATTTTAAATTTGTATGATACTGGCTAACCTTACGGGAATCAATAATTTATAGCTTGTTTTTTTACGGCGTAATCTTTGATTTTCAAAATTTTTAGTACTGGCGAGTAGCCAGGAATCCAACCAAGCTGGATAGTAGATGGGATCCAAAATTGACGATTACAGTGGTCTTGTTTGTAGGGCATCCAGTTAAAGCGATTTGGTTTTTGGATGGGCGTTGTTGGGGATATTCAAAGGAGTTACCTTTTTGAGCGCTCAATAGAGTGTAGGCATTCCTGAGAATACGGGCGTAGAATTTGAGGGTTCCTTTCCGGGAATAATTAGATTTTTTGAGTCCGTGGATTGGAGAATTCATCTTGCAGAGGAGTTTATTGTAAAACACTTAGTGATTTTCAAATCACAATGATTGGCATATTGTTAACCGAAAGTCTTTTCCATGACTAACATTAAATCAGAGGGATCCGATCTGAGGCTGATTGACGTGCGGCTGGATACATTTATGATGATTTGTTGGTTGGGAGATTTGGGTTGCTTTGGCATGATTCAATGCTGAGTTATGCGTTCAGTTTTTATAATAAATACGTCATACCTTCTTTTGAGAGGTCTTTGATAGCTACTGGTGGTGGGTTTAATAGCTAAATGCCTTTTTTGGATACTGGAATTTTTGAAGAGTTGTTATTGGTTGTGACTCGATTTTAGATCTGTCTAAAATCTGTCTAAAATTGTGCTTGTGACTCGATTTTAGATCTGTCTGAAAAGGAAAGGTCTCTTGGGCAAGATGAGGTCATTTCGCTGGGATGTTGGCTTTTTCGGCATTTAGATGCGCCTTTTAACTTTTTTGCGTGGTTTTTAAGTTTCTAGCTAAGGTGTTCTTGAGTTTATACTTCTGGGTTTTATCCAATGTCATGTTGGGGGTTTTCAATATTTTGGCTTTGATTTGTTTGTTGAACTATTTAAGTGATAGTTTTAGGGATCAATATGGACATTTGAACAGCACTCAGGTGAGAATGTCCTCTAGTAAAACTATTTAGGTTTGGGATTGGTGATGGGATTGGTGGAAGGAATTTGATGCTGGTTAATTATGTTTTGTAGGTTGGTTTGTGTTGTGGTCTGTGGCTTCTGATTTGAAAGGTGAGTTTGCTCAAGTCAAGCTATTGTCTATGTGACTACGGAATGGTTTACGGTGCAATTTTTCCTTCCACTGAAGCCAGCAATTAAGTATTATTGTTAGATTGATACCTTGTACGGTGGATGCTGGCGTTTTGATTACTAAAAGTGGATTCTTGGTTTGTGATTTATAAATGGTATTTGAATAGAGTAATAGGTCTGTGGTTGGGAGATTTTTACAGGAAACGGTCATGGTCGTTTATCGAGGCGGTTAAGCATGATGCTGTTGTTTCTGGTTTCAAGAGTTAGCTTTTGGTTTTGGTTAATTGGTGTTCTGTTGTACCTGTATAGATATTGCGATGAGATAAGCCAAAGACTAATTATTCACTATTATAAAAACTATCAGAACAAATCGATACAAATTGTAAAAATTGAAACCAATTTGTTAAAGAAAATGTCTAGTATTGAATACAGTCCCTTTGCGATTTAATCAAATATGTCCCTCGTTTCAAAAATTTTCCATCATTTTTCCACCTATTTCCCGTAGACAATTTTATTTTGAGATACCCTGTTTATATACAATCGTAGTATAGATTTATATATAGAAAATTTATATGTTCAGGTGTGGTCTCCCAACGAAATTTACATATTTAATAATTTAGCTGTTAGATTTTGGATTCTAGATAATTTAAAATTATAAATTCGATAAAAAACCGGATTATAGACAGAGGTTGACAATTTTCAGTTAATTATATTATTAACAGTCTGCACAACATAAACTTGAAAAATACCTTCTAGGGGTATAGTGAAACTCTCTAATTTGTCTCGTATTTGTAACAACGTTTACGATTAGTTTGTGTATTTCAATCAAAAAAGCATTAAGTGAACAACATCGTTGTCTGTTTTGGTATGTACGCAAAATGTTTTTGTTATTTTTTTTTTATAACAAACATCTAGATAACAACATCAACATGACGAATCTTTTTGTGTGTATCACATCACCGTAAAATATCACCATATACGTACATTTCGATTGTATGTTACACTAAAAAGAACATAAAAATTTAGATGTGCGATGTTTGAACAAGGCAACATAAATTTTCAACATTGTACATCTACATGTTATATCTATACATGAAACGATTTTCAACATTATAGCACTTGTCATATTTTATTTTTTTATCTAGACATGAAAATCTCGAGTGTGTTTACACTGCAAAAAAAAAAAGCACACATAATTATATACAAATCATGTTAAATATGTTGGTCGTCATCGACTCAATCAAAATATGTGTTGTTTGCGATTTAAATTTTAGGATAAAATATTTTCATGTTGAAACAATGCTGTACATCCGGATTTGGAACATCAAATCTTTAAAGATATTTTGTTTTTATTGAATTGCAACCGTGTAAAAGATTTGTTGAGTTCATTTGCGTTATTTTTCGCTTCCATTGATTGCCACACCAAAGTTACTGATATAAGCAATGAAAAGAAAATGGCAGATGTTACTGCTGATGACGTGGTGGAAAATTTCTAAAAATTTGGCAATAATAAAGCATCCTGCTTATGATTTTTGTTAATATTTGAGCAAATGTCTGATTTTTGCAAAAGGTACAAAGAGCAATGGTTGATCTTGTCCAATAAAATCGATCGTCGAATAAACCAGTATAGTTGCTTGGAACTAACGAAAAAATATAAGCGAATGATATGAGGCTGATTAAAAAAGGCATTACTTAGGATGACTTTGCCAAATTGCAGTTTGTCTTAAACAATAACTATACCAGTTTGCAAAATATACGACCGCTGGAAGTAAGTGGAGGGATAAAAAAATATTGATCCATTGTGAAACTGGATGTAAGTAATGAAGTAATGAGCAACATGACATGGTAGAATTGTTGGTTTGAGGAATTCCAAATTTAACACTTGTTAAATCCAATCGAGGATTATTATCGTAACCAAGGTCGCTAGGTTTATAAGACCTAACGACCTTAGCGATGCTCCAATGCCTGTTCGTATAGATAGCTGCTCACATACTGACGAGCTCGAAGGGTTTGGTTCTCTTTAGTCTTCTAACCAAGTGATAATTATCCAGTAGCCGAGAGGCTTCCGCATTAACCTGTTGCAATAGCCTCAATTCATGCTTCGTTGCAAATCATTTCATTTCATGTTTTATGTCCGGTATCCCCAAATCTCGATGCAATTCCTTACTACAAATGTAGCAGGGTGCATTGACTATACTCCGAAGTACCTTATTCTGGGAGTTTTGTATAGGTTTGATGTTAGAATTTTTAGTACAGCCCCAAAGCTGAATACCATATAGCCAGACCGGTTTTAGGATTTGATTGTAAATCAATATTTTGTTGTCTGTGCTTAATTTTGACCGTCGCCCAATTAACCAGTACAATTGTCTATACTTAAGATCAAGCTCCTTTCTTTTCTTCTTCACATGCTCTTTCTATTTGAGCTTAATGTCCAGTGTCATACCCAAGTATTTGGTGGAGTTCTCGTATGGCACCATGACATCGTCTATGATTGGCGGCGAATTAACCAATAGTTTATTCGTAAAAATGACATGCGCAGATTTTAATTTATTAAGTTTGATTTTCCATCGCTTGGTCCACTGGTGAATTTTTTCAGTTGCATATTGAAGTTTATGCGCCGCCTCTTCGACAGTTTTTGCTGTTGCTAGTATAGCGGTGTCGTCAGCAAACGTTGCTACGCTTACATGATCGGACTGTAGTATATCACTTGTATAAAGTAGATATAGGAGTGGGCCCAGAATACTGCCTTGTGGAACTCCTGCCCTTACCTCTCTCAGTTCAAAATACTCATCTTCTTGTCTTACTCTGAAAAGTCTTTCGGATAAGTACGAGGTTTATAATGGAAGGTGATTTTTGTCAAGTCCCTAGCTGTATGGAACATAAACGATTATGGAGTGTTCATGCGCTAAAGATCTATAATCATTTTACAGTTATTGGTTAAATGAAACAGGTCTAGCTACGTCATCTCCATATGAAACGGTCTTAACTATATTGAGAGACAAAGTTTGTTCTTTCTGAACATCAAGGTAGTTATTAAGAAATAAGTTTTAATTAACCTGAACTTTTCTATTTCTGAGGTTAAAACGTAAACCGCGCCTAATTTTATCGATTAGTTCACGCGACATGTGATGATGTTGAATTTTTCTATTTAAACGGAAGGAATAACTCTCGTGTTTTTATTAATTATTTAGTAACGAACATGATATCCTTTCTATCATAGATAAATAGTCATAATAATAGAACAACAATTGAGCCAGTAACAAGATTGCCAACGACACAGTCGACTACCAAGAATTCAATCGGAAACCTTTGATTAGTGATCATAGGTATGAAAGGAAATTAAGGAACACTCTTCTTAATGTATACCAAAGAAGGCGGCAGCTGGGAATCGCAGATATGAAAATGCAGCAAAAATTAAAGGAAGGTGACTAGAAAATATCGACTCTTCTATGGAAGGAAGGAATGAACCAAAAAAAAAGCAATACTTTCAGAAGCTTTTTAACAATAATAAAGCTACTGGAGTAAACAACATAACTGCCGAAATATTTAAGGGCAATTTATCTAAACTCCAAGCACACCACTAATCAAGACACTAATAGTACAAAAATGATATTATTTTGGCCTGAATACCATTCAAAAGTAAAGTGGCTTGGCAATTATGTCCTCCGAGAAAAAGGAGACCTGAGAGAGTGTATGACCTGAAGGAGTTATTTGTTAGGAAGCGATTCATACTTTCACCAACATTGTTCCAGGTAATATTTGATAGTGTCATCCTCACTACAAAAGTTGTTGGTGCACCAGATAAATATAAAGGTTATACACCAACCTGAGTCTTGTAGGTTTTGTATATTGCAAATGTTTCTGGTGGACTAAAGTAAAACTTACATCATCGTTAAAATGGTCCAAGATGTCTGGCCGCATTATTTACTGCTCTGTTTATTTTTTCAGCCTAAGATGTTCTCTTTGATATAAAGTCAATGATTTGGTAAAAAGCTGAATTCACTATTCAGCAAAGACGGCGAATATTCATCAGAAAATGAAGGTAAACAGTGAGATGTGGAAAGTTAGCTGTCATCAGCATTGGAGTATATTGGATTGAGAGTTGCTGATAGAAGATCGTTAATGACAATTAGAAAACAATTCGGAGAAAAGACGAATCCTTGAGGGACCCCAGAATTGAAAAAATGTGGACCGAAAGTCACACTGACTTCATTTTGCACAGGAAACCTTTATGCCACACGCAATCAAATGCCTTTGAAATATAAAATGCAGTTACTTGTCATTTAACAGATTGATGAATGCTTCAGTTCCATTGTTCAGCGATTAACATTCTAATTAAGTCACCTGTTAAATGCCCTCCATGAAAATCATTAAGTAAAAGTTTGCAGCAAATTTTAGGGAAAGGGAATTAGATTTTACCTTGGCTGTAGAAAAAATGTTGTACCAATCTTTTAAATGTAGTATAGATGATTTCCTACTATCTCATAACTTTTCCTTGACCTTACGAGCAAAGGACCTAAAGGGCCAATTTTTAAAATTTAGTTTAAGACATTCCACAACTTTAACCGTATTTGTATGCTTGCTATTAGCTTGCGATAACGTTTGCGTTGTAATGCGTCTAGCCAATTTATATTCAGCTTGATTTTTATTTGATTAATTTTTTAAAGGACTTGTTCATTCCTATCCAGTCCAAATTTTAACATTGGAAATTCTGCTGTAATAAGCCCATGAATAGTCTGAATTTCTTAAAGGAAAACTGACGAAAATATTGCACTAATACGCATGAGAAAATCCAAGTTAAACCACATTTAGACCCGTATCGTTGTTCTACAAGCTGTGTCAGTTGGTTTAAACATTTGGTGATTTTTGAAGGATACGCTCAATTGAATTTGACGGAGCTTGAAATCCACCGATGCAGTTTGGAATATTTGGGCTTCAATAATGACTATATAGTAAGAGGGTTTGTTTCAAGACAAGTATTTCAACCTAAGAAAAGCTGAAATCATTATTCGTACTTTGACCTAAAAATCATGGGATGGAAGAAGGTTTACGTTTCGGCCAACCTTCTTTGTGGATAAAAGGAGTAATCCTTAGTACCAATGACCAAAGAATTATTAAAGTCTAAAATTTTGGTCTCAGTGATAAATAAAATCAAAAATTTTACAAAAATGTCATTGAAATGGAAAAAACTAATTGGAAGACCAGTTTTGAATTCGAGAAGAATAGTTCTAGCAAAAGCGAAACCAATTAGATAATCGTTAGTAGGAAAAAACTGTATCTTTCAATAGAATAAGATTGTTTAGCCTAAAGGCCGGTTCCTACATTCTAGATTTAGCAAACAAACTGGACTCAGTAAATAAAATCCTACAACAAAGGCTTATTAAAAAAATAAAAATGAAAAAGGGATACCTACTTCTAAAATAAAAGCGGACATCCACCTACGTTTATGGATACACGATTAAGGATTGATGTACTTTATTAGCTATAAAAAGCATATTTGGCAACTTGTGACTTTTCAAGAAACTCGTTCGTGAAAATGTGGAGCATAAATAAGTCTTAAGGATCTACGTTGATTTGCTGGAAAATGACGTCTGTAATCTTGGTTTTTGGTTTTGTCTAGACCTAGAGTTTAAAAAAATAATTAAGATTTTAAAATTGTCTTTAATCTTCTGTATTTTAAGGATTCTACCATAAAAGCTTTTTTAGTAACAATAATAAAACAGGGTTAATACAAACCATTGCTGGCTCATGCCGTTTCATTGATCCGACACCATTGCAATCGATCTCCAACTTGCTTTTTGTATTGTCTAAGACAATCCTAAAAAAACAACTTGTTTTCTCCCGGAGAAGCCATTATCCAAACGTGACTCACAGAATATGACCTAGCCAGAATACAAGCTGTCCTTTTAATTCAGGAACAACCTTGTGAAGGCAACATATTCAGCTTGTCGGAATTTGCAAAGTATTGCAAATTAAACAGTGGTCGTAAGGTATTCAAAGCACGGTTTCCGGTGAAAAAATGCGCTTTAGTATGCCACATTTAATACTCCCACAATTATCATCAGTGAAAGGAGACTTGAGGAATCGGAAACTTGTAACTCCTTTAAATATTTCATCACCACTCCATTGCGTCTTGGTATCTAATAGGAGTGGTCATACATTTTTGTACGCTTTGATTTAAAAAAAAAAGGGAATCTAAGAATCCACTTGATCCCATTATAGAGATCCCATTATACAGGTTTCATTACACAGATATCATCTGCATATGCCAAAACCTGGTTGAATTGACGGTACAAGATGTTTTCTTAAGGAGGTATGCTATTAGTTCACCTTTTTGTGTACCAGAGCAGTCCATCTTGACTTTTTACTTAAACGAAGGTGGTGTCATTTTTGATCGTATCCATTATCCAAATAGCCAATGTTTTTATTTTTTAATCCATGTAATTTTTTCTGGGGCATGAAAACAGGTTCGCTTTGAATATATATACATTAATTATGATTCAACCCATGGATTCTGCCCTCCAACTGGAGTACATAGTTGTGTTCATGAAAACTCCTTTTTGCAACCGTCTCCCGTTGGGATTCGAACCCGGTACCTCCCGACAAAACCGCATTAACCACTGCACCAATTGCTCGGTTAGTATAACGTTATGCAAAAGGTAACATGATTTATATCCATTACAGGTGTTATGACCACAGGGCCAATCACAAAATATCATAAATCTATATCAACTACCCAAATCACCCTCACATTCAAAAACATTAACCTTGAAAATACTAATTCGTAAAACAGTATGTTAATTGTTAATCGAATCCACACCCCGTAACTATAACCAATTAAAAATGTCTGCCAACATCCCGATATGGTAACAAACATGTTACGCTACTTTCCACAGTGTTTATTGTATATAGTAAACCGTATACGTATTTAATTTTAAGCCGAAACGTATTAACTACTTAGCGCGAAAAACAAAAGAATTTTCGAAGATTTTCACATTTTTAGGTTAATAAAAATCTGAACATAACGACACACAAAAAAAAAAGGAAACAAAAAATTAGTATAGCAATAGTATTAGTAATAGTAGTAATAATGATAATAATAAAATTTTAATTCAACGATGTGGAAAATTAGAAAATGGTAAAACAAAACAATTCGGATTCTGTATATATGTTTATAAATATATGAGGAAGAGGGTGGCACGGGTGGATATAATACATACATATATATTATGATTTCCAGAGTTATGATGCGTTAAAATTTAATTGAGTTGTTTTTTTTATGTTTATTTATTAGGTTATAATTGTAATTTTTGTTTTCTTACTAATTTAATATAATTTATAAGACAATTGGCTGGATTTTTATTAATTTTTTCTACTTTCGATGCTTCGTTTTCTTTATTTATTTATATCAGTTTTAATTAAAGTGAACTCAAATGGGGTAGAAGATAATAAATTTTCCACAAGAATAATTAATGGGTTGCAAATTGTATGTTGTTTTTGTTGTTATATCCAACTAACGTTATTTTTTTATTAAGAATGTGATGTATTGCTTTTAATTTGAAAGCAAATAAATGTGTTAATTCACAGCGAACATATTGGTAAAAACTTTAGTAGAAGGAATTAGTTTTATTGATATAAAAAATAAAAGTAAGGATCAAATTGATTAAATCTAATTCATTAATAAGAGACATTTCCTAAGCTTAGAAGGCCGTATAATATTCTAACTAGTTTCCAAACTAGTCAATAATTGTATGTGCAAACAGTAAAGCATAATAGAGTACAATCAACCGCACGATTTGTCTTAGTAAACCACTTACCTGGTCCTTATTTAATGAATATTGAGAAGTTTATTACTAACTAAACATATATTGTCACCGAACAATCGGCGAAGTGGTTTGAAGCTGCGGTATTTGGGTTGGGAGGCCCCGTATTCGAATTCCAACTGGGAAGGGTTGAAAAAGGGATTTTTATCACTTGATTACGATTGATGATGATAATGAACACAACTTTGATTCCCTATTGGAGTGCCGAATCCAAAGGCCAAACCACGTCCATTGATTATGATAAAACTATCTACGTAAAAACGTTTCCTTGTGCAAAGCTCCTTGAATTGAGAGTCGAGCATATTAGAGAACGGATACTTTAAAACACAGAAAAGTCAAGCTTAATGATGTAAAACAGAAAACTCATAATATGCCGCGGTAAAAAAAATTTTTTCCTCCTCATGAAAGAATAAATCAATAACTTTCGATCAGGGAAAACCAAAAACGAATTAACTTTAACAAATTCTAAAATTTATAGTACTGCATAAAATATGGATTGTCGATGGCGCAGTTGTCACTATATCCCACAAAAACCCTCAAACGGTTTCCAAAAAGTTGCTAACCAAATTATACCTAATTATAAATTAAAAAATTAAACCTGGACAATAAAATACGATAAGCCAATAATTGACTAAAGAGAAAAGTTAAGGCAGTAGTTGAGGTGCTAAACCAAATCTATTGGTGTAGTGAAAAGTACTTTAAGTCAAGTTTGAACGGTGTTTAGCACCAGTGTTAGGCACCAAATATTACTTGAATGCGTTCGAAAGATGATATTGCAGATGTAATGAATCAGCTTAAAAAAATTACTTAAGTATTACAAAAGATTTTTCTGGAATATTAGAGGTTAGATTCCAAGTCTGTGCGTTAGGTTATTTATCTAAGTTGCACTACCAATTTTAGGAAAAGAAGATATATCCAATAATTAAACTAACAGACAATTTCAAAGGTTATTATATTAGTTAGATATAGGAGCATTTTGGATCAAGGAGTGATTTTTCCAGTCTAATAATTTTATCATATTTATGCTAGAAAACCAAAAAGTTGGGATAACAATCGTTCACTTTGATAGTTTTAACAACTCAAAACAACTAAAACAGTTTCAAATGAAAACCCTGAAGCATTGGTTAAAGAATGGAGAAAGGAATTATAGGACTTTGTTTGTGCTTCCCTTACTTGGCTTACTTAAAATTGTAGAAGATATAATAATACACTTTGGGTTTTCAATAAAAATGTCACAAGGTTTACAAAATCTATTAATTTGACAATCGTCTACAAAGAGATGATATTTATAATGAGGGTAACTGTTGGTAGGTCATCAATTTACATCATAAACAGAAAAGGGCCTAGAACTGATTCACGTGGAACACCACAGTGGCTGTACTTAATTTAACGAGTAAGGAGAAATTAAACAAGCTGACACCGAAAATTTAAAATTGTAACGAGGTTTAGTAACAAGAATTGAACGATCAATTCTGTCAAAAGCTTTACTGAAATCTAGCAGAATCAGAGTATAAACATTACCAATATGTATAGCCCTGCGGTTATCACCATTGATATGGAGTGTAATGACACTGTACTTGTGGTACTGTAATGACGCCTGTAAGCAGACTGGTACTTTGGTAGAATATTTTCTGATTCAACATAGGACAATATCTGTGTATGTAGTATATTTTCAAAACTGTTTACGAAGCCGGAAGAAAATTTTTAGACAATTAGATAATGATAAGGCATTTTTATTCTCAGGAATAGGAACAACAATTAACGGCTTCTACTTGGAAATGGAAACGGCTTCTACTTGGAAATGATTGGAAATGGAGAAAGTAATAATACCATTGAAAACATGGGTTACAAAGGCTTCCAGTCTTAGAAAAATTCTAACCACCAATATGACTAGTATAAGTCATTTAGTAAAATCTAACAGTTAATGAACAGCCGCTCAGTTAGCAAATATACTTTCTAGGAAGATTCAATGTTTGGGATTATACTTCAAGCAAAAAAATTAACTCTATGTGGGCGATAAAAGGGTTCAAGCCATTTAAATTGGATTGTCCAAATCAGATTATAGTAAAAGAAATCAGAACCCAAGAATATTTTAGAATATAAAACCCAACAATTGGGCAGAATAAATATATGAGCACTTTTAAGGGAAATCTGTATACACCACTCTAAATACGTAAGGTATGTACGATCAGGCAATTAAATCAGTCTTAAAAGTACTTTTTAATGCATTCCTCGATGTCAAGGGCATCTTTAAAAATGTAAAAATTAAAAGCTGGACTTGTAGACTGTTGAAACAAAATATGTAAACTCGAAAAAAGCCCCACTATTCGGTTAAAGTTATAGTCAAATACATATTCCTAACACGAACACTGTATTAGTGTAAAACACTAACACGAACACTGTATTAGTCTAAAAATACACTAAATTAAAGAAAGAACTTAAGTGACTTTTGACAATTTACATCGATGCGACTAGCACAAAAGTTGAACAAAATAAATGGTCCCAATTGGTCATCAACTGTTGACACATTGCGTAAAAATAAATCCCCCAACAAGTTTCTGCCAACTCATTCTCAATATTCTTCTTTATATGGAATCTTTGTTTTCTTCCAGGGTTTCTCGTAATTCTTAAAAATTTCTTGTACTTGTTGTGTACTTGTACTGGTCTAAATCCAAACTGATGGTTTAGATCCACCGTTTTCTTCACCAAGTAAAAGTTTTGTAAAAAGTTTACACATACTTGGTTGTAGACTTACGGATCTCTGTTTGTTATACATATTCCTAGTGAAAGGTTTTAGTTTCGACTGCTCAGTAGTTTTTACGTTTGAAGCCAAAACTTCGTGATTGTAAGATTGATTTGTAATCATGTTTTCAAACTGCTTTCAATTGTGAAGTTTTGCTCTTTGTCCATAATTTCAGAAGGATATGGTTGGAATCAATTTTTTTAAATGTTCTGCAATCTTTTTCTTTAAACAATCTTTGCTTTATACTTTGACGTAATGGCAGAATTTGCATCTGCTGGTTTTTAAACGGGTTAGTTGGTTTTTATAGTGGATATTCTGTGAATTCTGTTAGTGATAGTAGTAATAAGTATTCTTGTATGGTTTGATTTGTTTCATTTAACAACAAATCTTTAAAGTGTTTGGTGACTTTGTGGCAACAACAAACTGACGGTGAACAAAGATCTTAAACTACATTGTTTTCCAGCTTCATAAGCAAATCAATTATTGTAATAATACCAAAACGTTCCGTATTTGCAAAACTCGAGTACCGCGCCAGAAATTTTTCAAGATTACATGAAGAATTACGAATGATTCCATGAGACATACCATATTTCGCGTCATACCATATTTTGCATGATTTACGCTAGAAGTAGATCGAGATCTTCCAACGGTTTGGACAAGCCAGAATCCGTCTAAAACAAGACAAATGACAGATTGGTAGTCCATGTACCGTTTGTTTTTTTAGTATAGGATCGTTTCGAAAATCTCCACCCAATGCATCAGAACATCGACACCTTTAGAAGCACATAACCACTGGTGGATAAGGGGCAGATTCAAGTTTTCCTATTGGCCAAATTAATTTTTGTCATTATTTCATTATCGATAAGGTGACCTTTGTGAAACCATTGCACCAGCTTCTTTACAAGTATGTCAAGAATTTTCACGATTTTCTCTATGGTGTGAAGTTATGGTTGGAACTTCGCAGATCTTGTCGCCGATAATGATCCATTGGCGTGCTTTTATAAATGCCTACACCTTCAATCTCGTCGACTGTGCCAGGAAGAATGAGGGAAACGCTCATGGTCTTAGTAGATTTCTGGAGGTGGCACAAGCTTCTATGCACGCATGGAAGACGACTACAAAACCAAAGTTGTTAATCCAATTCTGTTATGCCGGGCCTCACTAAAGTAAGACCTATTTTATTCTAATAGATTCCTATTCCAAGTTGTTAGAGATAGTTCCAGTGGACAAAACATCACCTGCTTGCGGCAGACAAGTTTTCCGTAAGATATTTGCCACTCAAAGATTTACAGAGATTATTGTGTTTTTTCAGCAAATTTGTGAAATAATCAATGGCATCCATCAAATGTGCAAGCACAGATAATGGTCAAAGCGACGAAGGACTTCATAAATAAAGAAAATTTCGGTAACATTCAACATCGTCTGGTAAAGTTCACCATCATCATGCAACTCCATCAACTGCAACCATCAAACCACCTGCCGAACTTCTCTTAAATCCTCAATTTGAACTTTGTTCATACATCTTCACCAGGAAAATATTCACGTTCACAAGATCAAACCAGTAGTCAACCAACCAAAAAAACTGTCTGAAAGTTTTACAGTCTAGGCCCGAACCTACACGTTTGTTCTGAAATGAACTTAAGGCAAAGATGCATACTTTGGCCGCTGCTATTTAAGATCTTATTGGAAAGTGTCATGCAATAATTAGATAACATATTCCCAAGCGATAGTCAACACTGCCACCAAACTAAAGAAATAAAAATGGGGATTGATTGGTCATACAAATTAAGCAAACCACCAACTGATATAACAAAGATTTCAATGGACTGGAATCTGTAAGGGAAAAAGATAGATAGAAAATCAGCAATGGCTTTGGGAGAAGCTGTGCAAAAGAACTTGGCAAATCATGGGAGGAAATAAAAGCAGTGGTCCGGATTAAGGAAAAAAAAGACTTTTAATTAAAGTTATTTGTAATTGATAGTCACTGACTATAACCGAATTAAAGATTGGGTCTCTTCATCATCATATTGCATTGTGTTTCCTTGTGACTTTTTACACATGAGAATCTATATCTAAAATCATATCATTTAACGGTTTGATTCTCACTTTTTGTAGGAAGTTTTACAAAATTGGTTTTCACATATCACTGATTCCATATTTAGGTTCACTCAATTTGCAAATTTTATGCATACAAATTTTATTTGTTGTTGTACATATTTTTCCATTCTATTCTATTAAAAAAAAAAAAAAAAAAAAAATGATAAATAACAAAAATAGAAAATGTTAATTTAATCTTAAAGATGAAAAATGTATCATCTCTATAAACGAACTAAAAATATATTCTTCCATATACATAATCTTTATAATATTAAATCCCATAAAAATGAAATTCTCCTTCCAGAACAGTGAATTTTCGATCTTAAGCATAGAAAAGATAAATAAACACAAGTACACACCACACACACACACACATTCACCCAGAATACAGAAGACAGAACAAAAGATATCAAATTTACTCATCAAAATAAGAAAAAATAAATTCCTTAGCTTTTTTATGTATATGTATGTATATCACAACATTATGTTTATATATCCAGAATCCATATAACCAAAAGGGAATAATGATGGGAATATAAATAAATTTTGAAGTAAAAAAATTGTGAAGCACAAGTGAAACGAAACATAAACATGTTTTTGTTGTTGTTTAGATTCCCGTGACGAAATAATTCCATCACAAGGTAAATAATTTTTTTTTGTCTCATCGATGGACATGTCCATATTTTTTATGTTGTGCTATTTGTTGTAAGAAAACCAACATTTTTATATATGTGACATTATAATTTATGCATTTGGATTGCACTTTTTTTTTTTTTTTTTTTTTTGATTGGAAACGTTAAAACAAGGTGTCATGGTTTGATGCACATAAAATTTGTATATAGATGGTAGATTCATGAAATTTGGTTGATGGGAAAATTGATTGCGAAATCGACCAGGGTAAAATCGATTTTATGTGACATAACCTCAAATTATGAAAGTTTATATTTTTGTCGAACCCAAATTTATTTTTTAATCTTTCAAATTTGGTATTTGTGGTTTAAGGTTTTTCGACTACGGTAACCAACACAAAATGATGTAGATGGATTCATGGTTGGAATCGACGTTAAAGTAATTAACAAATCATATCAAAAGCAGGTACTGGTTTTTTTGTTCCTTTCTATTTTTTTGTAAAAAATGTTCCACTTTAAATATATATTGGAACCTTTCTTCAAAATAACTTCTGATCCATACGTATAAACAAACTTGTCATTGGTCATCAAATTGTAAAATTGTCATTGGTCATCACAGCGGATTGTTTTAAATTATAATTTAAAACAATCCGATATATATGTAATGGAGCAAAACATTTTCAAATGATCAGTGTAAAAGATATATTCAGCAAATTCAAACTCCTCAATGAGGTCATTAAAATATTTAAATAACAAAGGAAATAGTGAAAATTTAAGTAAAAAAGCTACAAAAAGTTTTGAAACTGCAGAAAAAAAATTTATTTTGCGTTAATGACAGATATTACAGCTTTCACTGGATTTAAAAATTGGACGAATGAAAGAAATTTTCTTAGGATCAGCAAATTTCCAAAACCATTAAAGAAGAGATTTAAAAGAGGGGCTAAGTTCTCAGTCCATTGCTTGATTAGTTGAGAAAAACCATCATAAACTTCTGCTTTTAAAAAATTAAAAAAAGATTAAAGTCATTTTTAAACTAAGAAACTAAAGTTGAGATATTTGATTTAGCAGATGGAGAAAAAGGGTTATATACAGAAAAAAACCAACAAAGAGAGCAGAAATGTTCTGAAATGTCATAGGCATAGGAAACGCAGCCAATTTTCTTTTACCGTTTATGAAATTCCAAAATATTTTTGGATTTGAACTTAATTCATTTTCTATCTGCAAAATTTAATTATTATATGGAAACCAATTTAAAATTGTAATTCTCTTCCACCTCTGATTAGCTTCAATCAGAATTACCAACAAGATCGTTTTAAGGAGCTTAGTCAGCATACCTAAAATCAAAATGAAGAAAGTATTAGATAAAAACGAGATAAAGCATTTTTCATTTTGAATCAAGGTCTTAATAGCAATCAACACACCTCGCCCTTAAGCTGGTATTAAAATGTCATCAGATTTTTCTATGCACCACCAGTTGAATGGAAAAATTTCTACAGTATTGAAATTTTTAGTAAGACAAGGTCTCACGAAGAATAGTCGTTGGCCAGAACACCAAGCAAAAATAATTTAGCTTTTCCACAAATTATGGAGGCATTATGGTAGTAAATGGAACTAAAATCATTTAAAATGGACCTTTTAGGCAGAAAATTTTCAAATGAACTGATAAATTTTGAGTGAATTCACTGCCACAGCCGGTATCCAAAGTTGAGGGTACTTGATTAACATTTCGGTAGAAATTATTTATGGAAGGGTTTAATACTAACATCAATCAAATATAGTCTTCAGTAGTTAAAGGACTAAATCTGGATTACCGAAGCCAGGTAATCCATCTGGATTTAGGAGTTTATAAAATTTCGGCAAGGAACTGGTACCAAAAATAGTTGTAGTGTGTTTCTTATTAAATTGACCATTACCTTTTTTTTTTACTTCTCTGTTAAAACTTTCTCTTTTTCTAAAATTTGATGGATTTTGGTAATCTTTTTTGGTAAACTAATATCTCCGGTTAAATAGTTAGGCTGATTGTTAACTTAAAGGATAACTAATTACATTTAACTCAGCACCAGGTAAAAATAAGGTTAGCAAATGCAAATCCTGATTAACAACAGACCCTAAACCAGCATTTCATAAACTCGAATGTAAAATAGAACTGCTCACAGGAGCAACTATTTGGGTTTGTTTATTTAATTGGCTATCCGTTTGATATAAATTTGGATCACTTTTATTTTGTGCACTTCAAAAATGGTTTTCGACCGTCATTAGTGGAGACACAAAAAGTTACGTTAGATTATATCACTAATTTTAAATTGGTCCTCATTTTATCAATAGCTCAAAAATATCTAATCTCCAGCTTTTAAAAACATGTTGAGCATTTGGAAGAAAAATTATCCTCGCAAGTGACTGCTTTGAATATGCAACAAAGGTTTAATCTTGGTAACAGGTAAGAAGTAACGTATTTACTGTGCTTATTACTGATAATTTTCACTGTAAAAACCTCACCTCCCACCATTCACGCTTTGACGGTTCTCCTAGAAAAAGTTGGTATGCTATACTCTGTTATTGTAAAAATACATTTGCCCTGGTCTATTGAGTTTATACCGTTACTCAACAACAAGACGAGCCTGCGCATGAACCAATAATTTTTGAGATTAATTTTTGTTCTACCAACAGTTGGCCGAGAGCACTTACAATCAAAGTTTTTAAACATCCCATCATGAATGTTCATACTTTCACGACAGTGATTGGTTTCCATTAAGCAACTGCGCTGGCCAAATTTTGATATTGTGTTTTCTCATGTTTGTTTATCAAACTTTTACAGTTAAAGTTTTACAGTTACAGTTAAGTTTTAACCCAGAACTGTCTCTGGGTTAATTTGATTTAAGGTGGGCCGTCTTACGCAGGTGCTCAGGATCACAGGAGCCATATCGTCAGTTGAGAATATATTTGTAATTGCCCGAATAAGGTTTGCAATATTATGTTATCTCTACGTCCACACCGTGTTAGTTGTAACACTCCGAAATAAAATTGTTCCATTATATAATGAAAATATTACTCCAGGTATGAATTGGTAACAGTTAATCCACTCTTGTCCACTGAAAAGGTCGGTTTTTTGGATTATCAGGAGGGCCACATATAAAGCAATAAACATTCCAAAGATGTAGCCTAACACTTCGGTCACCAGTAAAGACAATGCAACTCGGTTTCAAAAGCTCCTACTAATGGAAAAAATTAAAGTACAACTAGATAATGAGGTTGCAGAATAAGAAGAGAAAATAATACTTTAAATAACGAGAGTATACATGTTTTAGCAAAGACCTCGGATTTTCGAAAGAAAAAAGAGAAAAAACGAGAAAATACAACCAAGGCTGAGTCATCCCTTTAAGTTGAACCAACACCAACAAATACTATCGGTTTTAATAAACAAAAAACTCCAAAAGTGCTAAAGAAAAAAAATTTTCGACCTCCTGTTAACTTAATAGGAGTGAAAAAACATATTAACATCCAGCATAAAGCTCTCGAGAATAAAGCTCTCGCTACTAAATAAAATACCTATAGGTTTGAATAGGACACGTCGTACTAGGACACAAATAACTGCAAAATCAAAGTAATAGTAAAAGGGATTCACCAATCGTCTTTTAAAGAAGATATTATGACTTAGATAATAAGTAAATGTTTTAAAATTCAGGATTAAAATTGATTGCAGTCCATTTCACCAAAAAAAAATTAAAACCAAAGCAAGGGCAAAAATGCTGCCCTGAATTATAAAAGGACTTCCACTCTTCATGACATTAGCCTTCAACAATAAAAAAAAATAGAAAAAATCTATAATATGACCAAATAGAGAAATGATTAAAAATAAAACAAAACCTCGTAAAAACTGTCAAAGATAACGAAAATCGAAAGGGAAAATAATGTGCAAAAATGTGACCAACAATTTCAAAACTCTAATAGGAGCTATATCCTTGTATGAATTTAATTTGGAAAACAAAAATAACCTGCACGCTAAAAAAGTTTTTCTAGTATGACTTAATGCGGGTAATGTCAATAAAGTCTTACCAAAAAAGGACGAAAAAATTATTGCCCATTAAGTCATTGGAAGATTTTAAACGAATTATGGGTTTATACCATTATTACTGAAAAAAACCTTTAAAGGCCCATATCTCTGCTTCAAACTCTATCAAAATTATGGAAAAGCTAATCTAACAAGGTCAAAGCTTACATAAGAATAAAGAAACCATATTCCTTAACATATTTTTAGCTTCCAAATATCACATGAAACCAACCTAATATGGAATACTCCTATATGTGTGGTCTAAGCGTAAGGTATGAATTCAAGGACTTGCATTCAAACTGCAACAAGATCTTACAAGACTATTTTATGAAACTTTAAACCCGTTTATTACATATAGGCACTTTTAAATAAAGTATGAGTATGAATACACGGAGTTAAAGAGAATAACAGCAAGAGAACCCCAAAGTAGAGTTTTTGGACCAAAACATAACTGACTCTACCAACAAAATGTAGAAGGCTACAAAGTAAATATGCAATTGGGCGAAGAAATCGCGTAACTGAACTTCACTAATCTAAGACTTAAGTACATACCAATAGTTATAATAGTCACAAATAGGACCGCATGCAAATATAGTTAAATATTTAGGTATGACCTTGTATACCAAACTAAGATGGAAGGAAAATATAAAAAAGAAGAGATAAGAATCAAACTAAATAAGTAGACTGCTACTTATTTAGTTTGATTCTTATCTCTAATAAGTCAAACCTCAGTACCGAAAATGTAGCAATACCATTATTTTTTTCAAAAAAAAATTTGAAGCCCAAATGCACCAAACTGTTTGACAATTCTCTTTTTACTTCATTTAGTCGCTCCATTGATCATTTTTACGATGTAAAACTCCATTCATACTGTAATGAAAAGAATGCCGATTTGGCCATAATTGTGTTCATCGTCATAAACGATAGTAATCAAGCAATGAAAAGTTTTTGTGACATTCCTCTCATTTGAGATTTCAACTGAGTACCTTCCATTACTCTAAACTCCTACAAAGTTTATTTGGATACACGTTTAGGTTGATCATACTTGATCGTAGTTATTTGATCATTGTGTCAGTTGTTGCTAGTGGAAACAGAGGGTTGACTACTAAAAAATTCACCTGGTAGCTTAATTGTTTGTGCGAAGACAAACACAGCTGGGAAAAACGTTAGATCATATTTTAGTATCACGTGAATACCAAGTAGTACTATGGTTACCTTGCGGCTGCAATGCACAGTGTTATATCGGGTTTTTAGAGATATTTTCATTTGATAGTGGATGGGTTTCAACTGGATCCGAACCACGAGGTGGTTCGGATCCAGTTGAAACCTAGAAGCTTAATTGGTTCACCAAACAATTTGGATTCAAACTGTGAACCTTGATAGATCGTGATATTGACTGGTACTCCGAATCTGGAAATAAAAATTATCGACAAAAGTTCGGGCAATAGTAATTGCAGAAAGGTCCCTCATGCACTACGCTTCCGGCCATCGTGTAAATTGATCGAATTATGTAAGTAAATATGTGTATCCATTTAAAGGCGAAAGTGATCCCATGATATCAAAATGGATAGGCTCAAACTTTCCGGTAAAACGCTGAAATGCCCATGTTGTGTCTCATATTGATTATCCCGTTTGTCAAGTGGGATACGTCCTAATTCGTACTAGGCCAAACATATCTAGTAGATATTAGGTTCCAGGTGGTTCGGATGTTTGAATGGATGATGCTATGCAGTACTTGAAAAATGGTTTGACGCATTGGTTCTGCAATATAGGATGGTTGTTGCCCGTTGAAATTTCGCAGAAAAGTGCTAAATCAGCTAATTTAAAATATTTTAGTTTTCAAAAACTGAATTTGATTGTATTAAGGAATAAGAAAGTATGTGCTTAAGTTCCGGATCAGCTTTTGCTGATTAAGCGATCAATTTTAAAGTGGGTTTCGACAGTGGAAATGTCGTGGTTTGGTGCTCGAGGCAGTGTTTCGGCAACTACGAAATCCTTGCCTTGGATATGTTGTACGTCCGTCGTGAACTAGGACACAAGATCTAAGTGGCAAATTGGTCACGGATTGCGCTCAGCCTTGGATTGAAGCGCTCTAGTGAGCGTTTTGTAGTTGGCGCAGAATGTAAAATCTCGACCTTTGACATAGTAGAGAAAATGTTTGATCATTTACCAACATTCAAAAGTTTATTTGAAAAAAATCCAAGCGATTCCCAATCCCTTTATTTTATCGTTGCAATATGGAGCCCACAGCTCGACGCATCAATTTCGACACTAGGTTTAGTATCATGTATTGAATGTGCCAAACGCGTAATGTGTGCTAAACTGGTCGAATGTCTGTTGATATTCATCTGGCCAGAAAATTCAGCGTTTTAGTCTTCTTTAGTAAAGTACCTAAATAGGTGTGGATAGGGGCTAAAATTTCAGCTATCCTAGGTATAAATCTGTTGTAATAATTTATCGTCATGCCTATAAGTTGATGTAAATGCCTGATTGTTTGTGGATCTGGAAATCCCTGAATGGCGTTAATTATTTCAGTGGATGGAAGAATACTATTCGGGGTTACTTTATGACTAAGGAAATCTAAGGAGCTGGTGCCAAAAACGCATATCGAGCTGTTAATGCTCAACTCGTATTCAGTAAGTTTCTAAAACCGTATTTCTAGGTAAAACATGTGTTTTTTTTCGAAGTAGAGGCGAAGTGTTTCGTCAATGTAGACGAACACAAAATTCGGTAACGGTTAAATACATGCGCGGTCTTTAGTCTTGATTTTTGTTTTAACCAAGTGCAGTGGAGATGTGATCCTGATGCCCGACATATAGCCATTTGGATCATATGTTAGAATTCTGTTGTGGCCGCTTTGTGTTGGATTGAATCAAATTTCCTTGGTTTGGACACTAGTAAATGTCCTGTAATAACTATGGATTGAACTACAATATTTAACGGACGAGTTGTAACTCGGCGGAGGTGTTAAAAATGGGAATATTTGTCATGCCTTACCTTGTCAGCGATACATTGATCAACAGGTGTGTGTCTGGATAAATCAGCTTCCTGTTCTTATGGTCGACTTTAGGAAACCGGATGATTTACGTTCGGTATAGTGAATCCATGTGGAAAAGTATCTGTAACCGGATCGATTTCAATAATATATCTATCTTGCCCTATCCTTCCTAGTTTATGTAAATATGGGGGTACGGTGTGCTTGGTGCTTTCCAGGAAATCTTGCTTAATACTTGGTCGAACACTCCAAATCAATCAAAAACTCCCATAGGCTTAATAGAATATTTTAACATACAATATTTCCACAAAAATTCTAACGGCTCGCCACTTTTTAGTCTATGAAACACTGACCTAAGCCAATATAAAAATACTTGCAACTATTAACAACGTTAAATCTAATTCTTAGATAAAATAAACGAAGAAAATTATAAATTGAAAATAGGAAAATGTATATATAGTTTTGTAAATTGGTTGTAATTTACTAATCGGATTAAAGTTTTATATAAGTCTCCTTAGGTTTCATGTTATATCGTTACATCTTTCATTGTATAGACAGATCTATAACATTTTTTTGTTGTATAAATTAGAAAAGTTTATTAGAACAATAGATACATCGATTAGTGTATGTATATGTACCTTAAATCATCTAAACTATGTTCATGTATAAAGAAATTGTGGCGGATATTAAAAAAAAAATTCATTAGCATATAAAACAATGGAATCTCAAAACTATATCTCATTGAAGATGTATATATGCATTTCTATAATTCTTATCCATATAATATAGCCAACGGTAAACGATGAAAAGCAAAAAAAAATGAATTTTCATTTTTCTACCATTCTCTCATTTTAAAAATTAATTACTTAAGACATGTTAATTACATATACAGAACTAAACATTTTGTTCTCAGATGAAAAACTAATTTCGCTCGACTAGTAATTTTCATGTATATGTAAACGTAAACAGTACAATGGATGGTTTACATTGTGTAGATGAGCAGCATACCGAACAGGATGGTATAAACTATAAATTATCTTTTCTCTAGCAAAATATTGTATATGTTATAATATAGAAATGAAATAGAGCCAGCCAACATAAAATGTATATAATATTAGTATGCAAAATGACTGTGACACGGAAATTATCCAGATATAACGTATATATGTATATCACATGTTCTGCTTACAGCAATGGGATACGAATGAGATGGAACTCTTTTATAAGCATTCAGGTGAAAAACTAATCCAATTCTTACATATAACCGGAATGAAAAATATTTAAAAAAAATTTTTTTTTTTGGAATTAACTTAGACACAAAAATTCATAATGAGTGAACCTGTCAAATGCATAACAAAACTAATTAAAACTTTTTGTATTTCTATTTATTTATTTCATTTTAAATATATTATTAAATTGTTGGTAGATTTGGATTAAAATATGTTTGTGTGTGCAAATTTTTCCAACTCTATAATATGTATGCAGAATGTTTTTTTTTTTGTTTTTGTAATGAGATTTTTTATTTTCATTTTGCAACATTTTTCATGACATTTAAATTTTTTTTTGTTTTGTTCTAAAGGGTGAATATAGCTATATGTAATATACGATGTAATCTGGACAGATATTATATATATATATATATATATATATATATATATATATATATATATATATATATATATATATATATATATAAACAGTTTGATTTATAGAAAACCAAGTTTCCATTTGAAAGGTGGTGAAAGATCTTTGACCTCTAATAATTAATTTTTTTTATTATTATTTAACTGGGTTAACCTTTATGTGCATGGCAAGGTACAATCGTACCTTTTTTACTTTTAGTTTTATGTTTTTGAACTTTCACATTTAGATAGATGTCAAAACTTCCTCTAGTAAAATCCTAATTCATCGCGTAGCACACGCCGATACATAAGAAAAGTAAATAATATTCTCGATCTGGCGTGGTGTTAGCACCATTCAGAACCAAATAACAAAAATTTGAATTTTTTCGATACTATGACAATTTCCATAAACAACTTACACTAATCTAAAATTATCATTCTCACTAATACTTTAACAAATCTAGAATTTATACAGCCTTCTTGGTGGATAAATTCGATTTTTATTACAGAAGTTTTTGTAGGTGACTAAAAATTTTGTTTATTTTTAAACAAAATTTGATATTTTTAAAAACTTTCTAGAATTAAAAATAACAAATTTAAGCAAAAATAATAATATAACCCTTTATCGGACTCCTTATGTATTTTTGTCCCTAATCACTGATTTGAAGATTTTGAACGGCTACTTTTATATGTAACTATGGCATATAGCAGAAATCACCAATTCGAAAAATGTAATGCCAAAATTGTAATTTAAGCAATTGCTATGTAGTGAGGATACTAAAGGGTTGTCAAATTGGGAACTGGATGTGTAGAATTTTGATGTGAGTTTAGTGATAAATTGGGATATGGTAAGAATATTTGATAATTCATGGAGTTCATGGACAGCAGTGGATTTTGGTAATGATAGAGCTAATCTGATACATTTATTTTGTACTACTTGCATTTTGTTAGTGTGGGTTAGCCTAAAATACGAATGCATATGTTAGTATAGGTCTAATGGCTACTTTGTAAAGTAATAACTTGTTAGTTTTGATTGCCAAAGGAAAAAAAGCGTAAATGGCGTATAAGACTTGTTAGCTCTGCTAAACAAGTTGGGATGTCAGACGAGAATCCAAAGTACAATCAAAGTATTTGTCATTGCTCTGCCATTAAATGGCTGTGTTATAAACGACCAACACGCTCATTGCCGCTTTTTATTTACTACTTTTAAGTTAGTGAATATGACAGCTTGGATTTTGGTAGTGTTTACCTTGATTTTCCATATTTTATAAAACTGTATAATTGCAAGGAGTCCCTCTACCAATCTTTGACAAAAACAGCCAATTGGCATGATTTGGGTGTGGGTAGGTCGTTGGTGATAAGATTGAAGAGATTTGGACTGAGAATTCAGCCCTTCGGATCACCCGATGGGATATCCAGTGTCCCTGAAGGTTCTCCATGTATATGAACATGGAAAGAGTGCTTATGAAGGAATGATTGGATTATATTAAGTATGAAGATTGGAAAGGATATCCAATGGAATTTGCAAAGTTCATCGTGCCAGACTAAATCAAATGCTTTCTCTATTTAAAGCATGATAGGTCCAGTAGACTTATTCAAGTTTGACATTAAAGCAACATTAAGTCGAAGGAATTGGTGTTGAGCAGAATGACCCGATCGGAAACCGAACTGGTGGTAGAATTTTTAACCTTTCTACATGGGTAAGTATTCTAGTGAGAATGGTGCGTTCAAAGATTTTTCCTAGAACAGGAAGGAGACTGATTGGCGTCCGAAAGCTGGACACATCGGAAGATGTCTTATTTGGTTTGTGAATTGGGATAACTTTGACATATTTCCAAACTAAAGCATAATAAGAAAAGCGGATACATTATGCCTTTTTTGGGAGATTTTTGATTACTAGAGGTGACAAATTATCATGGCCAGAGACTTTATTTGGACGGATATTTTTTAGAATTTGTGTCAGTTCTGGTGGATAAATTACATCACCAGAAGTAAGTTTAATTGAAGATAATTTTATTTCTTGGACTTAGTTTTGAGCTTGTGACTCGATTTTGGGATTTGTTGGATGGAGAAAGATTTGCGGTGCAAGATGCAATTGTTTCGCAAGAACTAACTAACTTTCAAATCGAGGTGTGATTAGGTTTTATATCTCTAAGCTTGTGCCTTTAATTCTGCAAAAATATTACCTGTTGTTGATCCTGGCTGTTTAGGTGTGGCCGTTGCTGGCTTTCCTTGGTTTATGATCTGGTTTTGGTGCTAGTTTATTCGTTTTCCAAAACCACTGTTTCTTCGCGTTGTTTGACTCTCGCGCTTTTGTATCGTTCATAGGCACTATATCCTTTGTAGTTTGCCGCAAGATTTCCATTGCAATTGACTTATGTTGCTGTTCCTTTAGTTGTAGTTCTTTTACAGCCTCCCTTTTCGTGAATTTCAAGGCATCTTACGCACCCCATAGTACAAATGCAGTTTGACGCTGCATACCCGTATTGTAAGCAATTGAAAAACTGTGTGTACTCCTTGACTCTTGGTGAAAAAGATTGCCATATAACCACGCAGTTACATACCAACCCACATTTCTCTTGGAGCTCCTTAACGTTCGTTGTCCCTCTGGCAAAACGCGCAACAAACGACGGTATATTTGATTTGTTTGTAGGGTTTGCCACTGATTTGACTACAATTTTCACGTTGGTGATGGCTAACTACACTGTTTCAGTCTCTACTGAATGAAGGCCGAGAATTATGGCCTTGTATTCTTGTACACTTTCGAGAGTAAACTAGTAAAACTGGTGCGAATGTCTTCCCAGATATTAGGTCAACCATTGCTCCTGGTTTTTTGCGCTTAATCGTACCCGACTGATGCGATTAAGAATTTTTGCGGTAAAATTTGTGATTCCGATGAAGCTTGCGCATTAATTTTGCAAGCAATGCCTCGACCCCCTCCATCTTACACGAGCATTATTAAGAGGCTCAAAACGGCTACCTACCCGAATGGTATACTCTGGGAGTGGTTTTTTAGCGGCACCGTTTTTTGCACCAAATTACTTGGTCTAAACTAAATATTATACTTCGTAAAAACACATTGTTTTAGCGAATTATATGAGAAATTAACGAAAAAATTTGCTTGTTGCTTATATAACTCGCTAAAACAATGCAACAATACGAAGTATAATACTTATGTGAATTTTCATTGGACCACATTATTATATTTTTTTATCCAAGGTTTGTTCTACGCCAGATTTTGCTGTGTGAAAAAAGTGCCTTTTTTACTCTAGAGCAGTTTTATGAAATCTGGATTTTTTTGAGAGATTTGTTCAACACCAACATAAAAAGAAAGATCAATTATGACAATTCTCGTTTGTTAGATTTGTCATTCGTAAATTTTGTCTTTATGTGGTGGATTGTATCTTGATTTTATATAATAGACGACGTGCCATTTGTATTCAAAATTTTCTTGATTGTTGTTCATTTAAATTTAAAACTCCTTTTTGACAATTATTATCAAAAAAATAAAATTCACCACTACAATCACAAAACAAAAGCAATCTTTTACAATTTTCATTGAAGGCATTAGTTTATATCAATAAATGTTTGTAGTTTGGTCGCGCAGCCTGATGAACTACTATTACAGATTAAGATTTTTTTTGATTTTGAAACAGATTACAATTTAGTAAAAATAGGAAACAATTTGGTCCCAGCAGCTATAAGTAAGAATTGAACAATATTAATAAAATTTACTACAGTTGGTTTGGTATATAAAAATCAGGAGATAAAAAAATACTGAGTACATGTTAGCCTAATAGGATGAACTGCAGTCTTAACATGATGAGAAACGTGAAATATCTCATAAAAAACAGATATATCTACATAGAGTATAATGCCATAGTGAACATTATATCGTACACTTAGCATACAAAGTTTTATGGTTACTATTGTCAATAAATAAAATAGCAGCATAAACTGCAACTACTGCATTGATGTCTTCCATGTTTAAGTTTTAGTGCTGGTCTTCATTTCGAATATACCACTGGGCATTTTAATTTTTCTGAAGTTTTTTATTTATGTTCGTCTGAATTATTTTAAAACTCATCTCCCTAATACAGCCGTAAAGTAGTTATTCGTAAGTCCATACAGATTTCAAAGTTTGACCTATAAGCTAATACATTTTCCTTTATTTGCGCAATGTCTAATTCGTTCCTTTTCCTTCTAATGTATTTTCTCAATTTTAATTTGGAATCTACCATCATTCCTAGATATTTGGCTGTATTTGGAACTTGTAAGGAACTTATTTAAAACTGTTAACGATTGGCGCATTCTTAAAATGTGTTTTATATAGTAAAACATGAACAGATTTGGTTTTGTTGAGCAATTTCATTATTCGGTTACTAACAGTATTAATTGAAGTTGTTTGTAGCTTGCACTTCTTTGCTCTTAACTGACAAAATTGCTGTAACATCAGCAAATGTAACTATAGTTATTTCTTACATTATTTTTATATTTTGTGTGTACAGGAGATGCACGATGAAACCCAAGACGATTCCTTGCGTGCAGTATACTACTGCAGAATTTACATAGAAATCTATAAGTTCAAGAACTTTGTTTATGACTGTTTGGGCAGTAAGAAAGTATGCCACCATTAAAAGTCACCACTGAAATTCGATTAAAAGTTGCATTTTAAATTTTTTGGCTGCTTTAAACAGTTTGTTTCGTTTTGATATTGTGATTTAGAAGGCCAAAAAATGTTTTTTGCAGTAACCGTAATATGTGAAGAAGTTGATCTAATTCTTCTTTTTTCAAGTCTTTGCATGGTGGACAGTAGTTTATAACTGAGAAACTTACATATTTGCTTTCCGTTTAAATTTAGATTTTTGTCACATGCATGAGTTCAGTTTCAATTTGAAATTTTTCATAGAACGTCACACTTGAGAGCCCGTTTTCACATACTCTCTTCAACTGTTGAATTTAATCTCCGTTCCCGACAAATTACAAGACATATCCTTTGACGCGTTTATTGAAGATATTCGAGTGCAATTAAGTGCAATTAAGTGCAAATATGATTTATAGAAACATTTGGTAACCATGTGAATTATAATTCAAAGTAAAAAGGCTTCCTAACATTTCAATATCTGACAATTTTGTTGATGGCATGACTCTTAACCTTAAATTCTTTAAAAGCAATATTCCACACAATCTTTTTGACGAGTGGTTATAGAACATTAACAGCAATTACTAAAAATTAACAACAGCAGTTGGCAGAAGTGTTTTAAATTATCCTTCATTCAATATGATGTCCAGCTTCATGGTTACGCTGATGCATCCAAAAAAGCGCAAGGAGCAGCTATTCATATCAGAACACAAAATTATAATTGTCAATATAATTTGAAACAATTATCATCACTGGCAAGGAGTTATCCGCTGCTATTTTACTGTCAAAAAGGTAATTGAATCGATGCAATTGCATTTAAAAAAAATATTTTTTGAACAGACTCTACAACCATCCTAAATTGGTACAAAACAAGCCATATTGATTACCAACATTTATTGCAAATCGACTTGCTGAAGTTTAAAACTAAATTAAAGGGTATGAATAAAGGCACATACCATTGGATTGCGCTGATGTACTCAGCAGAGGTAAACTACCACAATCTCTTTAAAAACACAATCAGCTTGTGTGGTCGAGCCTAGAAATTATTTGCAAACCAGATTCTCAACGGTCATCAAATGATTTCAAATTACAAGAAAATGACATTTCTGAGTTACGGGTTGTAACATTGACAAACATTCCCATTTATGATTTGACATTTTGGGACAAAATCAGTCCAAACAAGAAGTTACAGCGGATACTTGCATACATGTTGCAATTTATTAAGCGTTGTCGCAAATTAATCAACAAATACCGTCAAACCAGACTTTTCAAGTCTAACTAATTACAAAAAGGTAGAAAGCTTTTGGTTAAACTTACTCAACAAAGGGGATTTGGTCAACAATTATTAAAGCTAGAAAACTGAAAGTCGATCATCAAAGGATAATTTCATAATTTTGACCCCTTATTAAATAATCGAAAATAATAAGAATCAGTGGCCGATTCCATCACACCACCTTACTATACGACCAGCAATATCCAGTGTCTTTACCATCAAAATCATAATTGACAAAACACATCATCATGAAACACTTTCAAATAGAAACGAAGCAATGGGGACAGGAAAACATCAATGAATTACCAACCCAGAAAAAATGGAGCTAAAATCCAGGTAAATATGTTTGTGACAATCAAAGAAGATAATTTTCCATCGATGTCATGGTGACTTAAAGGGATCATATATTTTGTCATCATAAGGTTTACCAAAACCATTTTAAAATACAGTCCAATATAATTGAATAACATAACTTTCTTAAATGTCTATGTCAGTAGGAGAACGGAAAAAGGTTGTAACGGGAAATAAGCTATGCGCCAATCATTTGAGGTCCTCACAACTTGGTGCACAATTCAACCGTTATTCAACTGTTATATGACCAGCAAACATTCACAGTGAGCTTTTATAGAAATACGTAATGTGAATGGGTATTCAGTTATTGACCGTACACTACTCGATTTAGGGTTACTACTAAATTTTATACGTCAGTATATCAAGGGTTTTGCTTGTACTTTAACTTTTTCATTAAAAAAGGCTGCTTGTTTTATAGTTTCTTCACTAAAATAAAATTTCCAAATTTTTGCCACTGTTCCAAGTTGACAGTTAAGATGGCCAATTCTAGCCGATATTAAATTAGCTTTAATCAATCATATTACGAGAGAAATGAAAAAGATGTGCTCTTAGGTGCTGACATTTATTATTATAAACTTCAAGTAGAGCTAAAATCCGAGAACGAGTTGAATATGCGATCGTGGGATAGTGTGGAAGGATTAACATGATTCAGCTAAATAGTATAAATACATAACGAACAAGTATCGCAAAAGTCAAAACTGGGACCTTGAAGGTTACGGTAAATAGCAAAAAGGTCATTTCGTCATTTCTGTTATTTTACTATTGCAATTGTTTCTTTCCTTCAAAACTGTTGCTGGGTCATTTAAAAACATTGCTGTTCCATTTTTTATTTAAAGTTTTGGTAAGTTTATTTTTGACATGTTACGGTTGGTTGCAATGTCGCGGGCAGTCTGCAATAAAATAAAATGTTAAGCTTGTTTCAAGTGAAAAACAAACAGTTATTGATTTATACACATGAAACAGAAACCCAATATAAGGATGAACCCATTCACAGACTAGGACACCATTTGAAAAATGTTTTACAAATCACACTGTATCTATAATATATATAACAAGTTGTCTAAAATGTTTTGGTCAGTTTTCATGATTTGAAATTTAATTAAAAAAAATATTTTTACAACAACCGCAACAACAAAATATACCAAAACTAAAATTTATGCAAAATTTCAACATTTGTGGTATTTTCGGTGTATGAATATTTTTATATTATGTTTTATGTATATGATGAAATAATTTAATTTTTTTTTATGCAGTTACAGAATATGTTCAGAAGTGCAAATGAGATAATTATGCCAGGTGGTTGGTTGTTTTTTTGTTTTTTTTGCCTAAATACCTAAACGTGTGAGTTGTAACATGTGAAATTTTTTTTTTTTAAATTATTTTATGCATTGATAATTATTTAGTTTAGATTATGATTTGTTGGCATTTGAAATGTTTTATTCAGTAATATGTACTTTAAATGTGGTTATAGATCTGGGTCTAAAACAGATTTCTATCAGTAAATTATACTGTCGACTATAGATGTACGATATAACGTTTAAAATATAAATTTGACATATTTTAATTAAAATTCGACTCGAGGAAATCATGAATCATTAATTGTCTGATTACAATGACGTATTTTGAATGTTTAACGATTATTTCATTCAATTTTCGTGGTAATTATTTTTTTTCTGTAATCCATATACATTATATAGTTTTGTGCGTATTTAGAGTGTTATTTTACTGTTTTTAGATGCTGTTTTACATCTTTTCGTGGTAGTCTTAAGTAGAATTAAAAATATTACTAATCATATTTATATTTTAAGATGATAGGTTAAATTGAATAATAATTTGTAAAATTTGTATAATTTATTAATTGATAACAGACAATTTAGGATATATCCTTTTACCTTTTAGAAAAGGCGGATGCAGTTTTATGTGATTACACATCCTTGATTACCACCTCTCGTTTGTGAAATAAAGAGCTCGACCTTTTTTTGATACGAAGCTCGACTTCTTTTTAACTTGAATTCTATGTTCAGGTCCTCGTTACGAGCACGGCTGATACACCAGATTGTGCTTGTATGATATCTACAGTTTTAAATCCATGACCATATTGCAAGTATTTTCATTAGAATGTTGAACAAGGGTATACGTTGTCAATTTATACTTTTCTTAGATCTCCATTCTCCGGAATTGTGATTTTCATGATATTAAATTTAAGCTATTAAAGCTATTAATTTTTGGAAAGAATAATTGATGCGGCTTTAATTTCCAGCTCTGTTACCAGATAAATTTTCACCATGGACCTCTGAGAGTTGGTCTTTTTGTTTGCAACATTTGGAAAGGCCAAGAAAAAAATCTTTCTACCTAGTAAACTGTTGGTTATCTTTAATTAGGGCCTGTCTAGTTAAATCCTTTTTTGTAACTTTTATAAACTTCTTGATCATTTGTCTTTCTCTTTAGTGGTCATCTGTTTGTGTTTCTGTTTGCTTCCACTGCATCGTATTTCTTTATAGCTTGTCACGTGTCTCGATATCATCAAAGTACTTTCCTCTATCATGGCTTTTAGATAAATATTGATGATCTAGTACACTGGTACCAGTGCTAAACATTCTTTACAACTGACGTAAAATGCCAGAATGGGGGAAAACATGATTTAAGAAAGCAACCTCAGCTAATGTAACGGAAAGATACAAGAATTAGAGGAAAACAATTAAACAATTCGAAGCTGTATAGAAAAAGTTATCCTCGCACACCAATGGAGCTTTCCAACAGAGGTGTGTAAAAACTACTGGAAACAAATTAGCTATCGGAAAGTAAGAAGTAAACATAAAACCTGCATTATTTGATGCTTGATGGTGACATTTCAAAAAAGGCCTGTAAAGTGCAGTTTCAACCATAATACAGAATATTAGATAGAGTACTCAAAAGCAACTTAATGCATTGATCTTTTCACTCTAGAGTAATGCAGCAGTTGAGCTTTAAACGGTACCCTAAACATAATGAAGCTGGCGCGGCAAACATACTGAAGAGCTCCTAGCATTGTCATAATAAATTAACTGTAGGTGCCTTCATCAATGCTTTAAGAGATGATTAGACAAAACTTCATCTTAAAACAACAGCGAACGGAAAATCTTAAACGATGTGATGTTAGCTTTAGCATTGGAATACGAAGCATTGGAATACGAAGCAATCAGATACCAAAGCTACCAAGCCATACAGCATACATCCCGGTAATCGTTAGGTCTAAAGTTCGAATGAAAAATGGTATTCAGTATAATCTGAGGATGGCTACTGGTAAAGATGCAGCTGCAAAAGGAGAGTGTTTGCTTCCAGCCATGATCGGAGAAGTACGGTTTGAACATCGATTTATATAGTTGCCAGTTGCCAGCATTACCAATCAATCCATCCTAGCCCTAAATTGCAAGATCGTGCACCAAATATCTCTTTGTTTGAAGAACTAGGAATGAGAGTAAAAAAGGATAACTATAACATATTGGATAATATGTCTTTACTACTGAAGAAAGGATAGAAATACGAGTGACGAGTGCAAAAATTATCTTTCCAAGAAAAACGATCACCTTGAAGAAAACGTAATAGGAACAGTATAGAACCCACCAACTTAATGCAAGACAGCTTACTATGTGAAAGAACTCTAGCAAAAATTCTTTCAGCAATTCAGTGAGAGTAATGAACGTGAGTCCAGCAGTAACTGTGATCTAGAAAGAGTTAGTGAAAGCACAGAAATTCGAATACATCGCAAGTTGCGAGGTTGATGGGCAAAATAGTAAGTCTTTAGATCCTGAAAAAAACAGCTTATTCGTTCATTATGCAATTATGTTCCAACAGTAAAACTTTTTAAAAAGGATGATTGTTCGACGAGGTTCTGTAATTTTGAGTAATGCCCTTCGGAAATGTAAGGCCCTTTCTACGTTTAAACGATTAATACCAGATTAAAGTTGAGCGCCCCAAAATGGTGCTTTTTCAAGAAGGAGGCAAATTTACTTGGTTCATATAGTTTCAAGTAGAAGAGTTCAACTGGACGAAAAGAATCAAGCCGCTTACGTGCAATTAAAGGAGAAGCTCAGCAAGTAATACTAGGATCTGAAGTCATATTACCAAACCAAAAAAGTAAAAAACGAGTATTACACTATATAGCCGGATACTATAGAAGCCTGATAATAATAATAATGGCATTACCTGAAAAAAACTCCCAGTGGTGGTGGATATAGCGTTAAACATGACCATAAGTATACGTGTATATATATTAGTGGTAAGAGTTCCTTCATTGAGGATAAGAGTCATCTTCCACGAGCTACACGGATCAGAGTCAACGTACAGCAGAGTATACTGGACAAAAAACTGCAGCGGAAGATCAACACGACATGATGAGTAAAGATGGAAGTGTATGTAGCAAGCTAGGACCCAGTTGTGCCAAAAAAATGACGACTGAATATACAACTGGGTAAAGCTGTAGGGCCCATTTGGAGTCAGTAAGCATAGAGGATGGATTGCTCGTAACACTTGATGTGGCAAAAAACCAAAATAGTAAATTATACTATCAGGAAGCCGCGCAAAGAAGTCCTGCAGAAGGTTCATGATTGTAAATCTGAATCACATTTGAGTGTCAATCAAACATTGGACACCATATAAGATATTGTTTTAACTTGGTTAGTTGTGGAACAGATGTAAAAGAGTTGCGTTAACGAAGTGCAAGGTTTTGGCTGCTAGCAAAGTAACCCAAGCAAGAACAAGAAGAAAATAAAACCAAACAACGTTGGGTGCAATTTCAGCGAATAGTAATTGATAATTCCCCTGTTTATGATAGCGTTTCGTAGGGCAGTTTGAGACACAGCAGTAAATTTTCAGCAATAGTCGTCTGTAGCAGAAAACTTCAATTGCCAAGCGATAGCTCATTTGCATTACCCGAAGCAGAACCAGTCATCAAATAGGATAATGGAATTAAACTAAGACAAATGATGATAAATATTCACGCCTCAGTAAAAGACAAAAAAGTGAAAGCCAGCGATCGACTGAAGACAAAGTATGACTTGTTGTCAAACAATAATGGATTTGTGGAGCGAGGTTGGGTTTGACTATAAAATCCAAAAAGAAGGAAAGGCAAATCTCAAAAATTATAGCAGCGGAATCACTTTAGCTCCTAGTACCAAATAAAAGGAAGTTCATATCGATAGTTTACTATATGGGGGAGAAGATGAATCTGTTCGGGAATGATCAGTTTCTGTGAGAACCACTTCGTGGAACTTAATCCAATTTCTTTGTTTGGTTATATTTTACAAAAAAAAAATTAGATAGCCCTTGACCACCAAAGAAAACTTCATACCCAAAAGATATTACAAACAAATCTCGTATCCTTAATAAAATGTATCATTATCATCAATACCGCACCAGTGCATTATCATAATAATGCTACGGGTAAAGAAACAATTTAGAGAATCAAATATTAAAATAACTTCATGTTTGGCCAACCATTAATCATTCGTACAATATTTTAGAGAATGACTACACGTTCTTATTTAGTTTAAAATCTGAGTATTAAAACTGAATGTTTAAATCAAAGAATTTCACTTCATAAAAAAATGTTAATATATAAAGTGTTCATAAAACCAAAAGCTTTTCATCATCTTATTTATATATAGCTGCTTGGATTTGCACGGAATGTAACGTACGATAAAAATGTAAATAAAATTAAACTGGGAGACGAGCAAAAAAAGCTGGATCATAAAACTTTAGACACGAAAAAATTATAGCCATCATAAAAAAATTTAAGAATGCTTAAAAAAAAGAGATACTATAAACTCGTACCATATACCGAAAAAAAAAATTAATTGTGTGCAAATGTAAACCTAGATTATATTTTTCCAACCATATAACCAAAAAAACCGTAATATTTTGGTACAAATTCCTCCATCATCTTAACTCAATTAGAAATTATTGATTTTATCTCTAGAATTTTGCTACTTTTTTTTTTAGTTCTCTACATTTACAAAAAAAAAATTAACAACAACCTAAATAACATAAAATTAGAATATTGAGTGGAAATATACCATAAATATGCTATAAAATACAAATGAAGAGCTTTTCAAATTTCCACTCAACAAAAATGTTAAAAAACCATACTTGAATATTCTGAGTCTATGTGTATATAGGTTTTGTGAAGCAAAAGTTTTAATGGATAGAATGTCGATGTTATATGCTCATATTCTGATATTTATCGTAGGACAACACACTATATATATTTACGACAAAGTTTAACGAATATTACAATGTTTTATTAATATATGAAAACGACATTATAAGATAGACTATATGAGAAGAAGATTGGTTTTTAAGAAACGTTTAAGCGAGTGGTTGACATGACGACAAAATATACAAAAAATCGCACTAGCTATAAACATACTCAATACTTTATAGAATCTTAGGCGACCAACATAGATTCTGCGATTGCATTCATCTATTGACACATTACAATCGAAAAAAACAATCGAAAATTTTGCTTCCAACAAAAATAAGTGATATAGCTTTGTTGATATTTTATGCCACTGGTATTAAATATTTAACTTCTGTAGTACAGTGACCAAAATAATATTTGTTCAAATGAGTTATTTGTTCAACTAACAGTAATCCATCAAGTGGGCTGTTTTAGTACAGTTTTAGTACAATTTTAGTACAATTTTAGTAAAATTTTAGTACAATTTTAGTAAACTTTTAGTACAATTTTAGTACAAATTTAGTACAATTTAGGTATAATTTTAATACAATTGTATTACAATTTTAGTACAATTGTATTACAATTTTAGTACAATTTTAGTAAAATTTTAGTACAATTTAAGTACAAATTTCCCTTCAGTAGCGTTCTTTGGTAAGTAAATTTGTCGAAATTGGCTGAAAAGGTAGAATAAGCTAGTTCAACGTTTAAGCTAGATGCATTGAAGGACAAATCTGGAGGCACTGTTATTCTAGTTTAGATTGGTATTCCTCATTTTCAGGCAAAAACATTGGTTTCAGCTGAGATTGAAGCAATCCTTAGATACATTACTATTTGGTCAATTTATGTGAGGAAAATCAACAAGTTCGATATATATCATATCCTTAAATCTGGCAAAGGAATCATTACAACAGGCGACTTTAACTCACGCCACTCTACGTGGAATTGCCCCAAGCATTAACCAAAATGGCCAAACACTTCTCAGGTTATGCAATAACCCTAATATACAATTAAATGCTCCTAACGAACCTACATTCCCTAAATAAAACTCCATTCTTGATTTAGTGCTATTAAAAAATATCTCGTTGATCAATTCTCTGCGAGTCTTACACGAATTTTACTCTGACTATTTACCAGTAATATTTAAAATCCCATTCAAGACCCAAACTATACCTACAAAGGTGTTTCGCAATTATTCTCAAGTCGACTGGCTGAAATTTAAAGTTCATGTTCAACAAATCCTTCCGGATATTTCTCTAATCTCTACCTTTGCTGACATTGAAGAAAATTGCAACATGTTATCTAAAAAATTCTGAATTCACAAATAGATTACAAAAGATTCCCGATAACACTCCAAAAATTTTCAAAGAAATTCGGAAGCTTGACGGTTAAAAACAAAATGTTATCACCTCAATAACCAAAAGTCCTAGCTTTATCATAGCAGAGGAAATCACATTTCAATATGAAAAGGTTCATACTCATAATGAGTACCTAAAAGATCATAATTTTGAACAGTTAGTCAATAACTGTGTCAACAACTTTCTTAACTCTCCTCCCCATAATCCAACCATTGAGAAGGTTGAAAAATGAGAAGTTGCCAACATTCTAAATAACAGAAAAGCTGCGGGTGAGAAACTCTGCACTGAGAAATTTACCAGACAAATGTATCACACAACTCACCAACATCCTTAACGGAATCCTAAAATTAGAATACTTTCCAGACTGTTGGAAAATTGGCAAAGTCATTCCTATCAATAAACCAAGAAAACCAAACGATTCGGTCATTCAACCAACGTAGCCTTTCTGGATATAGAAAAAGCTTTTAACACAGTCTGGCATAAAGGTTTCGTCTAAAAGCTCATTCAATGTGGTATTCCACACTACTTTATTAAATTAATCGAGTCTTACCTTACAAATTGGAATTTCTACGTTTCTCTGAATTAACATAGTTCAAGTAGCAATTCAATAGCAGCAGGAGTCGATCAAGGCTCAATCCTAGGGCCACACCTTTTCTCATTCTTCTATCATGATATCCCAAAACCTGATAATAAAGAAATTAAGATCTAATTATACGCCAATGACACGGCCATTTTCACATCTTTAATTAGCGCACGCAAATCGAGTAAGAGGCTATCTAAATACCCTATCCAGTATTCTACATATGCAAAGAAATGGAAGATTATTCATCCTAACCAACATAGCAAAATGCCCAAAACTAATCCTATTTCATTCAAAGGCAGCACCTTAGAATACCAATCTCATGTCAAATATCTTGGTGTAATTATAGATAGTAAGCTATCACCTGTTGTTCGCATTAAGAATATTCGAAAAAAGGTTTTTGCGGCATGCAGCCTTCTTTACCGGTTTCTCAAACGAAATAGTGGCTTTTCCCTAAAAACAAATAAGGACTTTACAAGGCATATTTGAGGCCCATCATTACCTACGCTATCCTCGCATGGCGAAAAATTTGTCTCTTTGCAATCAACCAGCTTTCGATTTGTGTTTGACGATTCACCTAAACTTCCAACCTAGGAATGCACACGAAAAAAGCGGACCTAGAAATTCTGAATTTGACGTCCTTCTTATTCAAAATTTAAATTAGAGCTTTTTAAATTGCTAGGTTTGAAGATTTATTGCGAAGTTACTACTGGGCTGAATCGCCCATTAATGGCAGCTCCTATTCGTCAGAAAGTTTACGACGCTTTACATAACATCTCTCATCCCGGGGTTCGTGGAACTCGTAAATTGATTTTTGCTCGTTATTTTTGGTCTAGTCTAAACAAAGATGTCAAGAAATGGGCACAGTCATGTTTAGAATGTCAACGTTCTAAAGTACAGTGACACATTAAGTCTCCTGTGGGTTCACCAGCGGAGTTAGTTTATGGTCAAACCATCAAATTACCCCATGAGAATGATATTTTTGTTCCCAAATCGCTGGACAATTGTGAATATGCCTTTTTACGAGTTGATAAAGTTAAGACTTGATTACAATGCCCGTATGTTGGGTCATATAAAGTTGTACGTCGATTACGAAAATACTTCGTGATTTCGACCAATGGCAAACAGCCATCAATATCTTTCGATAGATTAAATCCCGCTTATGGTATTATAAGTCAGGCTGATGGTCAAATTCATCACAAAGTGAAATGTTCCCTTTATAAAACTAAAGCAAAAGTTAACACAATTAAAAATTCCGTACCTGATTATTGGTACATTAATCGTTCCCATAATTGCATTTAACTTACCTTCAGTTCAAGCCACTATAGCTTCACAACTCAAGGACTGGAAAAAATGTGCACGTAACTGTCCTTTCTTTCGAAGTATCTTTGAAAGTCGACATGTTATTATACGATATGAACCAATTCCTCAATCGTTCCAAGATGTGATACACACGTAAAGTATTTGGTGTCGACGAATTACTTTCAAAGCAAGTTTTAGTTGGATAATTGGCCAATTAAATGTTAAGAAACAAGCATATATTATCCCGGTGGTTAGATCCGCCTGCTCAACCAACTGTGAGCTAAATAACGATATACTTCAAACCGTTGCAGTAATCAAGAGATTTAACGAAGCAATCAGGCGTTTCTTCTCCTTAGAGAAACGACTACAGGCAGGCACTATACTAATCCGTTTCCGAAAACATAAGTATATAGGTATATTTTCCGTCAATTTTGAAAAAATGTTTTGGTACTTTTTAATATCAAAAACCGATATTTTGTATTTACAGCATTACCGTTTAAAACCCGTAACATATGGAACGGCATGGCATCTTTTCTATAACGATGCAGCACATCACTTTTTGGCTGATAAATTCAGCGAAACATTTCAAAGAACCAGCGAGATTCTAAAGACATATTTGTACATGGATAATTTGATGTTTGGAGCCGATGATATATTATCTGCACATGTTTTACAAAAGGACCTTAAGAATTTATTATGCGGGTTTAACATTAGCAAGTTTGAGGACCACTTTAGGTTGAGATTTTTTTTATGTATATGACTCTGTTGCATTTTGGATTTGATGGAAAGCGGTCGCATTATAAAAACAAAAATTCTCGAGAAACTTTGTTTTGAGTTTTATTAATGCCAAAGGTGGTTTTGGGTGTTTAAAATAATCAAACCACTCGTTGGCTAATAACCTAGGAATCCCTTATATATTTATATACATACATATATATATATATATATATATATATATATATATATATATATATATATATATATATATATATATATATATTTATATAGATTTAAAAATTCCATTGCACCAATCCACCAAATTTATTGAAAGCTTTCGAAGAAAACCGTGATTCTGTAATAATGCAATCAACTAAACTGGGTCAATGGCATTATGTAACAATACAAAACAACTCAGCTAAACCACAGTAATGAAAAACTTGCATCGTACATAGTAAATCCTGCAGTTATACCGTTAATCGAAGTCGGTATCGACTTAGCAGGACCATTTTAGTGAACAGCCTACCTTTATCGTAGAACGAATAATATAAGGCGTATATAGCGTATATAAGCGTAGTTATCTTTGTCTGTATTTCTAAGGCCATCTCTATCGAAATAGTTACTGATAAGAGCACCGATTCATTTCTGGAGTCAGAAGAGTTACAAAGCATATCCACTATGATAATGGCTCTAAGTTTCTGAGGGCAAGACGTCAATAAGGTTTGGTGCACCAAACATCATATTATTTGCCATTTTATTCAACCGGTAACCCTTCTACTTAATGGCTTAAGAGTATACTACTCTAAATAAGCAGATAGAGGCCCTTCTGAATTCATGGCCTCTTTAGGAAATACAGGATGACGATTTCATCTCTGGTAATCTCTGACTTTTGGCAATTTATTAATTGGTCAACTAATAATAGTCATTTTTACAAAAATTTTGGAAAAATAGTTTACAGAATATAGTACATCATTGATGTTCAAATAAAACTAGAAAATCTAGTGCTTCTCCGAGATCAACACTTGCCCCCATCAAAGTAGCGTCTAACCCGTATTTGCGATGTGCATTCCAGTGTAGATCATACTAGAGCTAACAACTGATAACAAAGGTTAGCAGCCTACTTCCTAGCTTTGAGTCAATTCAGGTAGTATGTTCAACTATAACAACAATCCATCACTTAAAAAATAAAGCTGGAATTAATTGTTATTATTATTAAATTAAATCTGCAGAATACCAACGTATTAATGTCACTAGCATTGCATGTATAGGCCTACAAGCATAATTTCCATTATCTGGCAAACATGTTTGAAATGGTAGAAAATTGAAGAAGTTGTCAAAATTAATCTTGTTTTCACATGATTCATTTATTTTATCGATGTAAATTTCAAACTGGCATACATAAAGCCCGAATCATAAATTCATCCACGGCTTGATCACTCCTAGTCATTGATAAAAAAAACGGGTTGCTCAATTTATTAAACACAGCTTGAAGTTTGTAAAATTAATCGACAAGCTTTTCGTGTCGTTTTGTCTTTCGTTATCATAAAAATGTCTCAAGAGCCATTCGAATCGACTTCTTGTCAAAACAATGCTTGTACCTAAGAGTTTATCATCTGAACCGTTGGCGTCCACTAACAGCGATAGTTGAAATAAAGCCATATATAACTCTACCTTTCTTTTGTCCAGCATAAAAATTTACGTTTGAAACACAATATGCTCAATAAGGTCTAGTTGACATGGATGTATTAACACATCAACATTCAGCTGTTTCTGAAATATTTCACTCGGATGGTTTGAGCAACTCCTTTCATTGTGAACGAAAAGCATTTATTTTGAAAAAGTGGCTTGGCGAAGTAACCAGCTAACTTGAACATTTAAAATTATACCGTATTACTACTGACCCATTCAATAATCTTGACAATGCAAGTCTTCTTGAGAGAATTATTTAATATCTGACTAAAGTAAGTCAAATGAGGATTCCATTATTTTTGGCTGCTCAAGATTTCAACTATCAAGATTTAGTGACCGAATTTGAATGATCAAACTATAGTATAGTTGATAATGGAAAAATTCGGAAAAAACAGAATTTTTCTAAATTCATTTTGGCTGTCTAGAATGGTCTAAAGTGCACTATAAATCAATAAAACCTACCCTTAACCGATTATCAATAGATTTGCAGCCATTTAGGTTCAATTGAAAATCCACCATTTCCACTCATATTTTCAAAATATGCAAGGCTATTATAGACTGTCAAAATCTGATAAATTATTTGAAAAATCAGAATTTTTCTAAATTCATTTAGGCTGTCTAGAATGGTCTAAAGTGCACTATAGATCAACAAAACCCACCCTTAACCGATTATCAATGGATTTGTCAATGGATAGTATATTTTCTCTGCCTTTTTTTTCATTCGGTACCAAAGCATAAACTTCTCGATTAACTTCGTTCAAAATCGATCCAAATACAGATTACCACATTTCCTAATTAGTAACTATAGAGTTGTGCCAAATAACCCATCATATGAGAAATTCGATTTGACCTTGTAAAAGAAAAAAGATACTGTTAAAAGATGGTTTATTTTGAAAATATTAAACAAACTTCTATTGACGAACGTCAAATCACGACGGTGCTCTAAAGTTAACATGGCCAGCTCCTGTAACTGTACTGACCAGCCATGGCCTGTAAATATGCCGTTATTATTGTTATTTAACAGTGAAATTTGATTGCATCTTAGTTCTATATCAACACGAAGATTATTTGTTGCCATAAAAATAGTTAACCGTTGAATCAGCAAAAAAATTTAATTCGCATAACACTTTAAAGTGTATTGCATTTAAAATGCTTTAAATGGTATCACTATATGCGATTTTGTTGTAGAAATGTTGAACACGGCGTGGTGCTTCGGTATTACATAAACATTATAAACCAAACATTAGAAATGGAAGATAAAAGTACAAAGCACAAAAAAAAAGTTTTATAAAATCTAAGATGTGGAAGTAAGCGGTAAAAATCTAGAAATAAAATTGAAATTTATTGGTTTTGAATTGAAAGAAAATATAATTTTTTTTGTTATATTTTTGTCGTGCTAGGTACATGCAGTATAAAATGAAGACAATAAAAACGGAAAATATAATAATAATTTTTCTTTTGTTTTGCTTCTTGTATGTGGTATAGAAGAAAATTTTTTGTAGATACTTTTTATTTATATATCTTTGGTTTTTATATTGTCATATTGCTGTTATTACTATTTTATTGTGTGTACAGAACGTTTCTAATCGCATACAAAATTTATTTTTGAAATATCACTATAATCCTGTAAAAAATGTTTTGCACCACAAGATGACAAAATCTTATGAACGATGTGCGGATTACCATTTATGATTTAGTTTATTATTTTTTTTTTTTTTTAATTTTCATTATGGTGATTTTTTTTATTTTCCTAAAAATCATAACATTTTTACTGTGGAAAGCATCGATATGGATCGCAAAAATTTTTATAAATTTAGATCAGATGATTGGATTATTGGAAAGAGGACTGCTATGCAGGATTACATCCGCATTGTTCAGTTTAAATGTTTTTACTTTATTTTTATTTTGTGCAGCTCGAAACAATTCTATCCGTACTTGTACAGATGCAATTTTGCTCAACAATTGGACATGGTACTATTGGCCACAGTTATATTAGAAGTAAAACCAAGGAGGATTTAATTTACAAGAACATTATTTGATTCAGGGTCACAAGCTACAATAATAGCAGAAAAGGCAGCACAACTATTCAATCTACCAAAAACGAAAGCACACACACTAGTTTCGAGCATTTTAACTTTAAACGAAATAGCTCACAAACAAATACTGATTCAAATCAGGCCATGATTTCCGTCAACATTCCACGTACGATAACGCGATCACACTCAAAATATAATCAAGCCACTGCTGAACAACATCTTAGTTGATTTCGAAGACATCATGCTAAACCAACTCCTTTTGGCCAATCCAATTTTTTATACTTCAGACCAAATCGACATTCTAATCGGAGCCAACTTATACGGAAGAAAAATCCAAGAAGGTTTGAAAAGAGACGTTTTCACAAAAAACTCATTGTGATTATTTCAGGTCTTTATATACAAGACATGACTTATTTGCAAAAATATTAAAATGCCAAAATAGCAGCTGTAGTCACAATATCAGCTATTGATAGACAACTAAAACAGCTGTGGGAGTACAAACAACTGCATCCAGTAACCAATGAAGAGACAAAATGCGAAGTCCAAGGATGATGGCATATTTACCTACAACAACTACCACTCTCAGAAAGAATAAATCGCTATGTAAATTATGTGAAAGGGGTAAACATTTAACTATATGGCTTCTGTGCTGCCTCCAGCCAATCTTACACTGCAAAATTGTACATCAAAATTAAAGGTATGACAAGAATTATTGCAGCAAAAATAAAGGTAATTGTTGGTATTATTATCAATACCAAGATTGAATAAAACACTTAGCGGTATTATTATCAAGACTATACTGCTGAAAGTACAAGATGCTTTCGAATTGAAGAATGAAGACTACATATTCTGCTGGACTGATTACAATGGCAGACTTAGAGTGAATAAAGTAAATACCACAAAATCATAAGACATTAGTCGCCAAAAGGGTAACAGAAATACAATCAAGTACAAATCCTATAGTTAATCCTCTCAGCATTCAGGTGGTTCATTTCTACAAGAGGTATATTCCACAAAATATTCAGTGTTTATGGTATAAATTTCGTTGGAGTCAGCAAACAACTAGCACAACCACAACAAACGAAACTCGCCGGCAAACTTGGAGAATGTCATTTTCTTGCAGACCGAAATGGTAATTTATCCCCTCCTTCCCGAAGTCCCCACTTAGTTGGTTTATGGGAAGCAGGAATGAAGTCAACAAAACAACACCTGCAAAAGACCATCGGCCACAACCTATTCATTTCAGAGAAGCTCACATCCACTCTATAACAAATTAAACCTTGTCTAAATTCTAGACTGCTAGCCCCACTATCCAATGATATAGATGATAATGCAGTACTGACATTAAGACCCTTCCTAATAGGAAATAACTAAAAAAAAGCCGTGCCATTGCCTGACATAACCAACGTGTATAACCACAATAGCGCAACAATTTTGGAAACAATGGTGTTTCGAATACCTATCAAGTCTTCAAAACAGATCCAAGTGGTTAAAAAAAAATCTGAAATTACGGAAGGAAAATTGGTGGTACTTAAAGATGAAAAGTTAATTCTGTAACATCTTGGTTTATATGGACTAGCAAGAGTTGTAACCCTAAAATGTATCAATAATATTGTAAAACATAACATCACATGGTGCTAGCAAACCAATGAAAGACTTAGACTTAAACAAGACATCTACCAGGGTAACCAAATCAAAATCAACAACAAACCAACTCATAGTATATATTGATGATGTTATTGCTGATTGGTATCTTTGGTTCAGAAGCAAATGTCAATTTCAAGGTAGTCCAATGCAACAACTCACCAGGAATTTATTTTGAAGAAGTTAAAACACTACAGCTTATTGCATCAAAATGGAAACTGACAGTGCATTATGATATCTCTCCTCTTTATATAATAAGCAATCAGAAATCAGTGCATGTGAAGGAGGAATATTACCAAAAGCGGTGATTTTGGAAGAATAAAGTAGTCATAAAGTGAAGTTTCTGCAACAAATGCAAAATATTAAGATTTTAACTTCATTTAATATTTTTTTGCGAAAAGTACCTTTTCTACAAAATATTCTAATATTCCGCAAACAATTTAATTTTCCGACCGTATAAATATCAACCAACTATTTATGTGTTGAAAAATACAAAAATACATAAAATGGCACATTACCTTGAACAAAATGCATCGTTGGTACGCGTTGCATATAAAAACACTAACACTAATACAACTTATTTTACGTATATAAAACACTTTTAACAAAATGTTCGAGCAACTTTTTATCAAAATCACTTATTTGCCATATTGGATCTATTACCCTTATTCTATTACTACAGCCAAAGCTTTTAAAATTCATTATAACATTTTTACACTTTTAGGCACAACACTTCTTGATTTAATTGAAACAATGTCATATTTGCGTAAATATATGGAACAAACTGAAACCGGGACTAATCGAATGATTTAGAACTACTACAGTCATAAAAAATTGTAATCGTTAGTACCTTCTAAATTCAAGAATCTAAAAATTATATGAAAGCACATTTTTATACTCGAAAGTAGATTTTTTTTTTAATTTTCTCTCTGGTGAAACCGTAACACACCCACCTTAGTCTAATGAGGGACTAATTATTATGTGTCAGGTTATTTTTTATATTTTAGATTTGATTAGATTTGATTAGATTTGATTAGATTTGATTAGATTTGATTAGATTTGATTAGATTTGATTAGATTTGATTAGATTTGATTAGATTTGATTAGATTTGATTAGATTTGATTAGATTTGATTAGATTTGATTAGATTTGAATAGATTTGATTACATTTGATTAGATTTGATTAGATTTGATTAGATTTGATTAGATTTGATTAGATTTGATTAGATTTGATTACATTTGATTAGATTTGATTAGATTTGATTACATTTGATTAGAGTTGATTAGATTTGATTAGATTTGATTAGATTTGATTATATTTGATTATATTTGATTAGATTTGATTAGATTTGATTAGATTTGATTAGATTTGATTAGATTTGATTAGATTTGATTAGATTTGATTAGATTTGATTAGATTTGATTAGATTTGATTAGATTTGATTAGATTTGATTAGATTTGATTAGATTTGATTAGATTTGATTAGATTTGATTAGATTTGATTAGATTTGATTAGATTTGATTAGATTTGATTAGATTTGATTAGATTTGATTAGATTTGATTAGATTTGATTAGATTTGATTAGATTTGATTAGATTTGATTAGATTTGATTAGATTTGATTAGATTTGATTAGATTTGATTAGATTTGATTAGATTTGATTAGATTTGATTAGATTTGATTAGATTTGATTAGATTTGATTAGATTTGATTAGATTTGATTAGATTTGATTAGATTTGATTAGATTTGATTAGATTTGATTAGATTTGATTAGATTTGATTAGATTTGATTAGATTTGATTAGATTTGATTAGATTTGATTAGATTTGATTAGATTTGAATAGATTTGATTACATTTGATTAGATTTGATTAGATTTGATTAGATTTGATTAGATTTGATTAGATTTGATTAGATTTGATTACATTTGATTAGATTTGATTAGATTTGATTACATTTGATTAGAGTTGATTAGATTTGATTAGATTTGATTAGATTTGATTATATTTGATTAGATTTGATTAGATTTGATTAGATTTGATTAGATTTGATTAGATTTGATTAGATTTGATTAGATTTGATTAGATTTGATTAGATTTGATTAGATTTGATTAGATTTGATTAGATTTGATTAGATTTGATTAGATTTGATTAGATTTGATTAGATTTGATTAGATTTGATTAGATTTGATTAGATTTGATTAGATTTGATTAGATTTGATTAGATTTGATTAGATTTGATTAGATTTGATTAGATTTGATTAGATTTGATTAGATTTGATTAGATTTGATTAGATTTGATTAGATTTGATTAGATTTGATTAGATTTGATTAGATTTGATTAGATTTGATTAGATTTGATTAGATTTGATTAGATTTGATTAGATTTGATTAGATTTGATTAGATTTGATTAGATTTGATTAGATTTGATTAGATTTGATTAGATTTGATTAGATTTGATTAGATTTGATTAGATTTGATTAGATTTGATTAGATTTGATTAGATTTGATTAGATTTGATTAGATTTGATTAGATTTGATTAGATTTGATTAGATTTGAATAGATTTGATTACATTTGATTAGATTTGATTACATTTGATTAGATTTGATTAGATTTGATTAGATTTGATTAGATTTGATTACATTTGATTAGATTTGATTAGATTTGATTACATTTGATTAGAGTTGATTAGATTTGATTAGATTTGATTAGATTTGATTATATTTGATTATATTTGATTAGATTTGATTATATTTGATTAGATTTGATTAGATTTGATTAGATTTGATTAGATTTGATTAGATTTGATTAGATTTGATTAGATTTGATTAGATTTGATTAGATTTGATTAGATTTGATTAGATTTGATTAGATTTGATTAGATTTGATTAGATTTGATTAGATTTGATTAGATTTGATTAGATTTGATTAGATTTGATTAGATTTGATTAGATTTGATTAGATTTGATTAGATTTGATTAGATTTGATTAGATTTGATTAGATTTGATTAGATTTGATTAGATTTGATTAGATTTGATTAGATTTGATTAGATTTGATTAGATTTGATTAGATTTGATTAGATTTGATTAGATTTGATTAGATTTGATTAGATTTAAATAGATTTGATTAGATTTGATTAGATTTTATTAGGTTTGATTAGATTTGATTAGATTTGATAAGATTTGATTAGATTTGATTAGATTTGATTAGATTTGATTAGATGTGATTATGTTTGATTAGATTTGATTAGATTTGATTAGATTTGATTAGATTTGATTAGATTTGATTAGATTTGATTAGATTTGATTAGATTTGATTAGATTTGATTAGATTTGATTAGATTTGATTAGATTTGATTAGATTTGATTAGATTTGATTAGATTTGATTAGATTTGATTAGATTTGATTAGATTTGATTAGATTTGATTAGATTTGATTAGATTTGATTAGATTTGATTAGATTTGATTAGATTTGATTAGATTTGATTAGATTTGATTAGATTTGATTAGATTTGATTAGATTTGATTAGATTTGATTAGATTTGATTAGATTTGATTAGATTTGATTAGATTTGATTAGATTTGATTAGATTTGATTAGATTTGATTAGATTTGATTAGATTTGATTAGATTTGATTAGATTTGATTAGATTTGATTAGATTTGATTAGATTTGATTAGATTTGATTAGATTTGATTAGATTTGATTAGATTTGATTAGATTTGATTAGATTTGATTAGATTTGATTAGATTTGATTAGATTTGATTAGATTTGATTAGATTTGATTAGATTTGATTAGATTTGATTAGATTTGATTAGATTTGATTAGATTTGATTAGATTTGATTAGATTTGATTAGATTTGATTAGATTTGATTAGATTTGATTAGATTTGATTAGATTTGATTAGATTTGATTAGATTTGATTAGATTTGATTAGATTTGATTAGATTTGTCTAGATTTGAATGGGTCCTGAAACCATAATTTCTGGAATAAGTAAATAAATTGCCAGGTATTGATGATAATCATGTAATCTTAAACCAATTGTTGATTACACTGGGTTGTTCTTATGGTCTTGGAAAAAAGCTTAAATATCATTGATATCCGATGAGGAGGTTGTTGAATTTGGTATTCCAAATTATTTAGTTTAGTAGTTTGGTATTCCATTTTATTTAGTCAATGCAGTGGTGGTCCCGATAACTTCGCTGGTTTTATCTCCGCATATTAAATTAGCGGAGTTTTTTTTTTAAATCATAAATATTAAATTATAAAAATTTATGTTGGGCTCTGTATTCATTGTTCTCGTAAGTGCGCCTATCAAAAAATGGTCGGGAGTTAATGTTGTAAAATCAATAGGATCGAATGCTACTGCGGAAGTAGATAACAAATCGCTTACTACTTCTATCGCAAAGCATATGAATACTGCTAGGTAACCATTTTAGCTTTTGCGACCTTGACTGAATGAGCACTGAAGTTGGAAGGGTTCAGTATAATCTACAGTAGTGACTATAAATGTTCATGTCGGAGTTAGTACATCCATTGAAAGATCTCTCATAATTTTATTTAGAATTTGTGCCCGTTCTTTGAGGCATATTATACAGTTATTAATATAAATTTTTACTGATAATGGACCTTTAATTAACCAGTTCTTTGGCCAAAAAAAGCTAATGTAAGTATCTTTTCTCCATGTAAGGTCATTTTATGTGTGTAGTCTATTAAAAGCCATGTACAGTGATTTTTATTGCAGTATATTTGGATATTGAGAATTGAAAGCAATCTTTGCGTTAGACAGCCATCAAGAACGACGGGTGGTAAAGCTCAATTATATCAAGTGGCCAATACGGAAAATCTAATATTTCTTCCCGCCATAATAGCAATTAATTCATATCGTGTGGGTTATGCGGGCCATCAAAAAGATTATAAGAAGTAATCGTTTCACATATCGTTGGATATTTAATCATGAATAAGCACATGCTCACGATTGAGTATGCAACATAGGTGAAAAACTGTAACTAACGCATTCTCCTCAATGTTTGCATTAAGTGACCGTAGTAGCTGAGATGTACTTTGAGGTTCTAGTTGGTTGTTCACTATGTTAAATGATAACTGTTATGTAAGTTAAAATTGTAGTAGTTGGCCCTCATGGAGTTCATTAGCTGTCAGGTATCTCGGTAACGATTTGGTTGTTCTTTTTGAAAGTTTTAGGACAAAAGCGATGTTTCTTGTCCGCTTTATGCGCCGAATTTTGAGCCGCTTTATGCCACCTAATAAACCAATTTCTTCATCGATCGTTAGAAATCATCGATGCCAAGGTCTCACAGATGACCTTCAAGAAAAAACAGTGGGAAAAAATCACCTATTTCCCGATGCTGCTGTTCAAAGTAGTTATAGACTAGGCAACGCCTGACGAAAAACTACTTGCTATACAACATAAGGGCCATTACAACATTACAAAGTCAACGAAGAAACGTGGCTCAATGACAACCCAGTTGACTCAATGCCAAAATTGCAAAAGATTTGGCTGCTCATTGTTAAATTGCGGCAGAGGTTTCCATAGCATAAAGTGCAGGGAAACCTACGACAGAGGAAACTGCAGGAACACCACCGAAAACCGGCCACCCGCAGAATGTTTATAAAGCAATATCACAACTTACCGATATCATTAACGGCATCTTAAAGTCAAGCTTCTTTCCATATTGTTGGAAACTCGGTAAAGTCATTTGTGTTAAAGTCCATTTGTGCCTTTAAATATATTATATATATTTTTCAAACGGTCTTTTTTTCGAATTTTTGACCAACAGGTTTTTCGCTAACTCACTTTAAAATTTTTTGTTTTGGAAGATACTAATTACTCAAATTGCTTGTGTTAGTGGTCAGTAGTAATACTTATTGTCTAAAACCTGATTTTATTTGCAACATTTTTTTCCAAAAATACAGTTTTATACATTATTTCAGTTTTAGTTAAATTGTAAAATTTTGTGGTCAACATAATTAAAATAAAAAAATAAAAAAAATATTTTCCAATACAAAATTCGACTATAGAGTAAAGCTGTGTACAAAGTTTAAGTGTTTCTGGCACATTTTAAGCTTCTAAAGTTTAATATATTTTTATTTAGATTTTTATTGTGATGTGTGTTAAATGGTTAGTCATTAAAAATAATTTGGTTGACTTTGATTCGGTCAGACCAAATATGTTTTTGCAATTTTTGTGACATGATTTCTTTATTATTGATTTATTGGGCATATATACAACAAATTATCTTGAACACAAGACGTTTCACTGAAGATGTTTTTTAAATCATTTTATTTTTTCAAAAGTTGGCATTTTTTAAGACTTAATTCTTTTTGCAGTATTTCTGGGGCATTACATGATCCAAGTTAAATTATATTCTATATTTTAAATAAACTATAATGAAAGCTGTAATAAAGAAGTACCACAAACATTTACTAGCGTTAAAATTGCAAATCCCCAAGCAAATCTGACTACAAGGGTAGCCCAAAATCTATAACAATATATTTTGAAACATGGGAGCATAACATAAAATATTGTTACGAGTATTATAAAATAAAGGAAAATTTAGAAAATGATAAACTTCCAATTTTCATTGTTAGTAAAGTAGAAATAAAGTTTTTCCTATATATGTTCATCGGGCAATACAGATAATTTTGCTATATATAAATGAACAATTCATTAAACTTTTCATTTTGCTATATACATATATACATAAATATTTTTAGCTTTTTCGAACACAAAACAAAAAACAAATTATTTAGCTTTTCCTAAATTAGTTTTTATGGAGCTGGTGAAAATTAAAAAAAAATTTTGAAAATGAGGAAAAACAATAAAAAATGTTATAATTTATTTCTATTGTTAATTTTTTTTTTTTTTTTTTTTTTTTGTTAAGTTCTAAAACTTATATATTATGAGCTAGGTGAAATTAGGTCAATAATTTGGGAATGTATAGTTTGAGCATGCATGAAATGAACAACCAGCACACGAAACAAATTAAAATTCTGAACTATACAAATGGTGTGTATTATAGGTTTTATCTATAAGTAGGACCTATACCTAATTTACAACACAGCAAACCACATTTTTCAGCACTACACAGTGTTTGAAAATTAACGGCGGTTTTCAACTTGTAAGTATTATCAGTATAACACCGGAAAATTTAGTAATGAAATGTTAATGTTTAGGATTCACGTCGTTGTTTGAGTTGAAGCAAAGTAGTTTAGACTTTAAAATGGCTTTGATTTGGGACGGCAATGTTATCATTACCTCAAATGTTAATAAGATTTCCGCAATATTTTTTTCAATTAATATTTGGTACATTTTGCCGTATTCTCATACAACTCTCCGATGTGTGATCGGATTGATGGGTTTAATTTCCAAACTCTCTGGTTTTGGGATAAAAAAATACAAATTTAAGGACCATTGAAAATCATTTTTAAAAAAAGTTGTTTGAAGTCATTTTTGGCCCAATTGAAATTCGATCCATTTTCACTTATATGATCTCCTGTCAAAGAGGGTAGGTGAATTGCTTTGATGCTGATACAAACAAATACTGCAATGTATTTGCATTGGTAAGAAAGGTCTCACTATAGGGTTGATTCAGGACGCCTTAGCCATTCTGTTGTTGTTTACCAAAGCTTGTGATTTAATAGCTCTGATGATGGTGTACCTCAGGAGGCACCATCGACTAAATTTTCCTTACTGTTTATGAGGTACCAACATTACCAAGGATATACGGAACATACACCCGATAATAAAACCGACGTTTCAATTAGTAACCAGTCATAATACTTATCACAATATCATTTTGTATGCCATGAGACTACTTATTGTATCACAACAATGCTACAAATCATTTTTGAGCTCAGCTAAAACCAGAACTTGAATATTTTAAATAAATCTGTTTGTTGGGTCATCAATCTTACTGATTTGTTATAGCAGCGGATCAGGAAAAAAGGTTCCGGCAAATACTATTAAACCCATATTGATTTTCAGAGAATTTTGTGGAGAGGGAAAGCAACTTTTTCTATTCAAGAATTTAGATTACTTACCATCACAGCAGCCTTGATTATCAGTTGGGATATTTACATTGATGTCCTGATAACTGGTGCAGAAACAGAACCAACTCGTCACTATTAAAAACCTAAATTTCATTAATTATGAAGATAATTGGGTTCAATCGTTGTAAGAGGCTATCCAATTGTATGCCAAACGAAAGAGTTTAAATCGACAGCATAAAACTAATCGAAATTGATCGAGAAATCCATTATTCAAAATTGCTAGGTGTTTATTGGAACTTAAATTCTGATTTCTTTACTAATAAAGTTTCACTTAACAAGAACCCATAAGTTACACCAAACAAATAATGCAATCTGAGGCCTCGAAACTTGTTGACCTCCAGGGTTGGCTGGCTCTGACATCCATTTATATTAAAATCATTTTTAAGAGAACATAGGCGTTTATCACCTTTAAACAACAATATTGAATTATCGATTACAAGGTGGTAATTCGACACATCATCAAAAGGCGTATAAAATGCTGCGCAAATCCCACTCAAGGAATTCCAACCAATATTTGGAAATTTACCAACCTCCTAAGTTACACTTGTCAAGCCATTTTTTTGACAGCTCTAAATGATGAAGCTGAGCCAATCTATTTTCGACTATCAAACCGATGAGGGCCTAAACCAGATAAAGCATATTTCGTAGTATTCACATGTTTTGAGCACAAATGCAATTCATCTTGAATTAGATAACGATTTAACCAGTAATGCATTTAGTGCTGCCTTTCATCGATTTACTTATAGGTTTTATGGTAAAATTATTAGCGACAACGGATCAATTTTCATTAGGGCCAAAACCGACCTCAATAAACTCTTCACTATCAAATCAATCCATCAAACGGCTCTCACTTCGGAGAAAACTTCGGATGGCACTACTTCACCTCCAAATAAATAGACATTTTGCCTAATTTTTGCAATTCATCCAGGAGAAGACAATATTATACGGGTAGTTTACCTTAAAAACAGCAGTTGGATTATTTTTTCAACTTACGAAGGTCTACTAATAAACAAAAAACAAATGCAGTCCATCTGAAACGGGCAAAATAAATAAAGTGAAAAAATTATCTATTTTAGGACCAACTAATTTTTAATCAATTTCTTTGTTGATGTGTTGGATTGCGGTGAACCTGGGCTTAAAATAGTGTGCTCTTAAGGGCAATAATATTTGGTTTAATTTCAAGGTGCGTGTGGTGGTGTGTTTAATTTAATCGCATATTATAGACTTTACGCATTGTTTATTTTCTTGCGATTCTGTAAAAAATGTAAATATTGACAAAACTGCTTTGGATTCCGGACTTCGATAAATTCGAATTCCAGCTTTGCCGAATTATTTCAAAATTGTTAATTTTTTGTTATGGTGTTAAGAGAAGAGCATGGTAATTCTTCCCACCGAAGAGGAGGTCACATAGGCATTCAATACGTAAGGATGGCTGTGGACAAAATTCTTGTCGCTAGAAACTTTTTTGGTCACTGTTGACTTATGTATAACAAAACTGATACGAAGGATTTTCAATCACTTAGGAGTGTTCTTTGTTATTATTTAAAGTTATTATTTCTCAATTATTTGGTCAGGGCTCATTATTCTTTCACCTAAATGTTGCAGTCGTTGGCAAAAAATTGTTGCCGCATTGGCGCATGACATGTTATGCAGATGACATGATTCCACTTCCATAATACAGAAGCGATAAGCATCCATCACGTTTAGACCCTTATTTTTAAGATGATATCTTAGACGAAGATCAATTAGTAGCCTCAACTCAGGTTTCCCAAGTACGAAGAGTTCTTTAACTCGGTTTATCGAAGGTGAAATAAATCTCTTCACCTGTTGTAGTCCTTGAATTTTGTGCCAAAAAGAGGACCTTTCATATCCTCCTAGCATTTCGTCGCTGTTCTAAGATTTGCCTTAGTAACACCGCAAAAGGTACTCTGGCCCAATAAATTAAGAAACAGAACCTGCCCGGACAAATCCATTTGTGGCCTCGTTTCAGGTCTTAAAAAGGGTATTTCCACTCCCAAATATTTCTACTCCTGCTCCGCCTTTTGTTTTTGAATCTGTGTACCATACCATGGACCCACCTTCAAAATATGGCTCCTCTATCCTCTAACTGCCCCTGTCCGGCCACAAAACACAAAAGGGCTTATCGAAATCCAGTTTGGCTTAAATACTGTCAAAAGATATATGGAATGGTTTGCCTGTAACTACCGAAGGATTTTCAAGTGACCAACCATATCACCTATAGTTAACAATTATCTTTTGCCTATATCCTCATGGTGCATTTGCAGCTTCCTTTTTGCACAAGCAATGGAGCCAGTCTTAGGAACATCTTCATTGCAGCAGTTGGACATGTTCTTTTCGCTTCTCTAATACCGATGCAAACCAAATGTTGAACCTAACAACATAACTCCTAAATATTAAAACTCACTGTAAAAATTAACAGTAACACCATTTAACGAAAGAGCTGTAAGTGCAAGCTTTTTTTCTTTGGTTAAAGATACAATAACTGTTTTATTTGGATTGACACTAAGTTATCCCTTGAATACACCATTGCCATATCAGCCCAAGTGCATTTTCAATAAGTTCGGAAATGGTATTGTCAAATGTTCCTCTAATTATTAAATTCAAGTCATACGCGTAACTTTGGACTAATCCTTGGCTACTTAGAAGGAAGGGTCTATCAACAACCAGGGACCATAGTAATGGAGACAATACTCCTCCCTGAGAACATGATTTTACTGCCTTGATGGTTATTGATTCACTACCTAATTGAGCTGTAGTAATTCTATATTTCACCATCAAAGTAATCCACTTGACTGTGGGAAGCTCAATTCTCTTTTGCATGACTTAAAGGAGGTATTGTCAAAGGCATCCTTAATGTCAAAAAAGGCGCAAAGTGCGATTCAAATAACATCGAAAGTGATCGGACTGCTAAGAGTTGTCACCATAGATTTGCCTGATAAGCAAACTGATTTCGGTAAAGCGGGTTCCTTTTTCAAGTCTCACTTCTTATATGGTAATCAAAAGCTTTCTCCATAGTTTTTAAAAGAAACAACATAAGACTGATTGGACGATATATGCCCTAGACTGGGGATCTGAATAATCCTTCCTTTTGGTATGAAGACCACATTGACTTTCCTCCAGAGTTTTGGAAGGTATTTAAAAGGAATGCTGGCCCAAATGATGTGGAGCAAGCTAAGAAGAATCTCTTCAAAACCCCTTTGCTTCCACTACTATTGAGTCCAGAAAGTAGGTTTATAAAAGCAAGCTAATAGTTTCCCTCCGATTTTCAGTAAAACTTGCATCGGTCTTTTGAAAAAAGCCTATGCAATTTGAGTAGTCATTTGCAAAGACCTTCTGAAATCGAGTTGCAGAGGGCAATTTGTTTATTCACTGGTGCGTTTGGCCTTGTTAAATCAACATCTCGCTTTTTCCTAAGTTTTTCCAGTGTTCCGTTTCACCAAGGTATGGTTTTAATAACCTGTCTTTGCTTGACAGGACAGTTGCTTTCAAAGTCTGAGTGTAAAGGCTCGTTTGAATGCTCAAAGGCTGAAGGGAGTTGTGTGGTTGATTTGAACTGAATTCCAGCCCTTCTGGGGACTCTATTTTCGACCATACTTTGATTGGTTTCAATCTTTTGATATCGTCACGATTGGTCAAATGATGTGTTTGACCTCTAAAATGAGTAACAGACGCTGTTTGAAGCTGTTGACTTTTTTGACTTTCTAGACTTTCTTGATTTTATTTATATAACAAACAATTATGTTAAAACATAATAAGAGACACATTTTTAATTTTAAGAATTTTAATTCCAAATTTCATTAATATACTTTAATATTTGAAACTACCTTGTTTTCTATCCCTTAAATTACTTAAAGCTTTTACATAAAGTGAAGAGATAGTCAAGATACCTATAAAAAAAATTAAATTTCTTACGATTGTGTATAAACACTGTGCACATCTAAAATACAAGTAACTTTTATAAAAGATATCATAAAAATTCTTATGAAATCATAAAAATATGTATATGCTTGATTTTATGAGCATCCCTTTTTTATATTCGTAGGTTGGTTTCTCGAGTGTATATGCTCGTATAAAGGCCTGTATACCTTTTTATTTATTTTTATTTGGTACGAAAATATGTTTTGGTCAATTAAATTTGTATCTTTACTAAAATTGTCTGTCTGTACATACTATATATATATATACTCGTTTGCTTTAAATGGATGTACATAAGAACGTGCTTGTTTAAAGAGCCTATATATATGTTTAAAGGGAAACAAGGCTTTAGCAATCAAATAACGTAAAATTATTGATGGATTATTTTTTATGAGGCAGTTCGATGATTTGGATTACCATTTTCAGTTTACCTTAAACTCAAATGTAAAGACATTATACAAGTATTATATTGTGTAGTGCAATAATTCTTTTTATGTGGTAAACATTTTTAAGCTACCTGTCACACATATGTATCGCGGTTTTATTAGTTAACAACCAAATACAAATTCCATTTACACAAAACCACATAAGTTTACTGTACAAAAAATAAAATAAAAATTTTCCCACTTTAACGTATTATTTTCCACCTGATATGCATTTCATACGTCTCTGACAAAATATGTATATGGTAAAACTTATTTTATGCAATTTTAAATGTAATCCGATCAAAATTACAAAAAATAAATAAATTTATGTACCAACATATCTATGTACGAATATGCACGTATCGAAATTAATTCAACAAAACATGAATAAATTTTCAGAACTGACAATTTAAATTTAACAATAAAAAAAAATTAAACTGATTTTCTAATTATTTTCGATAGAATAAAATTAAAATTATAGACATTAAATATAAAATCAATTAACAATTTATTTGTTTTTAATTTCCGAGTTTTAATTTAAATTTATTTTAGGATAAAATATTTTTGCCATAAATTGCAGATATTTCATAAAATATTTTGTGATTATATCATGTTCGAAATCGATCAGTTTTATTTCATGTAGACGTCATTTGTTTTGGGACCGAAGTTTTCATTAAATTTTTTTGAGCGGTTACACAATGGTCACTTAAATTGAGGATACGTGACTAAAGATTTGTAAAGAAGCTTTTTTAAAAAAGCGTGGAGGAAGTTTTAGCTTTTTGTTATACACGCCAACAGAGTGCCATAATTTTGCTCTTCGGTCATGCATGCAATGAGCCAACCTTTTAATTATTTGTATTTATTCGCCCACGGATGTTCGGATCTTGGAACCTTATTTGCAATCTGAATTTAAAACAATACAAATGATCCGAGAGATTTATACAGGTGCAAGACATCAGAACAGCGATTGGTGACTTCAATGCTAGAAGTGGCGAAAATCAGACTGATTTATGTGAAAATTAAGGTCTTACTATATAATTATGTCCAATATTTGGTTGTTCCATTTACTTAGTGGTAAAATTGCGGCTCTTATGATGCTTGGTATAGCTATCTCGTGCAGCAGTCAGCACTGAACTATAGCGTATCCTAAGGTAAATATGATCCCAATTTCCTGATGTCAAGAAGTGCAAACGATTTTGGAAATCTCTCCACTCGAAACTGCATGGCTCGTGTCAAGGTTTTGTTATTGATTTGAGCATTATGGTCTATAAACACGTCCTAATAGAGATGACTATGTTAACGATTAGCCAGCATTATGCATCGTAGACTTGTGATCGAGAAATCGTGTATATTCACGAGTAATGTCTATATTCTGTAAATATTCGGTCACTTCTATATTTTTGGCATTATTCGTTAATCGAGGGAGTATGGTCGGAAGCTTCTATCGTTCTTCAAAAATATTTAAGCAAAAAGAATTGTTTAAGGGATCGCATTTGAGAATTTATCTAGATGCTATAACATAAGTGATTTTTCAGCTGTGCTCTAATTTTTTCCTATTTCTATACAAATGGATACCACGTTGCCTGCTCGTTTTTCTTTTTTATCACTTTTTTAATTTGACACGCGTAGATTGCTCATCTTTCAATGAAAACAAGGGATCTTCAATTGCTGGAGCATACAATTTCCTTTATTACGTGTTGTTCCGTCTAAGGTTGCCAATCTTCACGATTCTCCTTCAGAGCAACTTCAGATATTACTAATTTCTTACTGGTTTCTTCAAAATCTTTTTTCACCTTATTATAGCATAGCTTAATCAACCCAACTATCTTTTTTAGAGCAGGTGCGATTAATCTGCTTTTTAACCGCAGATAATTTTGAAACACTCGGATGTTTAACTAATTATATTGCCTTCATTTGCCCGATCCTTATTTAGGTCAAGAATATATACTTTTAAGATATATGTATTCCTGTAGGCATTCTCGTGAGCCCCTTACTTCTCTTGATTGGGTTCACCCATATAAAGTTGCCTATATAACATAAGCACGATTTTTCTATTAATTCGGGTGTCGAAAGCTATTGATTAAGGTATCAGTCATCAAAATCGGACCACTATTGCGTGTGATATTGACTATTCGTTCGTATTCGTAAATTTTTTTTAGGCTAAAATTAAGGTTAGAAATTTATCTACCATATTATCCATGAACCTTTGAAAGGGAGAAAGGGCATTCTTTATACCAAAAGGCATGCTGATATATACATAATGCTCGTGGTCGACGAAAATACAGTCTTAAGTTTGGGTTACTTTGTTACCTCGATCTGGTGGAATTCAGATGCAACATCCTATAGGTATATAAAGTCAAACATTTTCCTTACGTATAAAGAATACCAGAGATGTTTGCTAGATTGTACCGATTTTCGAGAGTCTTCTCATTTGACAGTTCAGATTCAATTAAAAATTTTGGCTTCAAGAAAATTTTCATTATTTACAAAACTGTCGCGTTTGGAATGCAGAAAACGTACGTTTTTTTTTTTTTAATTTAAAAATGAGGATGATTAGAAAATAACAGTTAATAGTTCCCACTTTTGGATATGACAAACTAGGTTTTTGTGCCTAAATTGCAAGATGCAGCCCTAGAAATAATTAATGCATACATTTTGTTCTGGTGGTGTAATTTCCATTTGTGGCGATCAGAAATGGAATCATTGGGGGCATTCAGGTCCGCCAACTGTTGGCAATATCTAAGTAAAATCAACATCTTGAATACTGAATGCATTACGTAGCGTATATTTATATAGTAACAAAAATTAGGGCACTTTATTTTGAGAACATCCATAATCAAATTAAAAGTTGGAATATATCAACAAAAGTGGCTGAACCTACTGGACGTAAATATTTTTTGTACAAAATCCCAAATTCCAAATTCGATGATTTGGCTGCACGTGATGCAAGACCAGCAGGCATTTTGACTAATCAATAGAGGAATAAGTGAAACCCTGAATACTTCTAATGCAGACACTGCTAAAAAAAGAGATATATTTCACTTTAGACTAGTCATAAGTTTGGCAAAAAGACACGCATTACAACAAATGCGCATACTCTGAGGTACGCATTCAAATCTGAAGACAGCTTTAGAACCAGAAAGAAAACTGAAGAAAGGAGCGGTGGAGAAAAACCAATATTGCAAAACGTAATACCAAAATGGCCGAACAGATATTAAAAACGGCCAACTCGACCAGATGACGTACTTTTGATTGAAAAAAAGGAACTGTATTGTATGCTAAGAAAAGTGAAGTCAAACTCAAAACTTACTGGTCTGCGAAAAGTAAAATTATTTTGAAGCGAGGTGAAGGAAGGAAAAGTTGGTTATTTTGCTAGAGTTAAAAATCACTGAGAACGGTGTAAGAAGCCCTTGTAGAAACAAGGGATATTTATGTAGTGACAATACACAGAATAAAATACTTCAGATTCTTGAATCGCTGTTGGGAAAAACAAAAGGTATGACCTCTATAAAAGCACGAAAAACGGTACACATATGGCATTTATTAGCCTTCGAAGTCAAAAAGCAGATAATATGAAACCTAAAGAGAGATTAACAATCTTCTAGAGAGATTAACAATCTTCTGAAAGGTTTCAAATGCCTTGAATAAGGTCATCAATTTTAACAATGTAAGAGTTTAACATATATAGTTATAGGCTGCGTAGGAAGTATGAAGAAAATAGGTCTTGGAATAAAGTGGCCTCGCTAACATATATACCGGTGTTCCAAGGAGACTTTCAGGAGCCACTAGGCCTCCTAAAGCATTTATGCTTTACAGACGCAAATTATATAGAAACCTACCAATTATAGGCTAAGAGATATGATAAAAAGAATGAATATCCAAAAATACATTGAAACCATCTTGAATATTATATCATCACAGTCTAATTCATCCACTATTTAGAAATTGGCCGAGAAAAGTGAATACATCATCTGAAAGCTTAAGGTAACCGGGCAACAGGGTGATTTATAGAATTCATGGTTAATCAATATTGTGGTTACCAAACTGATGACAGCCGACATTTTTGGCAACATGAGTTGTCTATTGCAAATGTAAGAGGAACCGATACCACAATTATATCCAATATGTTCGTTGTGCGTATAGTAGACCATATGATGTACTATTGCTCAAAATTTCGACCTAGGAATGAAACCGAAAGCAATGAGTTTGTACATTAGATGCTACAAATGCTTGAGTGGTAATCATACGGTGAAATCATGCAAAGGATAAAGATCGTGCAAAATATGTCACAAGCATCACAATAGCCTTCTTCAATTTAGAAACAATTCACAGTTCAAACCACAACAGTCATAAAACAAAGGAACAGTGAAATAAGCCACCACCACAGTTCCACAGGCAACAACCGCCACTACGAGCATATCCACAACCAACCAGACACTAAGCATTTCATCAATACTTTCAAAGCAAGCAAACACCAAAAAACGTTAACATTCAATCGCTGCGCTGTGATATGCTTACAAATATACCCAATCATGCAGTATACTTGAGTTTGACCATTCGTGACTGGGAATGTTTCAAAAGGCTACGCTAACCTCACTTATGCTTCCATTACTAAAGGGTGATTTTTTAATAGCTATAGGAAATTTTTCCAAAAAAAGAAACATAAAATTAAGAAAAATGCATGAAATCTTTATTTGAATCGATTGTACGGTCCATATAATTTAATGTTTCAAGATTATTTCATGCACATATTGACCACGGCTGCGCCTCAAATGGTCCATCCACTTAGTCCAATTTTAGCTTACAATTTTTCAAACATTTCGGCCGGTATCTTACGAATAAATGCATCAATGCTGTATTTTTTTTTTTTTTTTGTTTCTGAACTCTGCAATCTGTTCTGGGGCCGAAGCTCTCCCAACTCTTTCGCAGTTAATTTTTAACGTCCTACCTTACGCCGTCACCAGCCAAATTGAGGACGCACGAATACAGGTTCGATTTTAAATCCATCTGCACATTGCATTGCTCCAGCCAGCCTGTACTGACATGGACGATGGTTCGGCCCATGGATTCTGCACTCCAACAGGGGGTCATAGTTGTGTTCATCGTCATCACCGATCGAAATCAGGTGATGAAAAATCCCTTTTGCAACCCTCCCCCGTTGGGATTCGAACCCGGTACCTCCCGTCCCAAACACCGCAGCTTTAACCACTGCGCCAATTGCTCGGTTGCTGTATTTCAATGCGTCAATCGAAGCGAACTTGTCAGTAAAGACATGAACCTTAACATAGCTCCACAAAAAATAATCTAAAGGCGTTAAATCGCACGATCTAGGCGGCCAATTGACCGGTCCCAAGCATGAAATAAAGTGTTCACCGAACTTGCCTCTTAATTGGTTCTATGTTTTACGTGCTGTGTGGCATGTGGCACCATCTTGTTGAAATCACATGTCATGCAAGTCAATTTCTTCCATTTTGGGCAAAAAAAAGTTGGATATTATCTCACGGTAGCACTTACCATTCACAGTTACGTTGCGATTCGCATCATTTTTAAAGAAGTACGGTCTAATGATGCCACCAGCTCATAATCCGATCCAAATAGTAACTCTTTCTGGATGCATTGGTAGCTCTTGCAATGCTCCTGGCTAATCTTCACTCCAAAATCGACCATTCTGCTTATTTACGAATCCAGTCAGCCAAAAATGAGCTTCGTCGCTAAACACAATTTTTGGATAACAAAAAGGGATCTTCCGCCAACTTTTCAAGAGTCCATTCATCAAAAATTCTCTATTGTGGTAGGTCGTTCGACTTCAATTCTTGCACCAGCTGTATTTTGTAAGGCTTCACACCTAAATCCTACCGCAAAATTTTCCACGTTTTTGAGTAACAGAGACCCAATTGCTGCGATATTTTCTTCAGTTCGCGTAAGCGTGTTGGTGATATAATGTCCAACAATGTAAATTTGGTGCGAAATTTAGTCACAATAGCCCGAATAGCCGCTTCAGTGGGTCGATTAAACTGACCATAAAATGGAAGAAGCGCGCGATGAACTTTCTTAACAGAGCACGCATTTTGATAATAAAATTCAATGATTTGCAAGCGTTGTTCGTTTGTATAACGATTCATGGTTAAATTATAGCCCAAACTGAAGATGTTTGACAGTGACACAAAATACGAAACATACGTGACCTGTCAAAATCAGTGTTGCCAAAAAGAAAATACTTAAAAAATCACCGTTTATAAGAGAAGTTAGTACATTCACAGCAGGAACCATGATGGATTCAACGATTCTTCAAAGTAACTCCAGACTTCCGTTAAAGTCCGCAGCTTAATAGAGGACGCATTAATATTTTTCAAAAACACAGCTCCGTTTCCATCAACAACTATCAACATGAGAAATAAAGTTCTGATAGGCGGCTGGATTTCAGGGAGTTCCAGCACACCAGTTGCACAGAATACGGTCTTCAGGTGGACTATCGCTGGAAAAATCAGAGATACCATACCAGAAACACAGTACAATTGTGTTAAATTTTACTAAAATCTACCAACGTAACTAAGAAGGCAAGTTTATAGTAATTTCACCGATTAGGGAACCTAGAAAACCAGTGGTTATTATCTCAAAGCTCATTTTTCAATCGTTGTAGCTCCTAAATTTTAAACAGGTTTACCCACTACCCATCAACATTTATAAAGATGCCACAAGCTTAATCTATAATTGTGCTAGATAGACCAAATATCAATTCCTCGCTGGTTAGCAACCAAAGGAAAAAAATTTTAATTACACGGATTATCTGAGTCGTATGGGTTGGTGTATTCCACCATCTTCTATAGAAGAGTCAAAATAAAATTAGGCATTATCCAAACCATATACAGTGTGCGCTAAAAACCGAGTTGCGCCTTTTAAACAAGTGGCCGTTGTACGGTTAGAATTGTGTGGCATGATGTTATTATCTGGAAGACCTTGTAGCCGAGATAATTTAGTCAGACTCAAAAATGTGTGGCATTACGTATAAAAGAAGCATGTCGATGAAGCCTCACGAGGGATATTGCCATCAAAATGAATTAATACGAACTTTGATGGAAAGGTCCAGTATGGCTTCAGCAGGATCCACAAGCATGGCCCAGTTAGAAATGTGTAACATTATTCTTGAGACCGACGAAGAGCCAACCGCAAAAATACACAGCCTGGAAGTGATAATAACAAAACCGTTTTTTGAAGAATTATTGGTGAACTCCAAATTTTGGTCGCTTTTCTGAATACTATGCATTGTTGTTTCATTTTTCCAACAAAACAAGGAAATCAGGTAAAAATGAACAAAAACCGAGAATCCTGTCCGTTGAGCAATATCAACGAGCAACCAACACCGTCTTAAATTGGGTTCAAGAAGACCCTTTTAGGACGGAAATCACTTGTCTCAATAAAAAAGTGTCATTCAGAACACGAGTTCCTTGATTTCAGGATTGGTTTTTGTCTATGCGTTTACAGTTGGCAAAACAGAGGACAGAAATATTTCTCCATAAGTAAATGAAGGACAGTAAAATGATTATAGTGGATGGCCAACAGATTGTGTCAAAACCTTTTATTATGAACCTGAGAGTGATAATCGATGATAAGCTATCATTTAAAGTCAAAATTAAAAATTAAACGGAAAAAACAACGAAAATAATCGAAATTCGGAAATGTTCGATTAAAAGGCACAACAATATAACCCAGAATTCGTAACATTGTATGGACCAAACAAATTATCATTTTAATTGCACTTCAGCTAAAGCAAAGTTCGATTTTTATTACAAAACTTATTTCCAAACCATCGACCAATAACATTTTAGTCTTGTTGAAACGTTAAAATGTTTTAAATTGGTTTTGAACATAAAAAATTACAAAGAAAATTATGTTAAATTTATGGTATCCAATCATATACATATGTACATACATATATATATTTGGCAATCATTAGTTTTTATTATACTACATACAGTAAATTTTTTTATATTCACATATGTGACATAAAATGTTAAATGAAAATTTATAACCCCAAAAAAAAAAAAAATAAAAATAAAAAAAAATTGGAAAACTTTTTTTTCTTTATATTTCATTTCCCATCTTAAGGAAAAATGTATACGTTTTGTTTTTGTTTTATCTTATTTATTATTAATAATGTTATCTCTTCTGTGATACCATATTATATGGCATAATATGTATTAGTATATCGTATTTCCAGTTAAATTTTCTACACGTCGTATGTATGTATAGATACAGCACAGATAATTACATGAATAATTGTCCTATTGTCAAATATAAAAAGGAAACTTTAAAAAGTCAATAAAAAATTTTATTTGGGTCTCATTTTCCAAAAATCGTTTTTCTTTTTTTTTCAGGAATCGCCGCATGCAGAGAATTTTCTTTAGTATAGATTGGTTTCATTGATATATTTATCTTTGGTTATGTTTTTTTTTTTGTGGAAATAAATTTAAAATCAATTTAAACAAGTATTTCTTGGATTAGTTTGTAATCAATCTAGGTACGATAAGGTATATGTTTATAGATTCCGGGTATTCTTATAATAAAATTTGAGGTTAGTCGAGTGAATTTCAACGAAACGTTTAGTAAGCGATACGGTTTACGAAACTTTGGGATTTATCATATTTTGCAAAAGACATTATTTACAAATGAGTTTTAAAGTGTTTCAAAGAAAATGTTTCCACATTGTATACCCTGGGTCATAAAACTTTATCCAGCCCAAATGTGTATTTTCAAAGGAAAAGATGTAAAAGTTGAGAAACTTCTTAATTTTCATTCGTTCTTAATTTCTTATTTATATTAGAAGAATAATTACAATACTACTAAAGCATAGTATTACAATCTAGTGTAAATTAATTAAATCAAAAACTTTAGTTTAATTAATCCTTCTGACAATGTTCGAATTGTCTAAAACCTGTGATGCCTCTACGTTAAAATGCATTTTTTTTTTTGTGAATGTTAGACCCATTTGGTTATTTCCCTGCATCTGAAAAAACGAGTTCTCTTCCAGTCCTTGGGGAAATCGCTGTTTCTTATATACCGTGGTGGTTCTGTTATAGATCGAAAAACACATAGTTCTTGGTTTTTCTTCCTAATATTGATTTTTCAGTGAAGTTTGATCATACATATAATAATTTTTGTGCTGTTGTTTTATTTTGGAACATTTTTGATTTATACGTTTCTAATATATCACTGCATTACTTTGATAGTAAATCCCGCCGCTTTAAATTTGAAACTTTTAGACCACACTTTATCAAAACTTGTGTGACATTAAAGAATATTGTAAAATGCTCTTTCTGAAGCTTAATTAGCGGTTCGGAAGACACCTTTTTTGGTATGTTGGATACCAGAAAACTGTTTCCTGTGATGATTTTCATATTTGGTTTTATAATTTGGTGAACTTAACATTTACATTTTTTTTTTAGAACTCTCCCAGCACTGCTCCTAGTGTTAAATAAAAACCTGGCGCTCTTCTATTTCCAGCCATTTTTTTATTTATTTTCACCGCAAATGCAATACCAAAACACGTTCAGCTCAAGTCTCAAACAAATTCTTTTTTGTTTTTTAGTTTATTGAATACATTATTTTTAAAACGTGGCTATGCAGTATTTGTAAACCACATTTAGGCTGATACAGCAAATTGTTATTGTAGTAGGGCAAAAATGCCTGAAACAAATTGTCAGCATACTATCAAGGTAGACGAAAAATATGTAGCAAAAAAAACAAAGGAGCTAGAGAAAAATAACAGGGGCGGCCAACTAGCCAAAGCATTTATGAACACAATTCGAAAAAGGGATGCTGAGTCAACCATTTTTGATTCTACTGATCACGTATATTGTCGTTATGCTTATTTTGCGTTTTTCGCAGGAATTGGAAAATTTTTTATCTGGAAGGATACTCTGCTGAACAGAACTAGCAAACGCTGAATGTCTCGTTGGAATGCACCGCAACTATGTTCGTTTAGTTAAGTGTCATGCTAGTATAAGCGATAACATAAAACTCTAGATCAAATGCTAGCCAGACGCGTCCTATTCTTCGTTACCGAGCTAGTAGTTAGCAATGTGAGGAAACTGAACCAATCAATGCTCAATTTGTCAAATCTAGAACCTTGAAGCAAAATTTTCCGTCAGGACTGATTTCCTTTTAATGAAACTTAACTAAACGAACTCAGCGTTAGCTAGTTCTGTTCAGCAAATAGTTTGGCAGTTGAATGTCCTTCAGATAAAAAATTTACCAATTCCTACCAAAAAGATAAAGTAAGCATAACGACAATATACGTGATCGATAGTATCAAAAATTGTTGACTATCGTAGAAGCGAACCATGTGCGGTGTGATACGTGTTCAAGATTTATGGTCAAGTTTATCATTATTTAGGGTCAACATTTAGGGCCAGAACTTGCACCAAATGACTGTTGAAGAACTTGCGAAACGAGTGAAGTTATGCACTAACCAATAAGGGGACCATCAAAATGAAGTGCAGAATCATTCAACAACTACCTGGACATTTTTAAATTTATTGTAGTGCAAACATCTTTAGGTGTATTATGTCACATCTTGTCACTTAAGCGTGGCAAAATCATCATAGTATTTCCCAATTTTAACCCAAAAAGTGTCCAAATAATTTAGTCACAGCAGAAATGGAATTGGAATGTAATCGTGGCAAAAAATTTTTTATTCTAAAAATCATATTGGCCATACGCGATATCAATTTGCAATTTGTGTTGAAACGCAAACAATTTCCAATTATTCATACGATAATGACCAAAATGACCAATACAATAATGACCAATATAGTTCATTACGGGCCAAAAATAATTCAATTATTTCGAGTAAAGCATTATGGTTCACTATAAAGGAAAATTTTTTAATGGTTCTCTCCAGCTTTTTTCAAATATTGATATAATCTTTTTTGCAGGGCTGCCTTAGGATTTAATCTTAATCTCTGAAACCGCTGGTCTGCTATATTGGCAAAGAAGCGAATCGGGGTGAGTCCGTCTTGTAGTCTTTTGTTGTAAGCTTGTAAATCGCATATACTGAACATTAAGTGTTTTTTCGATATTTTTGACAAGCTGAATCAACATCTCACCGATTGTGCAATTGTCTTTTAAGCTTGATTAAGAGCAACGGCAACTCATTTAAATTTTATTATAAAATACTCTGCCATTATCTTATCTAAATATATCTTTGGATTTGTGGAACAAACTTTATTAAAATTTGACAAATTTTATGGCTAAGTAATTCTTTGTATGACTCCATACGATCAGAAAAAGTGTTTCAGCGCACATCACCTGGTAATAGTTTTGTCACCTTCTTGTTTATACTTTGCAGCTTGATAATGACGGTTTTTAAAATATTTCATTATGTGTTTTACGTGTTTGTAACAGTTCAGACGTCCACGTCATGAGCAAGCAAATTTTAAAAAGTTTGCAGAACAATCCTAACTTATTATAACACAGTTTTCAGGGCACGCCACAATTTTCACTTCGTCTCACATTTTTATCATATTTGCTGCGTTGCTAACTAAACTTTTAACTGTGCAGCCAAACTCTTTGTGACACTTTTTTAATGCCATAGCGGCCAAACAAGTTAAAAATCTGAAAGTGTGGCTTTTATCCGCAGTATCAAAAGAATCAACCACGTTTGTTCGTTAATAGGCCTAATCACACAGGAAAGAAAGAACTAGCGTATCCAAAGAGATTTTATTTTTGAAAAATGACTTTTGAGGAAATTAAAGTTTAGGTTTACAAACTAGTTTTGTATAAAATCGATTAAAAAAAATAAATCATGCAATTGTTTTGTAATATTAACAATTATAATAAGTACAACAATTTTGCCGCAAAAAAATTAAAAATTTTTTTTTTTTTATGAACAAATAAACCAAATAGAGCTTTGTCTAACACAAAGGATAAAAACAGCCTTAATACTAATCAATAATGACTTATTTATCAATAAGTCATTTATATAACAAAGTAATTTGACAATACATATTTACTTGTGCAGCATTTAAACCTTACCTACCTCATTAGAGTTAGATAATGTTTTTCTCTGTTGATAAGTTAGTTTTGTGTAAATCCATCAATGGGAAATATCACTTAAGTCAGTTTTACAAAATAGTAAATTTTCCTTAAATGCAATTTATACTAGTGCAAACTAAGCAATTAAGACTTAACTAACACATTTAAATTAAATACGCCTTATCTGTAAATCATATAAGGTTTTTCTGATTAAAATGCTTTAGTTACGTTATTCAGGATTAGATAAAGCTTCGTTTTTTGTAAGAATGTAATATATTTTTGTTAATTATACATTTTTTGAATAAAGTTTTAATTTTTTATAAATTACAATGATCATAAAGCATATGTGGATATCTATCGATTTGCATCTATAACTCAATTTGGCAAAAATGTAGATAAAGTGAACATCTGTTTTGCGACAGTGTAGTTCTTAAGTAAGCACCATATTATACTGTATTTTCATATGATAATGTGATATGACCCTTATATAATTTTATCGTTTAGTCAAAAATAGACCAACCACGATTATTTTCTAGCGATTCCCAAAAAGAATTTAAGTATGATATACATACATACATATATATATATAAAACCAATAACAATGTTTGTTTTTGGTTTTGACTATGCTCTTTATTTTAATATATGAAAGAGCGAGATTTTTTTTTTAAAGCCGCATATTCACTATAGAGTTTTTTACGTAGAGGTAGAGAAAACTCTCGCGTAGAGTAGTGTATACACCATGTAAAGCTCTACCATGGAGCTTTACACGCACTCTACGTGGAAGTTCTATTGAGCAAAAAACTCTACAGTGTACACGCTATTGTTTTAGGTTTTGTAGAGCTCTACATTAGCTCTACACTCTATCTAGCATGTTTGATAAAGTTTTTTGCTCTACAGTAGAGAAAGAAATGTTTAAGTCTACGTAATTTAAAATTGAATTAGTCATTTTTTTCGAGCGCATGTGTGCATTGACAATTAAATATTTAATGACATTTCTATTTGCATTTCGATGGTCATTCGCTTTCAATATTGTGGAAATGTTTAAAATATTGTGGTTGGGCACCAATTGAATTTTTTCAAAACACACCTAAACCTTATACCTATAACTATTCTTCTCCGGCTGGAATATATTTTAAAGGAGGAAGATTTTATAAAAGGATTCATTAAAAGTTTTAATCTTGAAATTATAGTAAATTACGAGTGAAATTTAGGCTATAAAAAATCCTAGTTTGATTAAGATACACGATATCCTAGTTGGATTTCAGGGTTTAATAGCTGGGCTCCGCTCAAAACTATCACTTACAAGTGCAAATTTCTGTCTTAGACATCCTTACAACTACTGATAAAAAGCACAGGCTGTTGTTTTTATATGTTTTCAAACAATGGTTCCTTTTTTAAAGGTTCTCTTTAAATAAGGTTTTAGCTGATCATCTCTAATTGAGGTAAGGAATCGCCTACTAATCGAAATTTATATTTTGCAGATGTATCTTGTATAATTGCAGGTCAAGGTACTGTTCGTAATCCAATTCAAAATTTCTGAAAATTCTTGCGTCACAAATTTCACTTGAGCACTTGATATTCGAAGGGCATACTTTGTAGAATTATCTTTTCGACCTCTTTCGATTAGTTGGGCAAAGCAATATTTTGTCTGAAGATTTTCTTAAGTGCATATTTTTCTTTTGAATGATCGGAATAACCAGTTGCAGTAACAGATTTAAATTACTTTATGACATACGTAGAAAATTATCATAGGCGTTTGTAACATTTCCTTAATTTCATTCATTGGTCCATTATAAAATCCGGAGTTTTGGTTTCTTTTCGCGATTTACTCACGCTCCCAACTCTTTCTTTTTTTTTTTTTGTTTTCTTCTTCAAGTACAAAAATAACGGCACTAGCAGCTTGTTTTTGGCGAAAACTCATTTTAATTTGTTTTTTTTATGTAACTTGTGAGGCATGAACGAAAAACTGAAAATAAAATATTATTAATCGAAAATATAATATAGTAGTAGCCGAGCACTCTACCGAAGAGAAAATAGGTCTGCAGTGTATACAGTCTGTAGAGCACATGGTAGAGCTCAACTTAAAATTTCTCTACGGCTACTTTACGGAAAGCGGTAGAGTCGTAGAGACGCTCTATATAGTATCTGCTTATAGAGACTCTACACTCTACGCCCTACCGAAAAAACTCTATAGTGGACACTTGGCTTAAAACTTAATCAAAAATTTTTGGTTTCATGGGCAAACAAAATATCGTTTCAAAAAATTTCAATCTCTGTGCTGGTAAAATTGTTCCTAAATATACCGGTAACTATGTCATATTTTGATACCAAACAATATGGAATTTTAATTAAACATTGGGTTCCAAAGATTTTGGTGGAGGTCTAAAAAACCGAATGAAGAAATTCTAGAGATAAACTAAAGGTTTGAATGATTTATTATTCCAAAATCTAATTTTGAGCAAAAACCCAGTACCAAGTTTTTTTAGCTACAGAAGACGATAAATTACTTTAAAGATTTTAAAGTGACTTACAATCCAATTTTAACAGTTCGTTGTAAAATACATACCGTTTCTGATTTATGCTATGCGTATGATATGGTCACTTGACTTATTATTGTGATATAAACATATATTCATCATGCCATATTAAGTCCACGACCTTAAATGGACACCACAGATTCGTATAACAATATAAAATTTAGCACACATCATACAAACCGTTTCATAAAAAAAAAAATTTTTATTTTAATTAAATTGTTGTGCTAAACCATAACCATTTTACATGTAGAATTTACTTATATACGTATCGCGATTTACTAATTTTACTTCTCTGCATATTTATGTACGATATAATCCTAAATACACCGTACACAGAGGTTTTCCTTCGTTCTACATTAAATTTATATTATAAGCGGTGATTCAATTGGAGGTCGAGATATTCAAAGTTATTGCAACTTTATTGATGGAAGAAACTTAAAAAACTTCAACACTTGTGGGAAATTTTTAACGTAACCGGAGATTAGCGATTACGTACAATTGTACGATAAAATTCCAGAGTTTGTTAGTATCAACTCACCAACATCTCTTCCAATTATCGAAGCTACGATGTTGAACTTGATCTAATTTCCATCTATTTTTGCTAGTCTGCTGTCAAAATATCAAGATACGTAGCCGAATTACCAGTTTCAGTAGGTATTGTGAATCAGATTACAATAACTCAAAAGGATATAAAAGGTAGTGAGTTTCAAAGCTAATAGTGTTGAATGTTTAACTGCTTCTTTGCATGACACCAATTATATGGACAGCGGTCTCTCTTCCTGAAAACTGCTAGAACAAGTCAGCGATTGGGTCACAAGTAGAATCAATTCATTGGTGGTTAGATGATGAGTTATTCATTATTGATGTTGGGCACCATTTAAAAAATTGAAATTTGCTAGAACAGTAAAGGCTTACCATTTAGTTAGTTGTGACTAAAATTTTACAAATAAGGGTTCATTGTCGTCTGTAACCACCTTACACGATTGTAATGATTTAGTAGCTACTGCAGGCTTCTCAGTGATGGATCCACGCAGTATATTGCAACCGACTAGTTAGAATTGATAAAATTTATCAGCTTTTTCTGGAAAAGGTATACTTGGCTTGTAGTATGTTTAAGTTCCTCCGATATCATTGCAAATGCTTCGTGTTTAAGGTCATCATTCTTTTTATAATTGACAACCATCGGAAATATTATTACTTGTTGGTTATTCCAATGACTTAATTGTACTTCTTCTTGTGTTAGAAACAATTTGTTTTCAGCAAAATCGCAAATTATAACGTATTATCCCTGGCAAGTGTTTTCCTTTCTTTCTCAAAGATACTCAGATTGTCGCTTAGCAGTGAAACTGTGTAACTTCAGTTGAACTAACAATCTTCTCAGAATTTCAAGAAATTCTTCCGTTGACTTTATTATTTTTTCGAGGCAGCACCGATCTTGTTGCGTCCACATATAGCATTTAATTTCCTCTGTACCCTGTTCGTCCAATTATTGTTGGTTCTCCGCTATGAAATCATCAAGTTTTGTTTTGCAAACAGAACATATATTTCTGCAGCAATCATAATTTTCAACATTGCACATTACATATTTTAAACTTCTTTGGTATCGCTCGGTTGTACTAAATTGGAGACAGCTGAGTACATTAAATTTGAATTTTGATGTGTAATGCAAACACACACTAAATGTGACCCTGAAGCACCTGACAAAATGCGTTCTCTTGGTCGTTCCATTGCAAATTTAGAAAATCCGACACGATCATCTTCATTTTGTTGTTTGTATTTATGGTATACTTCCTTTAGGTTAAGCAATCAACCTCTTAGTTTTGATAACTTATATTGGCTTTCACGGACGCTCACTGTATCTTTCATGCTCAGTAATATTCAGCTTATTTTGTTATCGTAATAATATTCCAAAATTCTACCTTCTACATTGCCTGATAACGGATTACCTTTAATACGATCTGGGTAACTATATAATGTTCTTTGGTAGCAACTAGCGGTTTTACTTGCCTGCTTGTGTATCTGCTTACTCCAAATTCTTCTTCTATACGCTTTTGACTCCAACTAGCTGGTAATGTGGTAAGCAAGTACATCTTTTGATTTTGTTTCGTTTCCTTTTTGAATGCTTCTTTTAAATTGAAAACCCAGGAATTCAATTCGTTTTTAATAAAACTGATGCCAGAGGAACTTGGGATGCGTAGATCTGAAGTTTGAATTGCAAGACTCAAAATTGAAGATACCCTCTGTATTTTTTCCTCTCCATATATTTTGCTCCCCAATTTTATTTTATTTAATGGGTTTAATCCACATACTCCTAAAACTTGGTTAGCCTGAAATATAGTTTCATTTTCCTCAATTTGAATCATGTCAGCTGATTCCATTTTTCTTTCTTCTAGTATGGTGTGACTGCTAGTTGTATCTTTGTTTAAAATGACAAACAAAGCCTAGTTGTTTCAGCAAATATGTACGAGGTCGACTCCTTAAATTATTCCTGTTAAAGTTACGTTAAAATTCGTTATGAAGCTGTGATAATCCTAATTCCTGCCTGTGCGATAGTTAGTCATGCATTAACGCATTAACCGATAAGAGGAAGCATGTTTAACCATATGAGGACCAAATGTCAAAAAATATGGTAAGGTACGTGAAGTTAAGGATATACACACATTGGGCTGAGATGCGTGCGTTTCACTTTTTTGGAAACATTTGCCTGCATGCAGAGAGGATTTTGCAGTAATTCATGGTTTAACATCGTAGGCTTTCAGAAATTCTGGCTATATAGTCCTGAAATTGTTTTACATTTTTACTTAGTAAATATAGTCTGGCACTCCAAATACATTAAAAACTCGTTTCTTATGAATAGAGTCGAATTCCACTGCAAATGCAGATTTAAGTGGTTCCAAGAATACAAACTTAGTGTAATGATCAAGCAAAATTAGATGCACAATTCGAAATAAACCGACTGTACCAACCTGCCGTTCCAAAAATCTACGAAGTTGACTAGTAGTCTTAAGAGTGGGATATTCTGTTGTGGATTTCACTTTATCTGGGTCCATTCGGATGATTCTATTACCAATCATATGTGATCAAGGTTCCAAACAAATGTACTTTTCTTCAACGTTAATTGTCCGATTTGGAGATTTAAGCAATTTAGTTACTTCCTTTAAAGGGAAAAGTGCTACTAAAAATCAGTGGAAACTACAAGTTAATCGTCTATAGAGATAAAAAACTGCATAATGTCTGCTGGGTATTACATAGACCAAATGAAATAACAGTGAATTGTTAAAGAGGGCAGTCTAAGCCCAAAAATAAAGGTAATAGTCAATATAAATCTAGTTTGATCAAAGTGACTTAGTAAACCTTGTCTTAGGGGCAGAGGATATGCGCCTTTGAGTGTTACTGCATTTATATCCAGGGTGTCAAAATACAGCCTCACCTTTTTCTCACTGAGCATATGCTTAGTGAAAGAACTTGAACTGTATGCTGCGATAGCTAATTGGAAAAGTTTTAGCACGTTAATCTCGTGCCTCTTGAATAAAACTCACAAAATATTGCTGAGCCTATTGGTTTGTTTGTTTGTTTCTGAACCCTGCAATCTTTTCTGGGGCCGAAGCTCTCCCAACTCTTTCGCGGTTAATTTTAAATGTCTTATGCCGTCACCAGCCAAATAGAGGACGCACGAATACAGGTTCGGTTTTAAATCCATCTGCACATTGCATTGCTCCAGCCAGCCTGTACTGACATGGACGATGGTTCGGCCCATGGATTCTGCACTCCAACAGGGAGTCATAGTTGTGTTCATCGTCATCATCGATCGTAATCAGGTGATGAAAAATCTTGTTTTACGGATATAGACCATATATCCAGCTAACCAAACCGTTTACATACCGCCATTCCGGTTTCTAGTTAAGCTACTTCAGCCTCATTAGAGTTCTTTAACTGACCCTTTCATTTTTGATTCGACTTTGTTTAACCAAATCCAGCTATGATGAGTAAAATTAAAATCAATTGAATCACCCTTTATAAAAAAAACGGTTAGCAATGTGGATAAACCTGCGGAAAAACGTTTATTTACCAATTTTAATATATTTTTTCGACAAATCGATTTTAAAAATTTATATAATAAAGTGGTTTTATCTTCGTTTCATGTGTACATGTGTATGTGTTATATTATTTTCATATATATACACAGTGAAAATTGTATTATAGTTTTTCTTGTGGCAGAACACCAGAGATTTTTTTTTTATTCGGTTGTTGTTCGCTTTAGTTTTGGCTGAAATATAAATAACAATAATTTGTTACCTTTAATTTTAATTTACTGGATATTTTTCGGTTCTGCTCTATATACACATTCGCATATAGAACTTCTGCTACTGTACCCGCGCTAAATTTATCTCGGAACCACTATTTGTCTATTTAATGGATTCTCTAAATTTTTTATAACCAAAAAAAATGTTTTTCTTGTTGGTAAATTTTTAGGAAATATTTTATGAGGTCAATTAGTCAAATCGTTATATTCGGGTATGTGTATGTTTATTTATTACCAAAAAAAAAAAAAAACGATTGAGATAAAAGTTAATTTTAAGTGGGGTGGATCTGGATGTGTTTAAATTATTGTTGACATTATATTATGTATGTGGGGTGGTTTAGCCTGCTCCTCCAAAATAATATGAGAGCATAAGATAAAAATTTAATATTTATGAGGTTTACATAGTTAAACAGCCATTAAATTGGCGTTTATGCAGAGTTCAATAATATAAAAATGGTATCAAAACTTTTTTTTTGGCAAAATCAGCCAATAACTTAATTTTGTAAACAATTTTTTGATTTGAATTTGCCAACCATATATTTAATAATGATAATCGAATTTTAGAGACCACTATTGGCACTTGCTGTAACAAAAATAAAATTTTTTGAGATTTTAGCATAGTTTTAAGCAGATTAATTTAACTTTTCCTACCCCTGCCTGCGATGAAAATGAAATAAGCCGATGAGGAATTTGTATTGGAAAATGGACTACAGTGAGCAAGCCTTTAACGACCACAGTCCAATAAAATAAATTAAATTTAAATTACAGCAATTATCTAAAGAGATTGATGTAATTGATAAATTATAATAGAGATTCTAGTTAAAAGGTAAGAAGAAGAACAAACAAGTAAATTCTTCCAAGAGAACTACTAGACAACTCTTAAGGATAAAGAGTGGACATATACTAATAATGCGATTGCAGCGCAACCTGCAGGAAGAGACAACGAACCATTCTGAAGAAGCTAAGGTACATTTACCCAAAGTACAACTAAGCCTATGTTTTATGGCGATTATGAGCAGTAGAGCACGTTCACAACAGCAAACAACTATTCGACAGAATACAGATGACTTACTTGAAGTCAAATCTACAAAAAGTAGCTTCTCAGTTAACTAGTCATATCTCAACAACTGGTGACAATTATAACAAAGCCTGGCAATGTCGAAAGCAAGGTACAACATAACGCTAAGTTACTGCTAACCAAATATTTCAATTAATTTATATCTCACTTTGAGCTTAGCATGATACTGCGACTGAAATACTCCACACCATCAGTATGCTGATAATCTTAAAGCACTTGTAAGGTTCATTCTAGACAACAAAGTAGACTCTGAATCCACTAGGCTGTACGAAACAATATGTGAATATTTCAAATTTTTAGAAAGAGAATTTCAATTACTATGGAGATCATGTAGGTTGTAAATACCCCACCACAAGCAACAGCATCACTTAAACGTGTACATGCATGCTGCAACAGTAAAGAGAGGTCTGGTAAAGAAATACAAAAGAAGGCATCCATGACACGACTGCAATCAATATAAGCTGTAATAATGAAATCATCACAGGGGTAGAACATCAAACAAACTCATGTACATCCACACTACCCTATATTGCAAGTCAAAGTTATCACCACACTTTTCTGCATGGTAATAAAATGGCATCAACCAATAAGGAAGCAACACAAAACCTCATAGTTCAACAACAAGGTCCCGTACTACTATCAACAACAGTCGTCAGAGTATAGCAACAGACTATGGGCAACTCACAATAATGAGAACATTAATTGATTCAGGGGTACAAGAAACATTAATATCATCGAAAGCTGCCAATATATTAAACATCAAGAAGATAATACCACATGTCAATATTTGAAGCGTTGGCGTTAAAGAGATAGGAATCTCCAAACATGCAATCGAAACAAAGCTAATGCTAAGATCCAATGGAGACTTTAAATTAGATATTGATGCCTTGATATTCAACAAACTAACTTAACAACTACCGGAAGCTGTTATTGACACTATAGAGCATGGATTCATCTTAACAATATAAAATTGGCGGGTCCATAATGCAATCAATCAACTGATTGATACCATACTTGGTGCGGACTACTTTCCATTGATAATAGCTAACAGCATATCAAAGGTAACCTTCGAAAACCAATGGCACCGAACACAGTTGTAAAGGAATATAATCGGCAGTATGAGTAACATAGACAACATCAATCGTGGAATAACTAAAATTATTTGTAGAGGTTAATAGCATTCATGAGGAAAGAAGCCGCATGGAGGAAGGCAATGAAGTTGAAAAAGCATTCCAAACATTATTGAAGCGACTGATCGACGATTTATAGTTAAAATTCCATTTAAGGATAGCCTCGTCAATCTTGGAGAATCCAAGAAAAGAGCATCTGCCAGACTGCTACAGATCGAGTAAAAATTTGTTAAAGATCCAGTCTACAATCAATTCAACAATTCATGTAGGAATATATCTAAATTATGATGAACTGCTCTAAACTACAAGAGGACCTAGCCGACAAACTATTATAGATGATAACGAGAAAATGTTTCACTAGGTCTGGTTAAATACAGATGATCCAAATTATCACTACACATTGTGGAGGAAAGAGAACATACAAAGCCATTACTGCTCGCAGTAAAATCATTGATTCACTTAGCCAAGGAAGGATCTAATACTCATCCCAAAGCAGCTAAAATAAAGCTAACCGACTTCTATATGGATAACTGGCTCATTGGCGCGGACAACATTGAGAAGGCAATTCTACCGCTACAAGAACTAAAAAAGCTCACAGGCACAGGATTAACTTCATTTGAGAAAATAGGCGTCCAACTCATCCGAAATATTACAAAACACTTCTGGCGACCAACAAGCTAAGAGAATCATCCAAATAAAATCATCATTTGTAATCTAAAGACAATGTTACTGGCGCAGCTTTACATGGCATAAATCTCGAACAACTTATCTACAACATCTTATGGTGGCATGGACTAATTTTCCAAAAAACAATTCCGCCACAATGGAATACTGAACGACCTTTTCCGGGCTTACCATTAAACTTACAGACAGAGCTGGAAGACAAAGTAGTGCTTACAACGGTAATAAGCCAAAACATCATAACTAAGCAGTGGAAAATCGAGGGCAATATAAGCGAGTTGGCCTCGCTTATAGAACAAGAACTCTGTAGCCGTTGTTTGACGATGAATGGTTTTACAATATATTCCAGAACAACCAACGAATTCATTAAAACAAATAAGTAGTGACTAACTTCTGCTTTTTGTCATCATCGTTAACGTATTTTACGATACCCCAGAATTATTTAAAATGTGGCCTGTAAGCTTTAATAACATTTTATATTTAAAGTTTGCGAAATTGCATATGTTCAATTTGCAATACATTACCATACCGTTTTCTGTTTTGAAATTCACTAAATATTAACATTTATTGTGCTTTTATTGTCATTGACTAGAGTTTGTCTAAAACTCGTTTTTGTTTTTGATAATTTTTTCACCCTAATTTGTAATTTCGGTCAGTCGTAATTTAAAAGTTAAAGTGCATTGTGTGCGTAGTGTGGTGTATAAGTAGTGAAATTTAATTTGTGAAATTTTAAGCGAATTCATCGCTGAAACGATTTACCTCGGTTTTTTTAAAAGAAATGTAAAGTCATATTTCTTACTTAGACATTAATTGGAAATATACAAACGATTTTATGCAAATATTTATGTATATGTGGTGAAGTGAAAAGTGCGCATTATTAAAAGGTTGGTTTCAAACCGGTTGTAACCAAATGTAGAAAAATTGATGATCATCTAACGGAAAATGTGTACAGGTATTGTAATTTAATTTGATAAAATTTAATTTTGGTTGGCATTGGATCGGTCAGTAAATAAATTATGTTGACAACTTTATTGATTTGGTTAATTTGCTCATTTAATCAACAGAGGAATTTCGTTAATTATTTTACGGTCGGTGAATGATGGTATTTAAATCTGCTATCACCTCGATAATGGACATGACTTGATGTGGATATATAGAATATTTTTGCATGACAAAAGCAGGGAAAGCTACTCCGAGTCTGGACGATTATCGTGTACATTAATAGTCAAACAAGTGGTGATTGATTGATGGATAGATGTGTTATCACTCAACATTTTACTTTTTTTTTAATTTTTAGTGGCCCTAATTGCACGATATAGCTTTTACTATAGTATTATTATGTTTAAAAATTAAATTTTATTTTAGACTATATTGTTTACCTAATTTTTTTTGATTTGCTTGAAAATGTTGACTATTTTTACTACCTTGATTTAAGGGTCTTAATTTTCTAGACGCGCTTGGTTCCTTGATTTGTCAAATTTACTTAATTAGTTTCACTTTTGATTTATCTACTTTTAATTTATTTTAGATTTACTTTTGATTTATTGCAGACATACTTTCGTCTTATTTCTGCATTTGACTTACATTTTGACGTACTTTTGACTTACCCTTGACATTTTTTCACTTGCTTTTAACTTATCTTTAACTTAACTTTGACTTATTGTTTACCAACTTTGAACACTCAATTTTTAACTGCCTATTGACTTAGGTTTAGGACTTATTTTGTCTTATATTTTGCAATGTGACTTAATGTCAATGTACTTTAGACACCCTTTACTAATTTTTTACTTTTGACTTAATTTTTTTTTTAATTTTTATTTTTATTTTTTTTATTGTTACGACTGTGTTGTTTACTCATTTAGTAATTTGCATTGCATATTATTATACATTCATTGGAATTAAGCCTTATAGGTATCCTAGTTTACAGTGATTCCTCACTAAGTTTCTTGAGCTACTGTTATTCTGTCATCTAGATCCCGTTAGGTCTAATGGTTTGGTTCCTTGTAACCTTCTCATCATAGTGATTTTTTGATTGGTCATCATACGAGGTTTATCCTGATTTGCATGCACATGCAGGCGTTGAATGTGTTTCCTTGCATGATAATTAATCTCGACCGCGACAAACTCCATTTTCAAATCTCTATGAAGGTTGTCGTTTTTAATGTACCACGATGCATTTATAATGGATCGTAGTATTTTATTTTGGAACGTTTGGATAATTTTTATATTTGTTTTCTTAGACCTCAGAATTGTATGCCAAATATCTATACAGGTTTCAGGATTTATTTAGCAGAAGCTTATTATGAATTGAGAGCTCGGAGTGTTTCCCTAGAACCCAGTGAATCTTCCTAAATTTGATGTTTAATTCTTCTCTCTTTTTTTATATGTTCATTCCACAGCGTACTTCCATACGGTACTTTTTGTGAATTAATCATGATTGGTATGTGCTCAATTGCATATTTTGTTTGTGGCTTTCTGCAGTTTGTTGGTAGTCAGTTATTTTTTGTGCTGACTCTAATATAGCATTATCGTCAGGAAATGTTGCTATAGTTGCATCAGTATTGGGCATATCTTTTGTATGTATATCTTTTGTAGTAGTTAAATAATAGGCCCAAAGATACTACCTTGAGGCCTTCTGCTGTTATTCTTTTTAGTTCAGAGTATTCAGTTTCATACTTTACACGAAAGCGTCTGTCTGAAATAAACGATTTAAATAGCTCATAAATTTGTTTCAGCAGATCCCGATACAGCTTGAATAGAAGTCCTTGATGCCATATTTTATCAAATGCTTGGGCTACATCTAGGAAAATCCCCGAGCATATTTGTTTGGATTCAAGTGATTTTTCGATTACATCGGTAATTCTATGAACTTCTTCTATAGTCGAGTGCTTTTCCCTGAAACCAAATTGATATCAAAGAGCAAGATTTCCTTCTGCTATTATAAGGTTTAGTCTTTTTAGAAGCAACTTTTCGAATAATTTCGTTAGCGTTGGAAGCAGAGATAAAGGCATATATTAAGATTTTTCATTCTGCGATTTGATTGGTTTTAGAATCATAATTACTTCTGCAATGTTCCATTGCCTGACTTAAGTTTGACTTACTTTTAAGTAACATTTAACTTACTCTTGACCTTATTTTGACTTACTTTTTATTTACTTTCAACCAACTTTTGAATTACTGTTGCCTTCCTTTTAACTTACTTTGGCCTTGCCTTTGACTTACTTTTAACTGATTTTCGACTTACTTTTGACTTACTTTTGACTTACTTTTGACTTTAATTTTTTTTTAGAGTTTCTTTCGATTATTTTTTGATTTACTTTAATCCTATCATTGACTTATCTTTGATTTACTTTTGACCTAATTTTGACTAAATTTTTACATACTTTCATCTTAATTCAGTGTTTGACTTACTTTTGATTTACCTATGACTTAATTTTGACTTATTATTGACATTTTTGTGCTTACTTTTGATTTTTTGACTTATTTATATCTTACTATAGACCCTCTTAAGACTTATCATTGGTTTATTTTTGACTTGTTTTGGCTTACTTTTGCTTTTTCTGATTTTTGACTTACTTTTGACATACTTATGATTTACTTTTGGCTTACTTTTGACACACTTCTGGCATATTTTTGACTTTTGAATTACATTTGACAAATTTTTAACTCACTTTTGTCTTACTTTTGACTTTTTTTTACTAACGTTTGACTTACCTTTGACTTAATTGTGTCTTATTTTTATTTACTTTTGACCGATTTTTGAGTTACTTTTGAGTTACTTTTAAGTTACTTTTGACTTACTTCTCTCTGATTGTGATTTATTTATGTATTATTTTTGACATACTTAAGACCTATGTCCGGCTTACTTATGACTTTCTGTGAACTTTCTTTGGAGTAGCTTTTGATTTAATTTTGAATTATTTTTGACTTACTTTTGAGTTACTTTAGACTTACTTTATGTTTACTTTACACATACTTATTACGTACTTTTGACTTTCTTTTGAGTTTTATTCTCATTATATTCGATCAGTATTTTGTCTAATCGTTGTCTTACACTACATTTGACGTTTTTTGACTTTTGACTGAGTTTTTTCTTGTTTTTACTGATAATTTTTGACAATCACTAGACTTAACTCATTTAACTTTGTTTTGTCTTATTTTCGGTTTACTTTTTAACTGCTTATTGGCTTACATTTAAGTAACCTTTATTCTTTTAATTATTTTGCCGTCATTTTTTGACTTTATCTAGACCTTCTTGTAACTGTTATTAGCATGAATTACTATAACTAGAAGAGTAGTTTCTGCGAAGGAACGTGGTACCACTGGCATCGACTGATTGTTTTTAAGATGTGTGCTTCTTTATTTGGCACATAGCTTTTGAAGTCAGACCATACAAATGTTCCTACATTGTCTATCAACATTGCCTCTTTAATTATTTTCATTAGTTTTATTACAGCTGCACACAATTCCAGTCGCGATTTTATTTTTTTTAACTTTTACTACCTTAGTCCTGGCTGAAATCAGTGTTAGCGCTAACGCATCTGTTTAATCTGGAGAATGGTTGGTGACCATCCTAATAGAAGAAAAAATCTTTGTAAGGTAATTTTTGATCTATATAGTGAATGGACCCGCTTAAAAGTTCCCAGTTTTGAGACTGTAGGTTTTAATTCTATCAGATGAGTTTTTTCAATCAAATTATCTGATATATGTGATCTTCTGGGGCAACAAGAATTTGCCAAAATATTTTTTCGATGTCACAGGTAATATGACATATTAAAAATCTGACGATTAGCTGATACAAATTATATTACATGATAGGACCAACAAGCAGTATATTCTTTTAAGGATATCCACTGCTGGTCTTAGTCGAGGTGTTGAACATATTCTCTCAACTTTGTGACGGAACTCGAATGTTTTTTGGCTCCGTAGTGATTTTTTCGGTCGTTTATAAGAACTGCTTCCTTCATGTACTCTACGGCTGTACACTCTGAAATGAATGATTTTCCAAGTAGATTCAGCGAAGAATCTTTCACGGTGGTAAATGGATGACAAATCACTCTTCAGCATTTCTTGTGCTAGTTTCAACAAAGTGATGTTAAAATTCTTCTGCGTCCTATACGTAAAGTGTTTTGGCTAGTAGTTCTTCTATCTCATAATATTAGCTTCCACTTGAGAATACGGTGGTATATAAAAGCATTATACCATGTGTTCCGATGTTGCTTGTGACATTCCAACCAAAAATAGTAGTGATAGCTATTGGCTTAATAGTCCGCCACTGTGATCTTAACATCGCTTCTTTAAAAAATAATAATAAATGATCGACTCCTACCAAAAGTTGAAAATTTTTATGATATTTCCACTGCCCAAAATGTAGCTTTAAAGATGATAAAAAATCGAAAAAGAGTTTGAGGCAGAAAAAATCAGTCTGCGCTGAAGTCCAAAATATACAAACTGTTACAGTCAATCGGTTTAAATCAGAACTGAAGTGACCAAACATTGAAGAAATAATGGAATACTAACACAGACACGCTAGAATATTTCTTCAGCATGGCAACGGTGGGCTCAACATAGATTAGTAAAGCCTTCTGCATGCCATTTATTTGATGACTATAGTGGATTGATGACTATAGTGGTCTGTCAGAGCAACGGTTTACTTCTAATAAGAACACCAGTAAAAGGATTCCAATTGTAGAAAGCACCAAAAGACGAAAAGTTTCTCTGATTGCTTTAAATGATCAACTGCTAATTATTTTCTTTCAATAAAGCAGAAATTTAATAAAAATATCCGTCAAAAAAAAAGAATTGACCTAATTGGCCTACTTTTTTTGCATTATACTTTTTAAAAAAATATGTCAGCCCCTACTTAGGTTCTTTGCCTTAGAATATCCCTTAGATTCATATACATTACCTTTTTTAAAAGCTATGTTAAATACCAACTGAGTGAGCACCAGAAAACTACGGATGTTTCTCAGTAATATGATTACGACACCTTTCTTAAGCAGCAACACATGGAGTGTCATGCGAAAGTTTGTTCATTATGAAATTCAACAGGTAAATTAAAATAATTATTTGGATCTTCATTGGCAACAGATTTGGCGCAATTACTGATTTGAGAGTCAACATCGATCAACTTAATTATTTTTCTACTATATTTGATTTGAAAGATTTTCCATTGACAATTGCTGTACTCAGCCAAAAATTGATTCATTCAAATTTCCAGTTGATATTATTTCTGTGCGTATTTCAGCAATATCTTCTTCATATTAAATTGATGGCGCCTGGTAATTCTGCCTACCCTAGTTTGAGAATCCAATCATTTTGCTTATTTTGATCCTCACTCCGCGTTTTTTGTAAAACAGATAATAGGATTTTTTCGTAATAATCATTGAAATTGCAGTAATGATGATGGGTGAGGGATCCGATTAAAGATTTTCACTATTTTATAAAAGTGGCGTAATGGTTAAAGGGCGGCATTTGGAAATTGAATCAGAACTGATTTCGAATCAAGGGAAAAGATGTAAAACAGTTTTTTCTTCACTTAATTTTATTCGGTGATAATGATGAAAACCACTTTGGCCTCAAATATTGGAGTGAGAACTATTCGTCGTTAAGTTAATAATGGCAATGGGGTAAAGTAGGATAACAAATGTAACCGAAAACGAGTTGAAAGAACTTAGCCCCAAACCATAAAAAAGTATGTGTCTTGCGAGTAATACCAATGCCTCCTAGCCACAGTCGCCTCCAACCTTTTATACATATTTATAACGACAAAATTTTTTGTCTGCGGTCAAGTAGATTTTTTTTTAAATTTTGTACGGCTGATTCGGTGTGAGTAATCAAAAATCGATCGTTTTACATTTTAACTATATTTCTAAATATTACGACAACATACCACCATACCGTACCCATTAAAATAAGATTAATCGTATAGTCAGAAACAAAAACAAAATTCAGCTTCGATGGTAAAAAAATAGTAAAAAGTTTACAGCTCAAAAGTTTAAACGAAAATTATATTATGATTGAATGGGAAATGTTTTTCACAATGTTTATTGGTTATATATAAACTGGAAACATCGAATTATGTACCAAAGTTCGTGTGTGCGCCAGGATTTTATTTTTTTATTTATTTATTAAATTTTAAATTGTTTTATAAATAAAGTTTAAAATTTAAGATTGTTTATTTGTGTAATAAAATTTTATGTTAGAATACCAACGAAACTTTGGTTGCTCATTTTATTTTGTGTATACGATGATTTTTGAATTTTGGGGTTGGAGAAAATGGTTTCGGTGTAAATATGCCACCTGTCGGCAGAACATCATATATTCTTATTTTCTTAGCGTTTATATGTTAGTATAATAAACTAATCTTGTAAATAATTTTAATGGATTAACGCATTGGATTTCCAACATGATTAATGAATATTTTGGAAAATTAAATTTAAACTTGATTGTCTATTTAAGCTATCGATTGATTGATTTAGTATGTACGGCCATGTAATAAGCAAGGTCTCTCGGAGTTGACCGGGCCCACCGTACACCCATTTTTATATATACTTGGACGGCTAAGGCGGGATACTAGTTAAATTATTGAAATCAACCCGGTTCCAGACACCTTGGCGGCCAATAGTTAGTAAATGTTTTGTGGGTTGACGAAAAGTATGTTCAGAATTGGTACGGTTTTTCGATAGCTAATATTCAATGATAGTGATAAAGAATTGCTCTGGAATCTGTAATTTCTTCTCAGCATCTTCAGTGTGCCACCATACAACTGTAATCTGCAATGTTTCTCTGAAATCTATTAAAGGGCTAATTTCTCAAAGCCGTAGGCTGTAATAAATTTTACTAGTTGTTGCCTAAAACTTTCAATTACATAAATAAAAATATAAAACTTTAAAGTTAATACAAATTAAATTTTTAAAAAATTGATTTAACATTACAAATCATTTAAATTAACCGTTTTATGACCAATACGTCATGTAATTGCCTAAAATCTAATTTATATACACTTTAATTGACACAAAAATTTAAAATTATTACAAACTTATTTTTTTTAAATTAATTAAACCATATACGTGACTTTAAGCTATAATAATGAAGTGTATGCACATATTATAAGCATTATTTGAATTTAATAATAGATGACATATTATTTTACATAATTAACAAAGTGCGTTGCTACTGGAACATACCACCGCCCAGAAACTACCAGATTTATAATATTGGCCTGGAAATTAGCACACTTAGTAAACTGGCCATTTCAATACACTATATGTTTGGTGTTTTAGTCTTTACCATCTGCACTTCCATTACTTTTCCCAACTTCTATGATATTGATGGTTATTCATTAGAAACCAGTACTTTGCCATTCACCTCAATGTTATTTATGTTATTATGCAAGCCATCACGGTGTTGTAAACTAGTTAAATTATCGGGTTGCCGTGTTGTTTGGGATAACACGACAATTGAATTGGAAATGTGGTTTAATATATTTAGACTACTAGTTCCCAGCGAGTGAAAGGTGTTAATTTATTGGGCACTAAATTTTTCTCTATGATGCCAACTATATTTTTGCCTATCAAAAAATGACTAGGTATAAAATTCTTTCAATGTAAACATAGTTTCGTCGACTTATTTGCTTGAATACGATTTCATGGCTTTAACTTCCGACTCTCACAACCCTTACTCATACGCATGTATAAACTGGAGGATGGATTTAAAGTACCACTGATTATCGACTTTACTTTTTTTGTTTCGGCTGTAATGTTCATTTAACTGATATAACCTTCTTCTCACGTTAAATCATCTTCAAAAACCTCAATAGCATGTTGTAGACCTGTCGGTAAAACTAGATCGATGTGCATAGCTTTATAACTGTACTAAGGCACACAACAATGCAGCCATACATATTAATAGGTACATGTTTAGGCCGCAATAATCAACACCTACTTCGTGTAACGCACTCGAGCTGTTGGTAAGTTATCCATTAACAACTCATCCAGTTTTGGTTTGTATCTGTACATTTTAGGTAGTTTTGGATGTTTTAGGGAAACTATAATAAAGCAAACCCAGCATGCAGCTGTTGAATATGATAAACCAGCATAATCGATTTTTAAATCAATGCAGTAAAACGTAAAACTTTTGAATGTCTTATGTTATAACCAACCACGGAACTGATTATCCGTCCTCTTGCTCTAATAAAAACATCACTATCCAGGAACGGATTCACTGCCTTGAGCAAACTCTTGGATGGGACACTTTTTTTAGTTTTTAACGCCCTTATGTCTGTTGCCAGAAACTGATTTTGGAGTAGTTTCATTAGAGTAGTTTCCAGATTACTTCTTGGGTTAAGAAACTTGACTGCTTATATTGTTGGTTACTTGGTTTAAATATTTTCTTCATTGCAGATAGCTTACGTAGAGCTTAATTTACCTCATTTTCTTAACTCTCTCGAACGAACTGTTGTATCTGGCCACCAATTTTCATGTAACAGAAACCAATCTGGACCCTTATACAAAACCCATATACAATTAGGTTTTACAAAATCGCTTACGGTAATTGTTTGGGACGCCCCAGTTGGTGGAATGCATCTAGAAGGAACAGGACATCAGCATTTGCGTGAAATATTTTTTATGATTACTGATGCTTTGTTGGCAACAAGTGACTGCCATTTCCTCGGAAGAGCTTAAAGCCAATCTAACAAGATATACGATCACACCATAGTTTCGTACAATTTATTTTTATATGCTCCCATTCATTTTTAAAATGTTGACCATCTCGGTCAAAAATCGTGAAAAATTTTCATGTCAAAAATAACATGTTTTAGCATAAATTGCTCGCCATTATATAATATGCCTATTCACTGCCATCGTAAAATCTATGAAATTCAATTTCTTCACTAAATTGGAGTCATCTATAATAACGTGCACTCCTTCGATTTCGTTTATCTCGTTGCAACTTTGGTATTTTGGTCACTTTGGTATAATTGATGGGCTTTTAAGCTATTTTTTACTGTACAATTGTCATAAAGTGTGCTGCGAAAAAACTTCAAAATACTGCATCACTATATATAACTTTTTACTTGCATCTGAAAAGCATTATAACTCTTTTGTACAGTCCTGTGAAAAGTATCGCTTTATTATTAAATCGAATTTTTTGTAAAAATCCAAAATCCTTCGTATTTAGCTTGTACTGCTTGGGCTCATCCGATACTTCAATTTGTCACAAAATTGGCTTAAATTATTTATCAGTTTTGCAAATAAAAACGTTACTTGCACCTTTTCTATGTCACTGACCAATGCTACTTTGTGGTTTAAAAATATCATCAAAATGGTCCATTAAGTTGGTTGTATGGTTTAACCTAACTAAATGGTGCATATTTCAAACAGTTGCAATGGAAACTGAGTGCGAATACGTGAATAATTGATTGGAAAATAATTCCAACAATACATGCGTTTTTGAACCGCCATTCTAGGATAATACAGGCACGTATGAAATCGTATTTAAGAAAATAAGTCGACAAACCTTTGTTTACACTGAAAGAATTGTATACCTAGTATTTTTTTGATAGGCAAAAATATGGTTGGCATAATACATGATTAATTTGAAGATAAATATTATATCAATGAGGCCTAATTAAATTAATTAATTTGCAAAACAAACTTGGCTATTGGATATCTGCCTATGGATATGAACGAACCTTTAATGGGACCACACTCATTCAGCCTAGGTAGACGTAAAACTATGAAAAATAAATGTAGCTCGATTTTCCAATAGTTACTCAGAATGGAACCCCAAATCTCTATACAAACCAGAAATTCCAAAGTTTAAAACAATTCTTGAGAGGTTAAAGAGCAACCCTGTTTAGAAATCTACCAATATTAGAGCCAATTATATGGAGACATCAAACAACTTTAAATCGCGGAATGACAGAAAAGAATATTAGACGATTCAATTATTTATAAAGAGTTTAATGACGATACCAACTATTTCGAATCCAACTTCGCAACAAATTTAGAGTAAAAGAGAAACTGCTGACGATGTCATGTGTTCAAATCTGTAGGCCTTAAGCCAAGACTCGCGATCCGGGGAATTTTTTATGTCACTCGCCATAAATAAGGAGAATTAAACAGAGATAAATTAGCTGCGGAAACTTCAAACCGTGAGTTTTTGACCTGTCAAGCTTTAACTAAGTTTCTCATGAAACGTTTTTGATGGCTAGGAGGACCCAGAAGGTAATCATCACGGAACAGTCACCCAACGAAAAAAATGCATTAAAAACTTTTACAAACTGCACTATAATTAGCGTCGAGTGTCAGGATATCTATCATCCTCTCTTCCAGCTCACTTAATTTAGCCAATGAACAATTAAAGAGCGAAGCAAAGGAATATTCAAAGAATGATGAATGATCACAATTTGCTGTTAAACAACAACCCTTTCAAATGTGAAAATCTTACCCAACAACAAAAACACTTCAAGTTATTATTATCAACAGTGACAAGAAATTAAATTAACCAACAGCAACCGTGTTTGCACACACTCCAACCATTAGACTGCCATCTTACTTATCCAACTGAAATGGTCAATATCAGCTATGTCGAATTCTATTCAATTCTGGATCTCAAAGCTGCTTTATTATGGAAACGCTCATGAACAATTGGAGACTTAAACGTAAAAATTATAAAATCATCATTCAGGACCTTCCTAATAAAAAGTTAATTACCACACGACGGATCGTTGATGTAATTTTATCACCTCTCTTTACATCAACATTTATATCGGAAGTGTCGTATATTGTTCTATTCACCAACCGAAATTAACCAATTTAGCCGGTCGATTTTTCGAATTACCAATGGAATTCAATATTTTCAAAAATCATTTTACTTATTGGTGCCGATAAATTATTCAAAATCCTGAAACCAGAGTAATTAAAGAATCCAGACAAGAAGTTGTACACTCACTACCATCAAACTCACCCTCGCAGATTGTGCAACGTAAGGACTTAACCCACATGAATTAAAGAAACGTCCTCTTTTATGGACTGTACCTACATTTTTATAATTTAGACCAAACGAGTATTATTTTCATAAACATAAAACTACAAGCAAATTAGAACTACGAGACAAACTATAAGTTATGGTTACCAGTAGTCCTGTTACACCAAAAACCGTAATCGAAATGTTTATCATTTAACTGGAGGTAAAATTATTGATATCCTGAGCATAAACTGAAAATTTCTAATGAAATATGCCAATATGAAACTTTATTCAAAAGTTATAAGTCGGTGTGATTAGTGGGAAACCGAGGCAGCTTCACTTAAATTCATCCAGAGGTAATCAGTTTTTTGACAAAAAAGGTCGTTTGTGAGTAGGGATCTATTGAAAAAGCCAATGCATTTTATCACAATATTCATGGGAGAAATATCATCCAATCAATCATCCAAAATTGTGTCCCTTGTATTAAAAAGTAACCGATATCTGAAAAAATAATAAAAGATAATTTGTCCAAGGAATGAGTAGAGCTCATAAGCCAATTTTTACAAATTTTATTGGCTTTTACTGGCACTACCAAAGCTTATATGAAACGCGGGTGAAGGCAACGAGTTCATAAATACTTTATATGTCTGGTAATCAGCGTAAGCTTTAGACCGTTACATTTAGAATTCGTAGGAGGTTTAACAAACGAATTTTTAATTGATGTGTTGATTGATTTTTTCTCTATGGGAAGTTATTATTGACATCTTTCCGGATAATGGAACAAAATTCCAAGGGGCAAGTTAACAATTAAAGAGTGACGGAGTGACTTTACAGGTAACTATATACTCTAAATTAAACTACTTCTTTATTTCCAAATCGTTATGTACGATATCAGACAAGGACTGTAATACATTAGCCATTGAAAATTTAGATTAATCATCCTACCACCGTAACAAAACATAATCGAAGTGCCAAACAATAAACTTACCTACTGAAATGCCAACCAAAAAATAGGTCAACTAATTTGGAAGAGATCGTACGTTTCAGAGAGAATATCCGAGGATAAATTTCAAACCAAAATCAAAATTGTAAACTACTCTTTTGCAACTGGTAACTCTTATTCTACATTGTCAGCATAATTTAAATTACAGGTGCATCCTACCAACCATCCATACAGTCCATTAAATTTGCTCGATACATTTATAGATCTTCAGCATTTATTTCCATTTCGAAAGAATTTTAATTAAAAACCAAAATCTAACCAGCACTGCCCGGATCATTCAACACATTATGTGCCAAACTTTCAGGTAAAGCGGTGGAAAGAAGGTTCTTGATGGTAGTTGAAAATATATCAAATAAAATAATATTGTTTATCCCAAAGATAATTGCATTAACCTGTTAACTTTGCTGCTTTCCAGCCTCAATATACTTATACTATTCTAAACTGGATGGAAAAAATGTGTTACCACCAGCAGGCCCTAAAAAATATATCTGAATGAGAACTATCTTTATTCCATTTATCTATAGCAGAAACTCAATCTCGTTACTTTAAATGGCACTTTGGATGGCATTTCTCATGAACATTATGCTGTCACAAGTTTTATTGTTCCTAAGAAATAAATCTGACCTTTTCATTAAAAAAGAATTTTTTGTTTCTGCACACCAAACATCTTATTAATTAATTGTGGCTTCTAGGTATTGGACCATTATACGAACAATCATATTAATGTTTATTAACTCACTGGCCTTGTATCCATTTAAAGTAGGTAAACACCATTTTTAAATGGAGGAAAAATGTTTACAAAGCTTTTCCGCGAATGTTTGGTCTAACCAAATTTTAATGTACAAAATCACAAACATAAGTTCTGCGAACCATTTAAATCCACTCACAATGAAATTTCGATTCGCGCGCATTTATTAACATTTTAAATATTAATTTGCTATTAAAATTAATGTTTTCGGCGGAAACAAGTATATTTTCATAATAACGGTTGGTCATCATAATTAATAAATGTTTCGTTTTTATAAATTCGCTGTGAAAAATGAGATTTTTTAGTGTAATTTGGTAGGTCTATTATTTTGTTATTTGAACTTCTGAATTATTAATTGAAGTCAAATAATTGTAAATTTGCTTTGATCTCTATGTACATCCTGAAATACTTTTAAAGTAGGCACAAAACTTTTTAAAATTTCATGAAAATGGTTTTTCTTGGTAACACGCGATAGAGGTCTTCAAAGATCTTTAATAATAGGTGGCTACAAATTTCTCTTGTGGCTAAATATAATAGGTTTTTGCCCTCATTCAGATTTTTAAAGGATTATATACCTTGCCCGTAGATGCTTATAAACATTATGATTTCAGCAGCAACGTCTTTTTTGCGGAAAAGGAAGCATCTGATTTTTGCAAGTCTTGCCAGAATTTTCCACATTTACTGTTGAAACAGATTTATGTACTTCCACGTCCAAACTATATCATTAAAGTTGTTAAATAAAGTCCCGTTGAGGGTTTTTCTGATCGCATCAAGACTGTAGTGTACAAGACTGTCTTTTCTAGCCATCATACAATTTGGTGATTGGTTTATTGTTACAAAATCTTCTCCTGAATTGCAATAAGCTAATTGTTTTTATGGAACCTGCCAGCATACATCGGTTAATTTTGAAAGAAACATCTACTCTACAGTATATCCCTCTGATAGTCGCACTGTTGTTTGTTTTCTTTCATGCGGAACGTCTTAATTTTTATGAATATACATCTGGTTATTGTTTAATTCTCTTTAAGTGGCGACTTTTGGTACGCTTTTGCTTCCATTACGTTGATTTGTAATCTGGTTGTAACCTTAGCTTCCCATATTATGATGAATCGGAGCTTAAAAGCCTTTTCTGATAATGAACCTATTTAGGATTAGTGGCAAATATTCCACGCCGATTATGATATCAATTTTTTAAAATGCTCAGAGAAAAAAATGCTGTGGCAGGTACATCAAACTTCAATATCAAATAGTCAAAATACTAGATCCAAAAGAATCGGTTTGAGGTTTTCTCAGTTTCATCAATAAAATCATACCATTTTGCATCAAATCACACTAGAAGTAACCGATAGTTGATCTTTGTATAAATATAAATGAATTTGGCCACCAATCTGGCGATTTAGGCAGTAAAAGGTCAACCTTTGTCTACCTTTTATCTAAGTAATTAATGAATAGTTCATCGATACCGATTTACTGATGAGTGTTACAGTTAGTTAAAGATGTAATAAAATTGCAGCCAAAATTAAGAGTTTTGTTAGCCAAACCAACGAGCTTTGCTCAAACAAACAAATGGCTTACTAAACAACAACAGAGTCCACGCATCTGAACTTAACAATAACAGTGAAACTGAGAATCGAAATTAGGCACAATGAAATCCCAAACATCTAAAGTGGGGCTTGGACATCTACTAGCATGCAGAAACCGTAAAATGCAACACAATGTGCTTACGGTTAGAAAATTCTTTTACCAAAATCTGTAGTGTAGATGATTGGTGGAATCTGTATGGAATAATAAACCTTTTATGATGGGTTTGTCGCCAACATATGCGATTAACCAAACTTAACTACAATTCAAAATTGTTAATTCCTCAGTGGATACTTGAAAAAATAAGCCAATAATTTAGTTAAGCACCTGCAAATTACGGATGCAAATTATTTCGAGGCATTGGATAAGTTGCGAGGTTGGTACAATCGCAAATTGCAAGTAACAAATTCTTATACATTACAACATTTATAGAACAAGAACCGATTCACTTGTCAAATGCAGGTGAAATTAGTAAAATATTAGATAATTCCAATAAAATTTTAATAGGGCCTAGAGTATTTGGACATTGTGTAGTAATTCAAGATCTTCTAGATTTTTTCTAAATAAATGGGAATTTTTTCATTTTAATTGGGCAACGATACAAAAGACAATTGTGAAGGTGCTACAAAGGACCTAGAATTCCATTAATAAAAAAGCTCTTTAAGTTTCAAAAAAGAAATTGAAACCCTTGAAAATTTAAAAACATTACAATTAGGAGTTACTGTTATAGAAGAAAATTAATTAGATGAAAGGTCATGTTTAATTTGCTCAAATATCAATCACCTGCAATGATATTTATCTAAAGATTATCTAACGACTGCATATTCACTAATTTGGTACGTCTTTCATCATACATCATACCCTCTAACCATTAATTATACGACTAATTATATTAAGTCTGGCGCTCACAAAACTCTTCCAACATCAATTGTAAAATTGTAGATGGATAAGTTACAGGAAAATACAGAAAATTATTCGATACCGGTAAGCAAATGTCATTTATGTCGGAAATACTGTACAGCGATATAAAATACCAGTGACACAGAACTCCTCGGTTGAGCTTCAAAACAGGTATTAGTTTAGGGAACATTTAAATTATCAAAAGTCCCACTAAATCCATCATTTAACCGAGGAATTTAGTTTTAATGTGTTTGAAAGCAGAAAAATTAAAATTTATCGAAATCAAGGGTTGGCTGAAAACTCAAAATTCAGTACCTCGAAATATATTGCTCGAAATCAACAATCATAATAGAAAGAACTTGACATATCTAACACATGTTGAAGAGTATAGGAGAACCATAAGTCTAGGATCGAAGCAATTCCTAATGACATCTAACAGATCGAGAGAAAGCATGTGAGTTGCTGAATGAACCAGATATAAAGGATTTAAATCTTTGGTCTAAAAACACTGTGATGGCACAGTGTTTTTAAAAACATAAATTGAGCAACATATTTTGCCATATAGACTGACGAAAGTGTTATTTTAATAGGTCACTAAACAGAACATTGAGAAATGGGCCAAGAATACAGTTGACAATATATCCAACTATACTGAGATTTAAAATTCATTAGTACCTGTTTGCTCCTCATTCAAAAGATGTACTGCCAAATCGTGGTGCCACCGACAGATCGCAAAAGGCAAATGGTTACTTTTCTTTAAAAATGCAAGTGATTCATTAGAACATTTTAAATAAATCACAGTAACATATGATACAAAAACCTGCCCCATTCCTAGCAATAAGAACCATTAAGCAGATCGCAAAAGAAAACCTGAGTGTCGATTTTCGTCGCAAACTGAGGAATGAGGCATGTATATGTAAGTGACGTGCTAGATGTGAAATTTATTTTTATTTTGCCTGGCATAGTGGCATGATGTGTTATATTTTTTGTGACTAATTAAATTTTACATCTACAGTAAGTAAGTGAAATTTGCCTCATTGCCACATGTCTCATTCCTTAGTTAGCGCGAATATAGAAACTTTTTTTAATTTTTTTTAAATCGGGCTAAAAAATATTCCGGACCATAATTTAAAAGGACAACAATGCATTTTTTAATGCTGATTATTTTCAAATTATTCTATGAACATAGTTGAACATATATGAACCACAGTAATTGCAGCTAGACTGAGCTTTGGTACTGTCTTCTATTTGTAAAAGAGCAAAATAACTTGGAGGTGATTCTTCTGTTTGAACCTTAGCAGAAAGGTGTAACTGAATTCAACCTACTATAAGGTGTATTCATTAAAAACCGGAATTTGATACTAGATGTCATTACTTGTTTATGCGTTATAGTACATCATGGACATATACATCATTTGAAAGCCCTATTCAATACCTGTCAAAATCAGCTAAAAGTTTTTGTTTTGATTGTGCACATCCAACCGATTTCAACGATGGAAAATTTATCAAATTTCCGAAAAAACAGCATTTGTGGGACGTTTTGTTAAGTCATTTTTTCGCAAACAAAACTGCAGCTGAAAGTCATCGTTTGCTCGTGGATTTGTATGGTGAGCATGTTCTTGCAAAACCACAGAGCTATGAGTGGTTAAGTGGCTTCAAAAGTGGTGATTTTGACAACAAGGACAAAGAGCGTCCTGGTCAGCCGAATAAGTTTGAGGATGAAGGATTGGAGATACTACTCGATCAAGATTCATGTCAAACGCAAAAAGAACTTGTAAAATCATTGGGAGCGTTTTCCACCACGATAACGATCAAGCAACAATTTCCAAAGAGACGTGGAAAGAGGATTTTACATGTCCGAATTGCTGCTTGAGCGCCACAAAAAGAAGTCGTTTTTGCATCGTATTTTCACTGGCGATGAAAAATGAATCCATTACGATAATCCCAAGCGCAAAAAAGCGTATGTCAAGAAAGGCGAGGCCGGCCCATCAACATCAAAGCCGAATATTCACATGTGCATTTGGTGGGACCAGCTAGATGTGATCCACTATGAGCTGTTGCCAAGTGGCCAAACCATCAATAACTAACTCTATCGTCAACAATTGATCCAATTGAAGTTGAAAATCGAGGCAGAGCGGCCAACGTATGAGACCAGACACGAGTCAATCGTTTTCCACCACGATAACGCTCGGCCACATATTGCGGCGCCGGTCAAAAATTACCTGGAGAATAATGGATGGGAAATTCGGCCACATCCGCCTTATAGCCCAGACCTTGTTCCTTCCGACTACTACTTATTTCGATCCATGCAGAATGCCCTATCAGGAATACGCTTCATTTCAGTTCAAGGTATCGAAAATTGGCTCGATTCGTTTTTGGCCGCCAAGCCGGTGCAGTTTCTCTGGGATGGAATCTATAAATTGCCAGAAAGATACTTTAAGATACTTTGAGCAATACTTTGAATAAAAAATCTTGTAACATCTTTTCACAATAAAGGCTCAAATTTCATAAAAAAAAATCCGGTTTTTAATGCATACACCCATATAAAACGATATTTGCAAAACGTCAGTATTTTTGATAAAAAATATTGGGAGAGAACATTATCCGTTTTAGTCATCTACAGTATATTCTGAAAACAAATGTATATCTTTTTCTCGAAATTAAACCATCTTCAAAAACTTCTTTCCAAATCAATAAGATTTGTTAATAAGGTTGATTTATATTACAAAATTGCTTAGATTTTCAAGAATTTTTGTACATTTTTAAAATTTCCCAAAACCATATTAATGCTTCCAATTAGCTTTCATCTGCTGTCGGCCAATAATATTCACCATAATGATATAGAAACCAATATATTTACATAGCTGATTTATATTTGTGTATCTGTTATTTCATTTCATTTGTTTATTTATAATTTACACTTTTAGACACCTTGATTGGATCATTACTCCAAATTATTTTTAATCCGGATAGACCCAACAAATTTTTGTACGCAATACCGAATTATTCCAATTTGTATGTCATTAGGGACAATAAGAAATTGTTTTCCTGTTATTTTCCATGCCCATAATTTTTATTTTTGGCTGTCTTGTAACATCCATAACTCACTTTTGATCCTATATATACATGTATAAAAAAAGTGCGGCACAAAACAAAAAAATCGTGGGAAAATTATAATTTTCCCTTCGGCATTTATGTTTGGTTCTTCTTGTTCGTGTTGCTGCAAAAAAGAAAAAAGAAAATGTTTCAATATAATTCGGGGAGCAAACACCGAAAAGCCTTTCTTCAAAAAAAAATAATAATTATACTGTTTCCCAATGTGCTTAGTTCACACACACACATACATAAAACACACACACACTTACATAAAAGAACAAACGGTATAATATTTCAATCTATTTGGTTTGAGACAAATTTATGAACAAAAAATGGATCACATTTTTGTTTTAAATGATGAAAGCTTTAAGCAAAAGCTTTATCAGCAACGAAAGTACATAACCAGCAATCCAATATATACGACGAATTTATATCTACAGATCAAAAAGATGAAGAATACGACGACATGGGATGAACACCCTACATCACCCTAACACTAATACTACCTCCACCATCAGCAGCACCGCACCAACAACAATAACATTCTACACGTCATTGTAATTTTTAATGATAAAGATATTTTTCTTTTGGGTGTAGTTTTCATTTTGTGGCAAAAAGCAAAAACAAATAAACACGGAAAAATTGGAAATTTTTTTTTTTTTTACGTTGGTACAAATGTTAATCATCATCATTGTTGTTGTTCTTATGATTTCATATACATAAACGTATGTATACATGATAATATATATGTATATAGAAAGAAGATAATATTTTGTTGTTGTTCGCATGATAATGATGATGATGATGATGATGATGAAGGATTAAATTAAATTTTCCTTTGTTTCAAGGAAAACGAAGAACACAAAAAATAAATATGGAAAATTTATGTTGTGTAAAACATAAGCATAAATGTATACGCACGCGGCATAAGAATGAGACAGATGGATAAGAAAATGTTGCTTAATAAATTTTACTTGTTGTATCTAATAGAGTACATAATTTGTGATGTTTTATGAAATATTTATTATGTTGCGTGTACTACTAAACTTTATCATGTTTGATTGTTACTTCATATAATAATTGCGAGATGAACATCTTACTCGTATGTACGCAATACACGAGTATATTATACCGAAAAATACAGTAATACGAGATTATATGTGTGTGCTCTGCAATAGTCAATTTATGTTTGAAAATATTTTTCCCCATTTTTTCGGAATAGGGTACATAGACGCAAGATATACTCGTCGATGATTGTGTATATATAAATTGTTCCCTCGTGTCGATTATTATGTGAAAATTGATAATGTTAAAAAAAAAAATTTGGGTACGAGAAAAATCATATCTTTTGAAATTTTCTTTTATCATTTCGTTTTTCTAATTTTTCATTTGTTTATTTACATTTTTGATTAGAGGTTTTGTGTTTTAAATTCAAAGAATTTAATTATTAGGTATACAATTGTTTGTCATGTCGGTTAATTTCATGTGAAAACGTGGAATATGTTTTTGAACCGTTTAATTACCCAAATGAGCCTGTATAATTGTAATTATAGAAAAATTACTGAGTTTTAAAACGTTTCACACGCAAACAAGGTGCACACCTACATATATTCCAATATGCTAACTTCCAAAAAAACTGGGCTGGTATAACGAGATATTAAATTGAAATATTTTGTACGACAATTGAATGAATTGAAATTATTTATTATTTTGGTTTCTGTAGGATTGGCAAACGTATATAATATTGACTAGGTTGGGGAGCCGAAATTTATGTTTCTGTTTGTTCTTCGTAGTCTTTTTTCTTGAGCTCTAAGATATAATTTTTTTGTAAAATAGGAATTATTATTGTACCTTTGCTTCCCAAATAAGGACCATTAACCAAGACAACTTTACTTAGATGCTTCAAAATAACTATTTTCTTTACCATTTTAACGACTATAAAATATTAATTCTTATTAGCTTGTTATTGCAGAAATTATAAAAGAACTGCCAAATAAAAGTTAAAGATATCTACCTTTTGGAAATAGCATTTCGAGTCAAATTTGTACATAACTTTTTGTAAAACGTATAAAAATAATCACTAATATTTAAAGTTAAACCAGGAACAACACCTTATTATACAGGGTATACTAAGAAAAATCGTCGATGTTTGTATGTTAGAAATAAACATATATACATTCAAATTCAAGAAGAAAAGCTCCAGCACATTGTAGATATCGTGGTAATTTAGCTCCTAAATCACACCAGTATTTTAAACATACTCAAAAGAGCCAAACCATTTTAACTAATTGGATTGTTAACAGAAATCATTGTTTGTTGATTAAAATCCACAATAACGATGTGCTAAAAACCTCAACTCACCATAAACTATGAAATGTCCATGAAACGGTGTAACAAATAAATTCAACTTAGTAAAATATAAGTTAAAACCAAATTGGTTATTATTCTAGGATTCTAGATAGTATAATCTATGTGGTTCGCTGTGCAACTCAATAAATTAGGGATGATTCTGCAATGCTTAAGGGAATTTACCCTAAACTTTTTTTTTCATACAACAATTTTATCTTTAACACTTTTTAAATCACCAACACCGTAACTACTAACCAAAGAACTAGTTCCCAATTGAGCCCTTTAAGCATTCGAATAAAACCTTAACCCCAAATTTATAATTTGTAATAAAAATTTAGTTCTAAAATAATTTTTAATTTTTATTTTCAACAAAAAGTTTTCTTAACCAAAAATTTTATTTTTTATTTTTAATAAAATGTTGATAACGGTTATCCTTTTTCATGAAAATTAAAGATAATAATATGATGAAAATGAAAATTCAATGTTGTCATTTTCGAAATGAGATACGTACAAAAAAGGAAAACGAAAAAAAAATAATAATAATAATAATTGTGGAAAAGTTAGAAAAATATGGAAATTTTTTTTCTCTATTATTTTTATGTTTAAAAAATAAAATTACCAAGTTATTGTTATTTTTATGTAAATTTAATATTTATTATTTCATTTAGAAAAATATTTTCATTTCAATGGTAAAAACTGAGAATCGTATATTTGTATATATGTTTGTGTTTGTATTTCTACCTAAAACAAAATATTCAAGGAATCGAGCAGATCACTTTTTGTGCCTTGGAAATACGAGTTGTAAAACTCGTCTTCTGTGAAATTGGGTATATGATTTTTTGACGAGATATTTAATTTTTTTGGTGTACGAAAATCAAAAAACTAATGCTTTACACTGTTATATATATCTGTGAAAGGGTAATTAAATTTTACTAGAATGTTACTTTAGGGGAGAATTATGGTTTGCAAAGTTATGTTTCCCGAATTTATGTTATAAAGTTAAGCTTCATCAATGAAAGCGAGTATGGATCTTTTTAAAAATACTACAACCTAAAATATTATTTTTTTTAGTACTTAAATTTGGCATAAACATGAGAATGATCTCTGTCAGTAGAAAAAAATCCTGTCCTGCTGCTCGACTATACTTGCTCAGTTGAAATTGATCCTTTTAAAGTACTTTGATTAGCTGTTCTTGAATAAGTAGTGCCATCGTCACTAAAGTCCTCTATCACGACCTTTCTCATCATTAGGTAGTTTTTACCTTCACCTTTTGCTGTCTAATAGAAAATCTATTTTAAATTATTCCTAAAAACATCGATTACTTTCAAATTCAATAAACCAAAAAATGTAAGACAACAACAAAATTACACATATTGACAACAACAACTTTTACAAATTGACAACAACAAATTTAATGTATATATATTAATTGGTAATCGTCATTTAGGGGTATTATCTTTATGTTTGATATGTTTCCATTATACGAAAATAAAAGATTTATCTCACCTTTCACAAAACGATACGTTAAGACAATTTAAATTTGTATTGACATTTTTATGGTACACCAGATCCTATCTAATTAAATCACAATTAAATACTAAAGTTCTTTATGGAGTATATACTAACAATTAAACCAAAAAATAAATAAAATTAAACAGAAATAATACAAAATTCTCAAATTCAACATAGCAAAGCATAGTACTTGTACCAGTAGATACATACAAAACAATAAGCAATGGAAGCATAAAATATTATCACGTAACAATAATTTTATGTTTTTTTTGTGTAGATGTCATCATCATCAACATCACAAAAAAAATTCACATTCTGTATATACATATTATATGTATATATATATATATATATATATATATATATATATATATATATATATATATATATATAGTCGTTTATTGAATCTCTGTCAGATGGTAGTTGGTATACTATCTGCACTGTATATATACGTTAGAATATTATTAGAAATGATAACGATAAAAAACAAAAAATCGAAATAAAGCAGAAATAAAATAATTTAAATCGAATGTGATTGGAATTAATTAGTTGAGTTTGAGAGACATGAAGATAGAAAAATATGTACATGGTATAATATATACGTACGTCTGATTATTATTAGAAATTCACGATGGGATACTTAATTTAATGTTGTTAAATTAATTTGAAATTATGTGAAAGATATTATGGAGTACATGCCCGAAAAAGAAAATAGAATATTGGTAAAAATGTTATGCCAAAGTCGAGTAATTATGACCATATTGGTATTAAGTAGTTTTGAATTTAGAAAACATTTATTTAAAGGCAGTTCAGACATTGAAATTCAATTATTTTAAAAATTTAAAGAGAGAAGTAACACTTAGCGTACTGCTTTGAATACATAACTTTTTGACAAGTCATCAGAAAATCTCTTAAGCTTATTACGATGCTAAATTTTTAAAATCTTTTCCTAAAAGTGTAATGTGTAAAAGTGTAATACTGATAAAATGGTTGGATGAAGTGCTATTGAATCTCTAATTTAGCTAAATGCTCTGCATCTAATAAAATGTGATTATTGCTAATAACTTTACACAATTCACTAAACTTTTGCATTGCTCCAATAAAATTGGAATCATTATCACTGTACGTCTAAAGCTACGGTTAATCTTTCAGTTGATAGGTAACTTGACAGTCGTAAAAATGGCAAAGAAAAAAGTTATTTTGAAGCATCTAAGTAAAGTTGTCTTGGTTAATGGTCCTTATTTCGGGAGCAAAGGTATAATAATAATTCCATTTTTACAAAAAAACTTAAATCTCGAGAAAAAAGACTAAGGGAAACAAGCAGAATCATGGAAACTTTATTATTTTAGATCAAACTAATGGCAGCACAAACTACACGAGACTGTGGATCAGAAAAGCTACAGGAACTGAAAAAACCTTTTACTCATAATAAACTAACAAGAACTTGCGAGTAAAAATTACAATATTACCAAATATAGCGTCGCGGCCAGTTATGAAAGATGGAATACTTTTAAATAATCCACGTTTCTGACTTGAAGAGAAAAATATAATTTTTTCTCGTAGATGAAGTAGTATAGCCTATAGCCTATAATATACTCTGGATGAATTATTTTTGGTGAATATTAGATAAGCTATGAGTCCCGCAATTTCAAAATTTCCAGTGGCCGGCTGGTCTTTCTTTTTTCGTGGTGCATTGGGAAAACATTTTGTCAATTAACAAAAATTAAATACAATTAGATATTCTTTAAATGTTTAATTGAGGCCACCAGCGACATTATGCCTACGATGAGTAACACAGCAAAATTATATGTTTTCCGAAGCTATGAGCTTAAAACAAATATTTCTAAAAACACGAATCTTAACGATAAAGCCAACATAAATGTTTTATGTTTTGCTTGCAAGAGAAATGTCTTTATTTTCATTGTAACCTCCATTAAACCCTTTTTTCCTGAATGCAGAAAGAATTTATTTGACTAAAACTTTGACAAAAGAAGTAAAACAATGGTCCATAGTTACATTTCCTCCGGTATTTTTATAATCAAATCTTTGACAACACGCTTTGCTCGCTTTTCCTCTGTGATATTTCCAATTTTATTAGCGATACGCGGTATCAGAATTGCAAGTCCGTTATATATTTCGTAAAATTTGTTTGTGCTCCAAAGGAAAAACGTTGCTCACCGAAAGTTTTGCTTTTATTAGTTTTTGTTGGAATTTAAAATCTCGATAATAAGATCCACCTTATTGGTTTCATCTAATGAAAATAGAAACCACGTCCAGAAGTTAGATGCCTGGTGTCATCTAAATCAAATCGAATGAAACATGTCGATACAGGTCTTAATATGACAAGAGCTCCTCCTCTTGGTGTCTAGAAGGTTTGCTTTAATTTTTTCGAAAAAATACAAACATTCTAAGCAAATTTCGTTTGATAAATTGGACCTTCGGCTTTCCTACTTATATGTCTGGAAATTATGTTCTGCCTCGATGCATCAAATAAAAGACAAAATGTGTAAACATCGTTGGGAATTTTGATGTAAGGTTTCGACCCGATAACTTTTTTTTTATATTATTGTTTATATATAGAAAAAAGCATAGAAGAAAATGCCAGGAAGATCAGAGCATTCTGATTTAAATAATTTTTTTAGCAGAGTGTTACACATTTGTAATGATAAAGTGGTGTGACATAAGTAGCTAGCGTAATAATTTCCTTCTAGTTCACATCAATGTTCCAGGCAGGAAATTCGTAATCCATTTTGTGTTAGTGTTATACATTTTAGAATTAATATTCAACGAATTAAAGATTTCTAACACTTTAGGAAGCAGAAAGTTTCACAAAAACAAATCGGTCCGTCTTTAAGACCGGCACTTACTCGATATCCATTGACGCTTAAGGTTTTATCAAAGATTACTAGATCCTGCAAGGAATAATTAAAGAAGAAACATCTGTTGTATTCAATAAAGTAAAATGATCCATCTAAGAAGATGTATTGAAACTTTCCCCGAATCTATAGCCTAAAAACTTGACGTTAGAAAAAAATTTCCAAACTGATGTAAAAATTATTTCTTTTTATTTCACAATTATCGTTGAACCAGTAAGCGACAGTATGATGTGTAAGAAGTCTAGTCAGTTCAGCTTCCGTTTGTTGTAAAACTTTTAATAGAGTCAAAGAACGATTCATTTTTAAAGTTTAATTCCAAATTAGACATAAACCATGCTCAATGGTAAGATGTTCACTTTGGCTAAACAGATTGACCAGAAGCATAATCAGGGCATGATCAGGGCGTAATTTATTTGTTCACACTTAAATTAGAGGACATAATCATTAGTAGAAAGCTATTTGCTTTTTAAAGTTGAGCACTAATTTAGTAAACACCTAATGATTGGTTTAATGGTCTTGCTGCAGCAATCTGTACCAATTTGCTTACTTTTATTAACTCCTCCACCATCCATCGGCTAATCAATAATTTTTATAAAAAAAAAAAGTAAATCGTTAAAATTTGTCTCAAAATATGCCAAGTTATTTTTGATCTCGACGCTTTGCGAATTATGGTGTCTAGATTGTCCAGTAGTTTGCGCTGTCGTTCAAACATGCGGACATTTGATTAAATACTCCTAAATAATCGAACAAACAAATAATTATTTTAGATGTGATTCCAGTTTTCTATGATACTTTATATCATTTCCTTAACGGTTTTAATACCGAAATCTTTATGAATATGGCTATTTTGAATACACCACTGTGCTATTGTAATGCGCTGTAAAGTATTTTCGATTTCGTTTATTTCAAAATATTTATATTTGATATACTGGTTAGCCCGCCATAAAGACATTTTTTGCTGAATGCCATATAATATATTAATATGGGGGGTAAAATTGCTTTCGTAATGAGGTCCTTGCAGTTTACAAAGAGTTTGATGTTCTTTTAAACAGCTAGTATAATTTTTAAAAATTAACTTGTACAATTTGCATGCTGCTCATTCATTATTTGAACGCGGATAAATAAACATTGTCTTCTGATACTCCGAATGTTATCTCCAATAAGTCAGTGGTGTCTGTATTTTGTTTAACCTAAGTTTTCCTATCAATATAGCTTTCAAGTATATTACTTTCATAGTTTTTGGGCAGACAAATTTTAATTTTCAATTTAGTCCCGCATGCTAAACTTTGTTGAAAGCTTGCGCAATATCCAAAAATATTGCTAAGTTGTATTTACAATTTTGTGTACCTGCTCTGCTGGTCCATGCTGTTCACTAATTTTTAATTGGTGGTCTAGCACAATGCACTCTGTAGATAGTACTGGTTTTAATTTGTGTAATAGCATTTTTTCAAAAGTCGTTTAAATTTTCAGCAGTAAACTTATTGGTGCGATATGATTTTTCGTTACCTTGCTTGAGAATCAGAATAATTTGGGATATTTTCCATTTTATAAAGGAAAATAGCCACATTCTATTATCCCATATATACAGATTATATGTCAAAAGATATTTATTTTACGCAATTATATGGTAACTCTTTGATAATTTTGTCGGTAAGATCATGTCCAGGAGCTTTCTTTTAATTTACCCTATTTTCAATAACTTTTACGGCGCTTTTCCAATAAAATTATGCTTTATTTTAATTTAACTCGTCGTTGCTAAACTGTGGTAAAATACTGTCATTAATTTGTTCATGTGGTGTAAAAGCCTCGATAGCTTTTACATACTTAAGTCACATATTGCCTAAAGACCATCTGATTTTCTTATTCGGGGGATCGACAGCGCTGTTTTTTAGTTTCTTTGTTTCTTCCACATAGTAATCCATTTTGTCGGTTGCTGAGGGCTTTTTTGCTGCTATTTCCATTAATTGGTCAAAGGCTTTCATCGACTCATCAACTCATCAATATTGTCCGGTGTATGAATTGGATCATCGAAATGACTTTTTTGTTGGACTGTACTCTGAGATAAAACCCCATTAAGTTATTTAATTTGGTAAACGTCATATTTTGTAATACAATGGTTAGGAATAAGAATACTGTCTTACCACGTCGTAGCCCTAAAATTTTACTGTAAATTTAAAAAAAAAAATAAAATAAAAAATCTTGTATTGGTGACGGAAATTTTTGAAAACAAATGCTCGTCTGGCTGACCATTTACAACGTTCGTCAATCGGCAACAAGTGGCTCAACAGGTTTCTATAGAGATTAGTTATGGTATACGTTTACGACCTATTCTCCATTTGTTAAACGTTGACTTTATTTTACTTTTAAGCCTTTAGGGAACTGAGTGTATTAGTTCGTGCTGTTCTTCGTGTTCCACGAAAGTCAATTAAATCAGGATCTGTCTTTGGGATGTCCGGACAATAAATAATCTAAATTTTATCTTTCATCGTTTGCGTGCAATTGGTTTCCGTTGGTCGACATCAATTTTGAATTCTTTCGAACAGGCTTATTATTGCAATCGCCGCGGGCTATAAATATATTTTCCAGCTGATTAAAATTATGTCCTTTTTTTAATTGCATAGTGAGCAGACTTAACAAGTTTTTCAAACACATTCTTCCAATTAGATATTTGAATATTGGATGTGGTTAGGGTTACCAACGCTTGGAAACACTCAACCCGGAGATATCAATCAAAAACTAAAAAACAAACAACGATTATATAATATTAAACCATTAAAACATCAATGATATAATATGGAATAACAACTATCCAATATCCAAATCTTTACTGAATTTAGCGGCTTTTCATCTGAAACTGCGCGATACATTAATTGTACGATATATTATGACAGATATTTTGAAAAGACACCGTAAATTGGCCAATAAGTAATCAAAGCTGAAATAATATTATTCTCCTTTTGCCTGGTTGATAACCAGCTTGGAGTTTAAATATTTTTTAAATCTGGTATAGCATCGTTTCGAAGTATCAGCCAATGTTTCTTTAGCTCACTTGGTAATGGACCGTCCCAGTCCGATTTTTGGAGTCAGACACTTTGAAAGGGTATCTTGATCTGGGCAACGACTGGTGCGAGCCATCCAAATGGATCAAAACCTGTGGGGTTTCCGGCAATATTTGACATTTAGGTACTACGATTTACCTTCTAAAGCTACTAAAAAAAAACTATCGTGAAACTGATCCCATCGCAAACCTAGTATTAACTTTATTGTTTTGAAGGCCACCTCCCTTTTATATTCAGGCAGGTCCTCGAGTATCATCGAATGGTAAGATACCCATTTACGCAATTGGAAGCCTGAGTCTAATAAAAGTTGTACCATCTTGAATCTAAGAACCATCTTGAATCTTTTGCTAACTGTAGTAATGTCCAATTTGTTAAAAAATATGCTGGACCTATTCCAAAAGTCACAGTTTTGTGTTCGTAGGCCTTAATTTTATCAGAAAAACTACTTCTCCATATAAAATCATCTGATATATGTGGTATTCCGGCGCTTCAAGTATTTGCCGAAACATTTTTTCGATGTCTGCGGTGAAGACTATTTGATACTGGCGAAATCTGACGAGTAACTAATACTGACTATTTTGCACGATAGGACCAACAAGCAGGATATCGTTCAAATAATATCCTCTGCTGATCTTAGTCGAACACCACTCTCAATTTTGTGGTTTCCATAATGTCTATTTTCCAAAAACTCCGAAAGGGCCGATCAAAACTTGCTTCTACTTTAGAAGATCTCAATTCATAAAAATAATGGGCCGCGCGATCTCCGGTGCAGCCAGCGACAACATATTCAAAAATCATATTGATTGGGTGATAGCTAGCAGCTACGATCGCTAGTTATTTAAAAAAAAACAATCGGCTCTTACACTATCAGGAACATTAAATTTAAGATCCACAAGTTGGAGATTTTCAAGGAGGGGCCACGACTCAAGATCTAGTTTTGAAGTTTGCTAGACCGATTCACGACTACAGGCCGGATTTTTTACTGAAATACCTTCTTTGGAGTGAGCTGATGATATTGCTACAGTGATTCTTCCTCTAGATGCACCTGTACCAACTTGTCCAGGTCCAGTAATAATTAAATGAGCATTATCCTTTGGTAGTTGTAATTCCTAGACAAATTCAGTTACAAATTATTTTTCAGGTCTGAAGGCCAAAAGTATGCGACCTTTTAGCAGTCTTAACAACAGGCTTAATGGTGGATTAACTTGATCCATATCTGTAGAATTAACGAGTAATTGAGGTACTACTTAGTCATTAGTAACTAGATTTCTTTGAAGTTCGAACTACAGCAACTGTACTCTTGTCATCTTGTGTTTCACCCATAAGCAACGGCGTATGATGTTTTTGGTGACCTACCGAATACCTTCATTTACTCTTACAGTAATATGGGGATTATGCAGAGTTAAAACATAATTAAAACAGCGATTATTTATTTTTACAAATTCTCGCCATTGTGCCACAGACATTTCGAAAAACATTTCCAAAAACATTTTATTAGTAAACGAACATCCTGCTGATGATAGCGCGCAGTTGCATAAAATTGAGGAAACCTTCGAGCTTAAGAACTATCATACAAAAATCACCAGTTTTACTGAAGGAGTTTACCTTAATAGAGACAACGATATTTATCATATGTGGGGTTACTATCCGATTCTATTCCAATTCTTTTTTTTATTAACCATTATTTTGCCCTGGGATTTTTCTCCTAAACTGTGAACTCGTAACGAAGCCCATTGATTGCATTATAATTTTAGCAACTTTATCAGAATCATCGTTCTTCAAACTTTAAGTTTCATGGTGAAACTGAATTGAACAGTAATATATCTGTTTAAACTTTTTACAATTTTTATTGCCTATGTGTACTACTCAAGATCACTAAATGATATTTGCAAAGACTTCATTGCACTTGGATCATTTTAATTTTGGATAAAAAATTTAATTTGCTTTCAAAGCTAATTCTTTTTATCATGATTTTTACTTTTGACAAATGGCGGTATTTACTTTAGGCCTTAAATTTGAGTTGTCCTTCGTGCGACGTATACAATTAAAATTAGCTAAAGTTTGTATGATTAGCCCATTAAATAACCTTAGGAGTAGATTGCTAGTAAGTTTATGACTTTTTGATATTTGAATTTTGGACAAAGTACTAATACAGCTTTATATCTTAATATATAACTGGCTAAATTATTGAAATTCGATTCGATTTACCATTGAACAAGAATTTATTTAAATTCTACAAAAACTAATCCACGTACCACGACTTTATATCAATTTATAATTTTAATGCTAAATTAGAAAAAAAAAAGTCAAAAAATAGCAAACCATAACTCAATTACATGTAAAAAAATTTCCAGCACACATATCGGTTTGTACGTGGAATGATTTCCTAGAACTATATTCTAATTCCGTTTAATCCTTTATACCTTTCATATGTATACATCTAAACATATCGTAGCATCCAATTTTTTTTTTAGCTAAAGAGCAACAGCAGCAGAAACATAATAAATGCCAAGATAAATTCGTATACATGTTAGTTAAAGCGTTTGCAACTGGACGAAATGGTTCGATTGAAAATCATTCGTTGAATACAAAATTAAGTTAAAATTAACAACAAAATGCAGCCAGAATCCATCTAATTCACCATGTACACATATACATATACACAAGCATTATTATTTTGTTTGGTTTTGCGGTTGGTCGATCATACATGGAGAAAATTCATTGCGGTGCCATCAAAATGAATTGGAATGAATGAAGAAAGAAAATTTCCTTTTGGTTTCCTTACATTATTTTGTTGGTTTTGTGGTATCATGAAAATCGAAACGATGATTGCAATTTTCATTTTTATAGTAAAGGCAAAAAAAAAACTAAAATATATATACGAGATTATGTTCAATTTTTATGTCCATAATATTTCCAGAGATTTTCAACATGTCGTATTTATATACTATACTATATATATATATATAAAAAGAAAATCTTACGACCGAGACGAATAACGTAATGTCTCCCAATTTGATCGTTGGCATTCGATGACTTTTTTTTCCGTTTGGTGTAATACAATTTTTCCAATATTTTATTTATTTTGTGCAGGTTCTTTGAGGTTTTCCATTCACGTTTCGATTACACAATATAAAATGTCTTTTATTTATTTTCTGCAACAAAAAAAAAAAAAAGTTGCGGGAAAATCGAAACAAAATTGGTTGGAAGAACTTTTCGTTGTTGATTTTCTTGATGTAAAGAATTTTTCTTGTGTATAGCAACAGAGCACAACATTAATGAAAATTTTTATTGGGTTACGTTTTTTTACGTATATACATAAAAGTCGGCTTAATGAAGTGAAAAAAAAATGTTCGATTGAAAAACCAACAAAATTGTTTTTGTATTACATATTCCTGGATGGTGGAATTATTTGTTGTTATTCTTTTCGAACTATGTATCGAGAGTTTCTAAATGGAAATATATATACGAAAAATAAAACTTTTCCAAGATAATTTGTTTCTTTGTGTAGGAAGTACAAGAAAATTGTTTTTCATTTTCTTATGTTATCAAATTATTTTTTTTTCGGTTTTTTATATACATATATGACTGTGAGTGTATGGTGGGTTGGCGGGTGCTTTAAAATTTATATTGAAAAGTTTTGACCTCCTAAATTTTTAATGAAATTTCAACATGTATTATACGGAAAGATTTTTTTTTAGCTCTTACTGGAAAATTTAGATTACATAAATTGTTGACAATTGGTTTCGGATAAAAAAAATAAAATTGAACTTTGATATAATTTTGGTTATGCTAGTCGTTTATTAAAATTCTTTTGAAATTTAATAAAATTTTAAACCAGTAACTGTTTTAAAATCCACATATTTTCTTTATTTGGTTATGATATATTAAGGCAGTAGGGCATTCTTTTTAAAGCCTCTATGTCTTCTATCGGACATTGATGACAAGTATCTTTTTCAAAAATCAATATCTACTTCTTTTCTATCATATTTGCGCTTTTTAATTGTAGTAAAATTTCAGCTTTCCGATATTTTGGGTGGAGTTTTAAGAAAATTATTTGCTCATTCCTAAGTGATCGTACATTTACCTGCGTAGTTTTGAAACGATTTTACGCTGGGTGGCATACTTATTAACAAGCTCATTTGATAACATTATAAACGTGGTTATAGGTTTTCAGTTCAATTTCAAGTCAAGATGCAATCCGACATATTTAACAGATTCAGGTCAATAAATTTGTTGCCTAAAGGAATGTATTGAAGTTGCTGTTTTTATGCCGTAATGCGTATGTTACATGGACTGATTTTAGCTCATTCAGCTATATTTTCCAATGCATTGTCTTGGATGTCATTGCCTGATTTTATGAAGTGCTGATTCATCAGAAAAGTACTTATTAAGGTTGTTTTAATTGTCGATGTACGGTGTAAAGTAGTAACAGGAGAGAACCCAATATGTTAGCATGTGGTTCTTCTGCTATGGCTGTATATCAGTTAGCTTCGTTTGAATACTCGAGGAATTCGTAGTAATTTTATGGTACTAATTAAGTAATTTTAAAGATGACCCCTCATTTCACGACTATCAAGAGCCGATAAAAAGAACTACAGCAAGCCAATATTCTCTTCAAATGCTTGTTTTATCTTAGCAGTCACTCGATGAACTTGATCAATAAGGGAATGTGTATTTCCGGACAACTCTGTTCCCGAAATAAGGGAAATTAGCAGGCTTGACTGGTTTTTTATTATGACTTCTGCAACCTTGAAATAATCAATCATGTATTTGAGACGAAAGCAAGCATTAAATAAATATGTTAACATAATTACTGCACTCTTTGATAACTCCTTAAACAGACTAGATAAAATTGCGTATATTCCAGGCTACCTTTTGGGAATCAAGTTTAAACCGGGTGTTTTTTTAAGCTGAAAATTTCAAATTTCAAAAGCACTCTACGAAAAAAATGTACCAGATCAAAATTTAATCATTTCGAACGGGACATACATTTATGCTAAAATTAGTACCCCAATCCCCTTCTTGAAGTGGGGATAATTTTGAAACTAAAAAAAGGAACCGCAATTTTTTATGGCTGATTCGGATTCTCCGGCTAAAAATAAATAAGAAGGTTAGTTAGTTTTGACTAAAATTGGCTAGCCAGAAATGGCTACTTCCATAAGAAGTTTTCCGAATTTTTTTAAATATTGCATGCTGTACTTACTCATGAGAAAACAGTTATGTGCTAAAAAATTAGTATTAATAAAATAAACAAAAAAATAAAATAAAAATTTAAAATTTAAAAAAATATTAAAATATTGCCACTTCCGGTTAACTGCTTTCCACCAAAATTAATTCCTTACGTACTTATTTTTAGCTGGAAAATCCGAATCTGCTATAAAAAATAGAGGTTCCTATTTTAATTTCAAAGTTGGACATTTGTTTCGTAGAATGCTTATTTTCCGAAATATTTGAAAGTTTCAGCTTAAAAAAACACCTGGGATATATATTTCAAGTGCTATTTCTGGAGAAATGAGACTTGGGATGTTTCAAAGAGATCTGCAGATTGGTTTTATCCTTAATTATTTCTTAAAGATGACACTAGAATTATAGTAAGACGCACTAAGAGAAACCTTTTATAAATATATCTCCTTTTATGCCATACACAGCATTTTCTACGCCTTACTTTTACCAATTCTCAGAATTCTAGAAGGTGTAGTTATTCTCTTTATAACAGTCAATCAAATCAAAAACTTTGTTGATTTTTATAGACCAATAGATGGTTTTACGCCATTGGGGATATTCACATCCGGATATTTCTATTTTACTGAGGATTTTTTTCTTTTCCCTCACACTGAGTCCTCGGGACAAGTTTATTAACAACAAATTGATTTCTGTTAACAAATTGATTTCTTACAATTTAATGTCTTGGTGAGGAGTTTATCACCCTAAAACCTAATTCAGCATCTACGTGGTGTATCGTTATTATGCCAGCTTGCATGAATGTCTAATTTATTCTCTCTTAATATAGATGTAGAATATTTGATTGTGATTAAGACTAACTTTCCAATTTTTTTTTGTTTTTTTTTTTATATTTATTTTACTTTATTTTAAATAATAAAACTATATATAAATACATAAAAAATACTCTTAAGACCTTAAATACATATAGAATATGAAGTGATAAGACCTGTTAGACATAAATAGAAGCCATGCAGGTTCTGATCTATTCTTCCTCAGTATAGTACATAAAATAATTTTTTGTTGTATTTAAGGTAGTGATTTAAGGTAGTGAAATAACAATCTCCCTAACAAGAGAAACAATATTTCAATTTTGCCATTACTAAAGCATGAAACGTCATTTTAAGTGTAGAGATAGGACACAAATCACCATGTAGGTAAAATTTCTAATAACAGATGTTAGTATAGAGTTTCAAATTAGCTACATGCGTTTTCCAGTTAAGAGTAGAGTATAAATGAATGCCAAGGTATTTGAATAAGTTAACTAAATCAATATTAGAACAATCAGTACGACAGCTATTGACAGTGCATTTTAGAATACTATATTTGGTACAATAGTGTTACAAGTCACCTTGAACAACATAAACTTAGTTTTCTTACTCCGGATTATAAAATGCTCATCAAACCATGCATGCAGGAGCTTAAAGTCAAAATTTATCATGGCAATCAATTTATCTAAAGTTTTGACAGTGTACGCTAACGCAAAGTCATCAGCAAGCCTAGTGGCTATACCGTTCAGTTTAAGTTTAAAAACAGAATTTGTATAAATAAGAAACAGTAAAGGGCCTAAAACTGAACCATGTGGAATACCGCTCTCAACATTACCAGGGTCACTGAATGTTTCATTAATTATTACTTTAACTGTTCTATTAGTTAAGCAGGATGCAAGCCACTGGTTTGAGACACCTCTAAAACCAATATCACGCAGAATATCAAAAGCCTTTGTAGAAGATTAAAGTTGCTTAAAAGTAAAGACATTCGTTTTTTTACTGTTTTTTAAGAAGTTGAATAAAATAACTGGTAGAAGTGCAATTGGTCTATAGTTTTTTTTGTCACTTCTGTTACCCTTTTTAAACACGGAATAATTATGGCGGGTTGGAGTCTCTCTGGTACTAAACCTAGTTTAAAAGAAACATTGGAAATATGAACGACCACAAGGCTGATAAAAACTGAGATCGATTTCAAAATAAATTTACTGAGTCCTTTCTCACCCAGAGACTGTTTCAGATCTAACGGATCTATAATATATATAATTTCGTTATTAGTAACGACGTAGTCATAAAAAAAGATTCTGAACAATAATGATTGGATGTATTGGAATTTATTGGCGCGTTATTGAAACATAGCACGTAAGTCGTCAGCAACAGTCGTGAAGTGTTGATTAAGTTCATTTGAATTATCAAAGTCCTTTGTGAGAATTGATACATTACTGGCTTTAAGATTTTTAATAGATGTAGTTTTAGATTTTTTTGACAAAATTTCATTTATGAGATTTCAATTTTTTCTAACATCACCATGATTTGATAAGAAGAAAAGCGTAATAATCTCCTTTTTCCTTTTTAATATCCACATTAATTTTATCACAACAACTTTCCTAAATGTTACGAAAATTGTTGTTTCTAGGATGCTTTGTAATCCTCTTTAGCAACCAATTTCTCTTATTAATACGATTAGTTAGTTCATAAGAAATGTAAGTGTAACATTTCTCAATAATATATCGGTTATTATTGAGAAATGTATTAAGAAACTGATCAAGAGCTAAAGAGAGATACTCAATATTAAAAATAAAGTTCCAATCCAAATGTTTAGAAGGTTTCTTACAAGTACCAGATTTAGCTTCTTGGAATAACTTCATTATAGTATTAACTGCGGATCAAATACCTCTGGGAGTAGACATGACAGATCATTAGATTTGAGTCGAGCAAAAAAATGATCAATACAGCTAGATGATCTAGTTGTGATGCGAGTAGGTATATTAATCAACGATTCCAGCCTAAATGATGACATTAAAGAGATATAATCATCACAGTTAGATGGAAAGTTGAGATTATCAATATTGATGTCACCAACAATCAACAGATATTTTGATTTAATATAGTTCGTAAAAAATCTGATATTTCTTGCGAAAAAATATTTAATGACGTTGATAGCAATCTATAAACATTAACTATTACTATTAACTATTAACTATTAATTCGCTAAACATTACTGAGCTATTACTGAGTAGTTTTAACTTTTACGGTAGGCATTTTCTCCGACTGCTTTGTTATTTTAATATTGCTATTGGATATTGCTTTAAACAAAACAGGTTCATCTGTCACTGTCAATACTTGCGTATAACTGTGTTTTTCTCATCACATCACTTACTGTAACATGGTAACATGGCACTATATTATATTTTCGTTAAAAAGTGTTCCAAACTTACTTACATTGAATCATTTTGGAATCCAATTGATTAAAGTAAATTCTTCGCAAACCATCAAACACATCCTTTCTTTACGCGATCAGCCTCAAAATGATGATGCCATGATTTTGTCATCATGTTAATCGGGTAATTCTCACCATAGATTTTCCGCTGTTTATTAGGTTAAATAGGATTATTGTGTCTGAGGTCTCTGCTAGATACATTAAACCCGATATTTTTAAGATTAAACGGTGAGTGAATGAAACCATAGGGAGGACATTATCTAATAGACTGGCAGTAAGTTGTAGTTGCCGGATTCAGAGTGTGGCCATTTTCCATTTTCCTGGTTTGATGTGACCGTAATTTAAATTCGTTTTCTTCATGATATAAAATAAAATCCGTTATTGTACAATTTTTATTATGTTGATGTGAAGACCGATGTACACCGAACTGCAACAGCTTAGTTTAACTGAGATCTTATTTAAGTAAAGTTTATAGAGCAAGACAATTTATTTTTGTTCATTGAAATCGGTAGTCCATCGGTGGATGGCACATGCGGAGTAAGCTTTAGATACACATAAATCAATATGCCTATAACAAGGGGCATTTTACTATCAAATGTGAATAATTTTGCTGATGTTTTCAATAAATAACAGGAAAAACCACGACCCAGGAAGGATAAAATCACCCAAAACCATCATGTAATCATCTAGAATGGATAAATTATAAATTCTTTCTACCACTGCAACACAGTTTAAATATATTTCAGTTGTCAAATTTGCAAAGCACGCACGCAACAACATAAAATTTTCTCCAGGTAATACTCAAGGCATTTTGATGGAAAATCTATCCTCTTCGAGAGGTGGCCATACAGATTCTGGGGAGAACAAGAAAAATAATATCGATCTCTAGAAGAGATTACAGCAAAAGGAATAATTATTTACAAAGCCGAGCAAAGACATTAATATCAAGCAAAAAAATAAAAAATAAAATGAATCGAGAAACAAAAGAAATAAGTAAAATATAGGTTAAAAAAAACGAGAAAATTAAGCAATTTCTCTGATGAGGATGAATTAGATAGAACGACTGCATCCTTAAAAAAAACAACAAAATAACAGTCCAGGAAGAGTGAAACAAGATAAGCTGGATCATCACTAGAAACCTAACCACCATCTAGTAGTGGAGGAACTAGAACCGAACTAAAAGCAATTCAATCGGACTGCAATAAACCAAGAGGTTAAACCCCACCAAAAATACTGCGCCAAAACTATTGCAACCAAAAAACCAAAAAACAAATAATAAATATTTAGGAGTAACCAATTACCCAGAAAATCAGCCACTGTTGTAATCGATTATTGACAAATAGTGTAAGGTAATATTGCTTACGTCATTGACGTTTGGAAAATTAGCACTCTGGACTCCGACAGTTATAGAAGCTTATCAATCAAGTTAAATTCTAAAAAATACCAACGATTTACTCATGAAAACAGAAAGGCACGACCTAGTTATGAAAAGAGGTCTGCATCACATTTGTTCCATTTAAGAAAAAATATAATATTTCAAAATCAAGATTTTAAAACCTTGAAGCTATGAAAATACTATTTAAAAAAGAAGAGTAAAAAATTAACGAGGACCCTAATCCCCTTTTGTACAAAGGGACTCTCTCTTGTAGTTTGTATACTTGTGTTTGAATACTAAGAGAATGTTCAAACCATTAAAATTATAAAAGGAATTCTTCATATGATGGTAAAAATTAAACCAATGAGGAGAACTACGACCCGCATACCACAATGCAGATAATTCCAGGAATTTAATCAAATCTTAACGTATTTGAGTCGAGATCCTAGATTTATGTAATATTCAGGCAAATTATAAAGCGTATTTTTGAGGCTCTAAGGTTGCTATTCATGCAGCGAAAAGAGCAACCTTTACTAGCAAAACAAAATATAATACACGATATAGAAATAAAAATTGAAGAAAAATAATAGAAGCCACCAATCGGAATAGTATTGGATCAGTCACGTCTTATCTTTATAGACATTGAATCGATAGTCAAAAATGAAAGTGCACCAATATTAACAAATCCTGAAAAAAAAACTTTGATCTCTTTTGCAAATTATTGGGGATAAAATTCAATCTGCAGGTGCAGAAGTTTTCTGCTGTTGGAAGACAAACTTGAACATTTTAAAGAAATAGTTCACTTGCTGTAATGACAATCACCACAGTAACAAACTGAGAAGGAAGTAAGGAATAAACGACTGCTATGTAAGACCTTCAATCAAACACCGGAGAGAAAAAAACATTTATTAATCATTTATGTATCAACCACTTAGGTAGATGGATTGATGGTCAAAAAGTATGATTACTCTCTGTAGAAGGCAACGAAAAGACAAAAAAGGCCCAAAATACAAATACATTCAATAAAAAAAATAATAAGGACTAGGTAAAAACTCTCAAATGAAGGGTGATCTGTTTGCATATCTTTTCGAGATAACCTTTCAACCGCACTAAGAATATAAACTGTCAACGAAAATATATTAACAATTCACAAGCTATAATTTAAATTGTACAAATGTACGGTTAAGTATTTTCCTGAATGTATTCGATAAAGTTTAGCATATGGGGCTGAAATATAAGCTGCCGAAGCAATTTTTTGACATACTAAAATTTTACTTATCCAATAATTAGTTTCGAGTATAATATGATGATGAATACTTTGAACCACAAAATAACAGGTGTGCCGGAAGGCAACGTATTGGGACACTCATGACATATGACACTATGGCAATTGGAAGTAATTTTGCCAATGCAACGATCAAACTCTAGAGGATGAGCAATGAACCCCTCACGCTAATTGTATATATCAAAAAAACACAAGGCAGATACCCCATGCAAATATAGCCTGACGCCTTGGCTTGATTCGCGGTACTAAACTCAAGTAGCGAGAGCTTGCTCATAATTTACAATTTACAACAAGATGCTGTTATATTAGCAATTTCTGAAACTAAGATTCTTCATCAAAGGTGAAATCGAAAATAGACTTCAAAACACGAAAAAATGCTTCAATAATAAGAAACCCCTATACATTCATGATATAATAGATCAACCTGTTGCTAAAAGAAGAGACGAGGCCCACACAAAATAAATTTGATTAGATATTAATTACAGCATTTGAAAGAAAAATTGTAAGATGAGCACCATCTCAGTTGTAAAAAATAAATAATTCAATTTAAAAAAAAAACAGATACTATATAAACCATTGTCGCTTACGTCTGTTATGATATACTTACTAACTTTACAAAGTTTTCTAATTCATTTAGAAAATATTTATCTAACCTAAATACCACAAACATATTACAATGTATTCTAACATTGATATCAACATTAATAGTTTAAAAGTCTTATAATATAACAATGTATACTTAACTTATGATCCCAACAGGCGTCAGTATAAACACCATATGCTTTAAAAACTTAATTTGTCTCGTCTGATTTCGTTAATGTCGAATACGTATGTATACATCAATAAAAATCATCATTTACGAGAGTAGCTCTACACAAAATATATACTGCATCAGACATATAAAGTTATATATACAGAAGAACGTGAGCAAGTCTCATCATTTAAACATCATATTATCGTTTCGTTTTTATGTGGCCATTGTCTTTTTAATTCAATTGGTGATGAACAGAATATAAGATAAGTTCAACAGTTAAATCTAATTCCAGTTGATATATTGTCCATTTTAATTTTTAAACTAATTTTTAGCACTACAGTATGCTGCTACTGCTACTTTATAGTAGATATATATATGTTCATATATGTATATATAAATACAAGGAGATGGATGTACAACATAAATACAGGATGATAACACAAAAATATCCTTTTATCACATTATTTACTTTTTTTTTCGTCTTGCCTTATCTCATGAAGCGTCGTCCATTACTTATATCGTCTAATATTTTTCTAACACATTTTCCATTCTCATCTCTCATCGTTTAAGACCATTTATACCCATATATAAATAGATTCAAATACAGACGAGTACAGAAATAATAAAAATTATAAAAATAACACACAGAGCTTTGTCTTTTTGAAATTAAATATTGGGTTTGGTGAAGAAGCAGCATTTTATACACTTTAGTTAACATCAAAATTGTTGAATTTGCACTCAAGTCTGAATAATTTTACATAAACTGGCATGTAGGTTTGATTGAATTAACGGTTTTTAATTTAACTCAATTGTTTTGACTTAAAGCCGAAGCTTTTATTTTTTTTATAATTTAGTTTTTTAGCTAGACAATTTAGCTAGAAAATGATCTTTAATAATTGGTTAGTTTCGATTTAGTTAAAGCTTAATTTGGCTGTCCTAGTTCTAGATGTCTCGTTCTTAAGAGACTTATAACTAGGTTGATTTTATACATCATAGCTGTTATATCATTTGATTAAAACATAATTTTGTCTGCTTTTTATTTTTGTATTTTTTTACACCTTTTTTCTATTAATTAGCTCGTTTTCTCTGACTTTCCCTTAAGTCTACTCATTTTGATTTCAATTATATTTTATTAAAGTCTACATTAATTTTATTTTTATTTTATTTTTAATATTTCACATAATACTTAAATCTAGCATATAGGTTCTCTTCTTTTTCTAAATGGTTTCCTATCTGAAGAAGTGCTATTAATTTCAATTTCATTTTCGTTAAAAATCCTTTCCTTTATTTGCTCATTGCTATTATTTATTTGTACTTCCTTATTCCTATTATTTAAATTTCCGTTTTCCTAACTTATTCTCATCATTTATACTCAGAATTGAAGAGAGATGATCTTCATCATCTCACGATCTATATACAAAGTTTGATTGCTTATCACAGTTCTCATGTAATTCTCTTAAATGGAATTCGGTCCTTCTCAATACTTTACCAAATCCGCTTCTTATCAAATATGAGCGTGGTGTCTTGTGCTTTGCCACTATTACTGCTTTATACTATATTTTATTATCCCTGTAAACTACCTTACTTCCTACTTGAAATTCACTTCTTTCTCTAACATGTATGTCATAATAGCATTGTGACTTTCTATTTCTTTTTTCTAAAGCTTTCCTTCAAACCTCTGTGTTCTTGTATCCAATAACTTGTGTCTCACTGGAATTCTACTTCTAAGTCTTCATCTACTAGATTCTTCATCTAATTTTATTTGATAGAACCCTTGTTTCATATCCAATGTCGTAAAAAACTTATTTCCAGCTAAATGCGACCTAAATTTTTCGAGTTAGGGAATTGATGATTCTTCTGTTATTATTACCTAATTCAGTCTTTGTGGATCTAGACATATTCCCAATTTACTCTCAAAATCCCTACCTAATAGGGATTCTACGTGCTGTTTTGTTTATTGATGCTGTATTCGACTTGATTTTTATGTAACATTCATAAAAATAATAATGTTGGCTGTTGTATCAATCTTAAATTTAATCATGTAATTTTGTTTCAATTAGCTCTATATAATGATTATCTCTTTCCATTTGTTCTTCAAAATTATTTTCTATTTCCACATTATCACACTTTTTCTTAAAACAATATTGAGCAAAATGGCCTATCTTGTCAGAATTATGACATTTTGCCTTGTGTGCTGGACAATTTTTTTTAGCATGCTTTCTGTTACTTTTTATCCATAAATCGTGACGGTTGTCACGATTTGTACTGCATCAACCTGCCCTGTGCTGCACTTGTTCTGCATTTCGTTTATCTGTTTTATCCAATAAATCTGCCTGTAGTCTTGTGTTAAAGGGTTATTCCCAGTACATATCGATCCCTCATTTGATTATCTTTATCCATTTATTCGCAACTTTTTACCAAATATAAAATGTCCGCCAAAAATACGTCAAATATAGTATTTATTTTTCTCTTCTATTATAAATTCGGATGCGCCATGTTATATAATAGACGAACATTGTTCGGTTTATAGGGTGAAGTATTGTATTAGTTATAAGAATAAAAATATAATAGATTGAAGAGGAAGTCGAGAGATCGAGTGAATAATTAGATCATGTCGGCCATCTTATGGAAAGAGGTATGTTTTACATGTATGCGCTAGTGTATTGATCATACCGCTAGATGTCAGTCAAAGTGTCTAAAATATAAACAATATATTTGTTATTATCGTGTGAAAATAATTCATATTGTGCATAATTAAACTAAACAACGAACACAATTCCTGTTGGAATGATCGCGTACAACAAAATAATTTAAAATCAGCAAAAAATCATGCCCGACTATAATTTTATTCAACCAATCTAATATTTTAAAATACTACGTTTTTTGGTAGGTTTAGGTTTTTTTTCTTATTTTGAGCTATTTTGTAATTACTGTTGATATATAATATTTTATGTTTTCCGTTTGAACCGAAAGGTTTTTAAGAACAATTTGATCTCTTTCGGAAAACAAAGCATACTTTGAACGTGCTGCCTCTGAAAAATAACATGGTAAACTAAATATTTTGATTTTGGCGCCTCTTTCAGAAAACATGATCTATAGAAGAATGGTGTAAAAAAATACAAAAATAATAAGCAATCATAATCATGTTTTAATGGAACCATCAAATGATATAACAATAGTCATATCATAGCCAGTTGCTTTTTCTACATACTTAGTAATTGCTAAGATTGCAGTGTCATCAGCAAATGTTAGCTTAATCCGTTTTTGGCCATTTTCTTACATATAGGATGTACAGATTTTGCCACAGTATTTTATTTTATGATACTCTTGCTGATATTTTCATCAAAGAAGATACATTTTTTTTATTTATTATTATTACAACTGACTTATTTTATAAGTCATCTAGCAATTTTTCTATCTTAATTTAATTCACATTTGTTGGGATAAAGCCCAATGGCTAGTCCCAAAGATAAATATAATTATTTATTAAAATAAATATTTGCTATAATATAGTATTTATTATTTTAGTTTGTAATCACTAGATCCATTGGTTTGGTTCTTTGTAAGCGTCGTATTGTTATCGGAGAGTCCAGCATACGACGTATTTCGATATTCTCATGTTGTTGAAGGCGTGAATCATGTTTGGGAGATTAAACTGCAATTACTTCATTGATGTCTTCCATCTTTACGTCACGGTGCAGGTCTTCATTTCGAATGTACCACGGGGCATTTACAATATTCCGAAGTACTTTATTTTGGAACGTCTGAATTATCTTAACGTTTGTTTTCTTAGTACAGCCTCAAAGCTGTATTCCGTAAGTCCGCACAGGTATTTGCATAAGGACCTTGTTTAGAGTTTATTACGATTGATATACTGACATAGTTTGTTTTATTAGTAAAATTCACATGAACCGATTTTGTTTCATTGAGCTTAATTCTCCATTTCTTCATCCAGTTACTAACTGTGTTAATTGATGTTTGAAATTTTTCTGTAGCTTGTGTTACATTACTCCCAACTGCCAAAATTGCTGTGTCGTCAGCAAATGTAGCTATGGTTGTTTCTTTCATTAGTGGAATATCTCGTGTGTACAGGAAGTACAAGATGGGGCCCAAAACGCTCCCTTGCGGCACTTCTGCTGAAATTTTCTTTAGATCTGAATATTCATCTTCATATTTTACACGGAAAGTCTATCGATTGTGTAAGATTTTAGGATTTCATAATACTGTTTGGGAAGGTCGTGATGTAACTTGTACTCTAATCCTTTGTGTCATACACGATCAAATGCTTGCGCTACATCCAAGAAGAGGCTTGAACATATTTTTTTCGTTTCTAGAGTACGTTCTATAGTATCTGTGATTCTGTGAACTTGCTCTAGGGTCGAATGTTTTTCTCAGAATCCAAACTGATAAGCAGGTATAAGATCATTATCTTTTAGTATAGGCTTTAGTCTCTTCAGATGTAGTTTTTCAAATATCTTCGATATAGTAGGAAGTAGAGATATTGGTCTAAATGACTTTTTATCGTTACTGTTTTTGTTTGGCTTTAAAATCATGGTCACTTCTGCTACCTTCCACTGCCTTGGAACGTATCTTAATCTAAACACAGCATTGATTATGTGCAGAAGTTTGTGTGTTGCTTTGTTTGGTAGTTCTTTTATAATTTGCCCAGTTATTAAATCATATCCAGGAGCTTTTTTCGGATTTACACTTTTTATTTCTTCTTTTAACTCACGGAGAGTTACAGTTTGTATTTCAAGCTCATTTGATCTGTGCACAAAATTAACATTTTCATTCGCAGATTGTCTGGGTAGTGGTTGAAAAGTTTCTTCGAGGTGTCTCGCAAACAGATCCGCTTTCTGCTTACTACTACGAGCCCACGTACCATTATCATTTCTAATAGGTGCTGTTGAATTTTTTGGTCTCTTGATCGATTTTGTTGCTTTCCATAAGGAGTATTCAGTGTCTTTTTGACCAGTAAGTGAAGATAAGTATGATTCTATAGTTTCATTTTTTACTTTCCTGATATCTATTATCAGTTTTTTACATAAGTTATTAAGCTCGGTTTTATTAGCTGCAGTTCGATTTATTTGCCAAAACTTACGTGCTTTACGTTTTTCAGCCACCAGTTCTCTTACTTCGAGTGGATAATTTGTGCCTCTAATGTTATTTGCAGGTTCGAGTGGAGTGCTCTACCACGCTGCTTGCTGTATATTTTCAATTAGTTTGTCAATTTCTTCCTCAATGTGCATAGATCTTCTTATTGGCACTTGCAGTTTGATATTTTCATTTAACAATTCACGAAAAAGATTCCAATTGGTATTCCTGTTGTAAAATCTTAGTGATATTTCATTTTGAATAATATTTTCGCTGAATGTCATGATAACAGGAGAGTGATCTGATGTAAGGTCTTCATTATTTTCAATTAGTATGTAGTTGTCAGATATTCCTTTTGATACATAGAAATCTATAAGATCAGGAGTTTTGTTTAGATCTGTTGGCCAGTAGGTAGGTGCGCCATCAGATTGGAAGTCGCATTTTTTTGGCTGATTTAAACAGTTCTCTTCCTTTTGGTGTTGTAATTCTGGAGCCCCAAAATGTGTTTTTTGCGTTGAAGTCACCGCCAATAATGAAACATCGTTCCAAAGAGTGAAAAAGTTCTTCATATTCTTCTTTTTTTAAGTTATAGCGTGGTGGACAGTATATAGCTGAGATACTTACATCTTTGTTCTTAGTTTGAATTATGATTGTTGTCACTTGCATGGACACAGTTTCAACCTTCATTTCTTCATGGTGTTTTATATTATTTTTAATGAAAATGGCAGATCCCCCTCTTGCCCTTTCTGCTGGATGAATAGCATGGTAGAAACTGTAGCCACGTATTTTGCAATATGAAGATCTATTGAAATGGCTTGCAGATATTAAACATATGTCAATTTTTTGCATGTTTAGAAATATTTCTAGCTCAGGTATGTGATGGATTAGCCCATTTCCATTCCATATTACTATTCTCAGCGTTTGTAAATTAATTTTTATTTTTGTTCACGTTGGAATACTGCGATGATAGAGTTTTCAATTGGTCAAATATAAGTTTATTTATATCAGCTTGCTCGTCATGTTTTTTACTTAAAGCTTCTATGGTTTTGATGAAATTTATTTGAACTTGGCCAGTATTATTTACTTTTGTGGTTGATTCTTGATTTTTAGCAACTTCTGCATATGATTCGTTACCTCGCAGATTGTATAATCCCTTTTTGTTCGGTTGGTTTGTTGTACCGGGGTTTCTTTGATTTTGCACAGAATTTCTGGCACGGTTTCTAATTTTTTGCAATTCTTTAGCTACTTCACAATCACGATAATTTGCAGGGTGTTGTCTTTTACAATTTATGCATGTTGCTGTAGTGTTTCTGTCTAATGTACACATGCTCGTGAGATGCTTACCAGCACATTTGACACATCTTGCGTCACGCCCGCAATATTTCTGGGTATGATTATAACTTTGACATTTTCTGCATTGGACTATCTTTGAAGTATTCTTTCTCATTGGCTCCATTCTAACTTTCATGTTTTGAATTGCTCGAATATTATATATCTTTTGGATGTTTTCTTTATTGCCAAACGTAAGCATAAAGAGCGGTAGTCCTCTTCTTACCAGTTCGCGGTTTCCTTTATCGCTTTCAGTTCTGTCTTTTTTGATCATATTGACAGCATCCTGTATATCTAACCCTTTATTCTGAAACTCAGATATTATATCTTTGCTTTCACAGGTATGGTGTAGCCCTCTAGCCATAACCTTAATTGGTCTAGCTTGCTTATCTTCATTAGTATACCACTGAAACTTGTCAGCGTTAAGATTCATGGTAAGTGTACGGTATGTTTTTGAGTATGGTATATTCACCTTCCAGACATCGTTGTTTAATGCTACTAACTTGTAATCTTTAACCGTGATATTTTTTATCAAGGCATTGATCGTAGGGTAGTCTTTGACACCAACTATATTAATAGGTGGTGGCTGAATTATTTTCTGTGGTTTAGGATTTTTATTGCTTTTCGTAGTTGCATTACCCGATACAGATGTCCGGGTTACTTGCTCAATATTTCCTGGTTGCTTTTGATTTTCTTTCTGTTGAGTTTTATTATTATTTTAAAGAAGATACATGAACATATTTTCCTGCTTTCCCGCGCATCTCAATTATGTCTTTTATTATGTGGACCTACAAAGCAAAATAAAAAATTCGATTTCTTTATTTTTTAATATTAAATATTAACACTTTCATTTAAAAGCACATTTTATGAAAGTCAACACATAATGCAATAAACCGAGTTTCAACCATCAACAATTTTCCACAATGATTACATACAAGGTGAGGCATTTTATTTTACTAAAAATAAGGTCACTTCCTGCAAATAACTTTTCCATTTTGAAGGAAAATAAGATTTTTCTCAACAAAAACGAATATACTAAAAGTTTTGATACCGACACCATGATAATATACAAAGTGCAACTTATGCAAAACAAAATTTTTTCTTCGACTTGTTCCAATAGATCGGCATAGATGAAGGTGATAAATTCCCTGTATTACGGAGAATGACAGCATTGAATGTCTGATCAACATCGAGAATCATAGTTATGTGAGATGTTGTTCAAAAAAAGAATGCGACTAAGCAAATTTATATCGAACCTGTTACAATTTATGATCACCATTCTGGTAAACGACAGAGAAATTGTATCTAAGTTAAATTAATTTAGTCCTAATACATGTATTTAAGCATTGGGCGTTAAGTGGGATCATTTCAACGACCAGTATATGTTTTTATTTAAAAATATTTACGACTTTAAATCTACCATAAAACATGAGATACTTTTCATAACATATTAATCCGTTAGTGTCTCACATCCTCGCATCCGAGCCAAAATATTCTTGCAATCTCTTTGATTTCAATAAATGTTTAATGGTATGCAATGCTGGTGTCATATAAACTTTATTAATTCTATAAGATTCTCTAAGAAAACATTGCTGATATCATCTCTGACCACTCCAAAAATTCACATTTAACGATAACTTATGGCATACACTAAATATGTTGAAGAAATCACTCGATCATGTCTAACACGTACCGAACTAATCAAAAAATGTGGTAATTAAACAGAACTCATTATACCGCATTTAACCAATTTGGTTTCGTCATTCTAATTTAAAACCACCAATAAGTTGAAACGCAACTATTCCAAACGGAGTAAAATGCATGCAATTGTTCTTGTAAAATTCCCAATAAAATATGGCAATTGTTTCGTTCGAATTTTTTACGTCTTGTATATAGTTGGCTTTGTGTTCGTATTTTATTTGGTTTTCATTTATTTTAAAAAGTTAATCAATTTTTTATTATATAAAATGACAAATGACGGATAAACGCGAAAATACAAAAACGACGTTCTACTTGAAAAATCGTTCGTTATTTTGGTTTGTGATAATTATGGCGGGGACACCAAAAGTACGAATGAATCGTTCCCTGTTCTCTATGTGGCAATGCCTTCACTATGGCACATTTTGCTTTTACATACTATTTAAATTAACTTATGACGAATTATTTTTTATTATTTTAAAAGTTGTAACCCAAATAATCATGAATTTAAAATTCACTCAATTTTGCAATATTTTCCCAATAAACTGCATTGGAGTTTTTTATTTCACTCAAAAATTTAACTCAATGTTGTTAATAGTCACTAATTTTAAATTATATAACTCATATTCTTTTTTTATTTTCATTTCAGTTCACATAAAACATGTAAGTTATAATATTTTTTTTATTTAAAAAATGATTTTTTACAAAATAAGCTTTTGGCTTTAATGCCAAATACGAAATGGATTTCAGATATATGGTTTTTAGCGTGTAATATTGTATCGAGTTTTCAATTAAATTTTAAATTTAAAGCTATTTATATTTAGCTCAATTTGTTCCGAAAAACAAGTAAAAAGTTATTTAAAAAAAAAAATTTTTAAATGTTACTATCTCTTTTGGTACCTTCCAGAAACCTTAGGTTTAGGTTTTTAAGAAGATTTACCTTAATTTGAACCAAAAGTCAATTACTTAGTCTTTTTTTACTAAAATTTTATAGTAATTAAATTAAAAAATCATTTGAGTTTTGTATAAAAATTTGGAATTCAGTTGGAATTTGTAAATAATTCATGAAAAAAATGGAAATATATTTTGATGCTTGAACTTGATTGCCAATTATAGCCCTTTCAATTTTATTCAACATTTTATAATTTTAAAATTAAACGTGCAATTATGATTTTTTTAATTTTTTAATTTGGATTTTAAATGAAATTTAACCTTTAAAATAAATTCTTAGAGCAAAGGAGGCCGATTATATATCAAAGTGTTTGTTTAGTGTAATCTTACTAAATTAACCGCAAAATGTACAAACGAAATCTACATTAGTGAGAATAGCAAAAATGAATAATAAAAGTGAATTGCTTCCACCGATTTCTCCTTCGTAAAACCATGTACTGGAGTGTAGATCTACTATTTATTCTTCTTGGTATTAGAAATTTAGTAAAATCTGACCTCAGGTGCACTCCTGCATTAAATACAAAACAAGTCCCTTCAATAATTCCTTCACCACTGACCGATCGTTTAAGATAGTTAAAGCGAAAAGTCACTATATCGATAGAACAAATCATAAATAACAATCAACTATATTTGTGTTCCTAACGTGATGATCGACATACAAAGTCAAAGAGACTAATGTCTCTGGGTACTCCTCATATTTAACTTTTCAACAACTTTTGCTCTTTTTTTATTTTAACGTATAAATAATTTATTTAATGTTTTGCCTAATATCTACAGAATCAAAATCTATTTTGAAATGGTTGATACAATTTATATATCCTCTAAAGTTTAAACAATCACCAATCGAATATTGATGATTATGATGTTTTCTTAGCACGCAGAAGTACTGAAATCATTTGTTAGGCTGACAACGATCATCATATGTAAAAAATATGACCTGAAAGATCTATAAAAATCATGCAACGATTAAGATTTTTTTAAAATTATAATAAGATCCTATTAGATCATATTCAATAAACATATCCTTGTTTTTAGATAGAATTATCTCAATTTTCAATAAATTGTGGTCAAATAAACTTTTAAATATAAAATCAAACTCGCTCAAAAATTTTAAAGTTTTAAATTGTTCCGTTTTCTGAATTTATTACAAATTTCACCCAAATTTGTTGTAAATTAAAATGCTCATAATTAGGTTTACTAAAATCCCTTGTGAAAATACATTTCCATTTGCCACCCATATTCTGTTCGTTAATCATAAATCTACGACCAAATGCACCAAAAGCAAAACTCAATCAAAACTTATATACCATCTTAGTAGCAGCAACTATACAATTCGAACAGAAACTATTGTAACATTTCTAATTTATCTTTGTCTAATTTTTTTATTTTTATATCTTGTCACATAGAATAAACAGTCGAATAGATAGAAAAAAAAAGAAAACAGAATTTTCCGCTATTTTCATTGTATTGTATATTTTTTTTATGTATTTTCATTTTGATTGAAAAATAGTGGAAAAACTATGGTAAAAAATATGAAGAGCAAGAAGAAATAGCATAAAAAGCACACTGTTTTACCAACTACAAAAAAAAAATGCAGAACCATAAATGATTTTTCTCGACTCATTCATTTTAATTTTCCAAAGTTTATTATATTCTGTGTTTCGTCGCATCTAGCTCACACTGCCCGCCCCATCGCTCGAATAGAGATAAAATAACATTTTGATCGAAGGTTTTTGTTTTTTTATTCGTTGTTACTTTTGTAATGCAATTAAATTTAAGCTCTGTTTGTTCATCATTTTGTTGTTGTTGTTGATGTGTGTGCTAGTTCGATTCTTTTGTAGTCTGCATTCAGCTGACAGTCACATATTAAAAGATTATTCTCGAAAAATGACGATAAAAAATGGATAAAACATACAAATTTTTATTGTATACAATTTATAAAAGAACTCTTGTGTTGAAACTTTTTAATTTGCTAAAATTTTTATAGTCGAGCTTTTATTTAATTTTTTTTTTATTTTTTATTTTTTGTTTTTTTGCTAACTAATTCACTCATGGGAAATGAATGAGCTTTATATAAATTGACTGTGTAAATGATTTTAATAACAATTTAAAATTTGTTCGGTTCAGTCAAATTACAACTTACATGAGACTTGGGGCAAACTGATGTTCAACATATTTCAATAAAATCGACTATTGAAGTTTCACCATGTGATAATTAAGCTTTACTATACAACAACCCAATCTAAAACTCTTACCAATTTTTTTAGCAATTTTGAATTATTTATAAGCAGTACAGATTGAAAAAACCAAAGGTAGATCAATGTAGTTTGTGTGTCTCTGTAGACACATAAATAACATTGAATGCTGCATTGAAATATAGACCTATAGATATACGTCTACCAACGATGTGGAACCTCTGTTTTAATAAAATATTAAGAAGTGTAGGTTCTGCACTACGATATCAAGTGTGGGCTTCCTCAACTAAAACAGATCGGATTTGCCTGATATAATGATAGGATGCTTAAAGATACAATTTATGATCAAGTGTGATATTCTTCCGCTGATTTGTTTAAATAAATTAAATAAATTAAATAAATTAAATAAATTAAATAAATTAAATAAATTAAATAAATTAAATAAATTAAATAAATTAAATAAATTAAATAAATTAAATAAATTAAATAAATTAAATAAATTAAATAAATTAAATAAATTAAATAAATTAAATAAATTAAATAAATTAAATAAATTAAATAAATTAAATAAATTAAATAAATTAAATAAATTAAATAAATTAAATAAATTAAATAAATTAAATAAATTAAATAAATTAAATAAATTAAATAAATTAAATAAATTAAATAAATTAAATAAATTAAATAAATTAAATAAATTAAATAAATTAAATAAATTAAATAAATTAAATAAATTAAATAAATTAAATAAATTAAATAAATTAAATAAATTAAATAAATTAAATAAATTAAATAAATTAAATAAATTAAATAAATTAAATAAATTAAATAAATTAAATAAATTAAATAAATTAAATAAATTAAATAAATTAAATAAATTAAATAAATTAAATAAATTAAATAAATTAAATAAATTAAATAAATTAAATAAATTAAATAAATTAAATAAATTAAATAAATTAAATAAATTAAATAAATTAAATAAATTAAATAAATTAAATAAATTAAATAAATTAAATAAATTAAATAAATTAAATAAATTAAATAAATTAAATAAATTAAATAAATTAAATAAATTAAATAAATTAAATAAATTAAATAAATTAAATAAATTAAATAAATTAAATAAATTAAATAAATTAAATAAATTAAATAAATTAAATAAATTAAATAAATTAAATAAATTAAATAAATTAAATAAATTAAATAAATTAAATAAATTAAATAAATTAAATAAATTAAATAAATTAAATAAATTAAATAAATTAAATAAATTAAATAAATTAAATAAATTAAATAAATTAAATAAATTAAATAAATTAAATAAATTAAATAAATTAAATAAATTAAATAAATTAAATAAATTAAATAAATTAAATAAATTAAATAAATTAAATAAATTAAATAAATTAAATAAATTAAATAAATTAAATAAATTAAATAAATTAAATAAATTAAATAAATTAAATAAATTAAATAAATTAAATAAATTAAATAAATTAAATAAATTAAATAAATTAAATAAATTAAATAAATTAAATAAATTAAATAAATTAAATAAATTAAATAAATTAAATAAATTAAATAAATTAAATAAATTAAATAAATTAAATAAATTAAATAAATTAAATAAATTAAATAAATTAAATAAATTAAATAAATTAAATAAATTAAATAAATTAAATAAATTAAATAAATTAAATAAATTAAATAAATTAAATAAATTAAATAAATTAAATAAATTAAATAAATTAAATAAATTAAATAAATTAAATAAATTAAATAAATTAAATAAATTAAATAAATTAAATAAATTAAATAAATTAAATAAATTAAATAAATTAAATAACTTAAATAAATTAAAAAAATTAAATAAATTAAATAAATTAAATAAATTAAATAAATTAAATAAATTAAATAAATTAAATAAATTAAATAAATTAAATAAATTAAATAAATTAAATAAATTAAATAAATTAAATAAATTAAATAAATTAAATATATTAAATATATTAAATATATTAAATATATTAAATATATTAAATATATTAAATATATTAAATATATTAAATATATTAAATAAATTAAATAAATTAAATAAATTAAATAAATTAAATAAATTAAATAAATTAAATAAATTAAATAAATTAAATAAATTAAATAAATTAAATAAATTAAATAAATTAAATAAATTAAATAAATTAAATAAATTAAATAAATTAAATAAATTAAATAAATTAAATAAATTAAATAGATTAAATAGACTAAATAAATTAAATAAATTAAATAAATTAAATAAATTAAATAAATTAAATAAATTAAATAAATTAAATATATTAAATAAATTAAATAAATTAAATAAATTAAATAAATTAAATAAATTAAATAAATTAAATAAATTAAATAAATTAAATAAATTAAATAAATTAAATAAATTAAATAAATTAAATAAATTAAATAAATTAAATAAATTAAATAAATTAAATAAATTAAATAAATTAAATAAATTAAATAAATTAAATAAATTAAATAAATTAAATAAATTAAATAAATTAAATAAATTAAATAAATTAAATAAATTAAATAAATTAAATAAATTAAATAAATTAAATAAATTAAATAAATTAAATAAATTAAATAAATTAAATAAATTAAATAAATTAAATAAATTAAATAAATTAAATAAATTAAATAAATTAAATAAATTAAATAAATTAAATAAATTAAATAAATTAAATAAATTAAATAAATTAAATAAATTAAATAAATTAAATAAATTAAATAAATTAAATAAATTAAATAAATTAAATAAATTAAATAAATTAAATAAATTAAATAAATTAAATAAATTAAATAAATTAAATAAATTAAATAAATTAAATAAATTAAATAAATTAAATAAATTAAATAAATTAAATAAATTAAATAAATTAAATAAATTAAATAAATTAAATAAATTAAATAAATTAAATAAATTAAATAAATTAAATAAATTAAATAAATTAAATAAATTAAATAAATTAAATAAATTAAATAAATTAAATAAATTAAATAAATTAAATAAATTAAATAAATTAAATAAATTAAATAAATTAAATAAATTAAATAAATTAAATAAATTAAATAAATTAAATAAATTAAATAAATTAAATAAATTAAATAAATTAAATAAATTAAATAAATTAAATAAATTAAATAAATTAAATAAATTAAATAAATTAAATAAATTAAATAAATTAAATAAATTAAATAAATTAAATAAATTAAATAAATTAAATAAATTAAATAAATTAAATAAATTAAATAAATTAAATAAATTAAATAAATTAAATAAATTAAATAAATTAAATAAATTAAATAAATTAAATAAATTAAATAAATTAAATAAATTAAATAAATTAAATTAATTAAATAAATTAAATAAATTAAATAAATTAAATAAATTAAATAAATTAAATAAATTAAATAAATTAAATAAATTAAATAAATTAAATAAATTAAATAAATTAAATAAATTAAATTAATTAAATAAATTAAATAAATTAAATAAATTAAATAAATTAAATAAATTAAATAAATTAAATAAATTAAATAAATTAAATAAATTAAATAAATTAAATAAATTAAATAAATTAAATAAATTAAATAAATTAAATAAATTAAATAAATTAAATAAATTAAATAAATTAAATAAATTAAATAAATTAAATAAATTAAATAAATTAAATAAATTAAATAAATTAAATAAATTAAATAAATTAAATAAATTAAATAAATTAAATAAATTAAATAAATTAAATAAATTAAATAAATTAAATAAATTAAATAAATTAAATAAATTAAATAAATTAAATAAATTAAATAAATTAAATAAATTAAATAAATTAAATAAATTAAATAAATTAAATAAATTAAATAAATTAAATAAATTAAATAAATTAAATAAATTAAATAAATTAAATAAATTAAATAAATTAAATAAATTAAATAAATTAAATAAATTAAATAAATTAAATAAATTAAATAAATTAAATAAATTAAATAAATTAAATAAATTAAATAAATTAAATAAATTAAATAAATTAAATAAATTAAATAAATTAAATAAATTAAATAAATTAAATAAATTAAATAAATTAAATAAATTAAATAAATTAAATAAATTAAATATATTAAATAAATTAAATAAATTAAATAAATTAAATAAATTAAATAAATTAAATAAATTAAATAAATTAAATAAATTAAATAAATTAAATAAATTAAATAAATTAAATAAATTAAATAAATTAAATAAATTAAATAAATTAAATAAATTAAATAAATTAAATAAATTAAATAAATTAAATAAATTAAATAAATTAAATAAATTAAATAAATTAAATAAATTAAATAAATTAAATAAATTAAATAAATTAAATAAATTAAATAAATTAAATAAATTAAATAAATTAAATAAATTAAATAAATTAAATAAATTAAATAAATTAAATAAATTAAATAAATTAAATAAATTAAATAAATTAAATAAATTAAATAAATTAAATAAATTAAATAAATTAAATAAATTAAATAAATTAAATAAATTAAATAAATTAAATAAATTAAATGAATTAAATAAATTAAATAAATTAAATAAATTAAATAAATTAAATAAATTAAATAAATTAAATAAATTAAATAAATTAAATAAATTAAATAAATTAAATAAATTAAATAAATTAAATAAATTAAATAAATTAAATAAATTAAATAAATTAAATAAATTAAATAAATTAAATAAATTAAATAAATTAAATAAATTAAATAAATTAAATAAATCAAATAAATTAAATAAATTAAATAAATCAAATAAATTAAATAAATTAAATAAATTAAATAAATTAAATAAATTGAATAAATTAAAATAAATTATTATATTAAATATATTAAATATATTAAATATATTAAATATATTAAATATATTAAATATATTAAATATATTAAATATATTAAATATATTAAATATATTAAATATATTAAATATATTAAATATATTAAATATATTAAATATATTAAATATATTAAATATATTAAATATATTAAATATATTAAATATATTAAATATATTAAATATATTAAATATATTAAATATATTAAATATATTAAATAAATTAAATATATTAAATATATTAAATATATTAAATATATTAAATATATTAAATATATTAAATATATTAAATATATTAAATATATTAAATATATTAAATATATTACATATATTAAATATATTAAATATATTAAATATATTAAATATATTAAATATATTAAATATATTAAATATATTAAATATATTAAATATTTTAAATATATTAAATATATTAAATATATTAAATATATTAAATATATTAAATATATTAAATATATTAAATATATTAAATATATTAAATATATTAAATATATTAAATATATTAAATATATTAAATATATTAAATATATTAAATATATTAAATATATTAAATATATTAAATATATTAAATATATTAAATATATTAAATATATTAAATATATTAAATATATTAAATATATTAAATATATTAAATATATTAAATATATTAAATATATTAAATATATTAAATATATTAAATATATTAAATATATTAAATATATTAAATATATTAAATATATTAAATATATTAAATATATTAAATATATTAAATATATTAAATATATTAAATATATTAAATATATTAAATTTATTAAATATATTAAATATATTAAATATATTAAATATATTAAATATATTATATATATTAAATATATTAAATATATTAAATATATTAAATATATTAAATATATTAAATATATTAAATATATTAAATATATTAAATATATTAAATATATTAAATATATTAAATATATTAAATATATTAAATATATTAAATATATTAAATATATTAAATATATTAAATATATTAAATATATTATATATATTAAATATATTATATATATTAAATATATTAAATATATTTAATATATTAAATATATTAAATATATTAAATATATTAAATAAATTGAATAAATTAAAATAAATTATTATATTAAATATATTAAATATATTAAATATATTAAATATATTAAATATATTAAATATATTAAATATATTAAATATATTAAATATATTAAATATATTAAATATATTAAATATATTAAATATATTAAATATATTAAATATATTAAATATATTAAATATATTAATTATATTAAATATATTAAATATATTAAATATATTAAATATATTAAATAAATTAAATATATTAAATATATTAAATATATTAAATACATTAAATATATTAAATATATTAAATATATTAAATATATTAAATATATTAAATATATTAAATATATTAAATATATTAAATATATTAAATATATTAAATATATTAAATATATTAAATATATTAAATATATTAAATATATTAATTATATTAAATATATTAAATATATTAAATATATTAAATATATTAAATATATTAAATAAATTAAATATATTAAATATATTAAATATATTAAATATATTAAATATATTAAATATATTAAATATATTAAATATATTAAATATATTAAATATATTAAATATATTAAATATATTAAATATATTAAATATATTAAATATATTAAATATATTAAATATATTAAATATATTAAATATATTAAATATATTAAATATATTAAATATATTAAATATATTAAATATATTAAATATATTAAATATATTAAATATATTAAATATATTAAATATATTAAATATATTAAAAATATTAAAAATATTAAATATATTAAATATATTAAATATATTAAAAATATTAAATATATTAAATATATTAAATATATTAAATATATTAAATATATTAAATATATTAAATATATTAAATAAATTAAATATATTAAATATATTAAATATATTAAAAATATTAAATATATTAAATATATTACATATATTAAATATATTAAATATTTTAAATATATTAAATATATTAAATATATTAAATATATTAAATATATTAAATATATTAAATATATTAAATATATTAAATATATTAAATATATTAAATATATTAAATATATTAAATATATTAAATATATTAAATATATTAAATATATTATATATATTAAATATATTAAATATATTAAATATATTAAATATATTAAATATATTTAATATATTAAATATATTAAATATATTAAATATATTAAATATATTAAATATATTAAATATATTAAATATATTAAATATATTAAATATATTAAATATATTAAATATATTAAATATATTAAATATATTAAATATATTAAATATATTAAATATATTAAATATATTAAATATATTAAATATATAAAATATATTATATATATTATATATATTAAATATATTTAATATATTAAATATATTAAATATATTAAATATATTAAATATATTAAATATATTAAATATATTAAATATATTAAATATATTAAATAAATAAAATATATTAAATATATTAAATGAGACTGCCTAAATAAAAAACAATTAGCAAATTGTCACTGCCGTAATAATATTTTTTCTTGTTTAAATTAGGTCAAGGTGTTGGACCACATGTTCACCACTCTCCCTTATGGCAATATCCCACTCAAATTTGGATATGCTCCATATCGTACGATATGCTAGCTCGTGCTACTTGATCGCGGTTGTTTAGTTAGGCATGATAGTAGGCATAACAACTCATATTATGAACAAAAAAAAAATATAAGCAAAAGTATTGAATTATAAAAGTAGTATTGAAAATATTATATTGACGTATTGACGTATTGATACCTATACCTTATAGCTAACAATTATATATAAATATTTATAGTTTCGATATTGATAATGTTACAGCTAGTAGTATAGATTATACTAGTAATCAAAATAAAAAGCAAAGTTACAATAATTGCCACCAAAACTAAGGAAGCAGCACTAAATCAAACAATATCTCTGCCAAAACAGGGCTGAACGCTTCATTGCTCTTTTTAAGCGCATTGCTGCTCAAAAAGCTTATACACGCTTTGGAAATCAACCACAAAATAACAAAATTTTGTAAATCAGGTAAATCGTTTTTTACACAAAGGTAAATCCATCATTATGTCGTCACAACATTAATGTACAACTTAGTAAATTAAGTTTTTTAATAATGCATAAATATCTCTAAAGCAAATCATAATTTGTGCAACATACCATTTTTCGGTTAGTTTGATTTACTCAATATTCAACATTAAATTAACTATTTATGGTGTTCGCACGTTGTGCACACACAGCATATTGAATTTATGTACAAAATTCAAATAAATCATGAACAATTTTTTTTTTCATTTCTAAAAAACTGTTAACAATCTATATAGTACTTGAAAAACTGTTTTTTTTATATATATTTTAAAGTTAATAGTTTATATATTTTAAAAAGTTTTGTTAAAATTTTAGTTTTAAATTTAAAATAACAAACCCAAAAAAAAAAAAACGTTACATTCCAAAACATGTAACAAAACTTAACGAATAACGAAATCAATATTTCACTATTTTTTATTATTATTATTACTACTAATACTACCACTAGTACTATTATTATTACTATTATTAACTCAATTTCCCAAAAAGAAATTCCAAAAAAAAAGAAACAAAGTATGTAGCTGAAATGAACTTTTCAGTTTTTACAACGAGTACACGAAACATTTTGTTTTTTTATATAATGAAAAGTTTATCATTGTATATCGTCGTAGTTTTTCCGAAAATTTTCACATTCACTTTAGATGTTTAGTTTATCTTATTTAAAACAAAAAAAAAACAGTTTCTTAAGTTTTCATTCAATTTAAAATAATTGCATTTATAGTTTTATCTGAATTTAAAGTGTGTTTTTGTTGTTGTTGTTTTAACTTAATGTTGATATTTGAATATGTCAAATGGTGGTGTTTAAGTAACTTCTGCAACCAATACTTTTTTAGGGGTTATATTCTTCGTTTATTGTTAAAATAAAACTTTGGACTAGTAGGTTAAAAAATATATCGTTGGTCTACAATAAAAAGCATTTTAACATTTCAAATTTAAGGGTTATACTTTTCTAAAGGGGCATAAAATATACGTGTTTTAAGCTATATTCTCAAATTCTAATTATCTAATAATAAATTATATGTATTATTAGTACATTAAGCCTATCATCATGAAATATAAATAAGATTTTCAACCGCCTATTAAGAATACCACCAACGAATTCCTCGCCTTCCACCAAAGTAATTAAATAGAATTGAATTGTAATAACGGTTGAACTTACTCTTTCTGCTCGGTAAAAGATCTCAGAAAGCGATGTGTTAAATCACATATGATAAAGTGTAAAATAAGTTGCTGTTCTTCTTGTAAATGGTGTAGTATTTGCCTGTGTAAGTGACTCATGAGCCAATTACGATTTCTTTAACGATTTTATGAGATAAGAACTTAGTTTTGTAATGGATCTTTTGAATACGACACCATCACTTCCCCTCACTGTTACCATTCTAGTTAGGTTATCTTTACCAGAGTGAAGTTCTTTAATCTTTTCTTATATAGTTATTTGACCAATGTTCAGAAATCTTGACCCATCTCAAAATGCCGTTTGATACCAATATCGGATAAAATACATTAAAGTTCTTGGGTTGCTTTTTTCAGAGCCTCGTGTTTTTGTTTAGTCAGCTGTGTTTTGGCTTTCGCAAAATTGATTACATTATCACGGTAAATCCGTTGGCATAGGCATCTTTGAGAAATGAATCTCTTAAAACTCACAGTAAACACTGCCATAGTTAAATCGCCGTGCCCTGCTTAAGTAGCAAAGCATACAAATAGCGCTATATATATATATATATATATATATATATATATATATATATATATATATATATATATATATATATATATATATATATAAATATATCCATTGTTTATCTTATTTCCGCGTCCTTTCTAAACTCTTACTGTTATGGGCCCAGTGTAGTCTACTGCTGTGTTAGTAAATTGACGTGATGGCGTGACTTACAAGTAGTTATTTTTTCCCCTAATCTCAGCATTTTCTGTTCATCAATTAATCGGATTAAGCGAAATTGTTTTGTTAATCTGCATGGTTTTGAATTATTCTAACAAACTCGTCGCAGGATTCATTCAGTTCTTTGGCAGATAAAAAAAATTAAAGATCCAGGTTTTTTTAAACATTTATTTATAAATCGTCGAAAGAGGCCAAAAACGCAAATTATTTGGTTCACGTAGAAAATCTTTCTATTATCTGCACAAACAGATTAACAATCGCTGATGTTGTAAGGGTCACAATTTATTTCCAAATTTGATTTTTATTTTATATTTATGAGGACGCTTGTTACGATTTACCGCAAACAGATATGATCTACCCGTTCTCGAACTGTATTCTTGTTTGGTAATCTCGTTTAGTATTCTCGTCCGGAAATCTGGTCAGTACCCTCGTACTATATTTTCGATCTTCAATTCTGCATCCCAAACTCGTGTGATGTCGCTTGTTATTTTGTTTTGTTGTAACCGACGCAAGTTGAGATTTTTTTTGTTTGTTTCTCGAAGAAGCATATACTGATTGCCGCTTTTTGAGCACGTGGTTATTTGAACCTTACGCCTATTTTACGTTTTAAGCTCGTATGCAATCACTCGATATCCATTTACACGCCAAGCGTTGTTGATATCTTCTTTTACTTCACTTTTAAGTGTGTGATATTAAATTTATGTTTAGCTCTTAAATTATATGGATGTTTTCTTTTCATTTGATCTTGTTGTACGATCCGTCCGTTTTCATTACCAAAATAAAACTGACTGCCAACTTTTACCATGCAACACAATTTATAACACCCTTTTTATCCCGTTCGTTACTCGTTTTTACGGATTCAAAACTTTTTTTTTTTTGATACCATGTATCACACGCTCTCGAATCCAACATAATGATATAGCATCGAATAAGTCCAAAAGAGTAAAGTTATTTATGGGAGTTGCATTGCTTTTGTATAACTTGATAGCATTAATTTAGTAAAGAGCAGCGCTCCACAAAGCTCAAGTCGAGGAAGCAAAAGTAAATTATTAATCGGAGTAAGTTTTTTTTACGTGGAAAGTCTTAGATTAGTGGTACCCTCTGCGTTTGTATAGATTTGAGATTTGTCACTTTCACTAAAGCAGTTCCTAGTAAGATACTCTTTCGATTCAATGACTGCGATGCTGATACGTTTAAATTAGGGGTAGATTAAGCTTTCTATAATGAAAACTACATTGGTCAGGTTTTTTGGTAAGGGTTTTAAGCTTGTTGAAATATCTCCTTTTTTATAAGTTTTCGCTCGAGATAGTATAATCCAAGAGCTGATTTGGTAAACTAACAGAATAAGAAAACTCGCGCGATTGCAGTCAAATTAAAGCCTTCCATTTTTCATGGAACAATATTGTTTAGTACTTTTGAGATTCAATTTGAAACAGCATCCATCAGAAACCGTTGAAGTGCAGAAGGCGGCCTCTCATCATTGATTATAGTTGATTATAGTAAAAGAACTGCACAAATCGTACCAAAAAATGAGCATAGCGTTTGATATTTGTAGAAAAATGCAATTAATCAGAAACAAGAACTCTATACCGAATGAAGCTGAAAAGCTGAAATCAAAAGAGTTGGGGATCATTACAAGGGTATGCAAAAAATATGATTAAAATGTTTTCATCGATGAAGTCTCGAAAATAGAAAAGCTGTGTGCCTCCAAAACCAAGTTTTAGCTTCACGGAGAACATCGCTTGCGTATTAAATCGCGAGACAGCATATAAAATCATTAAACCGGTGTGTAAACAACGACAAATATCATTAAAAGAGATCAGATGCTTGAGTTGTGACAAGGCGAGCATTATTTCATGAAACTGCAGGGAGATGCAACAGAATAAAAAATGCAGCAATAGGCCGAAATATTGAATAAGTGAAAAATTGTTCACAAATTACAGGACTATAGGTAGAGAAGGGGAAGATCATCATCGTCTAGACTATGGCAAAAGAGTAATACGGTAATGGCCAGAAATGAGGCTAAAACAATGACAGCGCAAAATTAAGCACAATTGATTATGACGAGTAGATTGCATTCTAATAGCCGAGTGGAAGACAAAGAAAACATCATCGAATTCTAAATTCATTCTTAATATAAAAAATCGACCACCAGAAGAAAGAACTCCTGATGAAACTAGAAAGAAGCAAATGGAAGACAAATGGCAAATGGTAGATTTAACAGTAATGCTGAAATACAAATAAAAAGAGATCCTTGAAACGAGGATGGATGTCTAAATCTGGTTTGGCAAAGTTTAGATAGGCCAGACGATGCAATCGTTAATGTTGGCATGAAAAAAATCAAGGAATCAATAAAATGTTAGCCAAAATATTAGGAAAATTTTACTTTTCCGCGAAATTTCAACAACAGGATTGCGTTACAATGGGGAAGTACAACGTTTAAACACCATTCGAAAGGATTGCTATGGATTTTGCCAAACTACTTCCAACCAGTGATGGGACAAATAAATATGTGCGATTATAGCAAGATTATACTTCAACAAGTAACTGGAAGTATATCCAAATCAAAAGACAATCAGAACGATTTGCGGTTGTGGTGAACAATTGGATCAGTCGAATAGGGGTACCAATGAAGATTAAATTGGATGAGGTACGGAATGCCAAGGAATTTGTATTTCAGGAAATTTATCAAATGCCGGGTATAAATAAAGCATGAACGACATCTTTGCATCCTTAATCAGACGGCATGTTGGAGTAATTTAATGTAATATTGAGAATAATCATCCCTAAAGCAGTGGAGAAAAAATTAGTTCACTTGGGGTCAGAATGATTTATCGCTCAGCTGACCAAAATACAACAGCACTGAAAAAAATATATACTAACTAAAGCTGTTTAAGTCGTTTTAGTTGTTTTAACCAACGTTTTCGTCAATTTTGTTTAAAAAAGCTGTGGTTAATTTTAACGTTGCATGTTTGATAATACAAAATTGGCTTAGTTAATTTTTGTTCTTTAGCTGTACAAAAGTGGTATGTTACTTTTATTAAAATATGAATGCACATGTAATATACTTTTTGAAATGAGATAATGCATATGATGCATATTATTCATGCCATTTCATTTGTTATAGTTTTTTACAAATAAATCCTTACAAAATCTGTTATTTCGTTAGCAAAGTCATGATGTTCTATTAATTAAACAAAACTGTGCTTTGTAAGTTAACTTAACTTACAAAGGAGTGACATCAGAAATATTTGATAGAACTTTGAGGCCACCTGGAGACTTACACTTTGAAACGGTTACAACTGCAGCTTTATGTGGCCACCAGTACATGAACGGTTTTTGAGAGGAGAGAAAGTCTTTACAGTAATCAGATGAAAACTCGATTAAATTGAATCGCATCGCATTGCGAAGATCTGTAACTTGTTTGTTGACTATTTTCGGTCAGTATATACATATTTAAAATGAATTATTTTATTTTCCAATTAAAGGAATAATATAAAACCACTTTTAATTATTTTCAATAAGTCCATGAACTTGGGTGTTTTTCCTTTCAGGTAGAAATCGGCTTATCTTGTACCTATTTTTAAAAAAGGCCACTAAAGCAATATTGAAATCATGTAAAAATGTCAAAATCATGTTTATGTTTTCATGTAAAAAGTTCTGTTTTGACCAACCAGTTGGAATTTTCAGATAATCTCTTTGAAGCATTCGATGGTGTCTCATGATATTCTCTTAGATGAATGCCGTGGGGTTAGACTGTCTTATCAATTATACAAATGGCTATCTTTTAAACTTGGAGATAAATCAGCAAATGTTAAATGCAACAGACAAATCTCCAAGCCTTTGTTAAATACTTCTAGGGTCCCTCAAGTTTCCACTGTGGATCCCTTGATTTTCATTGCTTTTGTTAATGATCTATCATTTGAGTTAAAATATAATCATTTGTTCTATGCTGAGGATTTGAAAATTTGTGTGAACACAATGCGCTGAAACTAAATTTACAAAAGTGTCTGGTAATTGAATGGATGACGCGCAAAAACAAATAAACACGAGTATCACTTCGAAACAAAAAAAAATAACGTCATCACACTTCACTTTCTGTCTGCACTCTTATAAATTGTTCTTGATTTATTAAACTTATTGTCGATTATGTTCTTGTAAGGCCAATAACAGAGGATTCAAATAAGGAGGATTTGTATGGCTTTACAAGCCACAACAAAAGAAGAGTTTGTGGCCAAAGTTTCAGCCTGAACGGAAAGGTCGTATACAAATAAAACTTAAATATTTGTCAAGTGCTTCACGGATATAAATATTGAAATATTCCTAGTGCCTTATCTTAATCTTAAGAATCTGGTAACCATATTTAAAGAACAATAGTCAACGCATAACATTTTTTTGCTTGGTATATTTAACCACATTAATTGTAGCTCTGCAGGCTGACTACTTAAGTATATAACCACAGCAAAAGCAGCAGTATGTGTAATTTTGCTTCCACAATCTAAGTCTGAACTTTAAAGCTATGATGCAGTTCTTGATTTATATAGCCCTTCAAAAATCAATACCAGGACTACACCTCAGTGTTATATATTTTCTTTTGTTCAAAAGGTCTCATGTTACCTATGATAATTTTGTGGAAGGTGAAAATAATAAAATAATCGGTGCACCTTTCAGACCTGAGTAATTTTAAGCCTAATTTCTGAAATCTGTACAATCACAACTCCTCAGTAGTTCGCAATAAAGAACATTTTGATTTTTTCTGTGGTATCAAATGAGATGGAATTTTGTTTATTCACATGGGCATTCAACCAAAAAAAAAAGTGTTATAGCCTTAAGATGTTCTACCAAAACTAATTAACGCGAAGCTAACAAAACTAATTAACGCTTTTATTTAAAATTTAAACCGTTAAACCAATAGTTTTGTATGCGAAATGGTAAAAAAATAATCTTCGTTAAAATTCGACTTCGCTACAATTCGATCTGAGTGACCTAAAAATTAATTTACCAGAATGTCTTGAATAAAATGGTTCATAATGAAATCGAACGAAGAATCTTAGCATACATAAGTCGATTTATTTGTATATTTAAGATAAGTATCTTGTCTTCTATTTACTATAAAAAATACTGTATATACGGTATATATATACATAACCTTATGATCCTTAAAACGTGTTGCTGATTTTTTATTTAGTATATGCATTTTTTGTTGCTACTGCAACTGTTTCTATTTATGTTGCCGTTTTTATGCTGTTTGCTTATTTTTTATTTATTATGGAAAATTCAATAAAAACGTGATACTTAACTTTAAAGATTCGAAATTTATGTTATTGTTGGTACATACGAATGCACGATGAAAAACTACTTTGAAATTATTATTTTTCTTCGAAAGGTGAACATGTTTTGGTGTACGAGAATATACACCGGGAATATTTGAAATAAAATTCAGACGTTTTCTATAGTAAACAAAGTAAAGTATTAACATAAACGATGATTGTTACTAATATGTGTGGGCTGGGCTCTACTGAATACATGTTTATGTAATAGGCACTGTGCGCTGTGTGGATTGTGGTTTAAAATCAGTGATTTCTCTTTGAAGATTCAATTACAAATGTTTATTGAATCTTTATCGGTAGCTTGATTTTGCTTTAGAATGTGATCGATTATATGGTTGAATACATTCATTATGGTCGTTTGTACTGTTAGTGGTTTTGGCTCGACCGAAGTGACTATAAGAGAACTTCGCTGTACATGGTTTAATACAGGTACACATAACTATTCAATGCTCTTTTGAGGCATATTTTAATGGTTTTTGTGCAGTATTCTCTTCGTATTTTTCTCTCAAATTTGTTTCACCAATTTTACTAAATGAAGAGCACCAAAATTAATATTGAAAATTCGCCATTACATTCTGAGCTAAATGATGATCATTCAGATAGAATGACAAGAGCTAAATGTACTTAGATGGATTGTGGTAAGACGCGCTATCTCATTTTGAAGAAAACCCATTCAGTCTCGTTACTCGTGATAAAGCAATACATACAAAAGTTGTTGACTGGGTTTACTATCGTAAGAGTATACTATCTCGTTAAAAGTACCACCTTGTGATGCTTGCGGATTGTGGTGGTTCATGCATGTACAATTAGAAAATGATTTCGCCTGACATTAATTGTCCGATTGTTGTTTTTATAAATAGTTAAGGTTTTTCTTGAAATGGGCACCAACCATTGGTCGATATTATTTTTTTGTGCTCATCTAGCCGCCTGACCTACTTGTCAACTTATGAATTTGCAACGAAATTCTTCCAGAATCGTTTGACATTTTTACTTTTGCCGTTTTATCGTTCTCACTATCCTCGTTAAGATGGCTTCGTTCGATTTTCCTCAGACAGTCCATAGTTCCATTCATCAGTCCATCTATAAGGCTGACCTATGCTCATTTAATTGATCTCATTTTATTGACAAATGCTAAATGATCGATGATCGAAAGTATCGCAGCCAATAAAAACAACTTTTGCAAAAGTATGCGACTTTGTCCTTAGTATTGAGCGTAGCTTGATTAGAAACAGTAACTTCGTAGTTGCTCCAAAATAGTCTCAAGCCAGTAGACTAATTCGCCGTATGAATTTTCATTACCCAAACACTTTTTTTGACATATATCCATAGTTTTCGCAATGTTTAAGTCTGACTCAAATTCCTTTCTGCGTTCTAGAATGAGAAATACGTTGTTGTCATACAATTTTATGAACCGCAGCTCATCAAGAATCTCTACTTCTTCATCACAAAAGGGCAGATGCAATGTAACCATTGCTCGCTTATGTAATTGTGCTGGTCTGTACCATATCGTAATTCCAATATCGATTAAGTCTAGGACTGCCATGATTATTCCATTTATTGTTTTTTAACTTATACTGTGAAGTATATGAAGTAGTCTGTGCTTGAGTCAACTTTTCGAGATCGGCTGGTCTCTTTTGATATTTATCAAACCAATTATCTTGATACGCCTCGGTTGAGCTCAATCTGTTTAAAGACGTGGCGCGCGTAACTATTACCGTTTAAACTATCAGTTTTGACTGCAACATTTTAACGAACACTTCTACAAGATTATGAAAATTCACCGCACATGACGCTTTAGTATCGTAGTGAAGAACACGGAAAGCGTTATCATCAATTCTTATTTTAAAATTTGTAGAGTAAACGCATGAGCTTGGCCCATTTGTCTAATTGGCGATCATGTTGAGGAAAGAGGTTGTATTACCAAGTCGCCGAATCATGGAAAATAAATCCCGTTTTCTTTCTGCCGAGTGGTACGTCGAATTAGGAATTGATCGTAAGATAGCCAAATGTTCGATGAATTCGTTAATAAAGTATATATGCAGACTCAATTTGTGCTTGAGTTACCTTATGGTGTCCTTGCTGATAAATTTGAAAATTACTGTAAGTGACAGACGCATTATCTTCATTGCCGCATGTATATAATAAATGATATAGTGACACTCCTCGCCAATCAGACCTACGCGCAATTTGCTGGTTGCCATTAAGAACCGTGTCACCCAGACATCTCTGTAAATTTTTGAAATTTACTGAAATATATGGAAGGGAAAGAAAGTTATTTGGCATGCTTGTTAAATATAATACTCTGAGGCACGGTAATCTTTCAGGGAGCAATGCATATATATATATATATATATATATATATATATATATATATATATATATATATATATATATATATATATATATATATATATATATATATATCTTCATTCCAAAGCAGTGTTTGAATTAAAAAGTTAACCACGTTGCAATTGATGTACGTCGTATTAACAGTATGAAGTCTCTTTTCTGTCACTAAGTCAATCTCGGGTAGATGAGCAGATTGTTTCGGATACACAAAACCATTAGATGTTGAAAGTAATGAAATTCTTTATTTTTTCAGCGATGCTAAAACTTCGGGACAGTTTAGTTCTAGAAATTCAACTGAGAGAATAGATATCGAACCGCACGTGGATAATTTTTAAGATCATGTGCGAACCATAGTCGATCGCAATACTGGTTTTTAAACTGCTCGAGATCTTTGATCACATGAAAGGAATTCCCCTTGTAAGGTAAATTATCTGTTGGTACCTCTCCCGTTTGTACCATTCCTCGTCTTTTGATTAAAGACATATTTTGTCGCCTTTATTTCTGGCCTACTCTACTGTCATCGGAGCTGATATGAGTTGTTGTATTTTGAAAATTGATTGTTGATGACCGCCTAAAGAAGGTTGAATCTCTTATTCAAGTTCGTGCTCTCCACTTACACGATCGTTGAGCATTACGCTATGCAGCAGAATTTTGTTCACGTAACTGTGATACTGCTATAATACACCTTTATTATTAATACACCTATATTAATACTTTATTAAAGACCTATTCATATCTGACAATAATCGATTTTGACATTAAAAAAATACCCCCAAACCAATCCTTCTTTCATAACAAGATTGAATAAGAAAATAAATGGATCGTGGGCAACATAATAACAGAAAAGCTTTTAAACACCTTGTAGGTTGTAAACAACCTTTATTCTTGGAATCCTGTTTTAACCGAGATGAACTTAAAAATATTGATGAAGCACTAACAAAATACCCAGATTCCGACTAAATTGTGTGTAATAATACCTTAATATTATGTTGGCCAATCTCAAATTGGTGTACACAAAATTGTTTATCGTTTCGTTACTTTTGATTTGAGTCCTTAAATTTTTTGAATTTTTCATTTATACTTAAAGTAATTTAAAGAACTCATATTCCTCAATCTCATCATTGCTAGATGTAATTTGGCTAGGTAAAAGGTAATTGTCTTATTTAAACAAACCGCCAGGAAGGAATAAAGGAAGCAATGTTTTTTTAAATCTTCACCAAATTCATCCAAAAAACCATTCACTACACAAGAGTAAGTACTCGTCACTCAACCGGTTTTGTAAACTTTGTGTTGGCCAAACTGATCTATTCCACCACAGCATATGTGATTGAAGTTTGACGAGAGATTATCAGCGAGAAGCATAGTTTGCAGGATTATCGAGAATGATAGAATTCGACCTGTACGATTGCCTATGAAGATGCTCCATCGTCTTAGATGTTTAGTTTGCCATTTCAGAAAAATTTGAGAGTATCTGTATTCAAAATTATTCCTAACTTTTTTGTGAGTGCATCTAATTGTTGTATGTGATCCTAAATTTCTTTGTGCTGTGTTTCTTCGTAGCCATCATTCAGGTTACCCAATATTCTTGAATTGTTCGATTACAAATTTCTGAAATTAAAGCCATAGTTAGCTAATGTTTCCGCAATACTTTCCCTTATTTTAATTGCTAAATCTTCAGCATTGGCACCCTTTAATAGATCACCTAGGTATATGTAGTCGGATATCACCTGAAAAGCTAGTGTTGATGTGGTTTTGATTTCTTCAGATGCGAGATCATAAGTCCCCGTTAATAAGTGAAAATGACGGATTGGCTTTGATGGATTGGATTGCCAAACTATTTGCTGGTAATTTGTACCGTTTGGTGAAATGCAGACTTGGCGGTATATCTTTTCTGTATGTCGGTAGACATATTTTATGCTCCTTGGACTGCATAATGATTGCTTATAAGCTCGATTGAACAGATCGACATGTTGCTATACCATCATTGTTACCCATGTGCTTAATTTAGCCGATCCATCGAAAGCCTCTTTCATTTTACTATTTTTGACCACGCCATGATGCGGTAGATAGAATTCCTTATGCATAGTGCTATGGCAGCATGAATTTTGACCATTTGGTTAAGTGCTTTATATCCGTAATTTTTTAAATGGCAGCTTAGTGATGAAGTGACCTATAGAATTTCTTAGGCTATCGGGCTCGTTTAGACTATTTTTAATTTGATCATTTTAAAGAAGATCGAAAAAATATTCAGCACTAATAAGAATATCGATGTTACTCCGTTGATCAAATTGTGTATCTGCTAAATTGAGATTGAAGGGCTGTTTTATGTTTGTGTCCAAATTTTGTGGTGGTGGCAATGCATTAATGGAAATCCAAACGTTTTGCTTTTTCAAACGTAAGCGTTGTGCGCAAGATTTGGTTATAAAACTGGCTTATGTGCCTGAATCTAATACTGCTCTTCGGGGAATTAGTTTTCCATGATTATCGACTGCGTTGGCGATAGCCAAAAATCGGAAAATTCATGATTTATGGTTGGCTGACTGTTCGGCCCAGAGAACTCTTGATTTATCATCTACCTTTTGTAGTAAAAAGTAAATAAGCATTTCACAAAGTGCATACAATTCGTTAATCACCTCATCAGAAGTGCCCTTGATTAGCTTAAAATTTGCGGCGGTAGAGTGATGGAAAGTTGGCTACTCGACAAACGTCTGAATTAATTTTGTTATTATGTTTTTTTTTGTGATCCTACCTACACTTAAATTTATTTAAAGCTCCTATATAAGTACTTTCTGTCACAGTAATATGGTCGCCTCTTCTCGAAGAAGGCTTTTCAAATATTGTAATTTTTGTATCTAGCTGAGGTTTAGTGACTCATGTAATAAACATATCGTAGAACGATTACCATTCGGAGTACTCTCTCGAGAAGGAAGGATTTTGAATTGTTGGGAACTTTACTTGTGAGTTCTAGGCATTTTGAGTTGTTTTATGAGCCGAGTTGAGATCGAAACCAAATGTTTAAAGTTACTTGTGGCTTCATAATATTTTTTCTAATAAAAAATCTTCATTTGAATTTTCAGTGAAAATTCGAAGTTAAAATTCGGTGAATTCTTTCGACAATTAGTCAATGAGCTGTAACCGCGTTGTTAGGGATATTGGTTAGTTGAGTCTTGGCAATGACTTGTTATTTTGGCGCGCTGTAAGAACTTGCTAAGATGGTAACATTTATGTAATGAACAATCAACACAAATGTGTTGGGGCCAGTTGTCTTAGCTTTCAACAATTCTCGTTAACAAACTTGATTTAATCAATATTTAGGTAAGTGTAACCTTTTACGTAACGTATCATGTAAATCGATTACCATTTTTCGTTCCCGAACTACATGTAAATTTTGCAGTTAGCTCTACAAATGTGTCAGTTGGCTTTCTTATGTAAAGTACCACTTTTATTTCGGAGAAACTAAAATATACTTCCACATTTGGATAGTCCTTACACGAAAGGGATAAAAAGAATATCCCTCACAAAAACCATACGTCAAAATTCAAAATACTTAAAATCCATCTTTTGGATCGATGAACTTTGCTCAATCACATGCTAAATATTCAACTGATCATACTGTTATATGCATTTCCACAAAACTTTTTTCTATATCGTTAACCAAGTTTTCCTGTTTTACTACCACCATAATATTATTTATGTTTTTTAATAATAATAAACTATCTATATATGCATGTACATATTCTGAATAATAGCACTAAAAAAATCGATAATTAAAATTAATTTTCTCCTCTTTCAATCGAGAGAGTCGCTTATTTTTTAATTAAATTGTAATATGTTGAAAACAAATTTTTTTCTGCTGTATAGCTTCCGCCATTGTTCTCTCTATTGTGTTTCCGCGTGTATCTTTTGCTAACAAAGCTCGAGCCATAATAAAAAAAATTAAAGTTTAATTAATTTTTTAATTATCATTTGTGAGAGATATACAGGGAGATGCTAATATAACTTATTGAAATGTTTTATTTGTTTTTTTTTCTGGAATTGATGCAATAGCGAATATCGCAGCGAATATCGGTAGAACCGGTAACTTGTTAATGACGGATGAGCAATAATGACGAAGAATTCAAATAACTAATCAAGAAAAAAGTTTAAAAAGTTCAACGATATTCCAGGTTTCTAAACAAATAAATTTTTTTGTGATTTTTTACTAGTACACCACGACCAAATTTGTCCAATAGCTGAAATCTAGCGGTACGGAAAAGGACGGTAAAAAACTAAGTACGATCGATATCTATGACCTTTAGTCTTCGATTTCAGTCATCAGCTTGAGTGATCAATGATTTTCTAGATATTATACTTTATGAAAATTGCGAAACATCATTGCGCTGAATTTTATAAGACTTTTGAATGTTTTGAAAATGTTAAAACAAATTTTGTCTGATTAACAGTTATTTTATTTAATTTTCATGCAAAATTATTATTATTTTTTTTTTTATCTGGAAATTCATTTACATTTTGAAGTTTTGTGTGTATCGAGTGTAATTTTTGGTCATTTCCCTTAACTCGCCAAACTCATCTCAATTAGATTTTCTTCTAATAACAGTAACGCATTTTAACTATTTAATGATTATTTCGTTTAATTTTAGTGCTAAATAATTTTTTTGAATCTGAAATTTATGCATATTTTAGAATTTGGTTTAGATTATATTGATAGTGTTGGTGGGTCATTTTGTTGTTATTTAATTGATTAACTCGCCAACTTTATATAGTAATAGGATTTCCTTTGAATTAAATTGATGTATATTAGTATTTTGTCAAGAAATGGAGCTATTTAACGGTTATTTCATTCGTTATAAATTTTTGTTTTTTGCATTGATCTTCTTGAGATTTTCGATTTTACTCTGTTTGGTTAGATATTTATCAAGCAAACTTTCGAAGAAGTACAGTTATATTAAAAGACAACGCCTTTTTCATTATAAATTATTACGATATTCTTCTGTAAGGCTGGTTTGATTGGGTATTCCTACGGTGTACTGACTTTTCTAACGACTAAAACTATTGCATCCAGATTAATGCTCTGGTTTGAAAAAATATCGACCAGCATTGGTACTAGAATTACTTTTATATAACAAAAAAATGTATACGTTTTACTCAAGAACGATTTAAACATTAAATTCGATAAAATCTCGTTATCATGTGTTAATATCGGAAAAGCATAAAGAAAATTTACGACCAATTCATGCATATTATTAGATGTTATTTTTATGATTGTGACATTAAAGTGATAATAAATTTAAATCAGATGCCAACTAATATATTTATTCAAAATCTGAATTTATTTAACATAATCTTTAATGTTCATCTGTACATTTATATGTGTACATATAAAATTATTTGTTGTTGTTGCAAAACTAGATCGATAAAGATAATTATCGTTATTATCATAATTATTGTTATTATCAGTAACCCAACCCTATCGGCATTATAATAGAAAATATTAAGAAGTTGCTCTTCCTCTGGTATTTTTAGGCATCGAAATAATGTTTGGCCTTTGAAAAAATTAGTTTAAATATTTAGCAAAATATTTTGACCTTATAGTGGCAATAATATGGGCACCAATAACCAGCGACAAACTTGATTTTTTTTTCAATTATTTGTGTTCTATAGGCTTGCTTGAAATTAAATATTGTTCTATGTACTTCAAGCCGCTTTCACAGAAAAATTTTGCAGAATTTTTCAGTAATATTTCTTCGGCAAAACATGACGGAATTAAATTTTGTTTACCTTTTTTTAGTAATTTTTTAGTAATAAATAATAAAATTCAATTTTAGGTTGGTATACACTTTCGGAATTTACTAAAAAAGATAAACAATATTTAATTCCGTCATGTTTTGCCGAAGAAATATTACTGAAAAAATTCTGCAGAATTTTTTTATGAAAGCGGCATCAAAGTACGTTCCGTGGTATTTATAGGAAAAATTTTCCATGGGATTGATCGGCTATAGGTTTTTAATATTATAGCAGCAGTTATTTAAAAAAATCAAAACTGTTGATTAAACTTTCGAAACCTTTCGTAAAAACTTCTGAACAGTTAGCAGAAATAAAAGGAGGCTAATGCACTGTACGGTGGTATACGGTTGTATTTTTTCGATAACAAATTATTCGGTTTTTGAAAATATATCCACTGATTGTCGATGTAATTTTATAACTCTCTAAATAGTGTTAGTAGAAAAAATGTATTATAACTGTACTAATCCATCTTTACTAATCCATCTTTACCTGGACTCAACTCAATCAGACGCCCCATTACCCATGTGGTTGGTGGATCTTCTGCATCCATGATTACTACGAAGTTGGGAGTTTTGTTTGCTGCAGCGAGAGCAAATATACATAGTACCATTTTTGCCAAAAGTGTTGGGTTATTTATTGGATATGCTGCTATCGGGTTCATATGTTTTCTTTTGTATTTGACAGGTTTGGCTCAAGTAACAATTGATCGCAATACAAATAAAAACTGACCCGAAATTAGATGATCTAGACCTGCTGATGAACTTACAAAGCGATTGAGAATTGATACAAGCCTCGATCTCAGTCAGCTGTATCATAATCTTTTTATAAGTTAGCCGTGCCTCGCCTATCACTTTTTCCAAGTGATACTTGGTGGATTTTACGTCTACTTCCCATAAACTCCCAAAATTGGAAGCAATTGGTTGACTTAAATGCTATTTTCTTTATGTGAATAAAGTTTTTTTGGCTCAAAAAAATCGTTCACCAGCTCCAAATAAACAACCTTGGTTGCCATTGATATGAAAAGTTCCAAAAATGACTTGATAATGTTGGCTTCTTGCAATGGATGCCATTATGAAAAGAGGCCTCGCATAATCCACATCGGGATAAAGAAAGGACTACTTATAGTTGACCTAAAAGTGCTTTTTGTAATTTTGCCGGTAAACTTACACACTTGACGCACCATTCAAAAAGAAATTGAACGACATTTTTACTTCGAAAAATGAGATAACATTGTCTTAATGTTTATAATTAAATTAATTGGCCTGCATATCCCTGTCAAAGGTGCTCTTCTCTAGTGATCAATATTGTTATAACATGCCACGATTGTCGTATAAATAAAGAACATCTGGATTGAAAATTTGATCTCCTACTTATAATGAACCCAATTTGACTACACAGTGAAAAAGAGAGGTTAGCCATGATTTTTTACTAAAATGCAAAACATTTTTATGCAAAACATTTTTAAGCAAAACATGTCAGCTGCATCCGTCTAATCAAAATATTGAACCCACCGCATTATGCCTCAATGAACTGATGTGAAGATTGTAACCCATCGGCTAGTCTCGTCGACAAATTACTGTGACACATTATTATTATTCTGGTAACTATTAATAGTTATAACTATTAACAGTTATAACTATTCTGGCAACGTACAATATTTTTGTGAAAGTGGAACACGATTCGATAAAGCGGTAAAGCCAGTATTTGCTATCGTTCTTATCATAAAATGAAGTGAACCATCTCATTTTCTGCAGTATAAAAGATACGATATTTCTTATCATACGTTTACCAATTACCACGTTCTAGGGCCTGATTATAATCACTATAGTACAGTTGTGGAATTCGTCTATATATAGTATGTATTTGATAGTTAGTTTATCTTTCGGCATGCTTAAGACTGATACAATTAATTTAGTAAGTTTTTTTTGGCATTTATTTTGGTAAAAGTTAATTCCAGTCACAACCGCAAGTAGCTACAATTTCCGGAACAATATTTTTATTTTTATTGTTGCTGGCAATAACCATTTGATTGAGTCAACATTTTTTGATGATTCAGCTAACATAATATCGTGCTTGCTTAATTCTTGTTTTTGTAATTTTACCTTAAATTTAAACATATCGTCACTTAAAGAATAGCTTATCCCTAGTATTGATATACTCTGTGATCGAAGTTTAAATTTAGAAGTTTCTTCTGGGTATAAATAATGACTTGCGTGAGTTTGCGAACAGTTCGAGGCCAGTTTTCGAAGATTTAATTCACCTTTGCTAATTAAACTAATTAAATCTTTGACCAATAATTTAGCTTTTTCTAAACAGTTAGCTCCCGTTATAAGATCACCTATGTAAAAAACGTTTTACCGTGTTAAAATGACCGCCTTTCGATATTCAATTTTATAATCTAGGCAAAGTTGTTTTACGTTTTTCTCGTCAAAACGAAGCAGACGTAATTCCATATGTGATAATCTTTAATTTGGAGAACTGTAGTTCTTTCTTCCTGTGTTTTTTTCTCCAGAAGATTTTTTGATATTCACAATCTACCCAGGTTTGCCTAAAAATGTTTTCTATGTTGATTGTGAAAACTTATTAGTGGAGTCCGAATCTGAGAAGCAATTCTAAACAAGATTGCACTATGGGTCCTACTGTCAAATTCTATTTCAAGAAACAGCCGATCGAACTCTTGGCTGATCTATCATAAAAACATGATATATCTATCTTTCAAACGCTTATTCTTTTAGCACTTCATTCTTGGTACGATATAATAATATTACCCATTCACGGCTTCTATAGCATATTCCATATTCGTAAAAATATCCACTGAGAAACGAGCACAACCACCAGATGGAGGTATTTGAAACTTTGGTTATAAGTGTTGCCCCGGTAACAAAACGTATCGTTAAGACATTATTTGTAAATGGTAAAAGTGGCCAGTAATTAAGGTTAGAAAACCCATCAGACATATAGTTATAGGCAACCCAATGTTTTCTTAGTATACAATTTTAAAGAGGTTCTTAAAATAGTGACAAATTCGAAACCTTTTTTGGGACATTCTGATTATAATAATATTTTTGCCATTATAAATTAATGCAATGGTTTAATATCCAAATTATTTAAAGTTAGAAATTTATGAATAACGTTTATGATAGCAAATTTTGCTAAATCCGTATATAAAGCAATATTGCAAGTAGTTTTTAGGCTGATCAAGTAAAAAAGGCTGGACCAAGGAAAATGTTGATAATGGGCACAATCTGTAAGTTCACATAATTTGTTATCCCACAAACGTTTATTGGAGTTAATATAACTTTGAAATACTTCGAAACAAATATCAAAGGACTGGCTAGATCAAGTACCGACAATTAAATTATCAGAAAACCTTCAAAATATTGGAACTATACGAAGAAACTAATAAAATTTTGAGGAAATGGTTTTTCAAAGAAATAATTTGGTGACCTTGAAATCACGTCCTCAACGGTTTTAATGATCAAATTGTCACGATTGTACCCTGAAATTGGATAACTAAATTCTACAAGAGCATTGAAAAAATAAACTTTAGATCATTGCCAAAGAATGACTTTTTTATTTTCATTTTAACAGTTCACGATATTTGTTGGTACTGTAATGTAAGTTTTTAATACTGTAACATACTAGATGCGTGCTTCCAAAATCAAAAATCATGGAATAAGTCCATTTTTGCAAAGAATTAAATCTTAACCAGTAGACATAGGGTATACAAATCACAATTGCCAACGGCCAGACGCGGTTTTATATTCCCGTTCACATACCTATTATAAGGAGCCGGATAGAATACTAAGTTTTTACATTTTTACAAAGATAGAGTTTCGAGGACAGGGCGTCTCCTTGGAAGAGCTAACTAAAAAAAAGGTTGAAGCTAATTTTCTACTTTAACCCTATATTTGTATTGCATTAATGTCATTTTACATATTAAATTACACATTTTTAAGGAGATGTAATTTTGATTTATAAAATAAAGGAAACGAGGGTGACAAATGAGACCAAACAAACATTTTTATGATAGAATAATGAGCTGAATCTCAGCACACTATTCCATACTGAATATAGGACTGTAAACCATCGATTGATAGTACATTTTAGTGCTTCAAATTGTGGACAAAAACTACGAAGTTGATATAATTTTCTAACCGAAATTAACACTTCTTTATTAATATTATGAGCGTGCGTTTTCCAACAACAACTGCTGCTAATATTTAAACCAAGATATTTGAAAATGTGCGTTTAATCAATTTTGACACAGTTATGACCGTAGCAAATAAGTTTGTTACAGGGTGCGCTGTAGAAGATAAAGTTATTTATAATAATAATCGGCTATTTATTCTAAGGCTAGTTATTCATAAAAGTCATTCTCGCAGTATTTTTTAAACAGAAAGGATGTTTTCCTCTCCAAGTAACTCGGAACAGAATGTACAATGGTTGTATCATCCACAAAAGTTATCAAATTTTCACGTAGACCTATCGAAAAAAAATGAGTTTGCAAATATGTGAAATAGTAGCTGACCCAACATTGAACCCTGGAGAACGACTGAGTTTAACACACCTTCGAAGCAAAATGAGCCATTAATTTTCCCTCTTTGATCCATAGTCATCAAAGAACTGTGAAACCATTGTAAAACGATTCAGTAGAACGCCCAGGCATTCATCCAAACTGACTAAAGCTTAACAATTTTGATTTTTCCAGATAAGTAATTATTCGCTTTTTGACAATCAGTTCGAAGGTTTTAGATATACTCGACGGGGCATATCAGACATGTGATGAAAATATGTGATAGAACTGTACAAATATAGTTGATTTTGATTTTAGTTGACACACATTTGTTTTCTCAACTGGGAAAAATAGCAACAAAAGATAAATAAAATACCACCCAAAATTAACCAGACCCCGCTAAAACATCAGGCTCGTTTGGTATAGTAGAGTATCGTTTGGAACTTGTTGCTTTCCATGAAAATTAATGGCAAAAAAGTGGTGATCATGTTTCCCAAGGCTACGTTGTTTTATGGTGAAGGTGGCCACTGCAATCTTTGTGTTGAATTAATTCTTAGGTTTTCTTGGGTGAAAAACGATGTTTTGATTGTCCAAACAGTCGAAAATCGAATGTATAAGTTACGTTTACGCATGCGACGAGCTAACTTGTCTATCATTTATACTCACGGATGTTATACCTAAGGCACAGATAAAAACTCATTTTACAACAATTTGGATGATCTAAACAAAATCCACACTCTATAGTAATGTAAGATGTGACATCATATCGGTTGGCTACTGCAAAACTATAATGGCCATTTTCGTTCAAGCTAGTAATCACAGGTAAATGAACCGTACATTTTAACTGTGAAGATCTGATAACCGGAGATGAGTTAAAATAGCAGGTGGTTTATTTTATAACAATTTCTATATGAATACTCCACCCTTTAAATGTGATAATGTTTGAAAACGCAATTCTTCCAAAAGTTGTTCATTCAAATTTCCTCACATCGTTTACCTCTCACCCGTTACATTCAAAATTTTCAAAAGTAATATAGTACATTAAAGTTTTGCAGTCAGCAAGTACATTTTCTGATTTGTATAAATTGTTATTCAGTACAAAAAAAAAAAAAAAAAAAAAAAAAAAACAAACCGAAATCTCTGGAGTAGTTGTGTTGTTTCTCATATATACAATTTTACAATACCGTACAGTAGTTGAAATAGAATTTAAGTATGGAAATAAACTTTTAACTAAGTTTTCCAATATAAATGTTTTGCCTTTTTATTTTTTTTTTGCTGTGTTACAGTTACGTCTACGTTTTGTAGTTTTACAAGTTGGATGCATAAATGTTAACAAGAATAAAATTAAATTAAGTATCTTCATTTGTGCAAGAGAATGTAATTTGTGGAAGAGTTGGATTCATTTATAGTTAAACGACATTTTGATGAAAAACTAAACGAAAGTTTTGTAAAATGTTTTCAAGAAAAGGGGAAGTTAAATTGAATTTGTGCAAGTATGGCAAGTAAATCTGCTTTCTCGGATATGCAACTAGAATTAAGTCAGGTCAATTGCCCTAAATTAACGTCTATTGTAGGGGAGGGGGGGGGGAAGAGGTTGAGCTAAAAATGACCTTATATTATATGAGCTTTTAATATTGAAAAGGCATACTCTTTCGTGATTTCCGACTTCGTGATCTATAATAGAAGCGTATTCGTCATTGATAATAGCCTAAGTAATGTTTTCACATCAGGGCAGAACCTGTATATACAAACGTTTGTATCAAATAAGCAAAAAATGACATAAAATTCATCTTAATTGAAATTCAATCCCAAACCAAGCCACTTCACTAAAATTACATAGGTTGCAAACCGGTAGTACAGCTCAATTGTTCAGTACAGCGGAATTTCATGACAAACGGGTCATGGAGTATTTTTATTGTGCTGTAAATTTTTAGATTCAGGATCTTATGCATCATTTATTACCGAGAACCATATACAGGTAGATATCATTAGCCCAGCAATAAACTAATATTTTAATTATTGGTGTAGAAGATTGTGGGAAACTAAACGTCGTAGCGACTTATAATGAAAATAGCATTTTGAAATTTTCTACATATTAAGATCTGCCTTGATCAAGATCTATATAAACGAAGAATTAACCTCAAGAATTAACCAACCTAAGATAATATCATTTTATTAATATCTTGCGGCCGAAAAAAAGGGTATCAAGAAGCTCATAGGAAATAGGAAATTAACTTAAAAACACGTCGAATCGATATCACGTCTGATAGTCGAATCGCATTTACATAAGAAACAGCAAGAACTAAAATTAAAATTAAAAAAATAGACTAACTTACTATTCCTAGATGGCTAGTTACAGAACATACAAGATTGGAACTGATCGGGCTCTTCGATTCATTGAAATATGCATTCTGCAGTCGTCTAATCCAGAGTCGAAATCAAACTCCTATTAACCAGATTTACCAGATTTAGACTTTATAAAATTAAATCCTGGAAGAGCTATCACGCTAAATACTCTAAATGTCCCAAATAGTCGAGAAAAATTGCCCTGTTGTTGCAATATGCCCACTAAGCATCTAAATATCGAACAGATCGTAGCGAAAATACCCATACGCCGCACAGTCCTTGATGGTATTTACATTATGAACAAATATTTTATGATCAACTGCCAAAATATTGGTCCACAATACTATTTCATTGAATTTACCCGATATCGCCCTAAAAAATCGACTTACCACCTGCACGATTCAACATGAAATATGTAGCCAATCAGATAAGAGTTGATTATACTGGTCCCATTTGGCAACGTTCGAAGGAAGGAAGAAGAAACAATGTAAAAAGCTCGTCGATGGCCACTTGGCGAGGTACTAAATAATAGATAACTTAGGTAATAGATGTTAAATCTGCACTGGTGCAGATAATTATTTTTGGTGTAACTACCACCATATACAAATTATCAAACATCTTAAAAGTGTCAGATCATTATTTTCACTACAAAACATATTTAACAAATTGTGAGTAATTTATCAAGCAACCATCCAACAATTCCATCGGGAAAATAGTTCTACTTAACTGTATCTCAACAGAAGTATCGCGCTATAATATCGTTTTAAGGCGATTAAAATATCGATATATTATTATATTCATATAGCGGAACTAAGACACACTGAACCGTTTAAAATTAATCGACTTTATTTATATTATATACGAACCAAAAATTGGCTCAATCAAATTCTTTAATAAATCAATCAATCAATCTTTGTTATCTCAATCAAAATTAAATTAACCATTAAATTGATTTTCATTTTCTTTTTGTGTAAAATGACGCGCGAGAGTTTGGAAAATATACACAAAAAAAAACACTCCCAAAAGTATTATTTATTCTCGTACTCAAATAATTTTTTTTTCGTTTTCATCATCTTTATTTTTCTCGATTGGATTTGCACGGCGGTATGTTTCCGTTTGTCATCATCATCATCGTTGTTTTTGAACCATCGATGTTTTGAGCTTTTTCCGATTATTTTTGCACAGCTTTTAATTTTGTTGTTGTTTAGATCGTATATTTGCAAAATCCGCTTAATTTACAACCGAAATGAAATAAAATGAGAACGCATAAATACAAACACACACCCACGCACACCTACAATATATTTTCGTAAGAAAATGTTTTTCCACTTTACGTATTAGGAGTATAAAAAAAAAATAATGGAAAACAACACGAAAAATGTTGGGGTGGCGCAGTTTTAAATTTCAAATATCAAATTTTATGTTATGTGCACTCGATTCGGTTTCGTTCCATTTCTGTCACATTTTTTTTCCATTTTATATTATTGCCGCATTGATGATGGCTAATCACTTTGTTGTCTTGAATGTTATTTTATTGTATTTTAATGGAAATTTAATGGGATTTTTATTTGCGATTTTTCACATTTTCTTCGATACCTAATCATAATATTTCAATGGTTATATTTTGTCATTTCTTTCGTTAGTAAGCAATCAATTGGAAAAGGTGCGCAATCAATAAAATTTCGCAATGTTGATACTGCGGTATCATAATCAAACTTCAAAATGTGGGTATTGTCGTGTACACAGCCATGTACAGTAAATACGCAAAACATGCAGCTTTTAGATCCTTTCATTGACTGCATTGATTACTTCCATTCTGGTTAGATAGGTTGTACTTATTCTGGTGTCTTTTGGCCTGCTAAGATTGTTCATATACCGACAAAAGTGCGCCACAGTTCATTTAAGCCTTCCGGAAGATGAATATTGTGACAGTAAGATTTTAAAACCAATAATTTGTGTGCTGAAGAGTTCTTGTAAATCTAAACAGGTTGCTGATTTCTTCGTATTTACACCCATACTCAGATTGCTGAACAGGCCAACGGTCAGCTGGGTGGGTGATCCAATTTGGTCTATACCACCTTCATTAGTGCGATTTGAGATTTGAGATCAAACGGCAACAAAACCTCGCGATGCACAGTCAGCTGAATTTTTACGCAATAGAACATATGTCCTAGATGTTGACGTCACCACGATTTCAGCATTTCAGCAGTGCGATTTTTGACCAACGAGCTCCCAATGCCTGAACTGACTTCCAAGTGAATCTAAAAGTATTTGAGAGTCTGTTTAACTGAATACACTTGATCAATTTATATTTGTGTTTTCTGTTGTCCTTAGTGTAGAAGATTGGATAATAGGACAGCTTCCAATTGCTCTAGTCGTAGTTTGCTTCGTTTGCTGTGATTAATCTGCAACTGACTTCATCGGATGTTGACTCAATTAAAAAAAAACATCTGCCCGTTATTGGTCTGTTGACTGACATCTCACAGAAGCCGTGAATTTGGATGTTGCATGTATTGGAAGTGGAAGATATAAATCGTTAAGTACGAATTTGGTTAACAGTTTTCAATTCTTCAAAAATCTTTTTCGATTCCTTGGTTCAATGTTCAGATAGTGGATCATCCCACACTATATTAGCTGCCCACAATTGTTGAATGAAAATTTTTGATAAGATGACGATGGAAGCTAACCAGCCAAGTAGGTAAAACAATTACCTGACTTGAGACAATATTGTTCTTTTGGTTAACACTCTCTCAATGTGTAGATCTGAACAAAATAGAAACTCATTGGATACTGGCTCTCATAGGATATCTAGTAGTTTTACTGATTGACTTAACTCTTCGATACTGCTTACAATTTGCTTGGGTTTGTCCGTTTTGTCACCACTGGGCAATGTTTCCAATAGTGATGTTATATTCAATGAGCATTTTCGAAGGATAAAACCGTGATTCTTTAGTAAACAAGCGATCACCCTTGAGTTTCATTGCTTCTTGTAAACTGCCTGCCTTTCTTTTTTATTTGTTTCAAAGTTCTAGCAACCAGAAATGGGGCTGATGCTAAACCGTAGATTACGGTTTGTAACCGATAATGGCAAATTGGTTCAAACGGGCTTGTAAGCTATTCTATTTTGTGATACTTTACATATTCTGTAGTTATCTGTACTTGGCGTTTCATTTTCTCAACATCTGCTGAGAAAACGTTAACGTGCTCTCTAAACCTCAGTTGTATAGTATAAAAATTTGATATTGAGTTTTGGCACAAACTGCGAGACAATCGTTTAGTTAATATCCTGAAGACGTCTTTACCGAGCCATCAAAGACCACTCTCAGTTTTTTGGAAGTACTGGAATGTCACAGCATGCTTTGATGTGGCAAATAAAAACCTGGCTCATTTATTTAGTTCGATGAGATCTCCTGCATGTGGCTGAATTCAAGATATTCATACATGAACCTGCAATAGAATTTCATGAATTCGGGTTCACGGATGAATTGACGTTCTATGGAACTTTTCAATAGTAATGATCATTGAGTCTCGTAGACAATCTGGAGATATTTGAAACGGTAAATTTACTATGAATTGACTGTATTTTGTTTGTTCTATTATATCAATAAATTTCTATTTACACAGTTGCTCTTCTGGTGATACCAAGTTGATGTTGGATGAATCAGATTAAATCTCCCAAAACCTTCTTAACGTCTGAGTAATGTCGCCGAATGATTAATTATCACGGGACACTATCATTGAAATGGCATCTCCTCTACTGATACTTCGATTTTTCAAGAAGCGACTTACCCATACACGGTTTTTGAAGCCTAAGTCCAGTATTACTGCATTTAGTTTTTTCAACTTTAAGGATTTCGATAACAAAGTAATATATTAATATATCGATATATTAATAAATCAAGGATATCGAAACGGTGAAAATTGGGATCAACAAGCTTGATTCCGTTGAAATTTTCAATATTGAAGTTCTCGTGATAGTGGTATGGTAATTTTATGGTAATATTTGGCAGTACTAATACTTCAATTAAGAACTATGACCCCCTGTTGGAGTGCAAAATTCATGGGCCGAACCATCGTCCATTTCAGTACCGGCTGGCTGGAGCAATGCAATGTGCAGATGGATTTAAAAGCGAACCTGTATTCATGCGTCCTCGATTTGGCTGATGACGGCGTAAGGTAGGACGTTAAAAATTAACCGCGAAAGAGTTAGAAGAACGGCCCCAGATAAGATTGCAGGGTTCAAACACAACACAAAACAAAACAAAATAAACTCATTTCTTCTTTCGCGGTAAATTTGTTTGCAAATTAAGGTCTGCTGACCAACTTTTACCATTTGAACAATATTTCGAACATGATATCATGTCAAGTAATATTGTGGCATTTTATCCGATTTTATGGGGCTCTTCACATTTGGGCGTCTTATGTAAAGCGGATGTGAAATTAGTAAAAGGATTAAAAACTATGTTCCAGACATTCAAAAATATGTTTTGCAATTCTGTAAATTATTTACATATTCACAAAACATTAGCTTTAAACTTGAAAGATACACAAAACATATTAAGGGTAGGTAAGAAGCCCGAATTGTTCGCGAAAACCTTATTATTTTTAAAATTATGCAATGCTTATTCATATCATAGAACAAACCGTATGTTGCCCGTTGTTTTGTATTTTTTTTTTGTACTATAATAGAATAATGTACCATACCCAAATCATGTCTAGAAGCCAAAAGTAATTTTTAGTAGAAAATCATCTACTCGACTAGATAAAAAATACTTTTCCTTACGGGTCAAAAGCTCAAAAAAATTATTTTCCGTTTTTTTTTTGTTTTTTTTGCAAATGAAATGAGTTGAAAATAATGTAAAACTTATAGTTTTAATTTTAAATTTCAATTTTCACAAATTTTTTATTCATTTCCCTCAGAGTTGTAGAAAAAATAAAATAAAATAAAATTTCAAATCCAAAGTCTAAAACTACAACATAAAAGTTTTTTTTTTCGTATAATAAGCTTTCACTAGAATGTTTTTTTGCTCTCGCCCGGTCTAGTCGAGGATGATAAAAATAAAAATTTCATCGGATAGTCAAAATGCAATAACTTTTCTTTAGATTTTTGTTTTTGTTAATTATATGGAAATTATTTTTTTCCTCACATATTTCACCAAGCTTCTTCCACGCTATATGCATTTATATTTATGTGAATGTGTGTGTAGTACAAAAATAAAAAATTAATATAATTAATTAAAATAAATTAAAGGAACATTAAAAAATTCAAATGAAAACTTACCATTCGTAGGTTTTGTAGAAGTTTTATTTATTTATAATCTGCATTGTGTAAATTCAATGGTCACGTCCATACATTTTTTAATTTTCATCTTTCGTGGATGGATTTAGGAAGATATATTCAATTGCCAAGATAAAAAGATTAATCTCGAACGATTAAAGTTCCAAGTTCCAAGTTCCAAGTACCAAGTCCCAAGTTCGAAGTTCCAAGTTCCAAGTTCCAAGTTCCAAGTTCCAAGTTACAAGTTCCAAGTTCCAAGTTCCAAGTTCCAAGTTCCAAGTTCCAAGTTCCAAGTTCCAAGTTCCAAGTTCCAAGTTCCAAGTTCCAAGTTCCAAGTTCCAAATTCCAAGTTCCAAGTTCCAAGTTCCAAGTTCCAAGTTCCAAGTTCCAAGTTCCAAGTTCCAAGTTCCAAGTTCCAAGTTCCAAGTTCCAAGTTCCAAGTTCCAAGTTCCAAGTTCCAAGTTCCAAGTTCCAAGTTCCAAGTTCCAAGTTTCAAATTCCAAGTTCCAAGTTCTAAGTTCCAAGTTCCATGTTCCAAGTTCCAAGTTTCAATAAAATAATTACAAATTACAAATTACAAATTACAAATTAAAAATTACAAATTACAAATTACAAATTACAAATTACAAATTACAAATTACAAATTACAAATTACAAATTACAAATTACAAATTACAAATTACAAATTACAAATTACCAATTACAAATTACAAATTACAAATTATAAACTTTTCAATGTACCACAAATGGAAGATTATATGTTTCGCTGCCATTTCGCTCCATTAAAGTATTAGGAGAACTGTAAAGCATTAGGTGGTTCAAAATGTATGGCCGATCTACAGCTCTGACAAATTGTTCGAATTGTAAATTCAATTCCAGCGTGTTGCTTGCAGCCAGATTAAACTATTTACTGGATTCTAATGCAATATTTTAATTTTTAAAACAATTTATGCGGTTCATGGCTTCTTGAACACCAGTTTCAGGTAATCCTGATACATTTTGTTGAACATTTTGCTGAACATATTGTAGCCTGATGGTTTTTAAGCTATATTATTATATTATTATATTATTATATTATTATATTATTATATTATTATATTATTATATTATTATATTATTATATTATTATATTATTATATTATTATATTATTATATTATTATATTATTATATTATTATATTATTATATTATTATATTATTATATTATTATATTATTATATTATTATATTATTATATTATTATATTATTATATTATTATATTATTATATTATTATATTATTATATTATTATATTATTATATTATTATATTATTATATTATTATATTATTATATTATTATATTATTATATTATTATATTATTATATTATTATATTATTATATTATTATATTATTATATTATTATATTATTATATTATTATATTATTATATTATTATATTATTATATTATTATATTATTATATTATTATATTATTATATTATTATATTATTATATTATTATATTATTATATTATTATATTATTATATTATTATATTATTATATTATTATATTATTATATTATTATATTATTATATTATTATATTATTATATTATTATATTATTATATTATTATATTATTATATTATTATATTATTATATTATTATATTATTATATTATTATATTATTATATTATTATATTATTATATTATTATATTATTATATTATTATATTATTATATTATTATATTATTATATTATTATATTATTATATTATTATATTATTATATTATTATATTATTATATTATTATATTATTATATTATTATATTATTATATTATTATATTATTATATTATTATATTATTATATTATTATATTATTATATTATTATATTATTATATTATTATATTATTATATTATTATATTATTATATTATTATATTATTATATTATTATATTATTATATTATTATATTATTATATTATTATATTATTATATTATTATATTATTATATTATTATATTATTATATTATTATATTATTATATTATTATATTATTATATTATTATATTATTATATTATTATATTATTATATTATTATATTATTATATTATTATATTATTATATTATTATATTATTATATTATTATATTATTATATTATTATATTATTATATTATTATATTATTATATTATTATATTATTATATTATTATATTATTATATTATTATATTATTATATTATTATATTATTATATTATTATATTATTATATTATTATATTATTATATTATTATATTATTATATTATTATATTATTATATTATTATATTATTATATTATTATATTATTATATTATTATATTATTATATTATTATATTATTATATTATTATATTATTATATTATTATATTATTATATTATTATATTATTATATTATTATATTATTATATTATTATATTATTATATTATTATATTATTATATTATTATATTATTATATTATTATATTATTATATTATTATATTATTATATTATTATATTATTATATTATTATATTATTATATTATTATATTATTATATTATTATATTATTATATTATTATATTATTATATTATTATATTATTATATTATTATATTATTATATTATTATATTATTATATTATTATATTATTATATTATTATATTATTATATTATTATATTATTATATTATTATATTATTATATTATTATATTATTATATTATTATATTATTATATTATTATATTATTATATTATTATATTATTATATTATTATATTATTATATTATTATATTATTATATTATTATATTATTATATTATTATATTATTATATTATTATATTATTATATTATTATATTATTATATTATTATATTATTATATTATTATATTATTATATTATTATATTATTATATTATTATATTATTATATTATTATATTATTATATTATTATATTATTATATTATTATATTATTATATTATTATATTATTATATTATTATATTATTATATTATTATATTATTATATTATTATATTATTATATTATTATATTATTATATTATTATATTATTATATTATTATATTATTATATTATTATATTATTATATTATTATATTATTATATTATTATATTATTATATTATTATATTATTATATTATTATATTATTATATTATTATATTATTATATTATTATATTATTATATTATTATATTATTATATTATTATATTATTATATTATTATATTATTATATTATTATATTATTATATTATTATATTATTATATTATTATATTATTATATTATTATATTATTATATTATTATATTATTATATTATTATATTATTATATTATTATATTATTATATTATTATATTATTATATTATTATATTATTATATTATTATATTATTATATTATTATATTATTATATTATTATATTATTATATTATTATATTATTATATTATTATATTATTATATTATTATATTATTATATTATTATATTATTATATTATTATATTATTATATTATTATATTATTATATTATTATATTATTATATTATTATATTATTATATTATTATATTATTATATTATTATATTATTATATTATTATATTATTATATTATTATATTATTATATTATTATATTATTATATTATTATATTATTATATTATTATATTATTATATTATTATATTATTATATTATTATATTATTATATTATTATATTATTATATTATTATATTATTATATTATTATATTATTATATTATTATATTATTATATTATTATATTATTATATTATTATATTATTATATTATTATATTATTATATTATTATATTATTATATTATTATATTATTATATTATTATATTATTATATTATTATATTATTATATTATTATATTATTATATTATTATATTATTATATTATTATATTATTATATTATTATATTATTATATTATTATATTATTATATTATTATATTATTATATTATTATATTATTATATTATTATATTATTATATTATTATATTATTATATTATTATATTATTATATTATTATATTATTATATTATTATATTATTATATTATTATATTATTATATTATTATATTATTATATTATTATATTATTATATTATTATATTATTATATTATTATATTATTATATTATTATATTATTATATTATTATATTATTATATTATTATATTATTATATTATTATATTATTATATTATTATATTATTATATTATTATATTATTATATTATTATATTATTATATTATTATATTATTATATTATTATATTATTATATTATTATATTATTATATTATTATATTATTATATTATTATATTATTATATTATTATATTATTATATTATTATATTTTTATATTATTATATTATTATATTATTATATTATTATATTATTATATTATTATATTATTATATTATTATATTATTATATTATTATATTATTATATTATTATATTATTATATTATTATATTATTATATTATTATATTATTATATTATTATATTATTATATTATTATATTATTATATTATTATATTATTATATTATTATATTATTATATTATTATATTATAACCGTATAAAATACCCGTTAAACTGAAAAAATACGTCCATTCAAGCAAACTTGAAGTATTAACGTTAAATCGACGCTCTAGTTCCAGATCCTGATTTTCGATACTTTAGTTGTGTTGATACTATCGTACGAGTTAAAAAAATTTACAGTTGGACGGTAGTAGAAAATAATATTTTTTTAATAAATGTGACCAAGCGAGCATCGTTAAACTTGTAGGAGGTCTGCCAGTTTACCTATGAAAATAGATCACTGAATTGAAATACAATTCAGTATAGGTCTAGCGCAAAAATACATTTTAATTTAATTCAATAACTCGTAAATTGTATATTCTCCAATCCGCAAAATATGGTCGAAATTCCGACACGAGAAAAACAAATTAATCAAATTTTTTCCCTATATATGTATACGTTTGCTGATTCGAAATACGTCCGTATTTAATAATAACAATTCGAATCCCTAACAAAAGCACGAAGGTGCGAAATTAAATTAATTTTTTTTTTTGTGTGATGATATTTTTGTATTGTGTGCACCAAATGGTTCTGAATGTTAGCAAAGCATTCAAACATTCAATCTGAACGTATAATAGCTACGAACGTATATGTGATTGGGAAAATACATTTTTTTATAGGAAAAACGAAGGGATAACAAATCAAATAATTCCATGATTAACACTCATATTCGTGATAATTTCCGCTTATCTAAATAGATGTTTTGTGTGTTCTGTATGTGTATGGTTAAAATTTGACTCCACCACCCATTCTCTCGTATACTCGAAATAATCGTTAAACAATTTTTTGATGTGGTTTAAATTTTTTTTCTTTTTTAATAGAAAATTTTTGTTCGTTCATTTCGTTTCAATTGTTATAGTTTTTCCGCGCACAAAACCAGTAAAAAATATTCAACGATTTCCGTCTGAGGAATATCAATTTTCCATGTTTTTAATGGAATACGAATATCATTTTACTCCATTTCTCGTGTCTCTACACACACACACACACACACCCATACAAACACACACAACAACACGAGTTTTTTTTTATTATTTGTTTGTTATTTATATTTATGTGCGGCTTGGATATAGAAAATTCGTTTCGAGTTTCCCGAAATAAAAATATATACAAAATTTTCTTGATTTTTGAGAAAAATAAAATGAAAATGGAAAAACATTTTTTCCATAAGAATGAAAAAATAAAAAATAAAAAAATATTCCATCAAAGTGTAACGCATTTGGGAATCATATTCATATTTGGTTTTTTTAATTTATTTGAAATATGTTCTACTTGTTTGTGGTGTGTGTGTGCCTGTGTATTCGCCTGATTTTTAACAGTTCAAGCGTGGCATTAGGAAAATTTAATATATGCATATATTTCACTGTTTGGAATTTTTTATTTATTATGCTATACATATGTTATGTGTAATGGAAAGTCATTGCGAGAAATTTAGGCATAACATATAATGTATCAGTTTATTTAGCTATAATTGTGTTGGGAATTGTACAAGAATCGTTGGTCTGATTAAACATCTAATCCATCACGAAATCTTTCAAACCAATTAAAACTTGAATTTTTTTTCCATTTGTATTCTATATTCGATTTTAATATATATGACTCCTCTGATTGGTAAGCGCCAGATCCGGCTACGTGATAAAACAGCTTATTGCTATTCTTTATAAATATATTCGATATTAGGATCCCATTTTTTAACTTTTTGGTTATTTTCCAATGTTGTCTTCTTTATCAGCAAAACCAAATTGTAATTTGTCATTGACTACATATAAATGTATATAACCACATGCAAAATGTTCATTAAAGTTGACCACGTCAAGCTCTTCTATTGAATTTACGTATCACCTGAAAACGTTTATCAATTTGTAGGAGTCAGACCATTTATATTTGATCTGGACTACCGTTTCACAAAACTAAGAGTTTGACGTTCTTAGGATATGTGTTAGCTTCGTTTTTAATTAAATTTCTCAGCCACCTCCGTCACATTTTATGGGGTTCTGACGTCTGAAGAACGAAAAAATGGCATAGAGTATACTACTAGTTTTTCCTCTATTTTTGGTATCACTTAAAATAGGCAACGTTTATAGTGCCAGTAATTACTTTTTTTTTTGGAACCGATTTGACTTTGAAGATAGAAAAATGTTCCTAAAAAATGCCATTCGCATTTTTGATTGTAATATTGGAAATCTTTGTTTGAGTTAAAAAATTATGCGTTCGATAGTGCTATGCTCCTTAGTATTCTTTGACCTTTGTCAAAGAATATTTCTCGTCATCACTCAAAAGCATAGAACTCACGAAATGTTCAATCAACACAGGTTGAATATTTGAATTTCACTATATACGTCCATCGTCTACCGAGCCCTGCCATTTACAATTAATACTCGCATCATTTCCATTGCAACTTGCTTATACGTTGAATGATTCCAAATTTTGGCGATTGAGATATTCATCGCCATAGATGTCTGGCTTTTTTATTAAAATGTATGTACATTCAATAGCACCTATTGCGAAGGGAAATGTAAGCTTTTTCTGCCAAAATTTCTGGTCATATTCCATTTCCTCATTATTGCATGGAAATTTGATACATTCCATCGGTTTTTGCTCCTTTTCTGACACACATATCAATTAGTTGTGCTAACGGTAGTTTAATGACCGCCAAGGTCTTCACCGATGCCAACCTAAGGAGATGTTTTTTACTCTGATTACTATACGTATGATAAATGCAACCATTAATGTTTCTTACCTGGAAGCCTGGATCACCAACATAACATTTTATTTTTGCAAATTAGAGATTACGCCACCCGTTCAAAATATGCAGGTAAAAATTGTTGTCCCAAATACTCCACACTTGGATATGTGAAACGATACAACTGATTAAAATTTTTAACGTCGATTGTTCTTGGCTTGTACTTATTTTTTTCAAGAACGTGTTGTTGGCCACCAGAATCGGAACAAGTGGTATGTATAATTTTACTCTAAATATTAATTAATTTCTTTCTTTTACGGCCACTAAAAAAGAACAAGATTTTTGTTTAATTTAAATGTCAAAAGTATCGTAGTAAACCAATTTGCCAATTGGTTTACTACGATACATTTTTACTACGATACTAATGTCGATTTCGATTGAAGAATAAAACTTGCACTGAGTGCAAAAAGGGTACTCGATTTACCCTGATTATGTTCGATTGATGGAAAAAAAACTGCTCTGACAGCTAATTTGACAGCTCTAGTGCAAGTTTTGCTACTCGAGGTTTTTTGGTCGAGTAACCCCTACTTTACACACACCAACAAATATTTTGTTTATGTGTCAATAAATAATTTGTCAGTGATGGTTAATTTGTTTAGCGGAAAATTTGAAATATAATTTAATTTGAAATAAAAAAATCATAAATTTAAAATGTAATTTTGCATTATAGTTTGTGTGTAATTTTTATTCAATTGTGTTTAAAGTTTCTGTTAATTTTTCTGTTAATTTTCTGTAAATGATTGTTAATTTTTTATTAGAATTTTTGGTAGTCAATAGATTTTGGCAAAATACATATTTTGACAGAACATATAAACACATGCATAAAGCTGTCAGAGTAATTTTCATGTTCGTTTGATTGAAAAAATCAATGTACTCGACCTTAGCTATTTTCGAACTTAGCAAATGCTAAAATCTATTTTTTCGCAAACGAATTAAAGTAGATGCTAAAAATTGAAGAAATTGTTTCAAATTTTAGCAAAGTAGGTTTTTATTAATACGCCCCAATGTTTGGCAAGTTTGCTACTATATGTATAGTGTAAAGGAAGGATAAATTTACATTTTGATACTTTTATTGTCAAATTTTCGGTTACTCAAACAAATTCTTTTGCACTGGAAAAATTGTTCCTTTTAAAATTAGGAGATTTGGTAATTTCATCTCCTAATACTTTTGTTGCTCAATTAGGATGTCATAATTTTGAGCTGAATTTAAATTTATGTTCATTTGAGTTATTAAATCAAAATTTGCATAATTTTTTAGGCCATCTGGACTCAACAATTTAATACCATACGTCTATATCTGGGTCTTGATAAGCTTTATAGCATTGAAATTTTTACTTTTCCTTTTACGGCTTCTATATGGGAATGAAATGTCAAGTACTTTAAATTGTCGTTTTGTGTTATAGTAACATGATTTAAATCCTATCTTGTGCTGGTTTGTTGGGGTAGTAAAGCGTGTTTTTTATTCTTGTGCTTGCTTTTTCGGTAACCATAATGCGCCATATAGCCGGACAGTAGTCCGATTATTCCTAAAATTTTATATGATTGGGTCAGTTCCAATTGGAAAGAGACCTTTTGTGTTTATGTAATGTTTTAATGCAAGCATTATAGCTATCAGTGAGAGTGTTGGCCTCACTCTTTCGGCCTTACATAATTAGCCACGCTTGCATTAAATTATATTTCTGTACTTGATACAGCATTTGGAAATAGTATAGCAACTCACGAATAGTTTTTGTCATTCACTTTACGGTTTTTAACTTTATTAGGTCCTCAATTCATATATTATTAGTAATTGGTTTTTAAAACCTGAATTTAAATCACTTGAATGGTAAAGGGTTACTCATCAAACAATATCCATTACGGTTATAACCTCAATTGTCGGGATGACGTCAGCAATGATCAAAAATTAAAGCAAAAGTACTTCGTTTAGCTTAAAAGTCTTTACTAGTTGACAATAAAAATAAGCATTCTTTTAACATAAATATCCATAAGAGCATGGAAAAATGACATGACTTCTAGGAAACCCACTTTTACCGTTTTCTGCATCAGGTTGGTAGTTTTCTTTCGTGGTTCCTGTAATGTGTCTTATTTTTGATGCGGCTTAATTAATGCTTCGTTTAATCATAGATTAAGATAAAAAAAGATACTTCATTGTCAAATGCATATTTTACAAACCTTCATTATACAGTAACCAAAAAAAATGGTTTCTTCTTTTTATTTTTATTTTTACTATTATTATTTCTAGATATTCATTTTTGTTTCTTGTGTATGAACCATCTTTATTATATCTTAATCTATGTTTAAAATTATTAAACATAAAACCAATAGGACCGATAATATTGGAAGTATTGACGTCACACCTATAGAAAAATTTAACAATTTCATCACAATAAGATCTTTGCAAATTGATATTCCACGCAGCATTTAGCAAATATTCTTTCGGCAGTGAATGGTAATAAAGCATTTTACCAAAATGACGTTGGACTAAAATAAAACAAAACATTTGACAACAATGAATGTCAACGGTGTGTAGCGGATGGTTTCGTATCATTTTTTAGTATTATTGATCAGTTTAGTTCTCCTTTTTCTTAGTAGTTGATGGATATTGTAAGATTTATTACTTTTCAGCATAATTTTCCATTAAGAACGTCTATTTTGAATGGTTTTGCCACATTTTCCATGTTAGTAAAAAAATTGCAGCCGTTAGTGACAATGTTGTCCTCACGATGTGTTGCAGACGAATTTAAAACAAGGATAATGTCTACTTTCATTTTATACAATTATATTTCTGTTTCTATTCGTGGTACAGCATTGTGCTACAGAGTTGCAACTCACGCATACATTTTACATTTAATTGTATGGCTTTTCTGGAGCATTTGCAGTAATCGTAAATAGTAATGCCAGAAGAATGGCTATTTTGACTCTCATTGAAGCAAATGTTATTAAACTGCGTAGGCATTATTAAAACTGAACCAAAGCTATATATAAAAGGCTTTTGGAAAGTTATGAGACTACCACGCATCCACTTTATCCACGCAACACAACAATTTTTAAGTTTAGTGGTTTCCCCTTTGTTAAAATATAGTACGATTATCGCGATATCATTACTTCCCAAACTTTTGAAGTCTTTGATGCATATTTTACTACCTTGAAAGTTTGTTTAAAAGCATTACTTCTAGAGCCGGTTTTGGTCATACCACTAAGGTAATTACTGCAGGAGTGAGGACCTCTGAAACAGTTTCATTATCATTCCTTTTACAAAGTAGCCTCGAATTCAGTATAGATTCAATTTGAGTATCAATGTTGTCCGCTCATCCCATATGATATTGCCATTGTTCACCCTCTTTATGTGATACTTGAAAGATTTCACTGACTTTACCTATAAGTCACCAAAATGTGGTGAATGGGGAAAATGTTACTTTCATTCGACATTTTTCTGTAATAGAAATTTAGAGATTAACAAATTGTTTGTTTGATTTACTATCTGAATTTTTAGTTGCTGCACTTCGCTATTGACACTCTCAAAATTGCATCCATTATCGCACTATACTTGTTCCGTGGAACCTTTTCAAGCAATAAATCGTTTAAAAGTGGCCAAGAATAAATCATTATCTAAACTGCTGATCACTTCTTAATGTATCGCTTTAACAGCTGGCCAGACAAGGACAGATAAAGAGGCGCAGCGTCATTTAATCAGAGTTTTGATAAAAGACGATTTTTGCGTTACCAGCAGAAAGGTTATTAGCCATTTTATACTAAGTTTTATAAAAATAATAGTGAGAACACATTGCAATGTATACCGGCATTGTATAAAGGTATGATGAGCTCCATGGATAATCAGTTGACAGGCTAGATTAATTTTTGGTAAAATAATCGGTACTTAGGGAGCAAATGGCCATGATGATTTTCTTACCTATCTAAACCCGCCCAAAGAAGCCCATTTCAATCAACAAACGGATCAAGCGACGAAACTTGATTTTTTACATGGAGTAGCGTTGATTCTTACTCAGAATCGTAAGTTTATTTATAAATGCTGATTTTTGTACATTTCGGAAGATTAAAGTTTTAGCATTCATTTTAGCTGATGTTATTGATTTGTTGTAATATTGTTTATTGCTTCCTTTTTTTTTAATCCAAATCACAATATGAAGTCTATGATTTTTTGAATTTTAACAATGATTAAAATTTGTTCATTTGATTATTATCATCCGTAGTAGTTGTTGTTTCGACCTTTCTACATTTTCTCATAACCTCTAAGATTATTTCGAAGGACTCTGTTCCCTTGGTTGATTTTGGCCAATTCTGTCCATGACTGATTAATTAGAATGAGGTCCGCGCCACCAAATTTTCGAGACCATTCAGTTATCTATGAACTTTTCCTTTGGCATATGCGATATTCAAAAACACATCATCAAATTCATTGACAACTCAGAAATATACACCACAGCCGTAATTGGCTTCAGACTCATCACAAAACACGTGGAGTTGAATCAATTTTAGTTTAATGAATGTGGTTAATCTTGTGGAAGATTGTGTATGGATTCAAATTCTATGTTATTGATAATTGAATACAGATCGTTTTACGCATGGCATCAGATAAACTGGCATCCCACTCAATATTTAGTAACCACATCTTCTGCAAGAGTATTTAAAATAAAATTATTGTTGGTGCAAACCAACCCAGCAGTTCATATATTTTAGAGGCAAATAATAAAATTTTCCGTTTGGTCCAGCGTAAATTTTGACTGTACTAGAAAAAAAATGTATCTGTTTAGAATATCCCTAAGGTTTTAATTGATGCGTCCTCCTTGATTAATTCCAGAATATTTTGAATCTTGGGAGGTGAAAAAGAGTAAAAATTCGTGAACGTTTAATTTCCATTTACAAATGTGTAATCAACTGTTACTGAACTATTGTTCAGATTTCGCTTAATTGTTCTTTCCGTAATGCAGCTTTATTAATATATCATCACAGCCAGTTAGTAGATGGTCAATTTAAATGCGAGAAACAATTGGCATACCATACGTTACAGTTTTTAACTTATGCACTTTCAATGCAAGACATTTGAGTGCTAGTTTTGGAGGAATCATTTGGGACTCCTTTACTAACACGACTAGATGCTTGAGTTAACAGTTCTCGCGCCTTGTACTAAATTTCACTCGCTTCCGCAGTAATCGATTCATAATTTAAATTTTGAAATAATTTGACATTCAACTCAAAAAATATTTTATATCGGGTTTCTATTGTCTCTAGTACGTTTCGTAACAGCGTTATGGGTAGTGTTCTCCGTATATGATTTTCAAATCATTAAGTTTGAACTAATTGAGTAGTTTTCATTTTTTTTAACGCAACACCAGGTTCCTTAATTCTATTAGGACAGTTATATAAAATTAAGCGAGCCTCGTAGGTTTACATACATTTCATAATTCGTAAGCATAATATATTTAAATAAAACCGCCAAAGCACCAACAGGTAGTTTCTGTCGACACTTCTCATCAAACTAACCATTGTTGAGTTAATTTTTGCAATACCTAGTAGCGCCTGGATGATCACTGTTAGTATGCCAATCCCTAACCGCATATCCATAATCGTGAGCTAAGATCTTTTTAAATAGATAAAAGTACCATCAAAAGCTCCTAGTTTTCTCAGTAAATGCACGTTTACCGCATGAAGGAGCATTTCTCTGATTTATTCAATGTTCAACAAGTGCCAATTACTTTATTTAAAAGTTGTTTTAAAAAAACGGAAAACCGTGTATAAAGAATCTTTCCAACAAAGAATTCACATTAGCAATGCAGAGACTCAAAAATAACCGATCTCCTGCGAAGAAGATATTCTTGGATTTCTAGCAATCAATGCCACAATTCATCTTGTAGTTTTTTTTTCTGCGACGGTTTTTTGGTCTTCTAGAACAGATGAGTAAGTTCGGGATTGGAACCAAGGTAGCCAGATTGTTGATACGGCCAGATATGGCCTTAAATGGCCCGTCAATTTTTATATAGACTAAAGCAAAGACAGCAACAAATGATAGTCAACCTTATTAAATACAAATTAAACTTTTTTAAATTACAAAATGTCCTTTCAAATAGAAAACAAGTTAATATTGTTATAATTATAAATATAAAATATTATGTAAGCGCGCGGTTTTGTCCTTTGATTTTGTAATGTGCATCCAACCATATCTATTCGTTGTTAACGCCTCTCGACTAATTAAATATATGCATCGCTAAGTATACCACTAAAAGGTAACTTATAAATTGTCTGCTTAAAAATGCACTTAACAGTGAAATATTGGCTTTACTCATAGTTGAACCAAAAAAAAAATTATTTTTGTTTTCAAAAGCTTTAGATCGTCGATTTTTCAAATTTAGAAAGTTTACCCGTATTTTCTCACGGTTTTCGATGCATAATCATTATTTAATATTTTATATAAAAATATTTTCAAAAATGTTGGAAATTTTTTAAAACTGCAAACATTTTTCATAACCATAATATAGCATTTCATATTGCACCACACAGCATAATGCATTATTTACCGATCTAAACTTTCTCACCAGACGATAGTTTTTTTTTCTCCATATATTTGCCCCAATTTTTTTTTTTTTTTTTTTAAGTTTTCCCAGCTTTATTTTTATGTTAGAAAAATATTTATCTGGGATGAAAATCTATAAATAAATAAAAAAATTGATGTATTTCTAATTTTTTATTTATGCTTCGTTTATGCTGAAAAATGAAAACCGGGTAAACTTTCAATCAATTTTCCGTTAGAAAAATAATTTTCAAAAACTAAATATTTATATCGATTTTCAATTGAATATTTTATTGTCAAAGTAAATACTTTGGATTGTTAAAAAAAAATTGAAATGTTAAAATATGTTTCCAATGGAGTTTGAATGGAATTTGAACGAACGAAACATTATAAAATGTACAAAGAGATTGTGTATACGTAGCACTCATATGTTGATAAACAAAGAAACGATGAGGGAAATGATGAAATTTTTTATTTATGGAAAATCAACGGGAAATGCATAAATTCGATTCGAATTTTGAAATAACGTAATTTCATTCTATGCATATCAAGTGCTAACAATTTGTATATTTTTTGGAAGATTTAAAAAAAAAGCACAACAGCAACATAAATTCTAATTTAAAGCTTTGTGTGCTTATTTATACTTGTTGTGTATGTGTGTATTTGTATGAAAGGAACATAACAATTGTTGTTCTGTAGATTGAGAAATTTGTATATCTCGTGTAAGCAAACACAACAACTTTGCCAATTTTAAACAACACAAAGTGAGCAAAAAATTATTCATGAGCAACCAATCAATTGCTGATTCAGTTTCTAACTAACTTTTGCAATTTGTGTTACAATTTTTTTTGGGTCAAGTGTGATCGACGTTTGTCTGTTCTGATAAAATGATACATTTGGTTTATTGTACTGCCAAAAGGTTTCTTTCTACAGAAGAAACTAATAAAAGTATTCGAATCTTAACGTACATTTATATAAAGAATTAACCAATGTTAATGTTTTTTGTAAGTGGTCAAAAAGATTCGTTAGTACAGCATTTATAGCTAAACCTACAATCTACAAATTTAATAATTTACTGGCTAAATTAAGTTCGAAGGACTAAATTTACAATTCTGTGTTCAGTCTTAATGGTATTACGGTGATTTAAAAAGGATATCTTTTAGTATTGGGGAATATCGGCGGGAACTTGCATTTTTTTCGTTTTTATTTTATGCAGTTATCTGACAATTTTCTTACTATTTTTTTTAATAATAAAGTCATGTCCTGTGTCTTTTTCCGACTTATAGAGTTTTTGATAGTTTTTTTAACCACTTATCATTTAATTATAATATGCACAACTCACTAGCTTGTTCCGGTAGCACGAAATTATTTGTTTTTTCATGCTCTTGTGTAGGTGATTAGCAAATTCAATGGCTTTTTATTCATCTTTCCTATCACTTGGTAGTTTAATCGGTAGATTTGAGTTTGTTGGTCGTTTTAGACTTTTTGTTGCGTTCCACAAAGAGCATTGAGTTTATTTTTTGTTTTCTCTGTTGCCGAACTTAACTAATTTGGACCGTTTTCGTTTTCTTCTTCCTCCAATGCAAATCAAAGAGTTTTTATTACTCGATTTAGTTCCATTTGAGTATGAATGATTTTATTAGTGGATTTTGCCGCCGAATTTTCGGTTTTTCTTGGATAAATTCGTGAATAGAAAAAGAAGTTCTAAGCTTTTAAAGAAATATTGAAAAAACAGGTATGTCCTTTTCTGCTGCTGATTCTAAAGTTTATTTTAACAGTTCAAGTGCTGCATCGATTTCTTGTGCTTCAAATGCTTTTAGTGGCACATAAATCTGTTAAACCAGGAATTTTTCTCTAAGTATATAGGATACCCGGCTAAAAAAAATCCATATATATTGTTCCTATATAGCATAATATAAAGCTGATTAATTTTCGGTTAAATAAATCTTGTACTCCTTTGCGTATTTTAGCGTTGTATTGACCTCCCGAAATGTATTACCCAGCTGACTAAAGATTTCTATGAATCGACAAAGTATAGAATATGAATTAGAGACAATACGATTGATATAACTATTTAGGAAAGATTTTTGTCAGAAACAAGGCCAAGATTTTTGATCTTACCCACAAATGGAATTACATCATTCAGCTACACAAGAGGGGTGACAATTTCGATACCTTTTCTATTAACAAGTTTGAGTATTGAACCTTGAGAAATTTCAGAAGTTAATGAACAATATTACGAAAATACAAAGTTGCAGTACACCACGTTAGATATATTTTGTAGGTACGATGCTATTAATTTAACTGCTTCATTAAAAAATTTAAAAATTAAACCTGAGTTTATGTAGTAGTAAATTGTGTGGTGCCGTATCAAACGCAAGTATGCGGAAATGTGGTTTTAAATTAATTTTTCAAACGTCTTGGGCAGAAATTGAAGAACACTAGAGGTTGAAGATCCTATACCATTACAATTTTATTTTTCTTGGGAATAGGAATAACCTTATATTTCTTCCAATTCGTGTGGAACGTAGGAATAGTTATAACATAATTAAATATATATGTTATAACACCTATAGTACCAGGTAAAATTAATTTAATAAATTTAGAACAAATATCATCCATTCTGATAGCATTGGTATTAATACAATGAATAGCATGTGATGATACTTCATTCACATCAACAACCCGAAATTTTATTTAATCCAATGTCAATAGTTGAACCTGTCAAGTTATACTGGGCCGAAGTATTAGAGAAAACTAAGTTCTTTCCATTATTAGGCGCAGAAGTGAAAAATTAATTTATGTCATTAGGTTAAATAACTCATTAGTTCATTAGGTGGAAACATTTCATGAAAATATTTGACATCTCTACAGACTCTATTTGCGACATTAGACAAGCAACTAATGATAAATTAGTTTACGTTGCGAAATTTTACTCGATTTTTAATGACGATACGCTGCGTCACGTTCAATGAGTGGTCTTTTTGCATCACAATTAAACCAAACTGGATACTTATTGCCTCTTGATCTAGTTTTTATTAACGGTACATGTCTAATGTACAAATTGCCTACGTAATCATTAAGGAAATTAATTCGATGATCCGCATTAAGTGCCTCATAAACAAAGGAATTTGATCTTTGGACATCAGCAAACAGCTCCGTGCAATTATTTCTTTAAAAAGATATATACAAAACTCCGGCAACTAACTATTGGCCGATTAACAAGCATTTCAAAAATTCATATCATGCTTACTGATACCTGGGAGACTTATTGGATTTACACGCGCCATTTTATGTGGCTTATTAGTAATAATAAGATCAATTTGTGATGAACTAGTTTCAGTGAAATGAGTTGACTCTGTATTCACAATATGTAAATCGATTCAAAAATGTCCTTAAATCACTAATTAAAATTATGTCAATGAGTTCTCAGATGACGATTATTTCGAATTAGAGCATATCTATCAATTTTACCTTCATAGCCTTTATGTAAAGGTTACAACCATGTTCCCATAACGAAAATAGCATCAAGAGGTACATCATTAATAATAAAATTGATCTAATCCAATTTACCTTTACACAAAAGAGTTTGAGCAATAAAGTGATCAACATTAAAATGATTAAATTTTGATATGATGGCAGATTTGAGAGCTACAACAGTGTTAACTCTGTTCATTTAAGTACAAATGAAATTACATGACTACAAAAATTGTGTAGGTTTTGAAACCAGCAGACTAAGAACATAGTGCTGATTGTGAAGCTTGAAGGAAATATCGTCATAATTATTTTATTTTCGTTTGTTAGTGCTTGTAAATTAGATTCGATTTTTAAAACTTACCTAAATTTTATGAATTAACTTGATCAGATTTAGAATTTTATCTCAAAGTATGTTTTCGAACAAAAGTTACCGATTTTGATGAATTCCAATCATCAATAGCTTCGTCAATAATGGAATCCAGTTTAGTATGAAGTGATGCCATTTATGGTGCATTTTGATGGATATCTAATTTTTTTATAAAATATTATATTGTTGTTCTTGTTGCTGAGTGACTTGTGATATTTGCTTATTTTCAAGTAATGATTTAACTTGGTGAAAGGTCAAGGAGTTAAACGGATTAAACCACCATTGCAATAAATCCTCATTGAGGATCTAAATCCAATATGTGAGATTAAAAAATAGACGAGATTTTTTAAATGTAATACGATCTCTTACTAACCTTAGAAGGGTTATATACACTACGCCAAAAAAAAAACGCAACACCAAAATTTTTCGAAAAATACCCAATTTTTAACCACTGTTGTGTACTTTCTGATAGTGGGGTCTGATTTAAATTATTTTGTTTTTTTTATCACTTTTTTGTGTAAAAGATAAATGTTCCATTTAAGAAAAAAAACTGCTAACTTTAAGACTGTCAATGAACTTTTTCAATCATTCATTTGAAAAACTACATTAGACAAGTGGCAAAGAATTTAATACCTTTGAAAACCCTTGTTGTTCTGTATTACAACTCCTTGTTACGTTATTGCAGTTTTTTTTAGCAGAAATGTAACAAAAAATGTACGCTTTGGGTGAAATTTTGATTGTATAAAATTAAACAAAAATTGTTCCTGATTTTATGCGCTTTGCTATACGTTTTTGCTAAAATTGCAATACCGGAACAAGTAGTTTTCGTACAAAAATTTTACAAGGCCTAATTTTCTGCCATTTATCTAAATTGGATTTTCAAATGAATGATTGGAAAAGTACGTTGACAGTCGCAGTACGTAATATGAAACATAATGGTAGGAATAAGTTATTTGATGGTGTCAAAATTAAATTTGTAAAATTGTCTTGTTACCACACTTATGCATGAATTGAAGCCATTAGTTATTCAATCAGTATCTAAATAAGCATTTTCAGTAAATTATAGACCGATACAATTTACTGAAGTTGGTTAAAAAATGATAAGTCCGTAACAGTATATTAACAAAAAAAAATAATACTTAAAGGGTGAAACATATTCTTCGGGATTCATTTATCAAGGAAGCTTGGAAGTTCTCCAATGTCGTTTTTATGCAAAGTAAATTTGGAACAGGAAGCTAGAATGGACTACTAATACTAAAAAACCGACTAGCAGAAGCTTTTAGCTAAAAATTTTGATAATTTTTAAACTTTGTATCAACTTCTTAAGCCCCTATCAAAACCAAATAAAAATAAAAATTCTGAAATTAATTTTAAGAGATCAACCGTAATCCAATCGTAATCCACCCCACATTTAGCTTCAAATATATGTTAATTTAAAATTCGTGGTGAAGTTATCATGTTGTTAAGACATATAAGTATTGCAAACGGTAATACCTTCTGTAATTTTAAAAATAAGATATAAAATACTAGTATAATGTCGATAATATTTGCGATTTCATAAACCCGGGACCATTGGTTAATTTTTCTTTTGTGAAAATATTGTGAGAAGGAACATTGATAGATTTTTAAAATCGACAATTTGTAAATTTTTTAGTATTCCTGTCGCGACTAATAGATACACTAGAATTAACCAATATGTCATCTTCTAACGAGAGATTTGAGCTTCACGTGCTCTATATTCCAAGGAAAAGATTATTCACTATTTTTATGTATCAAAAAAATAAGCGACAAAATTTGGCTTAAACAAATTAAAGATGTTTAAATTGCGTATATGTAGTATAGGCATACTATTCCAGATGTACTTCTAATCGTTACGGCTTACACTACAAAAAAAGACATCACACTTCATTTTGTGGAAAATATTGAGAATACGAATAATTCCAAATACCCATTAATCATATTTAACGAAAAATATTTGTGCCAATTTTCCCTATATACTAATGACCACATTATTTTATGTATTAGATTATTCCGGAAACACAGCTTAATGTCACGCGTTGTTGGATTCTCACATTATTTCATGTATTAGATTATTCCGGGAACACAGCTTAATGTCACGCGTTGTTGGATTCTGGCTCACAAGCCAGCTTAAAGAAAAAAAAATAGGCTATCAGTTATTGTTTTGGAGGAGTCAAGTGATGGTTCAAAAAAAGTTTAGTTACGATCTCCATTTGCCCAACGAATTACCCAGAATTTGCGAAAGATGCTCCAGGATATCTAAAATTATATTAGATCTGACTCAACATCCATCAAAGATATCAAATTGAACTGCATTTAATACTGATCCATATTTTTACAAATCTGCTCGCATAGATATTTTTAATGGAGTAGATTAGTATTTCAAAGGCCCATTCTTCAAAGAAAAAATTAGATTGGGTGGTCTCTGGCAATACCTTCGTACGACGACGTAAATTCATCCATAGTTGCAATTAATAAATGTGTCAATATATGACAATTAATTGTCAATAAATTTGATTCGTTTCCAACTTTAGCAAAAAAATGCCCTTTCGAAGAACTTTTTTGTAAGAAACAATTTTCCAAAAATATCCAAATATCCAAAGGCAGATTTATCGTGAAGTGAATCAAAATATCGAACTACAATTTGTCAGAGGTTCCAAGTTCAAAAACTAATATGTTGAGTTTAAACTTTAAACTTGACTTAGCCGACATTTTTTAAACATCGTTTGGTAAACCGTGAAATACGCTCTAGAATGCAACCGTTTCAGTGAAATACCGAAATCTGTAATAATAAAGTGATTAACGCATTCATAATAATGGTTCTGCACATTGCGATGCAAAATTTGAAGTAAAAACCACAAAGAAAATGTGACAAGCGTATAAAATGAATATTACAAGTATTTGACCGACAACAGGCCTTTATCATACAACCATCGTAAATGAAAATCAATAAATTAAAACCCAATACAATATACTTAACACAAATCACAAACAATATCCTTTTTCTTTGTGTATTCACATTGGCCAATATCCTTGTTTGCATGTTGTACCCCAATTTCATACTCAATCAAGACGACAAAGTAGGCAAAAAAAAACGAACCGAATTGAAAACAATGAAAGGTTATCTTTCTTTCCGGGGGACCAAATTTATATCCGATATTACAATTGACTCCTTTTAAATTGGATGTTGTGCTGGTATTTTCTTTTCGATTTTCTCCATTTTCTTTCAACTTTTTGAATATATACCAACCAGGCCATGTATGAAAATGATGATGGTAAACACCAAAATATAAATAATAATTTTAAAAATAAATCATGCCAAAATATAAAGATTAGAATAAACACACAACCATATATACCAAAGAAATACAAAAAAAAACGACGAAAGAAAATACTTTAAATTTCCATAGAGAATTTTCCCCATATTAGAAACAACATTTTTATATAGATGATGAATCGAGAAAATTTCCATAAGTTTGTTTTCAGAATTATTGTTATGGTTTCGGGTTGTGTTCTAATATATCCTTATATAAGAAAATTGTCACTATATTTGTTAGAGATTTCGTTAGAGAGATGGTAATAGCCAACTCCGGCCGCAATAATATAATATATTGTGTTATACAAAGATAAATTTCCTGCTTTAGTGTTGATCTATTCATAACAAAAAATTATCTTATACGATTGCTTAGCAGAGCAGAAAGAAGATTTTCCCTAAAGCACACCAGTGTCAATGAACGTACGAATTCCAATTATAATGTTATGAATATTAAGATGACATTTATTTTATATTTATACAACGATGTAATCCAAAATTGCACCAACAACAATAATGTCTAAGCCGCAGAATAATATATACAGGGTGGCAACGAACTATATTCTATAGAATGTATATAGATAGCAATAAAGCTCAGATTAAAGCTGTGTGTATATTTGACATAATAAAATTCTTAATTCCGCTTCTAGATATTCATCCGTTTTATATAGTATGCAAATGTATCATCCATTTTCCATACATGTGTATACTCGTGTATACATTTTCCAAACGACAAGAAATACGGTTTTCCAAACAAACAAATAGTACCCACAGTTATATTTCTTGTTCAATGTTCATTCATTTGTATTAAATCAACACAGTACATAATAAAAAATAAAAAAACCGAGATTCCGAAAAGAAGAAAAGATTTTTTCCTGTTTTCCAGTTTTGTTTTCCTCTGTCGGTTTTTTTTATTTTTATAGTATTTTTTATTTCGGTTAAATGCTACTTTGAACGAATGAAATGATGAGGAAAATCAGTAAACAACAATTAAGGATGTATCCCACCACGATTACCTCCACCACCACTCACCATTGACGACCCGACTTACAAACGTATAGAGGAATCAAAACAAAATATTTAAATAGAGAATTTTCTTTAAAATTGCTTACCAATGGCAGCTGGATACAAAACTATTTTCTATTGTGAGTTTTATTTTATTTGGAAAATCTACTGTGTATAAACTTGGACCGAGTATATTATGATGATTTTTTGTATATTTCGGTGATAAATCATGATAAAATCAGAGGGTGAACGAAATTTGACAAAATTTATGGTTTTCCGATGGCAAAACTAGAATGCAAAATTTAAGTTTACAGTGTTTGCTGTATGGAGGGTTAACACTCAAAGTAAGATTAGTAAAGTTTTAATAAGTCATCTCGTCAACTAAATAGTATATAGCTTTTAAATAATTCGCAGTATAAAAATATTAAACTGATAGGAGTTCCGTATTTATAAAAATTAAAGTGACAGAACCTTCTAGAACTCCAAAATTAATTGTAAAAATTAAGTGCCCTGTAATGCATTTTTTACGACCAAGGTATGTTTAGGAAACCACTACAGAGTCCTCTGCTTGTTGGTAGAGATGACTAAACGAAGGTTGCATCGCTGAGCTGACTACCCGCATCCTTAAAAAACTATTTGAACATTTCCATCTAGTGATAAAAATTGGGTGTTTATAAAAAATTAGTTACCAATGGAGGGGCCAAGCTAATTATAAAGAAAAACAATTCAGTTGATAGTTAAATTGGTTGTCGATTAACTTTATCAGCTGTTATCAATGAATAGTAGTCTGCACCAACTATGGTATTACCCGCTTGAAATATTTTATGCTGTTAAGATGAATTTTGACATTAGCTTTATGTTGATGTATGTTTGCAGATTTCTGCCTCGTTATCGCTAATCCCTGAAATGTTGACATGTGCTTTTTTTTCTTAATATTTAACATATTGGCAGTTATCGATGAAATTAATGTTGCTTGTGCCCCTGAATCAATTAATGCATTTATTGTGGTGTGTTGTTCAGTATCTGTTGCTTCTAAGACTACTGTTATTGGCAGTAGTAGGGGGTTTTAATGTTAGAGAATAGGAGCATGTTAATACCATGGAAAACAGTGTGGTGATAACCTTGGCATACAAATTATTGTACTGTAGATTTTTTGATGTACTAGCCTCTGGATATTGTAACTAGAATATCTATGTGTAATTTATCAACCTCGATCTCTTTGGATAATTGCTCTATTTTTAATTTAAAGTTTCTAGTGGACTATTTTCGTTGCCCATATTTGTTATCGTTGATCGATGGAGTCTATTTCCGGAACAAATTCCTCATCAGCACATCTAGCCTTTTGAACAGTTTTTGGATGATGTGTGACTATCCTTTGATTGAATTTCAGATCGTCAAGCTATTGCTGTGTTCCCGTACTTGATGATAGTGACAGTGTCATTATTTGATAATTTTTGGCTGGGAAAATCAAAGTACGGCAGTTTGTACAGACTAGCCAAACTTCCTGATAATACTGTTGGTGTAAGTGTTGGCCTATTATTCAAGTGTTTTTTTTTAATTTTGGCAATTGTATTCCTTGCTGTTCTGTACTGATGATCCTCTTTAATTGGATGATCCATCGCTATTATCTGATCGTGCGCGGAAAGAAATTTGGAAGACAGGATTTTAAACTCGTCAGTGAGTTCTTCAGTGAATTCTCAAAAAATTCGTTGATTAAAGCAGTAGTTCGATTGGCTCGGATTTAACAGTGTTTACAACGATAATTAAAACAAATTTTCGAGGTTAAATTTTTTGTGTAGAATTCGATCGGTGGTGTTAATAAATAATCTGCTTCACGAAAAAAGAGAAAAGTGGATTACTCCCTTCTGGAACTAATTTTTAGATAGTATATACTGTACAAAAAAAATTTTACTGCATGGGTACTACTAGAATGACAGAATTTTAAAACAAGTTAATTTTACACCCTAAGTTCAAAGAAGATAATCCTCTCCCATCAAATTTCAGAGACTTTAAAAACACAAAGTCATTGAGGAAAACAGAACCTTGTTTTAATTGTAATAAGCCTGGACATTTATTTGAGCATTGGCGAAGAGTGTTTTGGATGTCTCGAATTTGTAAATAAGACAACAGAGTTTCCAACGCGAAACGAAATAAAACATCATGAAAAATCGCTGGTAAAGTGATCAAAGCAAAAAAAAATCACAAAGATACTCCAGCTATCAATTATAGAAGTATCCATAATCGCGACATACTTTTAAAATAATAACAGGTAGCGCTGCTTTTTGGATGCCAAGGAAAAATATAATGAGATCTAGTTAGTTGATCGACTATTAGAGTTTCATATTAAAAGAGACCAGATGGAAGAAATGTTTTGTATATTCCAAAAACGATGCAACATGACATCATAAGGACAGAGCATGACAAAGAACATTCTATTAGTGGCAAGGTGATAAAGCTTATTGAACGAAGTGACTAAAACAATTACAGAGGTATACAATAACCGGAGTACCAAAGAGGTAATGATCCGATGGAAAAAATAATAATTATAAGCAAAATCCAAACTGGATAATTGATACAAGCATGTTGGAGATCTTCAGTGATTTTAAAATAAGCTATGGCAATGTAGTATTCAACGAAAGTTAGTCGAGCTTATTTTTAGGGCTACAATCAGGAACAACGAAGATGTTAATACAGCCGAGGTTATTATTTATGAATTTGTAAACTACTTTATGGAAGAAAGATGTAAATTTAGAGTTAAAGCCAGAGAAACCAAATGCTCAGAAAGAGAATAAAATACAACATAACTAAAAAACAAATAGTTCTACTATCTACAAAGTGGGCGATCTGGTAAAAATTAAAGAACCCAATTCGCTTCCGGAGTTGAAATTCAAAGGACATGATGACACCTTGGTATCAATTACCACTAGATGTCACTATATAGTTCGAAAATTCTTTTTTTTTTAAGTTTGGACCTTAGATATATAGGCACAAACTGCAATATTATCACAATGTGAATAGGGCGCATATGCATGATCAAAAATTGTGGGGATGTCTTGCACTCTGAAGATGTCTTATGCCAGGCTTTAATATTAATAGTATTAAGAGTGCAACGCACATAGAATTTTATGAATAAATGTCTTTGAGATGATAGGTTCCTATTGCTTTGCCGTTTATATCTCAAACTGTAAATGCTTCATTTCCAACTCTCGAATTAATTGTGGCGGAACTAAATTTTGCGGAATATTGATTAGTTGATTGTAATGTTTAGCCTATTTATCGAAAAAGACTTTAAGGTAATAAATGACATATATATTATGAAGGGACTGAAGCACTCCCAACTCTTTCGCGGTTAATTTAAATTCCTTATTGGACCATTACGCGAAATTATTCTTTCATCAAAAGTTTCAATTGTAGCGCAAGCGGTGTGGCATGTGGCTCCGTTCTGTTGGAACCACATGTCAGCAAGGTTAATGCCAGCTAATCGAGGTACAAAAAAATGTCTAATCATGTCCCTTTACCGCTCACCATTGACAGTAACATTCTGATCCTCATCGTTTTTAAAGACATATGAATCAATGACCTCGCCAGTCCATAGAGCACACCAACAAGTAATTTTCAATGGATGTAATGGTGTTAAGACCAAAGCTTGTGAATTATCCTCACTTCAAATCCAACAATTCTGCTTATTTACGTACCCATTCAACTAAAAATGGGCTTTATCGAAGAAATTGGTGGCGTATACGATAGTCATTTGGCTTTAATTCCTACACAAGTTCAATCTTGAAAGCTTTAAACCCAAGATTCTTTCGTACAATCTTCCATAAAGTGGAAGGACACAACCCCAGTTGCTGAAAACAGCGACAAATTGATTGATTTGGATCTTCTTCAATGTTTTCCTATACAGCGGCTATGGCTTCTTCAGTGAGTACTGATCGGCATCTCAAGGGAGCACATTATCATTAAGAGTAAACGTGGTCCAAAAACGATCTACTGTTATTCGAATTAGTCGTTTTAAAGAACGATTACGTACGCCATAAAATGGACGAAGTGCACGATAAGTTGGACGAACAGAACCATTATTTTGATAAAACAATTTGTAAGCGTTGCACTGATGTAAGTCTATCCATAATGAAATGTGAAACCAAACTAAACAAAAAGCAACTATCATCTGTTAAATGGCTTGTTAAATAAAGCAGTGTTGCCAATTCAAAGTTGTGAATATATAAAAATACACCTTTTATATTGTAATTAGTAATATGACTAATTGCATTTTAACTACCCTTTTCAATACAGTCTCATGTATTGGCAGCATATTTATTGGGTGCAACTCTTCTGGTGTGGTTAGCTTTGTAGTTTTATGGATTGAAATAACTATTGAAATTGTCCATAAAGCTGGTACTACTACTTCCATCAGACTTCGATTGATTAAAGCTATAAAATATATATATATATATATATATATATATATATATATATATATATATATATATATATATATATAGAAATTTTGAGGAATTCACCTGTTTTTTCAAATCTTTAGGCAGAATGCTTTACCAGAGTTGCCGACGGATTCAAGTCAAAAGGGTTTTGGCGCTATACTTATGCAGAAGGCTAACGATAGAAAACTACATCCGGTGGAGCCAAAAAACATCACCAAGCGATGAAAAAATGCATAGCTATTATATAAAAATGAAGGCCGTTTATATTGCATCATTAAAATTTGGAATTTACCTACTAGGTATCCATTTCAAGCTAGTAACAGATTGTCAAGCGTTAGTAAGCACAATGAAGAAAAATGATTTACCTGCAGCAGTTGCCAGATGGTTGTTAAATTTTCAAGAATATAATTTTGATATAGAACATAAAAAAAATGAACGTATGCGTCATGTTGACCCCTCAAGTTTTCCGATTGAGGATAATGTGTTAGCATGTATTGAAAAAGCGCAACAGGAGGATATGCAAACAGCAGGATGGACGGACATTGTTAGTAGTCCCCAAAAGATGGAAAATCAAATAATTCAAAGTAAACATGATGAGGGTCACTTTGGAGTCGAAAAAACGGAATATACAGTTAGTACAGATTCGTACGTACCAAACACGAAGAAAAAAATTCAAAGTGTAATAAATAATTGTATAAAATGCATTTTGACAAACAAAAAATCTGATATACAATAAGGTTTCTTAGAACCTTTTCACAAAGGTGACAAACAGCTGCAGACTTTCCATGTGGATCATAAAGAACCAATGAATATTACCGCAAAGCAGTATAGATATATATTTTCGATTATAGATGGGTTTTCTAAATACGTTTGGCTTTATCCCACAAAAACCTTATCATCAGCCGACGTCTTACAAAAATTAACAGATCAACAAGCATATTTTGGTAATCCTACTTGCATGATTACAGATCATGAAACAACATTCACCTCAAGCGAGTTCAAAAAATATTGTGAAGATGAACTAATTCAACATATGTTAGTTCCCACGGGAGTTCCTCGCGGCAATGGCCAGTTTAAGCGCCGGAACCGCATCATTCAAAACGTACTAGCTAAGACAGCAATAGATGAACCTTCAAAGTGGTATAAATATGTACTGTAAGTTCAACAGACAATAAAAATGTAAACGTACAAGATCTGATTGAATTAGAAAATTTGGACAGATTTAATGAAAAGCGGGACCAATTACGTTTCGAAGCAAAACAACAAATTGAGAAAATCCAGCAGGAAAATAGAAACACCTACAAAAAAAAAAGAAAAGCGGCAAAATTATACAAAGTCGGTGATTTAGTAGCAATAAGAAAACCCAGTTCGGTGTTTGTCAGAAGCTATGCCCCAAATTCCTTGGACCATATGAAGTTAGCAGAGTTGGTCGCCATAATCGATATACCGTTTGAAAAGTTGCAAATGGCGAAGATCTGAGGCATACAAGTGCCGACAATATATAAGATTGGTATCAACCACAAAGTGAGTCAAAAGTCGAAGAATTGCCGGAGACCCAGCAAATACAGGATGGCCGATTGTAGGAAAGGAGGTTCGCAACCTCTGTTAAACAAAACCGGTAAACAAATACTAACTGAAATATTATTAATTCATTATTTTGTATATAGTTTTGACTTCACTTACTATCCAGCCGTGTGCCGCATCAGCCTTATATTAAATATGATATTGATGGTAAATTAAATTAATTGCTTTAATTAAAAGTCGTGAGTTTTGTTTTTATCGAAGGAAACTAACTTCTCTATTGTCCAACTCTACATAAATATATATATATATATATATATATATATATATATATATATATATATATATATATATATATATATATATACAGATAACTTCTTAGATAACCTTTTATCAAGAGATTACCGAATTAGTGTTCCCAGAACTAGACACAACACATTTATCACATATTACCAAAACATGATAAAACCTAACAACAACAAACCTAAAAAAAAATATTGCAAAGTGGTTGGAGTCATAAAAAGGGGTTGGAAAATTTTATTATCCAAAACAAGCGCTGCTGAACTCAAAATATAGAGGCACACACAAGTATAGAGCTGTTATATCATGTGGATCAATAAAAATATATAAATAAGTAATAAAATATAGATAACATAAAATAGATAAAAAATAAAAATTATAACATCGTCAACGGCACAAAGCCAAAATAATCCAATAAACCCAATTTCCTTACAGCGCTATAAATATTCTTTCATAATATTGTTTCTCCCACACCCATCCAACAAAAAACTACTTCTTGGAAAATACATAACAACAAATGTTAAAAAAAAAAAAGTTTTCCACTCAATAAAATGAAATAAAATATAGAAAAACTTGCATACACTCGAGATATTAGAGGTACCTACAACAACAATTGAAGCAGGTTACGTATGTAGATGTGGTAAAACTTTTTTATTTATTTGTTTGCTGTACTTATTAAGTTTTAGATGCGAAACTATATATATATTGGCGGTGAATTAATTGAAGTGGTTTACGCGAATCGTTAAATATGAATAGTCGAGTTCCCTTAAATATATGCCATAACATGTTTACGTTAAATATTTAAGTTTAGATTATGAATATTGAGGTCATTAACTACGAGCTTTACGTATTTATTTAGTAAATGGTCAAAATCGTAATAAATCGAATGGATATGGTTAATTAAGTGTATATGCGGTGCTACCCTCTTAAATTTATAGTTTTTATTTGGTTATTAAATTTTTTTGTTAGTATTTTTAATCAAGGGAAGTAAAAGTCAACACAAAGCTTTTACGATGGAAAACCATTTTTCACGGCATGTTGTATGTAGCTTTTTTTGTTTCGTATATAGATAGATTTACAGGATAAAACCATAAATTTTATTATTTTGGATGAATACCAGCGAGTTTTATTATTTTATTGGGACTTGAGGTGGTGTAATTCGTTTTGTTTTTTTTTATGGATTTCAAGATATTGCAAACAGATTTTACTATTTTTGGAATAATAAAAAGTTTTTTTGTATTATCGATCGACGAATTTAGTTTTGAAAATAAATTGTATTTACTGTGGATTTGGCGATTGGTTTGCGGTTTAGTTCTGGATGGTTAGTTTTCCAATAGTTTATACATAGATCCAAAATATAAAATTTGCCTTTGGGCGGCTTCAGTGGTTTATTACTTTAATCTAGTCTAATCAGATTCAAGAAAAATTGCTCAGATCACTTTGTCACTTGATAATTTTTACGAACCATATTGTGACGTCAGTCAGCTGTTTCAATGACCTAACCAATCGGATTTGATGGTTTCGTTGAATAAGACATCGGGATAGAACTCTGACAATAAATTACAGTGGAATATGTATGTTGAATATGTTTAAGAAATTGGTGAACAGTATCACTCTGCCAACGAATATTTGAAAATGTTTCTGTGGAAAGTGCGATAATAAAATTTTAAAATTTTCTGTTCAATTCAAACCAATACATTGTGAGTGGAAGGGCTTTCAGGTGGAGGAAAATTGCATTTGGCTTCAAAATAAAAATAGTTATATTCTCTTCGATCTTTATGTACTACGTAGATTCATGGATTAAACTCCAAACACCAAGTCTGGTGTTAGAACACCAAGTTTGTCATAATGGGTTAAAGTGAAAATATAGAAACGGCATATGATCGAGCGCAGGAATGTGTGAATCATGTAATAAACGGTTTAACTAATCTAAATCTGAATGTTAATACGCCAAACTGTCGTTTTATTGCTTTTTGAACCAAAAGAAATATTGATGTGCAAATATAAATTGAAAGTATTGAACATGTAACTTTGCCTATAGGTCTTTAAGCATCTGGGTCAATCAACGTTTAAATTTTAAAGCACACATAGAGAAATTAACTGTTGATTTATCACAAGGGTACATAAACCGAAATGCAAAAGGTGATATTGTCCTCCAAAATTGAGTATCAAATTAGTGTGTATGGTGTGGGTTCTAGGATTGGGTTTACCGCTTTACTGAAAATTGAGAATGAATGTGCTAGCGTGGTGTTTGGTGCGATTGATTCTACCACAAAACACACTTTATGGTCTGAAATGTATATAGATCACCAAGTGTAAAACTGTGCGATTAACGAATGAAATTATAGCCGACCTGGAATATGACTTAAACTCTATTCAGTCTTCAAGAAAACCCAAAGAACCAGCGTGAATTTGTAAAATATAAAATGTAGTTCCAGCTATTCTTCCTACAAATCTGATAGTATGCTTAAATTTTGAAGACACTACAATGAAGGAACTCTATAAGTTAAGCGAGAATAAATCGTGGATGATCGGGTGGATGTTGGAATTTACATTCCAGCACTAAAACAAGAGAAAATGTTGATAGAAAGTAATAGCATAATAGCAAGGGATCAAGTTGGCAATGAATGAACGGTGATAGTTACTTTACTCTTTGACTCCCTGTGTCGATTAAGTTTGATAAATAGTAAGCTTCGATCTTGCGGTAGTGAAGTGGTTCTTCAATGGATACCTTCAGATCAAAGATAATGCAAGAGCCGATATGATTTGAAAAAGAAGTTAATTAATCAAAAAGGGGCATGAATATGATTTTATTGATGCTATAGACTTCATATGTTTCAGGTGAATCTGTGGGGAAAATGTGATAGTGAATTTATTGAAAATGGTCAAAAAATGACAAAAAGTACCTTAGTGGTGTAGTGTCTCGAAATACTTTATTTAAGAAAATCAAAGGAGGCACTACAATGATTCGAAAAATGGACAAAGTGATGCGGAATCATGGAAATTTAAAGACATGTCTGCTCTCATTTTATTAAGTAAATCTAGGTGGTATTTGTCTGATTATAGATGACATTGAAAATTTGCTTCTACAGTGTACAAAATTTAAGCACAGTAAAACACAGTAGATTTCAAATGAGTATATTTAAGTATGAATCTATTTACGGGTTTATAAATGGTACAACATTACGAAACCGGATCAATGCGTGAAAGATGACAAACTGACGCTAATTAAAAATTAAAAATTTTATAAATTTCTTAATTTTTTTTTTATTTTAAATAAATGTTAATTTTATACAAAATAGTAAATTTTGAGAAATAGTGCCAAATGGTTCCAAATAATTGAAGCTAGCGCTAATATAAAGCAATGAAATTTTGAATTGAAAATTCCAAATTGACATTACTTTCGATTTAGCCTATAAAATTTAGAATGTCATCTAACAAAGATGTCATATTAATAAATTTCGAAAATAAGTCAATTAAATTAATAAGCTGAATTGTTATTTGTTTCATTTCAACGATATTCCCTTTAACTGATTTCTTTAAATGATATTTTATTCATATTATGTGTCTGGAAAGGTTAAATAATTTGCTTCTTTTAGTTCTTTGAATAACATGTATTCCGAGATAAGTAAACAACTATCGGAAAGCCTTTGCAAATAAGACATTGAGTTCTCATTATATACATTTGCTATTAGCTAGGAATATCACGTTTTATTCCAAAAACATCATTTTGAAAATTATATATACATTATAAATTTTAAATTATATAATATAATTGAGCAATTTTTGTAGCTAGGAATATTATTTAGTTCAACATTAACTAGTTCATTTGAAGAAGTACATAATTCATTTTCCGGTTCAGTAACGGATTTTTTCATATGACATTCAAATGAAAATTTAATGAAAACCTAAAAGACAATTTTCGGGTACAATGATAAATGGGCATTTCAAGTTTACTAATGTATGCTTTTTTAAATGATTAATACAAACAATTACTTCAGCGAACTTTAATTTGCAAATATTATGGGTCGCACTTTTCAAGCAAACCACGATGTTTACTTTGTTTTGAGATTACCTCAGGTATGGCTTTTGACTCAACAGCACGCACTTCCTATATAAGGAAAACAAAATTATACTGTTTGGTACAGGTTACTACAATTACAATTCTTAATATTACATTAGTACTCTATTCTCCGTGAGCATGTTTATTATTTTTACTAAAATTAAAAAATTTAATTTTCCCTAGACACAAAATGGTTTTTGGACTTTTGATGGTGTTCCAAATTATTCTTTACATCATCAAGATGTATTTCTGAACTGTTGAAATATAGGTTTGTTAATACATTTGCATTACAAATTACCGTTATAGCATAATTATCATCCACAGTTTGAAAATGATTTAGCCCGTTTATATTTTGTAAAATGCAGCTTTGGAATTCACAATTTTTATTATATTCTTTATTACCAAATGTCAGCAATACCTCCCCCTATATTTTCAATGGAGCGTTGTTGTACTACTGCCAAAGTCTCGCAAACTATTAAAACTAACCCGTGCTGGTACCGTTTTACGAAAAGAATGAATAATTCCGTTTTCACGTTTGCACCACTTTCGTGTGTAAACGCAAACTCGTTCTTAAATTTGAAGTGCTCTCGAACTACATACAAGCCGATCACTTTTTTCTAACTATTTAATTAAAAATATTTTAAATACCCGTGTTATGAAATATTTCATAGAAACTACACCTAATCCCGAAACTATTACTATTTCAAGTTTCTTGTTGAACATAACCTGAATGGCTTCGAAATAATTCGTTTCTTTCATATTTAACATTCAGAAAATAAATTTCACAATCACTTCATATAGAATTACTAAAAAAATTCTGCTTACTTTAAATGTTATATATAACCACTTTTATTTAGTTTTCAACACCACAACTATACATTTCACTATTTATTTCATTTTTGTACACTATTTTGTATTGTAATTCGGTATAAACTTTTAAACATGTATCAACAATGTGAAATACTAAAAAATTATGGTCTGATCAAACAATTGGTTTTCAAAATGTAACAATATTTGTTCATGGGTACTGAGATATGTTTGTAAAACACATTATAATTATATATTGTTTGTCACAAACATTTGAAATGTTTTCGGAAAACAAAATTATCGTTTGTGAACACTACAGTCTAAATTTTTTTTAAACGCTTGCTAGAAACATTCAAATCGATTATTGCATATACATTATATTATATGACACCAAGATTATTTTTACTCGGTTATTTGGGACAAATGTTAAATGTCTGCTAAAATTATTAATTGCTTCAAGCTAATAAGCGTAGTTTACAACAATACATTTTTCTTTCTCGCAAATATTCTTTAATTGAATATTCGATAAGCCCACTTGGTAGAGGCTTAAAAAAAGGTTCGTAAGTGTCGATATTTTTGGTAAGCAAGCAAATGTCTATTTCAAATTATGATTAAGTAACTAATTTGGTTTACAAAGACACAACGAAAGTCATTTAAAGAATTGATATTACATGGCGTATGCTACAGTATATTTTACTTCTTTTGTATTGGCATTTCTGATGCAAGATAACGGGGGACACGCATTTTGGTTTTTTTTTAAACAAGAACGTTTGTCACTTTTAAAGCAAACAGTGTTTTCCTAATTTCCTTACAAATAAATAATTTCTAATTATTAACTTGATATATAATCAGTTAAAATATTTTTTTTTTACATTCATCAATATAGTTTTATTTTATTTTTAGATTACAACTTTACTCATCTTAAACAAACAACAAAAAGTGCAAAGTAAGTACACATTTTCTGTTTTCGTGATTCATTTAGCAACAAAAGTGCATTGAAAACGTTCATTTATCTGGTCAAAATTTAATTATTTTTGGTAAATTGTCGACAAATCTTTAAACCTTATAATTGCTCATTTACTACTGTATTCATTAGGGCTGTATATTTTGGTTTTCAGCTGCTCCAATTTATTCATTTTTTATTTTGGTTTAATTGTTTAAAATAGACTTAACCTATATAGAGTGCCAAACTGTCACTTGTCGTGATATAAATCCAATTGACACAAACATAGCATGGTTTCGATATATAAATATTAGTTTTAATTTCCATCTACCAATTCGCGAATGTTTTTCCAGTTTCTAACTGATTTTTTTGCTGCTTTATCCAAACAGTTTATAGTTGGGAAGTTCAAAACATTTTAATAGCTGCAATAATTTTACATCCATACACAAGATGAATAAATTTCTGGTCGATACAATCAAGACTCAAAAACTTTTTAGCATATTGGTAGACTGATGTTCATATTTGTCTTGCGAACTTTAAAATAAAAAATGTGGTGCCAAATTACTGTTCTTCAGGCTTGATATTTTCTTAATTTTTTGTTGCATGAAAATTTGATTGTTGACTTGATACTTCATCAGTCATCTATAATGGCATCTTACTCGGTCACTCGGCTTCTCTTTTGGTTTAATTGTTTATTTTAAGCATTCCAGTTCAATCATTAGATGAATTTGATTATTTTTGACGAGATGCTAATTTCAAAGATGGTTTGCTAGTTTTTAATTGTTCTTAGACCTCCTTCTTCAGAATTGTTATAGGGCCATTTTCCATTTCTTTAGAATTATACATAAGGTTCATACTTTTTTTAACAGGAGTCGTTCGATTTATGTTAAAAGAGATACATATTAAACTGGCATATTTAAAATTCAAGTGACTTTGGTCTTCTTGAGCTTTTATTTCTTTTAGCTCTCCTCTGCGTGTAGTGTTTACCTGTTTATTTTTATTTCTGCTGCTTTGGCAGTTTTGAGAATGTTTTCTGATTATTTTCTTCAGATATATCTTGTAATTTTTTTCTGTTGCCCTGGAGTTTTTTGACCAAGTTTCGTTGCTTGTACGATTAAATTGAAGCGTTTCTTTGATGAAGTTTCTTGTATCTGTATTTTTCAGTATATTGACGTTGGTGCAATTTTGTAAGTGTTGTCACTATTTGGTAATAAATTTAACTTTTTTGCTTACCTGATTTTGGGAACATTTTATTTACAAAGTAGGTGACTATTTTATCTCCATTGATGTTGCTTGTAAAATCTAGTACATTTTCACCGATGGACCAGTATTGTTAATTCCAACTTTTGCATTTAAATCATCTAAGGTTATCTTTTGTTTTGTCATCTGATTTTTCTATGTTGATGCATGAGCGAGGCAACTGTTGATTCTAGGGCAACAGTTTTATTAGTTTTCTTTTTGTTCTAAAGTTTCCAATTACTTACACTTAACCTTTAAATGTTTAAGTAAATTTTTTATATAGAGGAAATCCTCTATATCCATCTCTGAAGTTTGAATTTTAAAATTGTCAAACAATGGATAATAAATGTGTAACAAAAATACAAAAAATCTGTAAGAACCTCCTGGAAGTCCTATGATCCCTATACTTATGCAAGAGTTCGTATTATCATTTGCAAAGATTGGCTCTTATGGATTGGTAAGATTTTTTAATTGTTTCTTAAATCTTCACTAGACCAAGAGGAGACAGGTTCTAGAATTGAACCAATTTGTTCATGTATTGGTATAGAATGCTCTTATTTCAATAGCGTATGAAGTACTATCTTAGGTAATTCTTACGAAAAAGATTGCAAGTGAGATTTCATGAAATTAAACAGCCATTAACTAGTGGTTTTGATGAGGAAATTTTCATGAATTTGAACAACGAGAGCTCTTGTATAGGGTATGGAGACCAAGTCACAGGTTTTGAACTGACAAATAGTGGCATTTAACTATTTTACACCACATAAATTTATAAGTGGAAGCTACGATCAATTACACAATGTTAAATCTGCCGTCACTTTTAAAGCGTTAAACGATAAGGCTTATTAAAATCTAAAAGTACTACAAAAACTAAACATCTGACGTCAGTTCGTGGGATAAACTAATAATTATCAAATTGAAAAGAAAATGGGACCAATACTTTCTACAGGCATACAGGTGTCACTCGATAACGCCAGAGATCTATAATCATTTTAAAAGTATAATATATTTTTTGAATCGCATTTTGGGCTATGAAACCAATTCAACGTATTTGAATTTCAACGTATAAACATGTTTGCTTAAGGAATGGATTTTTTACATACGAACTATTATAATTGTGCGAGGAACTATCAATTATATTAATCTGCCTGCATCCCAATTTAAGAAAAAATCCTGCAACCTGCAATCGTCTCTATTTCTAATCTTAAAAACAGTCGTAGTCCACAACATTCATAAAAATCAATTTATGGTTTTTGAACATGAAAACTTTGTCCCTTCAATCCAGATGCAATTGACTTCATTAACTGTTTATGAGAAAAACAAGGTAAATAATAAAAATGCATAAGTAGATTTGAACAACAATGGTAGGGAAATAGTATAAATAATGGTTTTCCAATAAGAGGTTTAATTTTGAAATTAAAAAAAACGAGTATTTTTTAAGAGAAATGTTTATTTCATTGTAAAGAAGAAGGTGCGCCAATAACATTTGAAAACGATATCAGCCAAATGGCCACCACGACTACGATTGCAGTACCATATCCTTTTCATGACATTTTAAATGACCAATTCGCATATTTGCGGCTGTAGATACTTGATAACTTCACGAATTCCATCTGTAAGGCTATAAATTGATTGTGACCTTATCTTTCACGTGCCCTCATAGAAAAAACTCTATTCACAAAGCCTCGGTGGCCAATTGTGATCACCTCTTCGAGAAATAACACGGTCAGGAAACTTTTATTGCAAAATTGCGATTTTTCGTTGCTTGTGTAGCACGTAGCACGTTTTGCTTAAAATAAACGTCGTCCACATCAGTATCTTCCCATTCCAACCATAAAAAAACATTAATTATAGCTCGGTAGTACAATCCATTCACCGTAACAATTGCACTAGCCTCATTTTCGAAAAAGTAGGGTTCAATGACATCGCTAGCTCAAAAACTACACCAAACGGTGACACGTTGAGGATGGAGGGGCTTTCCAACTACTATTCTTGGATTTTCTGAGCCCCAAATGCGACAATTCTGCTTATTAATGTAGCCTCCAAGGTGAAAATAGGCCTCATCACTGAAGATAATTTTTCGATGAAAATCCGGATCATTTTGATTCATTTGAAGGACCCAATCAGCGAAGATGCAACGTTTATGGTGATCGACCGGCTGGAGTTCTTGTGTTAACTGAATTTTAAAAGCCTTAAGACTTAAGTCTTTATTCAAAATACGGTGTAATATCGGATGAAAAATGTCTAATTTCAAAGATCGACTAGGAATCAACAAACCTGGGTTTTCACAACACAACGGGCTACAGCAGCAATATTCTCAGTTGTTCTTGAGCGACGCACACGGTTTCGATTCTTCATATCACTATCTTGTCCATATCACTATTCCCGGCCGAGGAGGTGCTTCACGACGACCAAAAAGTGGTTTAGTTTTGCAAACTGTGATTGCAAAATTTTCACCATTTTTGTGGTGAATTTAAACAATTTCATTGCGTTGTTGAAGCATCGTACCATTTTTGATATACTTTTTTACCGAAGATCAATTTTATCTAAGATCAGGACGATCGTGGGAAAGCAGTAGACCAGAATGAACTACTGAACGAAAACAATACAAGCCCAAATTGTGGCTTCTACTATAAATTCTTAGCTTCAATTTAGCAAGATATATTAGCATTTGTTTTTTTAAAAATGGGAATTACTTTCAGAGTCCGGAAAATTTTGGAAAATTACCCAAGTGTTTATAGTTAAATTTATAGTTTTCAATTTCCAACCAGCTCCTCTTACAAATTCGTCAGAACACAATACACCGCTCATTCGCCAATTATTCAATAATGACAACAAAGTCAAAGAAAATTGTTTTAATTGCATTAATTAAATTGGCTTTTGTTTTTAAGTTGTCAGGCATTTCAAATGCATAGAAAAGTTGGAATTACATGAATTTCTTCTTATTTAGAGAGAACATCAAAAAGAATTTTGTATTAAAAACTAGAGGCTCATTTCCAACACAAATTAATTCAATTCAATCGACAATTAAATCACAACACAAGAAACTTACAGTAAAAAAAATCTTCAGGCTCATTGCTAGGCGTTTATCCTATTACGACATTAGGAACGATATTTTTTGCGGAGTTTGGTCAATTTCAAAATAACAACAAATATGAGGAAACCCGTTTGTGCCACTATATCAGCTGTGCAAGAATTGCCCCAAAACTAACCACAAAATTATTTAACACAACCATCTTGGAAACAATGCTAAGGATAATATCATAATCTGCTGCCTAAACCCAACGCCAACGTAATTAGAAAAAGAGCTTTTATGATCTAGGTGTTATTTGTTAAACTACAATCATATGGAAATATTCAGTTTCATCTGGCTGTCAATAATCGACGTATTACCATGTGACAAGTTTTTCACATAACTTTGCTACAAAGTACGACCAAATATGAGTACTGAACCAGATAAACCAAAGTAAGAATTTTACAATTTAAACTGGAACTGGATAAGGCGTGCCGTATCAATATAGTGATTGATGCCACAATATTATTTCCAGACTAGCCATGCAACTTCAAAGAGATAAAACACTTAAGTGGAACAATAAGACACGCAACCATAGACCGCTTTTTCCATTAACTACGTACTGCTCGGACGACCATATAATGAACACATTTTGTAAATTAGGTTGATAAAAAACCGAAACAGGTGAATCACCTGTAGTTAATAGTAAAACCGCTTAAAAAAGTTAGATACATCTAATCAATCGAATCTATAAATGTAAACTCCCTAAAAATAACATTATTAGCTTTAATTTAATATTTTTGAGCAAAAAAACGTAAAAACGACAACGGATTCACTGAATCGAATTTATAAGCACACATGCGACAAAAAAAACTGGGTTAGGAATGGGAGGAAATAAACAACTGAACAGATTCAATGGTTTGGATACAAAAAAATACGTATAACGTGAATTAATCAATTTCGCTGGGTTGAATCAAAGCGAAAATTTAAAATTCTAATCAATAAAATTGAATAAAACGAATTTGACAATTCGTGTACCAAAACAAAAACAAAAACTGTGTTATTAAGTCAAACAAATGTATAAATACCAACTGATATAACCTTCGGTTCCCTAAAGTCAACCGTTTTTACCAAAAAATTATCGTCAATGTTTTGTTTTTTTTTTTTTTTTGTCTTTCGGAGGGGACGACGACATAGATTAAAAGTAAACTGTCTTCATTCGAAATGTTCATCTCATTGCAAATTCATGATTTTCAAAAAAAAAAAAAAACATAAAAAAATGTGCTATATTATATTCGGAGATGTTGCGAGGCGAAGAGCTTTAAGCATTTTGGAAAGATAAATACTTAGGACGATATACGAGTACGTATAGTCACTATAAATCGGAAGACAGACAAAAATATTATTCCATTTTCTTTTGTATTCTAATAATTTTCTTGTCTTTGTTTTCTTTCACTGTTACATTTTTCATTTTTCATTTTTTTTTTTTTTGCTCAAGATAAGAAGATTTCATTTTATATTTTCCTCTCTTAAAAAATAAAAGACATTATATAATGGAATAAAATGAATTCTATATTTTATTGTTATATCCTGATGGTTTTAGAGTTTGAAAAATCTTTGTTTACTATTTTTATCTATTTTTAATTTGTATCCCCCCGTCTATTGTATGTTCTCATTTTAGAAATGGCCGTACTCTTCTTAAATTATATGAAATTATTTATGTTGGAGTGGTGTTTAGTTTAGGAAAGCAGAATGCTTTTTCTGTAAAAAAAAAAAAAAAATTTAAACTTTGCAATTTTTTGTTTTTGCAGCACTTCTCTTCTTTAAATTTTCCACAATCTGAAAAATTTGTGAAATAATAAGTAAAATAGAGTAAAATAAATTGAGTGTAAATAGATTGCGAAATTTTTTGTCATATAAAATGTTAAGCCAAAATGGAAATTGTCTTCGAAGGAACTTTATAAGATCATTCCATTAATCATGATCACTTTAAAATGATACACCAAAAAAAGTACCTTTGTGCTTTAACAGGTGTGTAGTTAAAAAGCTTTCACGGTTATATATTAAATTTAATTCGTGTACAGTGTCGATCATAAGTATTTGAACGTTTTTGGTTCCGCAGTAATCAAACAAAATGATAAAACAAGTACCAAAGAGCTGCGTTATAGACAAAAAATGTATTACAAATGTACGGTATTATGAGCTTAAATCTTACCGATATTGGTCTTTTGGTATACCATCCTATCTTATTTGTCTTATTTTATTTTTTAAACCGTCTTGAGCAGATTTGAAAGGTTACTCCTCCTCTTTTCGTCCATTCAGCTTCTGCAAATATGGTCCTCGAAAAGAAAGTGTACTGTGAGTACCCGTTTGTTAATTCGAAACCTCACTTCTGCGCAGATGTCTTACATTCTCACATAAAAAGGTGTTGCTGCATTAATGCCAAAGCTGCTACTCTTATCCTTATCGCCAGTCTAACCACCGTAATAGGCCTTCTAAAAAGGCCTATTTATTCAGTTTCAATTCGTAAATCATACCTCGCCTATAGCAAGTTTATCTGCCTTGCAGTTCCCCTTGACAGAGTACCTGGACTCCTGGATGTTAAAATGTTTGCCTATCTCATTATAAAAAAACAAGTCAACCAACGCTATCTTTGATGGCAGTCCATATCAGCAATATAGTTGCCGCTTGATTATTCGTATAATATATTGCAATATTACTTGTGGATAAGCCTCAACCAAGCTAAAACTTCTTTCATCACCATCATTTTAGCTTGGTACAAGCCAAAGGTACAGTAGTCAGGTAAAAAACAGAAATATTTATATTCAATGCAATACAGAAAGCTATGACTCCCTTTTCTTCTGCTTACCAAAAGTGTTAACCGGAACAAGACGGACCGTACTCTCAAACGCAAGCACGGAGGTGTTGCCCTCGCAGATAAGCACACAGGCCATTTTTTGTACTTTTTTATCCTAATTTTGTTGTTTTGTTGTAAGTTGTTCACTCCATATATAAAAATAGGTTTATCTACAACGTCATGGAGCCAAATTATGTTTGGAACCATGCCCTTGATTTTGCATTTTTTGCAGTGAAGCGTTTCAGTTCCTCCACTTTCTACTAATTGGCAGCGCATTCTGCATTATGTCCTTAATTGTAGTTAGATGTTTACCAGAGACTATGACTCCAAATACTGGATTTTATATTATTTCGAATATAAACATCTACCAGCCTTTCCAAAGTAAGTAGCCATGTGAATTTTCACCTGCTTTAAGGATAAAGACTACTTTGACCTTTGTACAATTCTTTCGTATGCATAGAAAAGCTTTAAACATCCTCTAAATATCACTGCCGATTTCTACTTTCCTATATGCTTTATTGTAAGGCCAGCAAAACAAGAATCAATTGCAGACGATTGTGACAGGAAATGCATCAAACTATCCAATTTACTAATCATAACTAGGGATCAAAAACCCCGGCAAAATTTCCTTTAACGTTTCCCTATGTTTGTTCTTCTTGAGTTCCTGCAGGTTTCTAGGTGGCAGGGCCATATTGAGTTTGTAGGTTAATAGCGTAAAAATAGTGCTCCTTTACCACCAATTCTCCAACTAAATGATGAATATTTGATTTGCAGGTTAAACGGAAGCTTCAGTGCTGAATGTGCCGTTCTTCCATCTTCCAATAGTGTTGCAGCAATTCCGATAGATGCAAGAGCTAACGCAATACCACTTTGACCATGTATTACTACTAATAGCAATGATATAAGGAACGTTTTCCTAGTTTCACCGGGCGCATCAAGGGAAAATAAGTTGCCGTTTCCATCATCGACAACCTATAAGCACTCTTTTGCTGTTCATTATCCAGTGGAACATTTGTTTGTACTTGTTGTTGCAAAGTTATCGTGTCATAAGCACGCTAACGTTCCAAATTATGATTCAGTACATCTCTGGTTTAACGGTTTGGCACTGGCATATAAATTTCAGTTAATAGTTTGCCACTCATTATCAAACACAAATCTTCAATCATTACAAACGCTTCACTGCAGATGTTATCGTTAATTTTTTAAAGTTGCCTGTCGCGTTTTGAGAGCTATGCAAAATCTTTTCTGCGATGTCTTATTTGTACGTATCTCATAATTTACGTGGCTTTGAATGTGCACGATCCATGCTTTGAACACCTTTAATTTATTATAATTTAGACTCGATAAGTTCGGAAGATCACGCTGACATCTTGAACCGAGAAATCTTTCAAATACCTTCAAATGCCGTTATAGATGAAGAGGATTTATTTCTCCAGTATCTGTCTTATGACTATAAAGTGAAAAATAGAACATAAAAGGCTTCTTGGAGGGCAGTGGTTTACCCCTAGTTTAATAAAATTTACGTAAAACTAACAATAAACTTACATTTAAAAACTAGCAGGCGTTTCGTTACCTTTAGATGGTAACGAAACGCCTGCTAGTTTTTAAATGTAAGTTTATTGTTAAAACTTGAGAAGAACCCCACAAACCACTTAAATTGATAATGCCAATAGCTTGTCACAAGTAATTTACGGCACGTTATTATCTGAAACGTTTTCTTAGAACTTCAAAATCCAATATAATATGACATGAGCATTTCGCCTGAAACTTCATTTGGGTGGATGAAAATAAAAATAACAATTTATGATAGTTCAATTTTAGTTAAGTTATTCCGTGAGTTATACATTTTATTTCAAATTTTAACTATTATTTCTAATTTTAAATCCATTTCCGTGCATATTTAGAGTAACACAGCTAAAACACACAAGTGAATTCTTCATTTAAACTATTCCAAGCTTGTTCAGCATATTGTAGCATTTGAGCACCAGACTGGCATTCGTCAAGTACACTCAAACCACAATCCTTGAGTCGTTTCATAGTAGTACATACAGATTGATCATCTAACGGTTTTCCATACTCCTGTACAACTGTAGCAATTACATTACAGCTGGTCCTATCACTTTTAAATAAACATCCAGCTCCTCTATCATTGGCAATATTATAATATACTTGTTCAACACATAGCTCTTTTTCGAGACGCGCTATAATTCGTATTAAATTTTCATACCGTTCCATAAGTGGTGCATGCCAACATTCTGAACTAACACTTTCGAATTTTGGTAAGCTACAAGTTGTTGCAGTTTTAAGAGTGGTACAAAATTCGTTCATCGACTGTTTAAATGAGATGCTGTCGATAGTTTGATTTAGGTAATCGTTTACAATATATATAAAATCTGTAGCTTCAAAGGTGCTGGGTCCACAGCTACTAACTAGTTCTAATGTTGACTGAAAAAATAAATAAATGTTAATTCTGGTATATGTTTTGATGGAGGATTTCGATTCAGACATACTATTATTTCGACATCACATTGTGATTTGGTTGACTCAATATTTCTGGACGAAACACTATTAAATCCTAATATAACTACAGTAACTAACAGACAAATTATTAAGCACTTCATTTTAAAGTGATAAAGTAAAGTGGTTGTTGGTACACCACAAGATAACAAATAAGCATTTAAAAAAAATTTTTAAACATTAATTTAAAATTTGTCGAATAATAAGATTTATCATGTTTATAAAAACATAAAGCGATGACCATAATTTGACCCCATATACAGATTACAATGTTTTATGTAAATAATAAAAACTAAACTAAACTATGGTACATAGGTCATAACGTTCCATCACTCGTCTCTAAAGAAATCTTTTGAACTACTTGTTATGAAGTGGCGAAGCTTGTAGTGCAAAAGCTCTGGATTTATAATATGTCAATTTTCAAAAATAAACTTCACTTTGTGCTTAGTAATAATAATAAACGTTTTTTACAAGCCATTGCTGGCTCATACTGAGTCAATCTTTTAGCAGCATCGGATTCGATCACGAGCTTGAACTTCACGACTCATTTAACTCGAGAAGCCATCATGGCTGACAGGGACCTCTGCGCCTACCAAAGGGCTATTCTCCTCTAAGATATTGCTGCGACGATCGTCGCGTTTGGTTCCATATACCAAGCGCTTGATTCTTCTCTCAAATGTCATTAACCATCTTTCATTCTCACCCATCAGAGCCCAACTCTCAATCACATACATGACAACGGGTGTGATTAATACCTGATTAACACAACTTCAGCTTGTCGGCATTTTGGTCTTGAGCTGAGGATATTATGCGAATTTTGTGTATGTCGTCTTTTGCTTTATTTGTTTAGTTTTATTTGTTAAGTCTTTTCACTGCTTCTATTCCTCAGGTTTGGAAATTATCATTTGTTATATACCAATATTTTAAATCAGACAGATGAAGTGACATTATTTGTTATAGAGGAATTTTTATTCTATCCGTGATTCCGAAGCTTTTAAATCAAGACTTGAGTTCCATTTGAAAAACAAAATTAGTGTCTACCAACATGGTTTTTTGCCGGGTAGATCTACAGTTACTAACTTTGTGGGTTTTCTGGCCATGTTGTTAACACTGTGGGAAGCCGTGAGGAGGTTGATGCCACTTACACCGATTTTCGAAATCGTTCGACAAGCTAAGTCATAACATTTTTTTACAGAAATTGATGGTCATCGGTTTCGATTTCATTCCGGTGGCTTAGATTACTTCTTATCTAAGTTTACGATGATTCCTTTGTAAATAATGTACCGTCGGGTGTCCCACTAAGGTAGTCACATAGGTACAATGCATAATCTTTATTTATGACGTGGTTCAGTAGCTTGATTATTATTGAGGTCCCTTATATGCAGATGATTTGAAAATGTATGCCAACATTAATTCTGTTACTTAAACTTGTTCTTCATTCCTTTTGTAGTGCAATAAGTTGAAATTGATGTTGCAAAGCCTTACATCCACAAACTTATAACTGGCTAACTTGGACACAATTCTATCTTTTATCAACGAAAATTAAATTTTTCATCAAAATGTCAAAATCACCCAATTTTTTTCTTTTTTTGTCATTAATTTTTTAATGATTAAGCTTGATGTCAGGTATCCAAACAAAAGCGTACAGGTTATCATCTTTGAAACAGTTTTTGCTAACCCAGCAGTTAAAACGCTATACACTACACTCCATATTTTTTCTTGGGCTAGTAAACTCCGAAAATTTGAGGATTACTGGCCTGCTGCGGCTATACTAAAAGAAAATCATTACTTTTTATTAGGACCTTCATCTACTAAGAAATAAATTAATATTACCATCAATTATTTGATGATTTGTTCCAGAACTGCTCCCGGAGCTGATGGAGTACCCATTGAACTATTTAAGAATGATCCCAACAACAAACTTGAGGCACTTCATAAAGTTGTCGAGATGACTTTCTGAGTGGAGCGATACTATGTAAGTACCCATTCCTAAAGTAAGCATCCCAATGAATATTTGAGCATAATTATGTAATGCGGGATATAAAACCAATGCTTATAGCTCCTCCTGTCCGGTACTTGATGCAGAGTAGCGTGCCAGAAATAGAATATTAATTTTTGGGAGCGTATGACTATTAAGTAGTATAACGTCTGCAAAGCTATAGTTTGAAAAACCAAAGTGGTTAAGTTTATATCCTTTTTCTTCAAGAAATTTTTACTCGTTTTCGCTTAAATTGATGATGGTGACTATCTTGGGTAGCTTGATTTAGTATGAACCCATATTCTTCGTGAACTAGTAAAAGGCTTAGGTGCTTTTCACCTAATAATAATAAGTAACCTGGAATATCGTTTGGTATTGTAGATTCAATGCGATATCTCAGTACTTATGTGACTTAAAGGTTTAGTAGCCCATGGATTGAAAATTGCTACTCTTACGTACAGGGAAATCGTCGTCGATTAAGAAAATTGGAGCCTTTTTTCCTACGGAAACTACTCGAGTCTTACCATGCTGAGGTCTAAAGAAACGGATTCTGGTGTGTAATTCAAAGCTGCCATTTGAATTCTAAATAATATTCGATTGCAATATCTTTATTACTGTCAGATGTTACGACACTATCACTTCTTTTAAACACTACCATGAACACTATACTATAATATTGTCTTGTAGATGTAATGAGGTTCTGCATGGTGTGCAGTTGGTCGATAATTGTATCGCTATGGATAAAACAATTAGAAGAGAATGTTCGATGTAGAAGTCACCTGGCGATTTCGAAACAAAGTAACTTTAAAAATCTGATTTCTGAGATGAACTAGTGTGACGTCTGAACCACTAGAACCTTATTTATACTGAATGTCAGTGGTAAATTGACTACTATAATCGAATTGGCACAATTATCGTGGATTGGGTTCAGTTGTAGATTGGATGGCGTTAGTCAAAATCATCTAGTAAATGGTAAAACCTCATCCTTGAAAATAAAGCCTAAAATGTTTGATTGATTGGTATATTGCGAGTAATTCCCATTTAAATCCGAACTATATTCCTATTCCTAATTTTGGAGAAATATCCTAGCGGAGCCCAACACAAATGTAAATACGTTGTGGCATTTGTTAGGCCAAAAAATGTTTTTGCCATCTTGGGCATCCTAAGTAGTGTGACCAAGTGTGAATGAATTGGTGTTAGTGTTTCAGCAAGCTTTGAAATAACTCAGTGCGAGTAATTTAACATAGCAAGAAAGCACTGAATGGTTTTGATTGATGAAATAACGGGGTATTCTCCAATGGCATTGATACGATTAATGGATTAAAGAATTAATTAATTTTGTTGCTGAGGAAATCAAGAAACTGAACTAATCTATAGAATAATTGGTTCAAGTGTAGTTTGTGTTGTTCCTCAGTTGTAGAAGCACAAGAATATCATCTATGTAAAGAAAAATAAAGTCCAGTCCACGAAAACTTCGTTTATAAATCGTTGAAATGTGTGCGAGATCTTTTCCAAGAGTTACGAAACCATGTGAGAAGAGTTACGAAACCATGTGCGTGCAGATGAACTACAAACCATGCAAATTCCGACAAACTAAAGTTGTTCAAGGTATGGGATTGAGAGTTGGACCCTGACAGATGAGAGTGAAAGATGGTTAATGACATTTGAGAGAAAAATCATGCGCTTAATATATGGCCCCAAACGTGACGATCGTGCCATTTACCGAGTTTATTCAACCACGAGATCAAGAATTTCATAAAACTTCCTGATTATACGTTAATGAAATAAAATAACAGCAAGTACGCTGACTTATTTACATTATGTGAGCCGATTCTAAACGGATCTGTGCTGCAATATCTTAGAGGAGCATAGCCATTTGGCAGGCGCAAAGGTCCCTGTCCCATGATGACTCCTCGGGTTAGATAAGTCGTGAAGTACAAGCTCGTAATCAAATCCGATGCAACCAAAATGTTGACTCAGTATATGCCAGCAATGGCCTGTAAAAAACGTTTATTATTATTACTAAGCACAAAGTGAAACTTATTTTTGAAAACTGACATATTATGTAAAAAAAAAAATCCAGAGCTTTTGCACTACAAGCTTCGCTACTTCGTAACAAGTAGTTCAAAAGATTTCTTTAGAGACGAGTGATGGAACGTTACGACCTATGTACAATAGTTTAGTTTAGTTTTTATTATTTACATAAAACATTGTAATCTGTATATGGGGTCAAATTAAGGTCATCACTTTATGTTTTTATAAACATGATAAATCTTACTATTCGACAAATTTTAAATAAATGTTTAAACATTTTTTTTTAAATGCTTATTTGTTATCTTGTGGTGTACCAACAACCACTTTACTTTATCACTTAATAAGTAGTAATAAATAAATCAGTGAGTTAGATCTACTAAACGAAAAATGAAGTCCTTAATAATTTGTCTGTTAGTTACTGTAGTTATATTAGGATTTAATAGTGTTTCGTCCAGAAATATTGAGTCAACCAAATCACAATGTGATGTCGAAATAATAGTATGTCTGATTCGAAATCCTCCATCAAAACATATACCAGAATTAACTTTATTTATTTTTTCAGTCAACATTAGAACTAGTTAATAGCTGTGGACCCAGCACCTTTGAAGCTACAGATTTTATATATATTGTAAACGATTACATAAATCAAACTATCGACAGCATCTCATTTAAACGGTCGATGAATGAATTTTGTACCACTCTTAAAACTGCAACAACTTGTAGCTTACCAAAATTCGAAAGTGTTAGTTCAGAATGTCGGCATGCACCACTTATGGAACGGTTGGGAAATTTATTACGAATTGTAGCGCGTCTCGAAAATCAGCTATGTGATGAAGAAGTATATTATAATATTGCCAATGATAGTGGAGCTGAATGTTTATTTAAAAGTGATAGGACTAGCTGTAATAAAATTGCTCCAGTTGTACAGGAGTCTGGAAACTCGTTAGATGATGAATCTGTATGTCTTACTATGAAACGACTCAAGGATTGTGGTTTGAATGTACTTGACGAATGCCAGTCTGGTGCTCAAATACGACAGTATGTTGAACAAGCTTGGAATAGTTTAAATGAAGAATTCACTTGTGTGTTTTAGCTGTGTTACTCTATATATGCACGAAAATTAACTTGCAAATAGAAATAATAGTTAAAATTTGGAATAAAATATATAATTCACGGAATAACTAAACTCAAACTGAACTATCATAAATGTTTATTTTTATTTTCGTCCACCCAAATGAAGTTTCCGGCGAAAGCTTCATGTCATATTATATGTAGTTTTTGAATTCTAAGGAAACGTTTCAGATAATAACGTGACGTAAATTTCTTATGACAAGCTATTGACATTATCAATTTAAGCGGTTTGCGGAGTTTTTCTCTTCAGATGGTAACGAAACGCTTGCTAGTTTTTATATGTAGGTGTATTGTTAATTTTACGAAAATTTTATTAAACTAGGTGTAAACCACTGCTCGCGAAGAAGTCTTTTTTGTTCTATTTTTCACCGGCAATATGATGAAGCAAGACCACAACGTGCGACTTTTAGACTACAAAGACCAATTATTCCGGTGAACATTGACCGTACAGCCTATTAACAGCAGAATTATAGTGGCAAGGTTCCATTCAAAAATAAGAAACACAACATTCAGTGCTATGACCCACATCATTTAGTGCTATGACCCAACAGAAGATGCAGAAGATACAACGAAAGATGAGTTCTACGAGAAATTGAGAGCCACAATAGCAAGAACGCATAGAAATGACGTCAAAATCATACAAGGAGATTTCAATGCAAAAATTGGTACAGATAACATCATGGGAAGAAATGCATTGGAGAAAACAATAGAGAAAGGTTTGTCGACTTCTGAAGCACAAATTAATTGTTCATAGGCGGCAGTAGGTTTCCACACTAAAATATACATAAATACACATGGACTGGATATCACCGGATGGCAGAATTAAAAATCAGATAGATCACGTAATTATCAATAAGAAATTCCTCACATCACTACAAGATGTAAGAACAATGAAGGGCGCAGATATGCACAGCGAACATCAACTGGTAATAACACAATTCAAGATTAAACCAGCAGCCGTGAAACATTTGAAGACAAATAGAAGGAAATTTAACACAAATAGATTGAAAGACACTGAAACAAGAAACACTTTCAATGAAACGCTCCAACTCAATCTTCAGTCTGGAGCCACCCGTATAGAAGACAGATGGAACCAAGCAGAAGACTGCCGCAGACGTACTCGGCTACAGAGAATACAATCGGAAACCTTGGATCAGTGATGACACATGGCAGAAAGTTGAGGAACGCCGTCAATTTAAGTTGAGGAACGCCGCCAACATAACACGGAAGAGGTGAAACGTAGATACGAGGAAACAGCGCTCAAGTAAAAAAGATGGCAAGAAATGATCGAAGAAAATATACAGAAAGCATTCTCAAAGCTGCTGAAGAGGCAGCGGCAATCCAAAATATGCGAACACTACACCAGTGTGTAAGAAAGGTAAAATTACAAATATACCACCTATAAGGGATGCTAATGGTCAAGTACTAACAACAGATGAAGCGCAGTTAAATAGATGGAAGAAATATTTCGAAGAAGATGTCGTCGCCGACCCCGAAAATCTCCAGTCATCAATTGACATCAATAACGGAACTAGAAAAACCCATCCACCAAAGGAACGGGAAGCTAAAAATGTCATTTATAGACTGAAGAACAATAAGGCCGCTGGAACCGACAATATAACCGCCGAAATATTCAAGGGAGATTTATCTACAACTGCAAGCATATTAACACCAATAATTCAAGAAATCTGGAATTCTGGGACAATTCCACTGAAATGGAAAGAAGGCTTGATAATTACGATACCCAAAGAAGGTGACCTAAGAGAATGTAGGAACTGGCAAACTGGTATCTTCCTCCGCAACACAACAATAAAAATACTCGCAATGATCATCCTTGACAGAATCTCACCTACGATCAATGCAAAATTAAGGAACGAACAAGCTGGATTTAGACCAGGAAGAAGTTGCACTGATCACATCAACACAATCCGTTTCATCACTGAGCAATTCAATGAATGGAATTCACCATTGTATATGCTCTTCGTCGATTTCGAACGCGCATTCGTAACGATAAACAGGAACGCAATATGGCAGACACTTTGTGAAATGGACATCCCAAAAAAATTAATTGAACTCATATACAAGAAATGTATCGAGATTCTGGGAACCGAATTCAATACAAAGTGAAACATACTACAACACTCGAGGAGTAAGGCAAGGTTGGGTACTCTCACCAATGCTGTTCCTAATCGTATTAGACAGTGTAATGCGGAAACAAGTCCCCTAATAGCATTCAATGGGGGTTAATTGGTAAACTCAATGATTTGGACTATGCAGACGTCATATGCTTGCTCACACACAAACACTCGGACATGTAGCAGAAAATGTGACAGCTATCAGATCTAGCTAATGAAGTTGGTCTCAAGTCAGGTATTCGTAAACAAATGCCTTTGACGAATACTTAAGTGCTTCTGGCCTAACACGATCAGTAACATCAATCTGCATTTAACAACATGTCAGTCAAACATTGAGACCGAAATAAAGCGATGAAAATAGAGATGGATTGGCCACACATTGAGGAAAGCATCAAGTGATATAACGAGGATGTCATTAGACTGGAATCCACAAGGAAAAAGAAAGGTTGGAAGGCCAGCAATGACATGGAAGAGAACGATGCTATCAGAGGCAAAACACCTGGGAAAATCATGGGCGGAAATTATAGCAATAGCCCCAAATAGAGTAAGATGGTTCAGAATAGTAGTATGCTCCTAAATTGGAGATACAGGAAAAAAATAATTAACATCATTTCCGGAGAAACTTCTGATCCTGAGATAGATCCAGAGTTGCACAAAGTGGTAAAGACCAATATGCCCACCATACCATGCGGACAACACAATCCGACTTCGGTTAAAACGCTATATACGTGCTTTTATTTCGGAAACTCAATCTGGAAACAATGGACAATGTCAACATTCATCACTTAATTGAAAGGAGTGGGTATCGTGGTTGACAATACATATGGATCGTGCCATATTCACCAATATTGTCTAAGACATTTAAAACACATATCAATGATGAGTATTGCAGTTCGGTGAAATCGATTAAGTATGTTTGCAAATACGTCACCAAAGAAAGTGATATGGCGGCTATTGGCGTTGAACGAGATGAAATCAGCAAGTTTCAAATGGGTCGATATGTCAACTGCATCGAAGCACTCTGGAGAATATTGTCATTTGACATTCATGAATGTCATCCGACTGTTGTAGATCTTGCAGTTCATTTGGAGGATAGCCAAAGAGGTCATTATATGTATATATTTATATATAAATATATATATATATATATATATATATATATATATATATATATATATATATATATATATATATATATATATAAATATATATATATGTACATATATTATATATATATATATATATATATATATATATATATATATATATATATATATATATATATATATATATATATATATATATATATATATATATATATGTGTGTGTGTGTTTGTGTTACTGTTACTTTATATTCATTTATTTATGTATGAAACCACGTTGTCAACATTGAACAGCAACATAACTTAAATTCCACATATAAAGATACGTACAAGTTGTAATCGCTCATACATTTTTTAGTCTATCCATTTTGATCGCCTGAAGACTTTTTATTTTATATCCTTGCTTGGAAAATTTCACCAAAACGTTTCGTTTTGTTTTCTGTTATCTTTTATGTGATGCAATGTTTTTCTATTTATGTTCTTCTCTTTTACGTTAAGTAAACAAAAATGGAAATGAAAATGGAAAAATGAATTTTCAGTTTGTTGTTTTTTTTTTAGATTCTATTTGAAACGTACGAATAACAAATATACATTGAAACAAAACGGGAAAAGCAAAAAAATGTCTGAACAGCTTCAAAATTTAAATTTTGTTTAAGGTAATGATTAGGTGTACTTTGACCTGTATATTATGCTGTTCGTATGTTTTAAAGTTAAATTATAATTTTGCATTGAAATTGTTATTTGTTGTTGCGTTTTCATCACCGTGTCACTAACAAGTTATTGCTACAAAACCGGTGATAGATCCTTATACAATTTTTAAATCCGTTCCGCTAGTAAAATATTTTAATTAAATAAATTTTTTTTTTTTGTAATTTTTCAAAATGTTGTTTTCCAATATTCAATATTCAAAAACTCTTGTTAGCATGAAAAGCATTTAACAAAACGATTACAAAAAAATAATACTTTATGCTCGAAGACTCTCGTCTGCAATCAAAGTGCATATATTTTGGTATTTTCTTCCATTATTTCTTTTTTGTGGGAGGGAGGGAGGCGTTGATTTTGCATAGTGTGGGAATTCGAATTGGAATTGAAAAATAAATTTTAAATTTTTCTCTGATGTTTAGCATCGACCAAACTAAAGAAATTAAAATTGAAAATTAATAAAATATTAGATGGAAATTCAAAAACAAAAAACTAAATAATGATTTAAGCTGATGAATTTAAATTGAAAATAGGATAAGATATAGCTCACCCACTCTATTGTTATAATAAATTGGAAAGCTCCTTACATGCGGGCTAAATAATATATTTAGAGTTTTTAATTTAACCACTCGTACCTTTATGTCGCTTCCCGGATGCTCCAGGATTAAACGAGCTAGGTTCCAATGCGCAACAGATAAGTTTCCTTTAACGAGAAATGCGTCGCTGGCTTTCAAATTCAGATCACTTTATGATACTTGACCCAAAATTTGTTCACATTTGTATTTGTTGCCATCTAGTTTATCGAATTGACTTAAATCTACATAAATGGTTTCTGAAACAGCTGTTAGAGAACACATGACTAAAAAATGTCCTGGTATGGTCACGTTTAATAAGTTAATATTATCCGTAAATTGTAGACAAAATGGGCATGAATTAAAGAAAATTTAATTTGTAATCACTCATGCTCATTCTGTGTGTATTCGTAAGTGGGCCGCCTCCTATATTCCTCTAAAATGTGGTGCTGATATTGTTGTAATTTTGTGCCAATACAGCTGTAGAAGAACTTTTGAAGATCTTTTTGTGAGGAAGAAAGTCCACGTCTGCTTATGAATTTTTTAAATGCTGTAATTAAAACAACACAACTGATATCAGATACTAAAACCTCCAAGTAAATGATAAGAGAGGAAATTAACTAGGATACAGGTATAAATTATGATAACAGTTGACTATCATTTTGCTAAAGACGTGGGTGTGTTGCAAAATAACAGGGTGCTTTGTATTATACGTAGCTAATGCAATTTTTTGTTGTCTTCCAACTTTTAACATACCCTCTGCATAGATGATAAGTGTGAATTTTTTTTTTGACACATTTGTTTTAGAGGAATTCATGCATTTTTGATGCAAAATATGTATATGGTGCGATTTTAATGTACACATTTTCCGCTACATGTAGTTCTAAAGTTGTATTACCCAATTGAAGATGGACATTGAGCTTCATTGTAAACAATCATGTCCATCATACTAAAATTAATTAGGAACAGGTTCAGCTGTTTGTACGCCCCGTGATGCTAAATAAGCTATGTGATCTCTTGAGCGTTTGTAACGCTAATATTTTCAGGTAATATCTCTAAGATCTCTTGCTCTTTTCCACTCTCCAACTGAATTGCTAAATTGCTGCTGAACCTCATTAAATATGGTAATCTTGTGAGATATCATTCAGTATGATCTCTCTTTAACGTTTCTTAATAAAAATTTTTGCATTGCTGTTTGGACGGTGGTAAATCAAACGATCTTCTAATTTCGTCCCATTGTCAAAACTTTTGCAAGGTAATGTCGATGTCTACATACGATATGTGTTCAATGCAAACCAGTTAGTTATTTCAAGTTTGTACCTGATAAATCACCTACTATAGAACACATCCGCAAATTGTGTTACCTTGAAATTATTAGAAAGTAAGATGCTGAACATCATTCCTGCTTCAATGATATTATCCACAGGACTTCGTTTATTGAAATTTAGATCGGCTTAGTTTAAATTCTCTAATTGCGGTATCAATGGCTTTGTGAATGTTTGCTTTGGAATCATTGAAAGTGATGATAGTATGTGCAATCGATTCATCGTTATCAATCGTTATTTGTCAATTAAGGTCCATATGGGAGAAAATTATAACCTTTGATATGCAGTGGGAGGCTGTATTTAACCTAACACCACTTACGATAGTGTTTTTTGAAAGCTTTAGAATTCTTACGAGTGATTGTACAAATAAAATTCAATACAATACAATTTTTGAATGAGAGCCGCTGCGGCAATAAATGTTCTGAAACTCGGTTTTGAATATTTTGAGTATTACATTGAAAATATCTTTGTAAATCCGGCAGTTGTCAGGCTAACTGTATTTGCCGTTTAAATTGTTTGTGGTTTTATAGTATGGTGATGGTTGCAAAATCTAATAAGTGTTTTAAACTGTTCGGCAAATTATTGGAAGATAAATGGAATGATGAGTGCAGTGATGGTAACAAAAACGTGATCTGCATCATTGTTCTGTATGCCCTAGTATTTCGGTATTTAATTGTCTCCCAGTAAATTAGAAGCATGATGAAAAGCTATTCTACCGGATTTTGCAATCAGTGTGGGTTATGTTCTACTATAGTAAAGACCTTTTCACTGTTTTCTTCATATCACATTGCTCTAATAAACTTCTTTCACATATAAAATGATAGAAAGACATCCAAAGTTTGAATTCAGTTGATATTGGATCTGGTGCGATATTTAAAAATAACTGTATATATTTAGATACAACTTGTTTTTGCTGTTGTATAATGATCAACATTTTTACTAAATACTTCTTGATAATTAGCGGATGTAACATGAAATGTGTCTTACAAGACTGACCACCTCAACACACTAACCTTCCTCAAAATATTGAGCCATGTGGACATCATTATCCACTATACTGCGTGACTAAACCATCATGCGGAATACACCTATTTACAGGGCATTGTTTCAACAAATAAGACAAAAAATCCTTGGCAACACCTACTCCGCTCTAATATGTTACAATATTTGTAATGAAGAATAGACGTCAATAAAAAAAGGCTTATCCCTACACTTTGCAAATAAAAGTGATCTTCATATACGCTGAAATACCAGCTTTTGCCAAATATCAGCATCATTATACAAAATAGTATGAAAGTGGACGAATTCCATAATCAATAAAGTCAAAATGGTGGACGCAGGAAAACTAAGTTAATCGTTTAACCGCAATCAAGATAAATAAAGGGCAAAACGATATTTTTCTCATCGTTACGAACCAGTGAGACAACAGAGAATCAAATACATAGAAATTCAACAAAAAGAAGACTATTATAACCAATTTTCCAACGAAAATACGGAAGGCCAAATATCCAATGTGGATCAGTATACCAAAGATTTACCTCTAAGGTAAACCGCTCTAGCGTACGAAACCTAGAGTATAGAAACCCAGGCAAATACAAATTTCATGAAACCAGAATTAGCCAATAACACCACCCCAACTAAAGTTTAATTTGAAATAAGATCAGCTGGAGGTGACAGCGAAATTAGTAAGAAAATTAGCCATCTTTCATCAGAAGCAAAATTCATCCAAGCCATAGTATCAAAAAAACAACTACGGATAAATCAATAAATACCATGTCAGATTCTAATCCATACAGTATGAGACAGAAGGTGGAGCAACAAATAAGCCAGCTCCTATCTAAGTCATTAACTTACCTACCTGTGTTGATGACCGGAAAAAGGACGCCTCTTAAATATAAAAATATATGAAGGTCATACATTTCAAAAGCAAACCTTGAATTATCTTTAGTTTTTGCAACCATAGACCTAAGGTCGCGGGGGTCCACAAAATAAAAATAAAAGATGCGGATATTCAAAAACTTTGTTTTTAAACATTGGAGAAAGCCAGCCTGACAGTCAGCCAGAGTTCCTGAAACAAAAGATCAAATTCTTAGAATACCACATAACTAACTATAGGGTATCAAACCAGATCCAAAAAAAGTTGCAGTCATTAAAATTATCAAAAGGCCCCAGAATCTAAAAGATCTAAAGTAATTTCTTGGATTAGGTTGCTATTGCAGGCATTTTCTACAAGACCTCGCAAAAATAACCAAGCCATTGACCAACTTTATAAGAGAAGAAAATGCAAAAAAACAAAAGCCCCCCAGTCTAAAAGAATACAAATTAGCAAGAACATGGCTAAAATTCATGCATTGTTACATATCCTTCACGGATATATTTATCTTCCCGGACTTCAATAAACCGTTTTTTCTAACAACAGATGCTTCATAATTTGCAATTGACGCAGTATTGTCCCAAGGCCTTATTGGCAAAGGCAGATCCATCACTCGTATCTTTAGCTCGCTGCATAAAACAGAAGAAAATTATGTTACTAACAAGAAGGGCATGTTGATTATATTTTGGACCTTACACAATCTGAGGAACTATTTATATCTATGTTTTGTTCTTGCAACCATGATGAACATGCTCCAAGGTTGTAACCCACTCTTTTGTATCCACAAAAAAAATACTTTATCGTACGCTCAACCTTCACAAATGTGTTGGTAAATAAAAACATATTTTTTTTACTATATAAAATATGACCGTAAAAAAAACCATCTTACACAATTGTGTAATTTTTTGTAAGTGTGATATAATATTTTAATGTTTTTTTTCAAATCGAATATTTTTTAATTCGTGTATAATTTTAATATTAATAGTGGTTCCATCTATTAAAAAAATAATTATAGTCTAGAATGTCAAAATTAATGTGGAACATAAAGTAAATACTTACACAAATGTGTCAGTTGGATTTTAAATATATAAATTGTACATGGATTGGTTTGAAATACATACACAAATGTGTTGGATTTAATTTCATCTACAAGTTAGTTTGGACATCTATTGCTAGGACAATCAAAATTTACCTACACATTTGTGTAGGTAAGACACAAAAGGGATAGTACTGTAAACTAGTACAATACAATTGTAGTGATATCAAAACACAATAATATCTCCTGTTTAGAAATTCCAATATTTATAGAGATTTTTAAAATAAGACGCACCTGCCCGTGTTCGACTTTTTCAGATAAATAATGTGAACAACAAGCATCACCATAATATATTGAGCCTTTACACGACATTTGTTGTGAAGTAATACGCGGTCAGCATACCAGCCAAATGTGAAGACTGACAAAGACTAGAGTTGATGCATTACAAGGTGTTAAACTGGAAATCGTAAATCGTCAGTTTTATAGGAAACCTGCTCAGAAATTAAAGTCCATGCACACATCACAAGCAATAATATATGCACTCTTCGAGAAAGACCACAAGTTATACGAACGCGCTAAATTTCTTGGTTTGCCAATTCAGTAGTGCCGACGCTATGTTAAAAAAAAAATTCCAGATGTTTCAACTGTTTAAAATTATACACACGAGGTTTATCTTTGAAAACCCCATCGCAAATGAAAAAACATAACGTTATTTTCCGTCTTGATATGCCCTATAAAAGCTCTGTTGTATAACAAACTTGGCTCTCATCCAGAAACTTCTTAAAATAAATCTAATTCTTTAAATAATCCAATTTTTCCAACAGTATGTTGAAATTCAAAACGGTGACTGGCAATAAAGTAGAGCATTGCTCGATATCGGCTCACAAACAACTTTTGTCACGGAAGACTATTTCTAGCTTTGGCGACTTAGAAAGACTAATGGCAGAATATATTTCCAAAGTCTTTACAAGTTTGAAGTATCAAAATGAGTAGCACCAGTCCGCGTTAAATCCATTAATCGGAGATAAATATACAAGATAACTGACAAGTTATTGATTTAACTGATGCAAAGATGGAAGATATATAGTCAACCTACCATTAAAAAATGTGGGTAACAGTAATTAGGATACTTCAAAAAGTTGGCTATAAAAAATGGTAAACGTGGAAAGGTGATTATTCCGTGATTGCCTCTTTAAGCGGAGATATATACTGAGTTTCTCGATGAATATTTTAACTTGCACATATGAAACTAACCAACGATTCTAAAGTAGAACGTTATTATCTGCCACACCACGGTTTATTTAAGGAGAGCAGTACAACCACTATGCATCGAATAGTCTTTAATGGCTCAGCCAAATTAACGCGTGGGAACTCCCTGAACGATCAGTTGACGGGAGGACTAGTCATTCATTCTTATTTGGTGGAGTTGTGGCTTAGGTTTTGAAACTGCAAAATCATATTCATGGCCGATATTGAGGAAATGTTCTGGCAAATTTGGGTTATTCTAAAGGACATGAATTATTAAAAAAATGTGTGAAGGGTGGAACCTTTTGCATACAGGCACCTTGCGCTAGACTACCAAGACGAGTTTCCAAAAGCGGCAGGAGTACTCAGCCGAAACTTCTACGTCGAAAATCTTACATCGGGAACAGATAATGTGGAAGACACTGAAAAGACTGTTCATGAATTAATTTAATTATTTAGTAAAGGTGGATTCAACTTAACCAAATGGGCACCCAATGACCTTGAGCTAATGTGCCTTATTCGACAAACAAAGAAACTTTAAGATGATTTTTAAGCCGTTTCAGTTCTTGGAGTAGGATACTATCATATAAACGACACTTTTCAATTTAATGAAAGTCTAGCCAGTCACAAGTTTACCAAACGTAGTATGTTAACAGAGGCAGTTAAATTATTCGATCCAATTGGATAGTTGTCCCCAACAATAGTGAAAAAAAATTATTAAACAAATCAAACAAAACATATGATTCCAGAAGCAGCCCTGAAATAGGAAAAGAGGAAATTGTTTGAATTTAATTATTACCCCGGAAAAAAATCATCAACTAGATCAACCGAAGAATTAGAATACTACTAGCAGTACAATGAAGCCAAACGTGATGCGTTTAAAATAATTCTAGCATCCCATCGAGTGACCATTTATTATTAGATAAGGTCATATCGCACTACTACATTACGAGTCCCATACTTTTTATATCCCCGTTTTGATTAGAAACTTGATTTGGCGTCCCATACTTACATTTAAAATATTGTTGAATAGTTTGTAACGGATTTTGTTAAGATCACATAAAAACCAGTATTTTAACGTTTCATCAAAGGACATACATTGTGAATTCATCCTCTAGTCTGATATGTTATCAACAAATCAAATTTAAATATTCCAAACCGAACAGTCGAAACCCTAGAAGGCTTAAACAAAAATTGTAATATATATCCAAAGTGTTTTACATACGGCTTATCTGAAATGTATGAGATGGATCAAAAATATTTGCACAAGGATACATAATACTATAGATGGTAGTGGCAACTACCGAAAACTGAATGGTACGTACAACGGAATACATTTTGAGAAAGACAAACATACCATTATTACACACTAGAAAAACCTCATATGTCATTAACATTCATGTCATATTTTCCAGTTTAGTTTTTCCAGCATATAACTTTTTCCCATATATGTATATTTTGTTGAAAAACATTTTCTGCACAAATAACACACAAAAAAAACTTGGAGACGAATTGGTAAGGGGGGTCGAAAAGAAAGAGTCGATTTATGTTTATTTTTGTTGAACAAATTTATTGGTCTGCTACATATGTGGGCAAGATATCGTCGTAAGTATATAGATACGTTTCAATAAAGCAGGGCATACAAAATACGAAATTATATGTGAAATAACATCATAATGTTTGGTTGCTGCGAGTGATTTCATCGAGATTTGTTTAATTTTAATAACCGAGGTACTTTGTATTCTCCATATATTGCAAATGTAAATTTTTCGGTACAGGGCCATTTATCGAAATAATGATATTATTTTTAGAAAAAATACCAAGTACTCGCAACCACAAATTACATATCCAAATACCACTTCAGTGTATATATACGAGACATAAATTGTTCAGAATTTTATTTACATATTGTGATGAGTTAGATTCGAATATGTTGGGTGGTGGTGGTTCGAATATATACAATACTCGTTTCAATAGCCTTTCAAATTACATTGACAAAAAATATCAAATCTCTCGACATATTTTTTATGAATATTCAATAAAAAAAATTTTTTTTTTGGTTTCTTCTGGTTATGATTGTTATAACGTAATAAAATTCGATTTGGCCAAAGGATAATAAAATCAAACCATATGCAAAGTACCATATACATATGTTTGAATGCAGATTTCGTAGAAAAAAAAATATTTTCTCTCAGTTATAAAGCAATCAAAAACCACAAATAATATAAACGAACGTATGTGCTGTTGAATTTGGTTGAATCGGTTGTTTGTTTGGCCTGTCGCATAAAAAGTTAAGTTTATGATACTTATATGATGATGTCTAGTAAGAAAACGATGTATTATTTGATCTTCAATATGCGGTCATTAGAAATTGATACATTTTGAAATATTGAGTCTAATAACAAGTATAAAAATAATATCCAAAATCATTTAGTGAACTGTATGCTACGATAGTTCACTATGGCAGGTGATAAATAAAAGTAAAAATTGTCGGTTTTACATCCATTATTTGATTGCGATGAGATCCGTCTGAAAGACACTACAGTGATCAAGGAAGCAAAATTAGAGGTTTAAATTTAGTTCCTTGCAGAACATCACGCAACTGACCCTGCCATCAATTCTCGATCGATCCGTAAAGAAGATAATTGTACCAGGATTTAGAACTGATTCACTCGCCTAGTCCACTTTGGAAGGAATAATAGTCAGAAATTTAACTTCGAGGTATGATGGCATAGTCAATAGATATAGAAATTTCCTTATTCATTAGAAAAGATGAGTGTCCCTTATTACTACAGGTCTACAGAAAAAATTGATGTACACAAAGCCATTTGTTTAGCGAAGATATCAAGAGGGATAAGATGAACGAGAATCTCTAGTCTCTAAGTTGAAATGGTCCTGAGTGTACCACTAACACACAGGCGGACAGTTCTTTGAATCATCATCAACAGCTTTTGGTTTGCCACTGATTTTAGAACTAGCCACCAAACTGTAACTCCGTACAGGAGAACAAGTCTAACTACAGAGGTGTACAGCCAATGTACGATGCCAGGTTTTAGTTCCCATTATTTTCCAATAGCATTCCTACCAGAGTATAGCTCTATCGTAGCTTTCTTTATCTTTTTAAAAATATTAGGTTTCCAGCTTATTTTGCTGTCCACAATATGACCCAAAAATTTCTCTTTATCTGTGATATTCAAACCAAAACCGTTAAGTGGATTAAGTGGGTTAAAAAAGGAAGTTTGTGCTTCCTAGCAGAAAGAACCAAATCAGTTTTATGTGGATTAACACTGGAGTTCCGCCTATTGGTCCATTTGGTATCAAGATCATTTTGCATAAGATCTCTGAGGGTGCTAGGATATTTGCCGAAGGCTCTGATAGCAATCAACACCTTGCGATGTACCTCTACTCTCAAATTTTCAGACGGATTGCTCACCAAGATTAGCCAAAATGACCCTGCCTTTGAGCATTTGATCAATCGAGCATCTGAGTGATACATACAACCCAAAATTTTAAAGTACCTGCGTGATTGCCTCTGGTTTGGCATTGTTAAAAGCTCGTTCTATATTACAGAAGGGCACCAAAGAGAATTCTTTATATTCGATCAATTTTTCAATAGGGCTTAATAGAGATTGTATGGCAGTTTCCACCGATTTCTCCTTGAAGTGAGCATGCTGCTAACTTTATCGGCTCGGTTGAGTCTCTAATATAAGCTTCTTTCTGTTTCTCTAGAGTTTTCAAGAAGTACGATGATAAGCGTACGATATCTCAGCTGGAACATGCCCGAGCTCTTGGCCTGCAAGAGATATCCTCTCATGCAATAGCTTGTTTGACTCCAGGCCAAACTTCATCTAGACAGCTGATCGCATTCTTATACAAATACAGAGACCTTTGGTTGGTACAAGTTGCCAATTTGACATGGTGCCTGTACCAACCACCGTCCCGACATATAGGAGCAGTCCCAGGATCCTCTCTCATAATTTTCATGAAGAAGGAGGCTTTTTTCCACCTGCCTGTAATCAGCGAGAGTGATGTTACCATTCTCCTTGGCTCTGTTGATTACACCAAAACCAGCAGATTCTTGAGAAACTCACTAAAAAGCCTAGTTGCAATTAGCTGCAACTTTGGTTTCTTTGCGGAAAATGACCGGCGATCATCTCTGTCTTTTGGACAGAAAGCTCTGGGCTGAACCTCCCGAGTTATGTTCTACGGTTTTAGTAGTATATTCTAGTGTGGCTCTATTCTTATCCGCCCTTTCCATCAACGGAATCGTTTCTAGCCCTTTTAGCACTTTCCATGCTTTCCTCCTAACATTAAAAATTGGATTGGAGGGACTTGCATACGTCCTTTTCCTAACTAGGGTGAGACAAGGCCTACAAACCAGATTCTTTACATTTTAAATTACCGGCTTTTTAAGAGTGCCGAACTCTTCCTTATAGTTTTTTGGATCCATTTATGTTCCGCAAGTAGCGGAAAAAATAATGTCCATCCATGCAGAGATCCGCAGTGCAAGGATCAGGCTAAATATATCTGGAGGTCGCCTAGTATCCAGAGGCTCCGTTCAAGACTATGCTATTTGGAAGGATCCCCAGCCAAGTTGATCATAAGCATGGGTCGCATGACACCTTAATTCGGTCCTTATTCAAACCATTCATGTATCCATTACGGCATTCCATATAGCTGCATTTTTAGCAGTATATATAGCTGCGGGTCCTTTTTTTAGTTTGCTGCTATTCCTTTTTTTTCGGTTAGTTTATTATTACAAAAAAGGAATTTTACTATGTGTATACTTTTCTGTGGTATGCTTTTGTCACAGACACCAATTATTGACCTCATGGGAAAAGAGGCCTCTTTTTGCAACAAACTCTTTAATGATGATTTCCCGTTCGTTTGTGTATTAGCATTTAAGTCGCTAGTTATGATAATAGAAAGGTTTTTGAGACCATCTAAAATTTAATCAAAACTACCAAGCCTATTGATGTAATCCACTGGTTCATCAAAGGATTGAAACTAGATATTGGTTAGATAGAAATTACCCAGAGCAGATCTTACTGCAACACATACACAATGTGAGTTAAAGACGTTTATATTTAGGTTGTCATAGCCACCTTTTGTTGATTTCAGCAACTCTTGCTGATGTTGCCCAGCCATTTCCTGTTTTTTAGTCATGTAGGGATCCTGCATACTGAGTAGGCCAATCTCCTTACCTTGTGCGCAAAATCAAATTTTATGTCCATCGATTTTAGTATTTTCTAAATAGTGTTGGACAATCCTTAATTGACGGTTCCAGGACTTTGCAATTCCCCAAATATGTGGCACTTAAAGCATCTTGAGGCAATGACATAGAAGAAAACTCGATCAGAGGACCACCTGAAATTTACACGGCTTTTTTTCAGAACAGTATTCCTTGTTTTAGCTCCACGTGAATGATCCACTGGAAGACCTTCTCTTTTTCAGTTACGGTAGCTAATAGACAAGCCACTCCCAAGTTCTTGTTAGTTAGGAAGAACTCAGTCTTCGGTTTTTGAGGTCTTAATTGTAGCAGTTATTGATCTTTTAAATAACTAATCCTTATGCTGCAGGATTTATTAAACTCCTAGCTTTGGTGTTCACTTCCTATTTCCAACCATTCCTGTACTCGACCTTTAAGGCTAATCACTTCGAGGCTCATTGCAAGTCCAACTTCTCTGGTGAAACTGAGAGTCTCATATAGCCTGATACGCTCAGCATTCCGACCTACTTTTGAACCTATTGTTGTCTCTACGGAAATGTTACGAGTGAAAATGCTTAATTAATTCCAATTTCGCCATAAGATCTCAATCGAATGAAGTTTATTTTAGTTCAGCAGGTGAGGGTTTCTTAGAAGGAATGCTAAAGGTTTAAACTTCTTTTGTTTACTTGTAATAAATCAGCTCCCACTGCTATATTTGCGACGTTCATCTTGCTATATTTCGCATCTCCTAGTTCAAATTTCTTTTGTTTTTAACTAGATATAAAAGGAACGATATTGCGGTAAGCATGAAAGGTGAAATATGCCTAGATCTGTCAAGCGTTGAAATTCTGTTTACTTATGCAAAATTTAACGTAGTCTAATCTGCATGCTCACGAAACAGGAATCTTTCTCGAAAAATCATGAATGAAATTCTGCCTGTATAAAGTCATATGTGATATCGATACGGAAAAATTTAGGAAACTCTGTATAGTATTTCCCTTAGCAGTAGTCAGATCTCTGGAGCTCCTACATGTTATTTAAATAAGTGACAGTTGGCCGATTTAACGTCAGACTGATTCGTATTTTCATTTTATGTAATAAAAAGTCATTAACCTTTTGCCAAACTCAATGGCTAACCTCTTATCGATTTGTTGTACTCATTGTGTGCTTTACAAATTTTCTCGATCATACTAAGGAGCTATTGTTAATACATTTTGGATTGAAGGGTAACCTAGCAATAATTAGCATGCATATACAAGATTTGAAAGTTCACGAAAATATTTATATATGCCAATGTTGAATTACCTTCTATTTTGGGTGATATTATCACATCAGGTTGTTCCTTAGTTTTTATCTTGTACTTTATGTGACTCTACTGTTTAATATAGTTCTATTCACCTAACCACCTCAAAAGTAATTAAATTTACAAATACCCGATCGATAATTCCTTATTATAAGGTTAAACCCGTCATTGTATTGAAAAGAATGGGATCACTCGAAATTAGAATAAAAACAAAAACTTTTTTTAACAGTTTGCCTTTCATATATATACAGAGCTTTCTCTTCCCATTCCAACTTGCTAAATAAAAAAATATTCTACAATTTTCTTAATGTTCTTTCCTCTTTTTTTTGTTACATTATAAAACCGGAAAATTAAATTTTCATTTTCTATAGAACTAGTTCAGACAAAAAAATAATTCAATTCCTATTGGCACATTCTATACATTTCGATTAATCTCCGTTACGGTTTTTCATTTTTCCAATGTTTCTCTGTATAAGTTTGTCTTGTCCGCAACTTTTATTATGCACACATATAAAAAAACAATGTGTTCCGCATAACTTACAAAAATAACAAGTAACGATGTACCTTACAGGAAGAAAACTATTCAATTTTCATTTTCTTTGGAGGCACTTTCAAGAAATTGCAATTTTTTATTTTTTTTTACTTTTAGCTCTCCATAAACTAATCGTAAAAGCAACAAACTTTATTTCCCGAAAAGTTTTAGATTCTGGTTTTTCATCAAAGTGAATAATTTTTTTCTATTTTCCTTGTGCTTTTAAATTTTCTTTTTATTTTTGAGAAAATCATCAATTTTCAATTTTAAAAAAATAAAAAGTAAAAAAAAAATATCTTTCTGTCTGACTTTGTTAAAATAAAAATGTTTGTGTCAATGTTGCTTATATGTATATACGTATGTGCTTATGTATGTTTAGGTAAGAAAGCTTAGAAAGCTTTAAGATAAAAAGTTAAAGAAACAAGTAAAGTACTTTAATATTAATCTAACAGATGTCTTTAATGCTTTTCAATTTTTATTTATTTGTGTACGTTGATGTCTGTTATTTAATTTAAGTTTTTGTTCAATCTTTAGTAGTTTCTATTTTTTATCATTTCCCTCCTACTATCTTAACATTTGCTTTATGATCTTATAGATGCGAGCGTAAAAAAGTTTCATGGTATTGCACATGTTATTTTTTATTTTTTTTAGTTTTTAGAAATAAAAAATATTAGTTTTTATATCTCTTATATTGGGGACATATCTTTTAGTATATAATTATAAATATAAACTTATACGTGTATCTTTCATTTAATCCTTGTCGGTGGTGTTTTTCTGGAACATATATCTTGGGCAGTTGACGAAACATAACAACTTTCCCACTTTGTTCAATGTTTTGTTGATGCCAAATTTTACTATTATCTGTTGCAAATTTTCAGATTTGTCAAAACAGGATTATTCATCTTTTACAGTGCTTTTATTGAATAAGGCTAACTGACTAGGCCATTCACATTGTAATAGAACGAGCTTTTCTCACACCTAATTCTGTTTGAGTTAACCTTTTGTGATAAGAAGGAAAATGATTCAATTGTTTCACCTTTCTTAATGTTTCCCCTAACTGCTTACTATTGACATCTAAAGTAGCGTAGCTGAGATCGAGTTTTTTTCAATTAATGGAAATTTTCAGCTTCCTTGCTTTAATTTAATCAGTACCTACCGTAGTTTCAGAAGACCTATAGTAGTTTCAGAGGTGTCCACACGGAGGATTGCTCACTGGGCTGCAAAAAACATATTGGTCAAAAAGGAGAGGCCATGTTTCCATATCTAACACGTTGTTTTACAGATCATCTTAGACTTTTGAAATTGTTTTAGGCCCACAAAAAAATCCTTTAAAGATTTCAAAGAAATCATCCTTTTTTCACAATGCAAAACACCATACTGAATGTATCCTTTAATAATTCGAAAGCAACCAATAAGATGGCTCTACCTTGACAACTACCATCTATTTAAACATCCACCATCAAATGGATTGTGAGGCCCACCATTTTTGTAGGATAGGAAAAGGAAAATTATGTCAGTAATGACAAAATTGGTCCGGTTTTTCGGTAGCGAATATTCAAACTCAGTAGTTTAGTAGCTAACAGCTTAGCAAAAAACAATCACAATTTTACTGAACTGCTCTGCATTTTGTCATCTCTTATGAGCAATTCCAATGTGCCACCAATAATCTGTATTCTGCAAAGGTCTCCTGAAAATAAAATCTATTAACGAACCTATCGCTATTAGCCATAGGATGTAATAAATTGAACAAGTTTTCAAACGTAAATATAAATTAATATAACATTGATTTTTAAAAAATTGATTAAAAACTACAAATCAACTGAATTAACCGTTTTATGAACAATACGTCATCTAATTGCCGAAAATCTAATTTATAACCGGACAAAAAAATTTAAGAGTGACAATGAAAAAATATTTAATTTCGAAAGATTTGGGTCACATGATACCCCATTATGAAGCAACTACAATAACAAAGTAAAAATTTGTTTTTGGTGATTCCGCAAAGACTGCACCAGGAACTTCGTTAAACAATTGCTTTGCAGATGGACCTATATAATATAATATATAAATATTTAGGCACATCTTAATAGCAGAAGAGAATAACAAGTATCAGGGAATAGTATGGCGCGATTTATTGGACAAACATATCACCACAAACGAACTATTAATAGTTGTTTTCGGTACAACAAATGCAACTTATCTATAACTACGCGCACACGAAGCAGTCGAAGAAAAAACTTCAAACCCAAATAAAGAGTGGATTCCATATAACAATCAAACAAACGCTAAACACCAAAATTGCTGGATTTTCTGTCCGAACCTCCAATGAAATGGAACACGTTTGTTTGAAACAGAACTGGAAAAATATTTACCATTATCAACACGGCACAATGGCGACATGTTGTCACTAAAGAAAATCCAGCTGATGGTGCGTGAAAAGAAATCGGTCCAGACAAATTAATTAATTTCAGTTAGCGGTGGAGTGGCTTAAAATTGAAAATCAAACAAACGTAATCGAAGAAATCCGTAGCAATTTTTAACTTCAGCAACCCAGCATAAACGACTATCTAATTGAAGGAACCGCAAGATTTAGGAAAATAATCCGCTTACGTCATTTGAAAAGGCACCCCTAATTTATACTTTGAGACATTATGATATAGAAATTAACCAGATGGTAGCAAGGAAAGCACAACAAGTTTCATTTAAACTTAAATTTGTTAAACCGTTTCTCGATGAATCAGGCCTTCTCCGTACCTGAAAATCACAAATGCAACAGTAACATATACTATACAACATCTAATAATATTGCCAGTGAAATAATGGGCAAATTTATATGATCACCACACTGCGCGATAATAAATATTAGATCTTGGGAAGCAGATACTCAGAACGAAGGGTGGTCAATGGTTGTGTATAGTGCGTGAACTACAAAGCAGAGAATATAAGATAACCAATGGACAATCTTCCAAATTTGAGAGTAAAATTAGTTCCAACGAAAGCTATACATATTAATCTAGTCTCTAAACTTACTACTTAATTCTATATCGCAGCATTTCATCGATTTATACTACATCGAGGCATATGCAAAGAGAATCTGTTGGTGCTTGCCATCACCTTTGTGAACTATACAAATGCCTCAAAACCAATAACAACTCTATCTCTAATTTTTTATCAATACATTAGATCATTTGCTAGTTTATTTTGCCAAGCTTAATGTTCATTAAGACACAACGTGATTCTTAACTTCAAATCATTCCAATCAACTTTGTCAAATGCCACCAGTTCAACTACCAGAAAAACACCATCGGTGTCATCTGCTCATGCTACAAATACTAGTCCAGAATTGTTGCACGTTATGTCCAACACTCGAGATCTAATGACTGTATTCCTTTGGAATCTATATAGAGACAACGACGACTATTCTGATCACTACAGTCCTAGTCCATGTCACAACCCCATCTGTTAATAATTTTAAGTATCGTGTCTTGTTGGATAGTGGTTCACATATAAATTTTATCACTAATGAAACATGAAACATTCTGAAAACAAGAAAGCTGGCAAAGTTCAAGACAATTACAGGTATCGGTGGTAAAAAGTCAACCATAAAATACAAAAGTTATCCCATCATATCATCACGGGTGTCACGCTATAGCGTGGAACTAAAATTTGTTAATGTTATTTTGAAAATAACCAACGCCCTGCTTCTGGTACGTTCCAACTTCAAATTAACGTCGGTTCCTGCTAAAATCAAACTAGCTGATCCAGTATTTAATAGGCCCGATCGTATCGACTTGTTGCTAGGAGTCAAAATTTACCACCTAACATTCAAAGGTGTTTCGATCAAAGTTTGCAAAAAGCTTCCGCTGTTCTATCATACGGTATTAAGATACGTCGTGTGTGGAAAAGCCAAGTCATACTGTGCAGTATTCAAACTCTTGAGGAGCAATTAAAACAATTCTGGTCGTTATAAACTATTTCAGTCAAATCCACGTAGGGTCGTCAATAAATCTTCAACCCAGAGAAATTGACGATACAGTAAAGAAATTGAATAATTTCGTCGAAGAGAATGAATTCAAAAAGGCCATAAAATGCCATTACGATCGTTAACTCCATTTCTAGATGAGAAAAGATCGTCGAGAATTGGTGGTCATCTCGGTAATGCATCAATTTCATACGACACCAGACACCCAATCGTGTTGCCCAGAAATCTTCCGCTATCAGATTCATTCGGATCAATATGAAGGACCATGTCTTTGCTGAGTCATCGTAAATCAATGTGTCGGATGTTTCCACGCGTGTCCATACAATAGGAATAAATCCATATGTAGTCTACCGACAGACCATGTGACAAAGTCAGTCCATCTCATTGTGATCGTAGGGATTGACTTGTGTGGTCCATTTGTCGTCAAACAAGCTGTTAGGTCGAATGTAATGGTAAAATGTTATATTTGTCTTCTCATTTACTTCACGACCAAGGCAGTTCCTCTGGTGGTTAGGAATTTATCGACGGAATCATTCATTGTATGTCTTCACCGATTCGAATGTGTTACTCGGCTTGGAATGTGTTCAAAAATATATTCAGACAATGCCACCAACTTTATTAGAGCTTGGTCGGAACTAAATGAATTAAAAAACTTTTGTTTGTCTCAATAGTTTCAAGAAAAGACCATGCGGCACTGCACCGCCCATAGTATTGAATGGCGTATAATTCCACTTCATTCTACGCATTTTGGAGGTTTGTGGGATTCCGCCATCAAGAGTTCTAAACATCATTTAAAGCGAGTCATCGGTTCGTCGTCTTGCACCGTCGAAGTATTTTACGCACTCGTAGCACAGATTGAGGCTTGCTTAAATTCTCTACCATTAAAGGACAAGGTCATTTTAAGTTATAACAGCGCATACAATTTTAATGATATCGTACATATATAATAGATTCAAGAGTATACACGGCCAAAATATAAACAAATTTTGAAATCACAATAGTTAAAGAAGAAAATATTGTACTACTTTATAAGGCAATTAGATTTGACCTAATTCATTTTGGCTATATAGAGCTTATACATCTTATAAACGTCTTACTTAAGCCATTAATTTAATTACAAAATAAAATAAAAAAAATTACTCAGAACCGAAAACATAATTCCACATCCAATTAAAAATTTATCTATCACACAAATATAATAATGGCTTTCTAGAAGCGAAGTTATATAAAAATATTTTTTCCATCAACAACCACATACACACACAAAAAAAAACACAATGAAACCGATATGATAAAAAAAGCTCATAAATTTCTAATGAACCATAATTTTAATGGTGTGCTACTCAATTATCAACATTTAGGCCATTATTTTATGTATGTATGTACATACATAATATACTCACATGTTTTATTTTTGTTGCCGCATTGTTATTGTTTTCAATAAACTTACGTAAATTAAATATAAAAGCTCGTTGGCACGACAAAACGCATTTAAATGAAAACAAACCATCATTGAATAACATGTACGAGTTAAGGATACAATAATAAAAAATTAAATCGGTTAGCTGTATGTATTACACACTTGGTGTATGATGTTATGTTGATATACATAACAATCAGTTTTTCCAAGCGGAAAACCATACTACACATATGTACAAATACATAAATTCCATTTGTATTTGTACAGCGATCGGATAAACAATGGGATGGGAATTTATAATGAACAGATAATAGGATTTTGTTATAAAGTTAAATGTGTGATAATCAGGAAAAGCTCAACGAGCGCGGAAAAGTTATGATGTCAATGCAACGGTTGTAATAAGGATTTAATAGTAAAAATTGTATAGATGTTACAGGTGCGAGTGATTTAAAATGATCAAAATGAAACGCAAAGCTTTCACAAAGTTGGCCCTACATTTTATATCAAGTAATATAGGAGATTATTATGTGGCATATCCAAGATAATGAATAGCCAAATTTTAGAAATTAAACCAGTGGTTTGTTTGAAATTTAAGTTTGAAACCCACTGAATCATTTTCCACACACGAAGAGTGGACGAAGAGTCCACTAGTAATGTGTTGGTCACCACACATTACTAGTGGACTCTTCGTCGAACACTGTCTGACAAGGCTAAAAAATTCGATTATTTAAAGTTCACGTAGTCGTTCACAAGGCCGACAATGTTCACCACAAGTAAGAAACCACTCAAGTTCTGTTATCATTGAAAATACGTTAAATACGCCATACAATCGATAAAAATCGAGATCTATAGTCTTATTTGTTGAACAGTTTAGTGTTATTTAAGTTTATTCTATTGTACCTGTTGTGATTTCGACACTGAATCGTTCGATTATGGGCGTCGATTTTTTAAGTACATTTAATCTTCTTGCGTCGATCTCAAAAATCATCTGTCAAAGCCACAAAGATTAAGTCCCATACGTCACAAAGCGGTTTTTACAGAGTTTTAACATATAAAATTAGGTTTATATGTGCACCATCGACACAGTATCGTGTTGATTGTAAAAAAAGTCTTAGATTGGTGGCCATGTAGAGATTGTCGAAGAATAAATACGGACACAATTCCTGATCGTTATCCGATACAAATTCAGAATTTCTTGCATTTTTTGACCAAAAATGTATTTTTGGAAAAAATTAATGAAAACTTTTGACTTCCAAATAACTTCAAATAATTGCTATTTAATGTCCTGACGGTATCCGACGACGTTCAAATATCACACTACTAAATGGCAAATACCACACTATTTGGTAAATTCGAATACCCCCGGATTTGGTTTCAGTAACGCCGTTAAATTTTTTGAAAGGTTTAATAACAACATTTTCCGGGACTACGTTTTTGTCTACATTGATGACTTATAATACTTGTAGCATCACATACTGAGTAACAACACAAATTACACTGAAAACAAATCGTTCAGACTGTTAAAATCACATCGAAATGTATTTTCGATGTAAGCTCTCTTGACTTTCTCAGAAAATTATTTCAAATTGTATTCTGCGGTCAAAAGAACTAATTAATGCCATCAAAGAATTCCTTGCTCCTAATTCAATCAAACGAAGTCCGCAAATTGTCGGTATATTGAACTACTACAGTCGATTATTACCAAAATTTTCCCAAGACAGCCAAATATTTTACTTGACCTGAAATGTCAAAATTATTAAAACATAAATTAGCTAACATTACACTTCTGGCTCATCCAGAATGTGTCGTTCCATCTGAATGAACAAAATTCATTATGACAACTGATGCATCCAAAACGGTTGCAGGCGGTGTTCTTTAAATATACAATCACCATAAACCACGGAAAAGAGCAATTCAATCCAAAAACTGAACAGCATCCACGACAATTATGTCTTACGGATTTCATCTTTTAATTTACTAAAATTTTTGACAAATGTATGGCAAAGACAATGTAGTTGCTAATACATTATTACAAACAACCGACCACAAATCTGCCTGTGAAACATCGTCATAGAGCAACCTTCTATTAAATGTCATTAGTCATCTTGCATACTAAATGGTCATGGTCCAACTACTACACACATACATGAAGAATGGTCTAATTGATATTATAAAACTTCAGCTTGTCGGCATTGGCAAGGTATTTTGACTTTAGCAGTGAATGTAAGGCAAATAAAACACGGTTAGATATTTTCCTAGGGTGTTTCACTTTTACGAAAGATAAATTCTAATATAATATTAAAGATTATCGGTGGCACGGTAACTCCTTGTCGTAAACCAGAACTACTAAGAATCAAAACTTTAGCATGTCCATGTCCTGCACGAATATTCTCGATTCTGTTCTTGCTGTTTATTCTAGGATTGAAACGTTGTCAAAATCAAAAAAGCTTTCTAATCAAAAAACGAGGCCAAACCATTGATAATATAACAACTTCCAGATATAAGTAGGGAATCACAACAGGCTCTGGAGATTGTTAATTTAGACCAAGTTAGATCAAATTAGACTAAGTTAGATCAAGGTTCAGTTTTCCAGCTTTGCTTTCACAAAAATAGCAGATGACACAGCAAAGATGAGTGAACAGTTGCAATCTACAATATACGGAGCATCTATAAACGATATTTAAATAATCCAAAGATATACCCACAACACTAGCTTTAGGTCTAAACGCAATAGATTCGGCAAGCAATATCTATTGCATTAATTTCCCGCACAATAAACTTCCAAACGTATGAAATCTAACATTGATTGATTTTACATAACTTATAAACGAAGCATCTTTATAAAAACGGTTGTAACAATCTCGCAAGCATTGAAATCCTTGCTACTGGAAGTTATTTTTTCCTTTTGAAGGATTATTTTGTGTTTCTGTTCTAACTGTGAAATAGAATGAAATTAAATTTAATCGATTACAGCACCATCTATCATAAATAAAAAAAGTTTAAGATGAATAGTATGTTCTTTTAACCGTTAAACCCGAATCTGCAATAAAAATAGAGATTCATATTTAAATTTCAAAATAACCTCCACCATTATTAAAAGGAGTGGAAGACTACTTGTAGCACTAAGGTATTTCCCCTCCTTATGGTTAAATTTTGATAATTTAAATTTTTTATATAGAGTTTATATTAAAAAAAAACGTTAGTATAAACTAACGTTGTATTCAAATCAAGGAACTACTACACTTACAAAAGAGTCAAAGCCAGCATCCACTTTGAACGGACATGATTTCACAAAACCACTAAAAAAAGGTACTTGTTGAGGTCATAAAATCGAATAAAAATATCGTTCCTATATGTCTCTATCTTTAAATTTTATTATAAATTGCCCAACATATTGCTTTACAAAAAATCAACTCAAAATGTAAAAAATAAAAAACCATTTTCCACCCCATAAAAATTCAATTGAAATAATAAAATTGTTCCCATCAATTTAATTCGCCGCGTGCACATCTATAACATACAGCCTACACCCACATGTTGACGAAAATGATACGATACGGAAAGCAATATAAAAACCACTTGCTATATTCCTTATCATTGTTATCTTGCATCGAAATGTTCTTCCACGAAAAGCAACATACTACAACATAAACACAAAAATTGATATCGTTTTTTATAAATGCGCATTGGTATGTTAATGGTGTTACTCTTACCAACAACTACTTTTACCCCCAAAAAAAAAACCCAAAATGACAACCAACAAATTTATTTTCGTCTGACCATGAGTAAAAAAAAAATATAAACGACGAAGAAATAAGATAACAGATTTTGGTTGTGAAAACACAAAAAAAAATGTTTCGAACCATCGGAAAAGGAAATGAAAATTATGTCATAATTTCATTTTTATTTTTAATTGAGACTTGGACCAACATTAAACGAAACAACATCATTTTGTGGTTTTGGAAGAATTTTCTTTAATTATTGTCTCAAAGTCGGCAAAAGTTACAAGATAATAAAATGTAATTGAAATTTACTTGTCCGGTTGGTTTATAAAAAAAAAAACAAAAGCAAAACACAAAACATTTTGATCTTGGTTGCTTTCTCAAAGAAAATAATCAAAACATTCATTTGGCACATAAAACGGAAAATTTGTTTTTTCTGCCAAAAATAATTTGGTAATGAAAATTTATCATTTGTAATTAGCAAACGTAAATTTAACTTGCTTCTTCGGTAATTAACGATAAACAAGCATATTTTACGTAGGGTCAGAAAAGAATTTATGTAAATTATGGATTTATCATTGTTATATAAAGCCTTCAATTAAGTATGCAATTCATTCAATTCATTCAATTCATTCAATTCATTCAATTCATTCAATTCATTCAATTCATTCAATTCATTCAATTCATTCAATTCATTCAATTCATTCAATTCATTCAATTCATTCAATTCATTCAATTCATTCAATTCATTCAATTCATTCAATTCATTCAATTCATTCAATTCATTCAATTCATTCAATTCATTCAATTCATTCAATTCATTCAATTCATTCAATTCATTCAATTCATTCAATTCATTCAATTCATTCAATTCATTCAATTCATTCAATTCATTCAATTCATTCAATTCATTCAATTCATTCAATTCATTCAATTCATTCAATTCATTCAATTCATTCAATTCATTCAATTCATTCAATTCATTCAATTCATTCAATTCATTCAATTCATTCAATTCATTCAATTCATTCAATTCATTCAATTCATTCAATTCATTCAATTCATTCAATTCATTCAATTCATTCAGTTCATTCAATTCATTCAATTCATTCAATTCATTCAATTCATTCAATTCATTCAATTCATTCAATTCATTCAATTCATTCAATTCATTCAATTCATTCAATTCATTCAATTCATTCAATTCATTCAATTCATTCAATTCATTCAATTCATTCAATTCATTCAATTCATTCAATTCATTCAATTCATTCAATTCATTCAATTCATTCAATTCATTCAATTCATTCAATTTATTCAATTTATTCAATTCATTCAATTCATTCAATTCATTCAATTCATTCAATTCATTCAATTCATTCAATTCATTCAATTCATTCAATTCATTCAATTCATTCAATTTATTCAATTCATTCAATTCATTCAATTCATTCAATTCATTCAATTCATTCAATTCATTCAATTCATTCAATTCATTCAATTCATTCAATTCATTCAATTCATTCAATTCATTCAATTCATTCAATTCATGCAATTCATTCAATTCATTCAATTCATTCAATTCATGCAATTCATTCAATTCATTCAATTCATTCAATTCATTCAATTCATTCAATTCATTCAATTCATTCAATTCATTCAATTCATTCAATTCATTCAATTCATTCAATTCATTCAATTCATTCAATTCATTCAATTCATTCAATTCATTCAATTCCTTCAATTCATTCAATTCATTCAATTCATTCAATTCATTGAATTCATTCAATTCATTCAATTCATTCAATTCATTCAATTCATTCAATTCATTCAATTCATTCAATTCATTCAATTCATTCAATTCATTCAATTCATTCAATTTATTCAATTCATTCAATTCATTCAATTCATTCAATTCATTCATATCATTCAATTCATTCAATTCATTCAATTCATTCAATTCATTCAATTCATTCAATTCATTCAATTCATTCAATTCATTCAATTCATTCAATTCATTCAATTCATTCAATTCATTCAATTCATTCAATTCATTCAATTCATTCAATTCATTCAATTCATTCAATTCATTCAATTCATTCAATTCATTCAATTCATTCAATTCATTCAATTCATTCAATTCATTCAATTCATTCAATTCATTCAATTCATTCAATTCATTCAATTCATTCAATTCATTCAATTCATTCAATTCATTCAATTAATTCAATTCATTCAATTCATTCAATTCATTCAATTCATTCAATTCATTCAATTCATTCAATTCATTCAATTCATTCAATTCATTCAATTCATTCAATTCATTCAATTCATTCAATTCATTCAATTCATTCAATTCATTCAATTCCTTCAATTCATTCAATTCATTCAATTCATTCAATTCATTCAATTCATTCAATTCCTTCAATTCATTCAATTCATTCAATTCATTCAATTCATTCAATTCATTCAATTCATTCAATTCATTCAATTCATTCAATTCATTCAATTCATTCAATTCATTCAATTCATTCAATTCATTCAATTCATTCAATTCATTCAATTCATTCAATTCATTCAATTCATTCAATTCATTCAATTCATTCAATTCATTCAATTCATTCAATTCATTCAATTCATTCAATTCATTCAATTCATTCAATTCATTCAATTCATTCAATTCATTCAATTCATTCAATTCATTCAATTCATTCAATTCATTCAATTCATTCAATTCATTCAATTCATTCAATTCATTCAATTCATTCAATTCATTCAATTCATTCAATTCATTCAATTCATTCAATTCATTCAATTCATTCAATTCATTCAATTCATTCAATTCATTCAATTCATTCAATTCATTCAATGCATTCAATTCATTCAATTCATTCAATTCATTCAATTCATTCAATTCATTCAATTCATTCAATTCATTCAATTCATTCAATTCATTCAATTCATTCAATTCATTCAATTCATTCAATTCATTCAATTCATTCAATTCATTCAATTCATTCAATTCATTCAATTCATTCAATTCATTCAATTCATTCAATTCATTCAATTCATTCAATTCATTCAATTCATTCAATTCATTCAATTCATTCAATTCATTCAATTCATTCAATTCATTCAATTCATTCAATTCATTCAATTCATTCAATTCATTCAATTCATTCAATTCATTCAATTCATTCAATTCATTCAATTCATTCAATTCATTCAATTCATTCAATTCATTCAATTCATTCAATTCATTCAATTCATTCAATTCATTCAATTCATTCAATTCATTCAATTCATTCAATTCATTCAATTCATTCAATTCATTCAATTCATTCAATTCATTCAATTCATTCAATTCATTCAATTCATTTAATTCATTCAATTCATTCAATTCATTCAATTCATTCAATTCATTCAATTCATTCAATTCATTCAATTCATTCAATTCATTCAATTCATTCAATTCATTCAATTCATTCAATTCATTCAATTCATTCAATTCATTCAATTCATTCAATTCATTCAATTCATTCAATTCATTCAATTCATTCAATTCATTCAATTCATTCAATTCATTCAATTCATTCAATTCATTCAATTCATTCAATTCATTCAATTCATTCAATTCATTCAATTCATTCAATTCATTCAATTCATTCAATTCATTCAATTCATTCAATTCATTCAATGAATATGCCTTTTAGGAGATGTTGTATTCTAGAATTATGGACACGCGGATCATACTTTGCGCATCACACAATTATTTAATTGTATTGTAGTTTACATTCCTTGCAAAATCCGGTATCTCTAAGCATCGGCACAGAATACCAAGTACTTTAGCAGAAAGTACATATTATAGTTATATGCAAATCATAAAGTGTAAAGTATTATCCAAAACAAACAATAAAATCAAAAGTAAATTCGAAGATCGTAGATGAATTTTAAAATATCGTAAGTACATACTCGTATAAACATATGATGTGTGGTAGCAGTTTAAAAAAAAATGAAAACAATAAAAAAAATCAAAAGTTTTCTCTTACTTTATGATGCGCAAGAAATGCGATAAGACGTCTTCATATTTACTTCTTCATTCTCTTGTGGTTTTTTTACCGATGTTTACCGCAGTGCGTTTATAACATAATAAATTTATTTGCAGTTGTAACTTTAAAAGTTATGGCCGTGCGAAAATAACGCTAATTGTTAATTTAACTACATGTTATGATAAATTCATTTGTCTTGAGTCGGTGAAGTACATAAATTGTGAGTAAAAGTGTTTTATGTATTTGAGGTGCATGCGGTTTTGCTATGTTGTTATATTTTCTTACATCTTATGATTTCATGTGTTTATGAAATGAAATAATTTTGTTAGATTATTTCACTATTTAATTGTGTTAATTTGCAGCAGCAATGTAAATTTGAGATGTGAATTCCAGTTATGGAACTTTAAATGACTTTGTCACGATTGTAACTTACCTAATAGCGAAAAATTGACGCCAGCACCCGCATCATCACTATGCGATCGGTGACTTCCCTATTCAATACAACACGTAATAGTGGCCCGATTGTTCAAGGTACTTTAAAAAGCTCCAGGTTTTGATATTAAATTTTAATTACACTTATATTACTTTTATGCGTTATTCAAAATTATGCTCAACACATTTTGATTTCCTCGGATTCAGTAAGATTTGGTTTGTATTGGCCTTCTTATTAGTATTTTCAAAATCTTCATTTAGGTGACTAACAACTACACTTATGTCAGGTGATTTATAAACAGATAGAAAATAATAATAGTCCCAAAAAATACCACTGTGATACTCCAGCGTAATTATTCATAGGATAAAACACTATGACATATTGATGAGGCAGCCATTTTAGGAAAATGACACCAGCATACTTAGTGTTTTAAATCAAAGAGCCTCGCAATGGGTTTTGCAAATCGCATCAAAATTCATTAGAAAAAATCTTCAAATGGGGAATATTAAACCATCACTTGTTATGGTTTCATTTACACATGGACTAATTCTACGAAATTTTTTAAACTGGCCAAAAAAACAACAACAAAATGGAAAACATTGGTCTCTAATCGAGTAACAGAAATTCAAAAGACCACTAGAATAGAAACTATCATCGAAATCACAGTTTACTAGCCTAATAATTAAGTGGGCATACACGTCCACTGAGTGACGTGAGTCATTGTAAATCAAAAACATTTACGTATGAAGAATTATCCACCATGTATGATTAAAACATGTCTCAATTCAGTTTCTTTGTGTTCTGAAATGATGCAAATAATATGGATCTTCTTATATTGCTGGACATGTTTTAATTGAAAATGTTTTACTGGGTCCCCTCGAAAGTGATTTGTTGGATTAAAATCTAGGTACATTAACCAGATTGGAGTTAGTAAATCAAATGCACCAACAATTTTGAAAAAATCTCACCAAGAATATTTATCTGAGCTTCAACAGCTGACCAAGTGAAAGGTTAGATACCCCAAAGTCCCCCAAAAGTGGGGGGCTTAGTTCTGATAAAAGAAAAAAACTTATCTCGTTTGATGTGGGCAATGGGACGAATCAAAGAAATTCACCGAGGTAAAGTTAATCTTGTAAGAGCAGACACGATTTCCACTCTTAAAGGAAAATATAAACGTCCTATTACAAAAATGTCCAATCTGCCAGGCTTAGAAGGTATAAGTAAAAGCACATCAACTGAAGAAGAAATCACTCTAACTTTAAGAAAAAGATCATACCGAGTTCCTAAGGCCGTAGTTACATTGCTCATAGTATTATCGATATTATCTAATAATGTATTTGTTCAAATGTAGGAGAGGTTCAGAAACTTGCTGTACACTAGAATCGAATCATTTGATTTAATATGAAGAGATTTTGAGATGAAGTAGTCAATGCAGAAACTTTCAACCAGTCCTTGCTTGTTTAGGAAAGATTGTATCACAAAACATTCAACTATAGCTCAATGTGAGATGAATATGCTCTTACGGAAACATAATATACATTCTAGTTGCATCAGTCGAGGTGTTCCTCCTCGAGGTGTTACTCCTCGAGTGATCACACTCGACGTGATATCACTGTGGAAACAGTTCACACGAGTTCGAAAAACAAATAGAACTTCAAAAGACCAACCAAGCCCCATTGTTTTTAATTTTTTTTTTTTTTATTTTCAATAGTCCAAGGACCAACATGGTTACGAGGAGTACATTTTCGAAAGGAAAAAGAAAGATCAAAAGTGTCTAAAATTAAATAATTCAAAATTTCGACCATTTCGCCAGTTAAAGTACAGACATAAAAAATGTCCCATGGCCCCCCGTTTTGCAAGACAGAACAACTTTAAGAACCATTTTATATACATTGACAATGCTACGGATATAACAATTTCTAAATCGATTTAAATTGATTACTAATCAAGATAACCTTATAAAGTTAAAACAAGCTTAAAAAACTTTAGCTATTACTTAAAATATTTACTAAGACAAAATTTTGACAAAATTTCTAAGACAAGTTCCACTTACTGCAAACCCATAGATGCTAATCACTCCTGGAGAACTTTAACACTCCAGAAACATATCTCTTGCGTCTCGTCTTGATATTTTGCCACCAAAATAACTGTTGAATAAATGTTGATGTGACTATATATGTTCAGTGGTTGATAGATCAGCTGAGTACAGCGAGTACACTCATGTTCATGCCATAATTTTTCATAAACTTATGCAATATCCAGGAAAACGGCAGAACAGTATCTTTTCCTCTAAGGCTAAATTTACTGTGCTTGCAACTATATGTACCTTGTCTATAGTACTATGCTGCTTATGAAAACCACCTGGTGGTCCGGTATAATGTGCTCTTCAAATAAAATTGGTACAAATTTGTTTAATAACATTTTTTTAAAAGTTTTGAGGCTATCGGAAGAAAACTTATCGACCAGTAAGAAAATTCTAGCGTTTTGGCTTTTCCATACATCGTAATTATTATAGTTATCCACATCTCATTTTAGCATTGAAGATAAAAGTTATAATTTTTATGCCTTTATCTGGCGATTATTTCACCAGTTTTTCCGTAATAAAATCATGTCCTGGAGCTCGCTGTCCTTTTATTTCATAAACGAGATTAGAAATTTTCATTTTATTCCTAATCTCATGGTTGAATAAACTCGGTAATTGTGGTCATTGCCGCATTTGGGCCCATATATCACACGCATGATTCTTCTCTCAAATGTCATTAACCATCTTTCATACTCATTCGTCAGGATCCAACTCTCACACTCAAACATGACAAAGGATCTGATCAACTTGTACAACATTACATTAGTACAACTTCAACTTGTCCGCATTTGCAAGGTATTTTGAATTTTTCCACCGGTCTAAGGTATACAAAGCACGATTGCCAGCGACCGTTATCATAAGTGACAAGAGACCCGAGGTATAAAACACAAGTTACTCCTTCAAATGTATGTCACCACTACTAAAATCCATTGCGCCTTAGTCAATCCGTAAATTATTTGTTTAATCTGGAAAGGCCAGTTAAATTTTGTTTTGTTAGAGATGAAATTTGCTTAACTTATCTATGTATTTGGTTTCTATGTACAATCACGAAGTTGGAGAAATTTTTGTCGTTCGGTCACTGAAGCCTGATCAGACGACCGATTTTTATTTTAAATATCAAATATAATTCACTTTCGTTAGCTCGAAACCAACTTACTACATAGAAACTAAACAAATTTCATCTCTAATAAAATATTGATCTGATTCTGAACCAGGGTTGGGCATTTTACATGTAAAAAACGTTTTCTCCATTTTACATGTAAGTAACGTAAATTACAAATAAAATGTGTATTTTACAAAAAATATGTAAATTATATTTAAAAAACGAGAATCCGTCCGTAAATCCGTCGTAAATAATTTAAAATATTGAATAAATGATACAAACATTTGTTTATAAGAATAACTTGCATTAGAAAATCCAATTAAACATTTTATTTAAATGGTTAATCATAATTATTTTCCACTTTTAGTTATCTACATTGAGACTATAAAAATCACCTATCCTTATACAATGCCATCTGTTTACGTCTTAAACTAGTTCTTATATTTGACAAAATAAACAACTAGTGACATAGTGCCATCTAGCTACATTTGAATAAACTAAAATAAAATATTTTTAAGAGTGCATATTTCTTTCGATATGTAGCGGAAAACTAATTGCAATTTGACGTTTAATCATAAATAAAATAATTCTCTGCAGTGAAATGAATGAAGTGAATCTATACTCGTTTGACTGGCTTTTAAATTTAAATCTTTATTAATTTCAAACCGGATAAAATCAACCAAGTTATCACTACCCGTCTCACCCTCATCAAATAAATGTATGCCTGAAATTACTAGCCGTATTCTATCCATTCGATAAAATGCCTATGCATTATGCCTTTGATGTCCAGTGTAGTAAAGAAGTAGCGAATATGATTATCGAATTTAAGCGTGGAACTGTAGTGAATTTTATTAATTCAATTTAATTTTTCTTACTCTAATTACAATTAATAATTTTTCATAACCTAAGTTTGCAGCAATACCATAATACTAACCTTACCATAGAATTAATACTAGATAAATTGATTAATACATTAATAATTAAATTTGGGAAAAATATTCTTTTTGAAACCCAGCAGTTACCATTCAAGGAATTCCATATGCTAACTCCTCTCATGAAAAACGAAGCGTTCACTTTATAAGTTGCACTTTATTTTACATTTATACATATGTACAAATATTACAATAAATAAACACAAATACACTACACTGTAGTATAAGTCAATTTTTCTTTAATTAAGAGATTTGGTAACAGATGGCGATAATTGTAATGAAAAGGTTGATTTATATTTTACAGTATGTATAAAATAATCGTTTACATTTTACATACATTTTACATGTAAAAAACCCAGTAAATTACATTGTGTAATTTACACGCCCAACTGGGTTCTGAACTCCCCTGATCAAAAATATCTAGCAAGTTCTTGTTAATGACTTTATTTATTTTCAATTGGTTTTAGCTCTATATATTTAGAGAAATAGCCAACCAAAACTAAATTATTTTTGCTGCTCAATTCCAATATGTCCGCTCCTACCCTTTGAAATGTTAAATTTGGCACTTCATGAGATATCATATTTTTTTCATTGTTGAAATTTTGGTATTTTTCACCTACTCATCTTCAATATCATCTTCAATATCTGCTTCTATATTTGGCCAGTAGAATATGGTCTTGGCCCATGCTATTGACCTGCAGATTCCGAAATGTGATTCGAGTATGGTTTTAATAATTTTTAAACGAAGTGACATAGGCACTATGATTTTATCTTTGTAGTAAAAAAAATTTTCCTCAACATAAATATCCCCTTTTTCGTTCCAATAAAGTCGAAGAGAATTGGGTACATCCTTCTTAAAATTGCTCCATCCTGAATCAAATATGTTTATTAAATCCAATAAAATTGAATCTTTTAAAGTTTCAGTTTGAAATTAATTTTTCCTTTTGTCTGACATGTTGATAGTCTGTTAAGTCTTGATCCTCAAGATTTTCGTCAACTACTTGGGTGCATGCTCTAGATAACGCATCGACAATGTGCATATATTTGCCTGGAAGGTACATAACTTCTATTTCATAAATCATTAATTTTATTTTAATTCTTCGAAGACGATTCTTGTTCATTTCACTCACTGCTTTGCACATTATATTTACTAATGGCTTTTGATTCGAATTTACTTTTATTTTTCGTTCATAAATATAGTTGTGGAATTTCCTACTGGAGTAGAGTATTGCCAAGAACTCCTTCTCTATCTGAGCGTAGTTGCTTTCTGCAGGAATTACACTACTTGATGCATAGCAAATGGGTTTTTTATCTTGTAACAAACTACATCCTATGCAATTTTTGGAGGCATCGGTCTGAATTTTGGTCTCCTTGTTCGGATCAAAATTGGCTAATACCGGTGTCTTGGTGATGATTCGCTTGAATTCATTTACCACCTTAGTGTGAATAGGTAACCAATACCATTCAGAATTTTTCTTTAATAGTTCTCTCAACGGAGTTGATATCTCAGCGAAATTAGGTATACAATTTCTTAAATAATTTACCATACCCAGATATCGTTGTTAGTCTTTATTATCTGTCAGCATGTCAGCATGATCCCGTCTGCAGAAATCAAATGACCGAAATATCTAACTGTCTTTAGTTTGTTAATTTATTTACGTTCTATTTTATGTTTAGCTTTTTTGCTCTATTCGCAATTTGATTCAAAATATGATAAGGTTCTTCATGAGAATTAGCCGATATGGGTAGGTCATCTATATAAATAAATACTCCTACTATGCCACCGAAACTTTTAACGTTAAATTTTTGGAATACTTCTGATGCTATATTTATTCAAAACGGAAGTCTATTGTACCTATAGAAGCCATATGCTTGTCAACTAATTGTATCTGCCAAAAACTTTCTTTTAACTCTAAGACACTGAACACTTTTATGCCATTTGATTGTGCACATAAGTCTGCTAAACTATAGGAATTATACAATAGTCCTTGACAATGTTTGCATTTAAATGTTTGGGATCGAGACAAAATCTCAAGGATTTGTCTGGTTTTTCGACTATAACCATTCTGCTGACGCATTCATTTGGATTTTCTTCTTTGTGTATGATTTTTAAAGATTCTATTTGGCATAATTTTTCTTTTACTTTTTCTTCTAATTTTAGCGGAATTCTATAAGGCGGATTGGAAATTGGTACCGAATTATCTCTTAATTTTATTTTGTAAAATCCTGGAAAGCATCATAAGCCACTGAAAATATCAATATTAGTTTCAATAAAATTTTTCTTTTCCGACCCTATTTCCTTTACATCTCTAATTACTTCCAAAGCGCGCAAAGTATACAATCCCATTATCGGTGTCGAATCATTGCTTAAATTTTATTGATAAAATAACTGACCCGATTGTTTCAATTACGAAACCACCATATGCTTTTAGGATTACTTTACTATTTTCTAATTCAAAATTCGCACCAATCTTTCGAAATATATACAATAACATCACTTCCCGAATCTATTTTAAGATTTATTACATTATAGAACATACAATTCATTAACATTATTCTCCATGTTATCCTTTTCGGTCTCACTAATATCATTTATTGTATTGTGCCAGCAAAAATTAGCCGTATGATTCCATTTACCACAATTTATGCATTTTTTACCCTTATTAAGACATTTGCGTAAATGAAGTGGTTTGAAACTTATGGTTGCCAAATTCAAAATCCTTCACAAGTTTTTGTGAATCTCAAGAAAAAATATTGTTGCTTGGATTACAGTATTACTCGAATTTTTTTAAAGTATCTGCATATGTCTCCTTTTCTTCTGCAGTAAAATTGAAATTATTGTAAATTTATTTTGCTTGCGGCCCCATTGTATTTAATAAAAGTGAGGTCTGCGGCTTCCGAATAGTTTTCAAAACTTTGTTTGAATCTTTGCCATTCTTCGTTGAGATTCCCTTTAAATTTTATGGGTTGAAGCTTCATGAAGTCCATTTTGCAGGTTATGTCTCAGCCCGTCTTTTTTTTTTTTTTAATTTTAATTTTAATTTTTACAACTTATATATTTTTAATTAATTTCAATTTATTTGTTTTTAGTCGGCAGCGCCATATTATGTTCTTGTATTCCTTTTATTTTAATAAAAAACTTTTATCTTTTTATTTGTTTATTCCAGTTCTAATTCTTTTTATATTTTTACTGTCCATGTGTTCCTCGTAAGCATTACTCACTAGAATGTCTCACATTTCTATCATTGGTGTTACCTCGTGTATTATTCACTAGTTGTCAAAAATACCACCTGGTATCACAAACATCATAGATGCCAATACTTTCACTTTTAAAACTAATGGTACGCAGTATGAAACATTTAAAAAAAGTCATTGTGATTTTTTATGCCCGTTAGTGCAGTTAATAAACTTCCTGTTCACTAGAGAAAACTATCAGTCAGATTTAAAAAATGTTCATTTTATTCGTATAATTATTATTAACACTATAACTACTTTTCAACTATTTAAACACTTTTTCAACTAATCCAATCGTTTTTCCAAGAATATAATATATGCATGCATGACAAACCAACAATTAAAGTGCCAACTTCAGATATATCAATTACTTTAAATTATCATTTGGCATATGTTAAAATGACGTGTACCCCGTCTAACAAAGTAAAAGTGAAACTCTGCGAATTTTAAGATAAATTAAAATTAAACATCTTTTCATGCATTTTCACATTTAAATTATCACATTGTTAAACATTTCATTTAATTAAGAGCGAATACATTGTCCAGTCACCCGAAACGATAAAATTAATCTAATTTTCACTTGGCGTAGCCTCTCTTTAAAATTTTTTTTGTTTTGTTTAATTACAAAGTAAATAAATTATTTTTAATAATTAAAAAATTTATAAATTAATCAAATATTATAAGGTAATTCATACTTAATTAGGAAATATATAATTTAAAAAAAAATTAATCAGTAATAATACGTCGAAAGCCCATTTAACGACACAGGTCGTTTATTTATATATTTTGATTGAATATAATTGATAAATTATAAAATAAATTTATAGTAAAAAAAAATTCGTTATTAAATTTATTTATTGATTTTTAATATCACTGTAATGTTTTTGTTTTTATATACTCGAATATTTTTTAATTGCAATTTAATATAATATAATATTTAAAATGGGATTTATTATTAATTAAAAAATAAAAAATAAAATTAATATAAATTTTAATATAAATTTATATAATTTTAATATTTAAGCTTTTCAATTATTCGAAATATTGACCAAATAAAATAATGAAAAGTTCCTGAAGTTGAATAATGTTTACAAATTTAACGAGGTTGTGGTTGATTAATTTTTTGTTTATTTTTAATTACAAATATATATATTTTTTTAACTCATAACATTGACATGAACGAGTACATTGTGCTCAACCTTGCTAAAAGCTACTTTATGGCGACTAATACTAGTTCCCTCGATCCATTTTCTTTTCTTCTGAAATTATCGCACGAAAATTGGTTGCTCACCTCTAACTGTAGCAGTCAAATTGGTACCACTGACGTCTCAGGATCCACAAATATGGTAACTGATCATTGCATCACAGTTTGCACATGGAAAAATTACATCCGAAGTAACTAAATATCACCATATTTTTGATGCATTTAACGACCGAATCGTTAACGACGTCAGTGATATTATCGTCGGTCCTCATTCCTGCACACCATTCTCCGATATTAAAAAGGCAATTTTGAATAGATAATGTGAGTCAAAACAGACTAAAATTCATCGGCTGCTCCAATGAATTGAGTTGGGTGATATGAAATCATCGCAGTTGCTGAGAAAATTACAAGCTAGAGGTGGTTCTGAAGTCAACGACAAAGTCATTAAGACAATCTGGATGAAACGTTAACTGGTTCGGGTACAAGAAATTTTAACATCCATGGCTGATTCGTTATCGGTGCCAAAACTGGCTGAGTTAGTAGACAGAATTTTTGAAAAAATTACTCAAACCCAGATGATGTCGATTAACCCAGCACAAGTGAAATTATTCAAACAAACATTTTTTTCGGACAGCCAGCAGTCCTCATCAGAGGATAAGGATACACTACGAATATGTTTTTTTGCATTTCACGAATTGTCCCAAGTGGGAGAAATTTAAGTAAAAAAACTAAATTCTCTGGCACAAACGGCGACTTGTTCCAGTAACTCTCATAACTGTCGCCTTAAGATCTATGATAAATCTGCAAACAAAACATACTTAATTGACACTGGAGCGGACATATCCGTCATGCCAGTAGCTAAGGGCGATCAGAGAAAACACAACCCTGATTTTTAGTTATATGCAGCAAATGGGTCGCAACTTAAAACCTTTGGAAATCAACTGAGCAACTTAGATCTAGGCCTCAAGCGACAATTCATCTGTTCATTTGTGGTGGAAGAAGTAACTATGTTGATCATTGGGGCAGAGTTCTTGAACCAGTCGGAATTGTTAGTTTATATTCGTTATGGCAGGTTACTAGACCCTCTAACATCGGTGAATTCATTAACCGTTAAGATTCATGACAATACACCCACTGTCTGTGTAATCAACTCTAGCGTAATCGAATTTAAAGAAATCACTCACGAGATTCAGGCACAAAAACCGATTAAACATCAAGTCACTCATCATATAGTGACTCGTAGCCTCCAATTTTTGCCAAACCTCGACGATTGAGCACAGAAAAACTGGCGATAGCTAAAAGAGAATTCGACTACATTATCAAGCAAGGTATTTGTAGACGTTCCGTTAGTCCTTAGGCAAACCTGCTTCACATCTTTCCGAAGAAAAATGGTGAATGGTGCCCTGCGGAGATTATAGGGCTCTAAACAATATCACAGTACCAGATCGTTACACACAATACACAAGATTTTACGCATCAATTAAAAGGATCCACGGTGATTTCAACAATTGACTTAGTCATAGCGCACCATCAAATTCCGATCGAGGAATCGCACATTGCCAAGCCTACAATTACCACACCTTTTGGATTATACGAATTTATTCGTAGGACGTTTGGCCTGCATTTCGGCAAATCTTTCCGGCGATTTATGCATTCCATTCTTCAAAATTACAATTTTAGCTTTGTTTATTTGGATGATGTTTTGGTAGCATCAAAAACCATCCCCGAACACTTGGAGATTATTTTTATGAAATTGAACGACGCAGGTCTTGTGATTAACACAGAGAAATACCAATTCTTGCAAACCAGAATCAATTTTTTGGGTCACGAAGCAACAGCAGAGGGAATTAAACCAATTCCGGAACGCGTTGCACAAACAACCAAAATGAGTCAACCAAAAACAATTAAAGAACTACGATACTTTTTGGGTGTGCTAAACTTCTATAGGTCGTTTATCCCAAATGCAAGCAGAAATCAAGCATTTTTTAATGAGTATTTAAAGGGTAGCAAAAAACGATTCCAGAATCATAGAATGATCTAAGTAAACTGAACAAGCATTTTTTCAATCGTCGAAAACTTATCTAAGCAAAATTACACTTTTAGTCCATCCTGGTTCAACAGCTAGATTAGCACTAAAAGTTGATGCATCCGACACAGTAATTGGAGCTGTAATTCAGCAAATATGTAACGGCAACAACGGAGGATGGCAACCCTTACAATTTTTTTCGTCAAAGTTATCAACTACACAGCAACGATACAGTAGCGCATTCCCCAGGGAGCTCTTAGCCGCTTATTCAGCTGTCAAAAAAATTCAACATATGATTCATTCATATCAATCATTCATTCAAGCTATCCACATATCACAAATCTCTCATTTACGCGTTTAATCAAAATCCAGCAAAGGCGTTTCTAAGGCAATTCCGCTATCTAGACTTTATAGGTCAATTTACGACTGACATCCAGCATATATTTGGATGTGATAAAGTGGTCGCTGATACTCTATCACGGTTGGATAGTATCGCTTTGCATGAATCTATCAATTACGATGCATTTGCAGATGCTCAGCAAGCAGATAACGAATTTGAAAAATTAATCAAATCATCAACCGAACTATAATTTGAAAAAATTCCAGTAACATATAATTCCGCAAAATTGTTGCTATGTGATATTTCCTCAGGTAAAACGCGTCCATATATTCTCAAAGATTTCCGTAAAGCAGTTTTTGAGGCTACTCGTAACTTATCACACCCCAGGGTCAAGCATCAGTGAAAGCCATGACGGACTAGTTCGTGTAGCTTAATATTAAAAGAGACGTAAAACAAATGGCTCAGTGTTGTTTAGCGTGCCAGTGAATGGAGCAAGCCTTCAAATATTTTGGTGAAGCGTTGGGTTGTACATCGAAATGCGCTACATATTTGGTGGATAATCCCAGTTCATCATTGAATATAGTTGACTGTCTCTGAATGGCGCCATAGTCTGAGATGCTGACTCATTCTTTCATTTGTGTTCCGGATCTTTAAAATACTGATAATTGATTCACTGAGGAGCTAATGTTAAGCCCTAAAGCATCAAACCCTAATTACTGTCAACTACCAGAGTTAATAAACTAAGCTCAGTTTTATTCAAACGCACCTGTACTTGTATGGCACCGATAAGAGATAATTCCTCTTCTCCATAAACCCTCAAAATAGTTTAGCTGCTGGCAAGCAAGGTGAGCTATCGACTTGACGGTACCCCAACAAACCAACCAACAAAACCGATGCACTGCAGTATCTACTTGAAATTCCATCGTGTTATTATTCATTTGTAGTGAAATCATGAAAAGTTGGTCTTTCCTCTCTAGTATAGTGTTCACTTGTGATGTGAACCTGTCCCCCATCCCCTGTTTAACCCACCCATTATCTAATTCATTTTTCGTTCTATAGCTTGAATTTACCGCCGTTAGCATGCCTCGTTCGGGCAAATGAATAGATAATCGCGAACAGTACCTTTTAGGTCCGCGATCCACTTGGATGGAGTAAAATTGGTCGGGAAGCATTTTTGTTCCCAACAACTTATATCGCGCCGCCAGTATATGCAGTTTTGATTTTAAAAAAAATTGTTAACTTTGAGATTAAATCTTTGAATAAAAATGTACTTACATTTTCTGTTTCACACAATTTCACCAATATTTCATTCAACTCGGATCTGCAGAATGCCAGAAAATGTGCTCTTTTAGCATTGTCATCCGTTACGACATTTGTTCAAAATGTTGAGATAACTGGAAAAGGTATGTATCCCATTTATCTGTTTTTCGATCGAATTATCAAAACACTGGAATAGGAGTTGGATTTTTCACATTTTTTTTTCGGATTACTCTTTCCCTTTCATATAACCTTAAAATCTTGTTTGATTTTTCTCGATGTTGCAAGACAGATAAAGGCATCGAGTAACCAGAGACGCGGAGGCCATCCCTGAAAGAGAATACAGACAGCATCAAATAAGAGAAATCAATCAAGGTAGAAGACAAACTGTAGTAACCCCGAAAGAGAATCAAGACTGCAGCGAGTTACAACGGGTACAAGTGCTGCTCGAACGTATTTCTGGAGAAATTTACAAAATGCAGCTTTTAATTACAACCCATCAGTAGATTATGCCTCTGATCGTTTATGCATCATTGGATCAATGTCTGTGACATGTCAACATTGTAAGGCAAAGAAGTGGAAAGGTGAAACAACAGGATTGTGCTGCAGTGGAGGAAAGGTTTAACTTACGCAGTTATTGGATCCTCCCGAGCACCTACACAGTTTTCTGCTTAGACAGTCAACAGAGGACAAGCATTTCCTGGAGACCATCAGAAGGTGTAACAATTGCTTCCAGATGACATCTTTTGACACAACCAAAGAAGTCAGAGAACTAGGATACATGCCAACATTCAAGGTTCAAGTATATTACCACATCTGGAGTCTACAACTATTCTCAAATGAAGAGCCTACATTTTTGCAAGTTTGTTTTGTTGGATATAGTGCACAAAAAGCAGACCAGCATTGCAGAAATATACAACAAACATGGGAAAAAATGATCCTCCAATTGCAAGACATGCAGCATCCTCATAACTCCCACGTTTGCAGCTTCAAATCAGCCATGGAAAAGATGGGGATGAATATCATTTTGAACTGCGACAAAGGTACCCGATTACAGGAATGCCAAAGGCTAAGAACATTTCTGCTATGAACTTCGCCCTTCCAGCTTCAACATTTTACTGAGAAGCAGGGACGTTTCATAAATTTATCGTGGATATGTAAGCCAATATAGAGTTTGAAAGGCTGAGGTGCATCCAACTGAATCAGAAAACGCTGAGGATGACGTCTTCAACGATGGAAATGTTGCCGATATTGGCCAGTTGACCATTTTGCCTTCGAACTTCACTGGGGGTCCTAGGTACATGCACAAGCGTACTCAAGATGCCATGACCTACATCGGAAACTATAATAGATCGAATTGGCCAGAAATACAGCAGGAACTGTTTGATGGACAAAAATCACAGGATCACATGCACACCATATAGTGGCAGAAGCAAGGACTCCCTTATGTTCACATTCTTATTTGGCTGAAAGATACACTTCAAGTTCACAGAGTGAATGACGTCATCAGTGCATAAATCCCAAATCAGTAAGAAGATCTTTAACTATTCTCAAGTGTAATGAAACACATGGTGCACGGGCCCTTGGTTTCCATAAATCCACGCTCTCCTTGCATGAAAGACGGAATTTAAACAAAGCGATTCCAACGTCAATTTTTTAAAGATACGCAAACGAGACAGGACTTATATCCACTCTATCGTCATAGAAACCCAGAAAACGGTAGATTCACCTCAACAATTCCTTTCCAACGATCAGAAATCTCTGTGTACAACTCTTGGGGTTTCCCGTATCCACCTCTTTTGGACGGAATGATATGGATGAAATTCATCAGTAAAAAATGGGAGGATACACCAGCAGTAACGAAGCAGTATATGGAGAATACTCAGCTTTCACGAGCGTCACTCTACAGTGGTTTTTCTAAGCATTTACTTTGAACATGGACAGAGAGTCTACTTTATGACCAAAAATGCTGCTCAACGTGCACAAGCACCTCAGGAAACCACATCGACGTCTTTTTTCAAGCTTTACACTCATTATGAGTTTGCACGAACACTATTCACCAGGAACAAGACTTGAAACTGTCAGAAACAAGTGCAGGTTGTACCAGAATAAGCAGGAATAAAGTCTAACAATGCGCTCGGCCAGGTGTATGCCTAGTATCGTTTTCAAAAAATGTAAAAGCTTTTGGTTATACCGTTAGCTAATGTCATCATTAGATTGATACTCCATCAAAAACTCAAATCGTTAATTTCTAAAGATGGTAACTGTGATTTTTTGCACTATAACAATCGTTAAATTATTACTAGAAAATATTTGTTAAATTTATTAAATATAAAGATATATAAAAAATCATTTATCATTTGGCAGACATAATGTCTGATTAATGTAGGAAAAAAATTGTTACTTCCGAATGCGTTACACAATGTCTTATAATTTGACTTTCTATCTCGCCATATTTGCATTTTGCACAGTTTTGTTTAGTTAACGACCAGATGTTGACCCCAGTAATTTTATAATGTAACCAATTTTTAATATTTATGGTTTTATAAATGTACATATAGCATGTTTAAAGTTTAGATTATGACAAAGTGGATTATAAACGGCAAGCTGCCCCGTGAACATAATAAGCGCGAAGGAAAAAATATTTTTACTTACATTTTTTATTGAATTGAATTTAATTTATGCATCATTAGCTTTTTAAAAAATATTTAAAAAAAAAAGTATGCAAACCATACTGTCGATGAGAAATGCCACTAATCAACTGTCTTCTGTCTTTTTGGTTGTTTTACTCTGCTTGCGATTGTACTCAGAGAACCAAACCCTTGAGATTTCTTTGTAGACCAACAGATATTTAAGGCATATAACTTTAGAATACTTTCAAAAGCGAGCATGATGAAAGTCATTTCAACGGAAACTGAAGTCATTTTTAAACTGTTTTCATGTTACTGCTTCTTGTAAACAATGAATTCACCCGCAATCTGATTTTAACAGACCCGGTGCTTTGGCAGCAACCTTTATTGACTGGTAAGCCGTGCATTTATAGGTGCGCAAACTGGCGAAACTCGTTGGCCACGGACATGCAGCAGCAAAGTATGGAGATAAAATCGACCCTCATCCCGTGAACTCCCTATAGATAAATTCGCGAGACAACCTATTATTATTGACTTGCCGTCCAAGTTGCATTTCTTAAAAATTGCATTTCCTCGTTTAATTTTTCAAAACAAACGCGTTTCTGATTGCGCAGAAATACAGGCAGTCGCAAATGCGCATTGTATACTTAATTAGCTGTTATTTTCTGGAGTTAGGTAAGTGAGGATTACCGCTCACGTTTGGTACTGCCGTTGTGTACTCTTTTGTTAATCTTTTGGAAATTTATTTTTGGAAGCTCTTGTGTCTTGAAATTTCGGTTTTAATGACACAACTTCTGACCATAAATGCGATGCTCTAGCCTAAAATTCCATATTTTGTGGTATCATCAGTAAAGGACTCTAGCTTTTGTAGACAAATTATACCTGGGATTAAGAAATCACATGGAAACAGTAGCTTCTAGTAAAATGTGTCTTGTGATTCTTCACCCTGTTATCTTCGTATGACTTGATTTTTCGCTATTTTTTGTCTGTTTGCTTGCAGGTCATCGCGTTTTTTAATTTTATTATGTCAGTCCCTATAACGTTTTTGTCTCTCACGGTAAAGACGCGTTTTCCGGTGTTTGGAGGTTTCAGAGTCCCTGCTGTTTTGCCAATTCATTTTTAGTTAAGGATATTACATAAGATGATTAAATTAAGGGTGATATACATTTTCAAAGCCGGCAATATTTAGTTCCATTTAGCAGCACTTTTGCAAGGACGTTGGGATGCTGTTTCATTTTAATTTTGATCTCGTCAATATAAACCTTAAATGTACCTTTCATACTGTATTAATGTTTAGAACACTTAAGATAACAAAATTACGCACGTATCGTACAGGCATGAATCAGTCCACTACCACCAACAAGCTTTCCTCAAAGGATTGGAATCATTTAACAACGCTAAATCTAGTGGACCCCAATTATATCTAAACCAGCACTATTGACCTATTAATCGTCGCGGATCACTTTTTCGATATGATCAGCGATGGCAAGATCTCCGGAAGTCTCGGAGCACCGATAGCACAAAATAGTATATTCGGATGCTCAGTAAATACGGCCATACGATGGTTCCTCAATATGAAAAACTAGGCGCAGTAGACTATGCTTGTTTCAGAATAGTAAACGCCTGTTGACACTCCTCATTCCAATTAAATGTTCGTTAATTTTTCAACAAGTCTGACAATGGAGCTGCCAGAGTAGCATACGAAAGAATAAATCTTCGGTAGCACCCGGACATACCCAAAAACCGTCGAAAATTTTAAAAGGAGTGTGGTTCAGGGAAGGCTAATATTGCTTTAATCTTCTCGTCATCCACGCGCAGGCAACCATATCCAACCATATACCGAACGGCATGACCATAAACTGATACAAGGGACGCCGAGGAACAGTAAACGCTGTCTTATAGCGGGACTCCAGAGCCAGCGGGATCTGCCAGAAAACATTTTTTAAGTTGATGCTTAAGATAAACCTGGTGTGATATAACCGACTCAAAAGTCCATCAATGATAGGCAGCCGATACGCCTCCCTAATCGTCACCTCCTGCAGTCTACGGGCATCTGATCACATTCGGACCTTACCCGTTGATTTTTGGGCTAATGTCACCGGGGATCTCCAGGAACTACTCGACTCCTCAATCACCCCAAGAGCTATCATTCTATCCAACTCATCATACAATGCCTTTTGAATAACGGAAGAGACAGTGTAATGACGCTGTTTAACAAGCTTTACTGGTTCCATCTCTATAGCGTGCGTAAGAAGATGGTTGCACCCTAGATCAAGTTTGTCAGATGATGGGAATCTTTTAATAATTGTATCTAAGGTAGCGGCTTGGTTGGCGCTATGTTTATGCTGTATGAAATTTGCATGGTCTGCATTAAAACTTTTGCTGTTTATTTCTAATATCGAAGGTGGTAGTATTTGAATGTTAAAGGCCCTCCAAAAATCTATAAAGACATTGCTGGTAAAGATGTTGCTGTAACTTGGAAATGGTATATACCTTAAGGATCTTTTCTATATTATTGTAGGAAATATTTGCATAAATTAAGCCATGTTCTGGGCTTCCCCACGCCATATGAACTTTTAATGGAAGATAAAATATTTTTGCAGTCGAGTCTTCTAGAAAACGATCACTACCAGTCCTCAACGCAGTTATTGTGGCTCCACTATCCAGCAAATCTTGGTAAGTTAAACCGTTCAGTTGCACATCGGCAGGATGTACGGTACATCCTTCTTATTTTGTTATCAACCAGCATGTTTAGATCAATCGCTGTTTGAACGGTTTTATCATTATTTTGTCTTTAGCCTGCTCGAAATATTTTTTCGGGCGCACAAAAGAAGAATATTCACTTTTGTTTTTACTAAAAAATATTTTTTATTGGCTTGATTACTTATAATTATACGGTTAAGGTGTTTGGATAACACGGCACGAACTTAAGTGAGATTTCTGCTACTGTAACCAATTGTGTGTAAAATCGTTCATTAAGCTGATCAACTACAATGATCAATTGCCAATTGAAAAATTGTGAGAGAAATAAATTTTCGGTTTATTATGTCACGCACAAAAAACTTAGGACATAATATATTTTACTTCGTTAGTATTCCAATAGCTACAATGAATTGGAGTTACACCTCTGTGAAATAAAGAGTGTTTATAACATAATATAGTATAGCAACAATCTTTACGTCATAACCAAATGAACATACAAACCATAATCTCAACATTAATTTGAATAAACAATTGACTTTTTATGCGAATTTCAGATTTAACATTTTTTTGTTTAACCGTCTAATAATTGTCTACGATTTTTTTTTTACATTTCGATTCGATCATTATTATAATTAATCGTATTAATATTCATTACCTTTGAAACGCGCTTCTTAAATATTTATACAAGAGGCAACGAACCAAGATATAATGAAGAAAATCAAAACCATAACACAACGACGACAACAACAACAACAAACCCATCAAAATTAATAAAAATTAAGCGCTTATACAAAAAAAATTAATTTATTCAACAGCAACAACAATATTTATGCTCAAATTATCATATTTTTGATGCTGATTTAATTTTTAATATTTAAGATATAGATAACTAACTAATAATATGATTTGTTGTTGTTGTTGTTGGAATAAATAATAGAATTAAAATATTTATAATTTCACTAAATAACAATTCAAATATAATTATTAGAGTAGATTATTCATAATTCATATATTGTATATAAATATTATTATTATTATTATTATTAAGACGGTTACATATGGCTTAAGCACTGTTCTCATAATACAATAATATAATCGTTATAAGAAATCATTTTCTTTTGTTTATTGCTTTCCTCTCACATAATGAAGGTTCTTATCTATTTACAAAAAAAATGTATCTTATATTTAATTATAATTATCATAATTTAAATTAGGCAAATAAGATGGGAAAAACAATATTGATAATAATATACATATTATTATATTATAATCTTCTTGGAGGGATTAGTATAGACTCAAACCCCGGAAATCAGCTCGTACTGTGAATAATTATTTAAATATGTATTGGTAAAAAAAGTTTAGAAGTTTTAATGGGGTACTATTATTGGTTGGTACAAATAGTGACGTCTGGTGGTTTGTCCAAGAGCAAAAAAATAGGAGCAAATATTTACCAATTTGTAAGAAACTGTTGAATTAAAATTAAAGAGTGTACTCCAATGCTTCGAAAAAGGCTTACAATCCTGCATATTACTCTTTGAATTGTACCACAGGGTCCTTGTTTCTCTTTGATAGAAATCATAATGCATCCAGCCACGTAACGTCATTATTGAAAATTGCTAAAGAATTTAAGCAATTAACTAGCGAAAAGGGTGAACAGGAACAGCAAATTCCAAACAAGTGTTTTTTATACTATGCAAGTTGTGCTACTAATATGCTTGTGCGCGAAAATTGGAATTGTTAATAACCGGCGGGCGTGTCTTGGTCAAACTAGTCACTTAACAAGAACTCATGTCTAGATGAAAATTAGAACCTAAAATAAAAGTACAAGGTTACGTTATTCCAAAAATTACAACGTTGCAGCTGTTATGTAAAATAAAAAGTGCAGACGCTTATCGAGATAAGCTGAAATTCATGAAGTTTGCCGATCCTTGAAGGCGATTGAAAATAGGCCTAAGGGTATAACGACGGCGGTTGACGTCATTATTTTAATTATTCAGATGTAGATGTTGTGCGAAGCAAAGCTCAGTTTCGATCTGATGAGGAATTTAATTAAAAATTAATTGTCATCTCATCAGGCCATGGCGACCGAGTGCTATGTGTAATAGCTACTTTACGCTCTATATATATTTATGTACACTGTAGATGTAGCGTTAGCAAATTATATGGAATTGCACGAAATATCTGAATAATTTTAATTGTGTATGTAGCGATGGTCGCTACAGTACTCCTCTGCGAGTGATTGTTCTTACTCTGAATGAAGTGATACCGTAAGAATATGACGTGCTTATGTTAAGCTTACTCTTGGTGAAAGCCATCGCGATCTCGTAAATACCCAATGTTTGTAATTCATTGAAATCGGAACCAATCATCCAATTATCGCTGTTGGATATGTTATTAAGATTTCCCACACATCGATACGTCATATCAGGCGACATATAGAAAAATATACTGGATTAATCCAGATGAGATCAGGTTTTAAAGGGTGTTGTGTAGAACCGACGAAAATATACCCATAAAAAAATATTTATGTTAATTTACGGAATCGGAACAGCTTCTTTCATATCGACAAGATGTATTAAACAGACAGCACCAGAAAACGCATCCAAGTATCCCAAAGCGTCGAAAATCATTTAACGATGAAGATGTGCTAAGTAAATTAAAAGAAGATATCATTAGCGTACTAAGTTCTTTCATGATGTGAAAATGGGTTACTAACAACCCCAATATACTAAACCCCATATGGATACAGTATGCACCAATAATGCAGCATGCACTAATAATGCAGCATGCATCAATAAAAAAGTCTATTACAGAACATGAATCCATCAAGCTATTTGGTTTTAAAAGGAATTACAAGCTAGTTACCCTCGGCTTCTTAGTTTGCCTGACAAACAAAACCAATCTTACCAAAAGCTCTGAAGCTAGCTGAATCGTCGGCCCATTAGGATTGTAATCTTTCATAACAATAAGAATTTAAATAGTTTTAAATATTTTTTAAACAAAATATAAATAAATCTAAGCAGTCCAGCTAGTTTACTAGAGATGAAATCCGATGTGCTGAAATAAGTATCATAATGTATGTTCAAAATCAGTATTTTGCTACAAAGATAACAAGTTTGCAAAAAACGTCACAGTTCGCTAAAAGTATTAACCCATTTCTGAATGCTTATGGTAAATGTTGTTGTTGGCACATAACGTTTTTACTTTGGCATTTTGAACCCTGTTTCATTTTTGTTGGTCTAATTGATAGTAACTTGAGCCACCAGGAGCGTGCTTATAATGATCTTCAAGAATATTTTATATATGGATGCTTAGTCTTTTAGTTTAACTCTCCTGGTTCGTTTTCTTTACTGGTTGGTTGTATACTGTCATGGGTTTTTTAAAGTGCCACTATTGTTTTTTCATAAACCCTTTGCATTTGCTTCAAAAATTCAATGCAAAATATGTATGGTGAATGCATTAAGCTTGATTTTGATTATGGGTTGCTAAATGTAAAGTCGTTCAACCACTGCAGTTATGTGTGAAAGGACTGGGTCATTTAAAGTAGCACTAATTAAAGATTTTAAAAAATATATGTATTTTTTTATATATATCTTAGCTTTGTAGCTTTGAATGTGACCTTTGTATGCCACTTTAATTTGTGCCCACGATATCAACAATGATTAGTTGGTTCAAAACGGTACCATCAGCAATCAGTCCCTGCATATCCAAACGTCTAAAGATATATTTACTGGACTAAAATTATCCTGGCCAATTACGGGATCAAGTTTATTTTCATCCAATCAAACCTAAAAACCGCAACATGAAATTACTGACCAGTGACAAAAAGGTTTCGGTCACGGTTTGAAAATATGGTCGACTCTACGGGACCACTTAGTTCCACGCAAACTAGTGATTAATGATTTGGTGGGCAATATCATTTGGTGCCGAAAAATATAGGTAGCTATTGAATTTCTTAGTCTTCCATCAACTCGTAACACCCCATTGTTGTCAATGAAAGGGTTTAACGCTTTAAGTTTGCTGGATTTTTGTACTGGCAGACAAATTTTTCATATCTTCATTAAATGATGGCTTGTTCAAAGTGAATTATAATCCAACATGCCTCGTCGATGTCTGACGATCGTAATGCAGAAGTGCATCGCTGAATATTTTGTACCTGACAATGGCGCGAAAACCGTAGTACTAATGGTAATACCTTTGCCATTTTACGGAAGCTGGAGAATTATTCGATGATGTCTTGAACGACACAATTCGTTACGACAGCTTTAAATGCTAGTGTTTCAACATTTTCCTCTTTATATGTGCCATATGGATTACAACATTCCGTAGATTTGACCAGCCATTGAGGCCTATTCTACCATTGTTTATTTTTCATCAACTCATTAGACCCTATTCCACGAGACGCGCAGTCAGCTGGATTATCAGCTGAGTTTAGTTGCTTCCAATGGTCTCTCTTGAAATGTTGACCACCTTCGGAGATGGGATGAGAGCCAATCAAGAACTATTTTTAAGTCGGTCCATAACGTCGTTCTCTCAATAATTAATTTCAGATCATTTTGAGCTATCAATATTAAATTTGTGAGCAAGAAAGCACCGTTTAGCTCGAGTCGAGGTATACTTATTTGATTTATGGGTGCCACTTTAGTTTTGTCGACTATTAAATACGTGACGACTGTATTTCCAGTGTTGGTACGACAATACACAGCCGCAGCAGATGCATATTGACTATAGCGTTGCAGAACCCATGCAACTCAATTCTTTTATGAGACCCAAGCCATCGTGGTATCCGTACATGCCGCAAGCTTTTCAACTCTTGACATAAATTTTCCCAATTTTTTCGCGTTGGGACTGGCAATTCATCATCACATTCAAGAGCTTATAAGTGTTTTGGAATAAAATCTTTACCTTCACAATCGAGCAAGCCATCTTAGTGGGTCAAATATCTTGCTCGATTCCGATAGCATCGACCTTTTGTATGAAATATTTGACTTTCAAAATTTGTTGCAAATTAAAACTCATCAGTTTGGAGCGTCCATTCCAAGCACAATAATTTGGTTGATTCTGGATGTTCTGAAAATGTTAATATATTTTCCACCATTCCATGTGTCATGCCAATTTTTAGTCGAATTTCTTCATCATTTGATGACCATTTCCTCATATTAAATTTTGCTGATTGGAGAATTGTTTCAATGTTTGTTTTTAACTCAAAAATTTCTTGTTTGGAATCTGCTCCTGTCATCAAATCATCCACATAAATATCTAGTTTGATTGTTGCTAGTGCTGCCTCGTGCTCTTCGCCATTTAACAAAATGATGCTGATTGCTGCTGTAAAAATTGCCTATTCGTTATTTCTTGCATATGACCTAACTCGTCATACTCCTTCATGAAATCAACGTACATATCTCGAAATGTAGTGTCTTTCTCAAAACTCCTTTCCATTGCTCTAAGCCGACATGTTGCCAACATGTTGCCAAATGTAACGATGACCCAATTTCAGCTGAGGACTCGGAGAATGGAAACTGCACGACAAATTGTCCATCTGAGCTTTTTGTTGTTGTAGTAAAAACCTTTTACCTCCAGTCACCTCATAGTAAACTTCAGTGCCAAGTAAAATATCAACTGATCCTCTACGATTGAATTGTGAATCTGCTAATACCAACTCGTTTAGTTGATCACAGTCAAAGCGATCAAAATCACTAACTGAAATGAATGAAACTATTTTAGGCACGATGTACCGTTTCAGCATTCGACCGTTTATTCTTCGCAATCCTAGTTTCCGAGCACATTCTTCCATAATAAATGATTCTTGTGACGAAAAATCTAATAAAGATTTACAATCTTTTTCATCCCCGTCGCTGTATTTTATTACCCACCGCTGTGGGTAATACAACTTGTGATGTTGTCGAAACCTGGTAAATTCCTGAGGAAATTGTTGGGGTTGGCTCAATTTTCTTGCTTTGCAATGGTGGACTGGCATTCGCTTCTTCATTTACTTGCAGTAAAGTATGATGCTTTCGTTGAAAGCATCATACTTTACACTATGATTGTAATTGAAACAGTTGAATCATCGTTTTTCGTCTTTGATATCTTTCTTACGTTGAGGTACTGTAAGTGACATAAATTTCTCGCATTTGAAAAACTGAATCGAGCTTATTCAAAAGAATATAGATAAGCCAAGGATAAGCCAAGGGAGCCTTTGTCCCTAGGCATTTAAGGCCACGAAATACTACCAAAATACTTTCGTCGAATGGAACGGGTTTTCATTGCCCGTAATCGTATTTCCAAAAGTGGTTTGATTTCATTTATGTTGAATATCAATTTGGCCGTTTAATTAGTCATACATACAATTTTCCATTTTAATTAATAAAAATGTAAAATTAATTTCGATCTGTATTCGACCCAAAATAAATTTCATCACTTTTTTAACACACGTAAATTTTACCAGATTTGATTAATATTATCAGAGATATAAATCATCATGGTACAAAACCATTCCTAACTTATTGGTACACTTTAATCAAAAAAAGGCGAATCCATCATATCCCTAACCAAAAAAAAAATAAAAAATTTGGTTCACTATAATATACCGTGAATATTAAATAAACTCAACCATGTGAAAATATGACATCTCCCCCACATACAAAAATGATACTTATCCTGCGGTTATATATGAGTATTTCAATGAGGCGTGGTTCATCTTTAATTTCATATATACATACCTAGATATACGTCTCTATATAATATTATATCAATATAAGTGAAAAGTAATGTGATGGAAAACCAAATTTATACGCAACTATTAAATAAATTATAGTCAAATTTTTTGCCACCCTATATATGTGTGTAAACAGTGTGATCTATCAACAAATTTTGTAACTGGTTATAAAATCATCCTTTAATCGTTTTTGTACGGTATAGAGTTGAATTTCGACAAAATTATGAAAATTTGGTAATACCTGATATTAAAAAGGAAGATACTAAAACACTTCTTGAAGGTCATTTAAACATGGAAAAACGGCTCCAACACAGAATATAGTACAGTTTGGCATCTAAGAAATAACAGGCCAACTGATCGACCATAAGTTATATTAATGGCCAAAATATTACGTAAAATTCTTTTGATTTAAGAGATCTGCATCAGAACAACTAATGGGTTTAACCGAAAACTAGAATCAATCGATTATGCTGGCTTTTTTCAATCTGTGTTTAGCTGGTGCTAAATATAGATAAAACCAAAAAATCCATTTAAAATCGGATTGCTCTAAAACTAGCTAGATCCAATCATCCAATCATGCGACCAGAAACCCCCGGAATAACATTCGTAGAACTCGTGTTATGTTGGATAATTATAATGCACTAAATCGAAGTTATCATTAGGCATTGAGTGAATCAGAGAAATGCTCCCTCCAACTAACGAATACTGCACCGATGTTACCAAGATGTTACCTTTGTTTTTCGGTGAACCTGACATATGTGCAAAAATTTCCATCTTAGTTTTGTAGTAATCAATTGATGATCACTGCCTACAAATTTGGCAGCATACTGGTCTCGCATATTGGATGACTCGAGACCTTCCCATAAAGATTAACACAGTCATGATTAATTTGACTTTTAGACGTCTTACGAGGGTGTGTCCATGTGCCCACGTAGATATTTTTATATGGAAAAAATATGCTATCCACAATAAGGTCTTGCGCGATCACAAAGTACATCATTTTCCCCTATTATCGATCGCTATAGATGGTATCGGAAGAACGAACCTATGTTTTCAAAATAAGTTAGCTAAAATTTTGCCTGCATCGTTGCTAGGGTAACGAGACGCATGCGTAATCGTAATTCACCACCAGTGGTCGAAGAAGAAAATCAACATCAATATTGCTGAGGTCATCTCCATAATAAGCACCGTATATCGACGTATTGTGCAAATCATAAAAACTAGGCCCCTTTGTTTATCAATATGAACTCATTGAACTTTCTGATGGCATGGCCAATTTTATTTAAATTACTAATCCATTTGTTCAGCTTTCCGATTTTTTTATCACACATCTTTTTAAGAGCCAATTAATCCACCATTTCATTTTTTACCACTTTTACTTTTTAGCACTATACTTTTCTTAAAACCTTAGGCAAATTCATTTATTTTGTATGATGATATTATAATTGGTTTTTTACTTCCTCACTAGCGTGCATCTCTCGATTTTGTATAAAGAGGTAGGCTGATTTAGATTTGTTCCCACTACGCTGTGGTACTCAAACGTGATTTTCTAATTGATGATGTACAAAATGGTTCACTGATATATAGATTTTATCGACGCTGCGTTGTGGTATCTGTAAATAAAACCACATATTGTAAGAAGACATACGGTTTATTACTAGTCACTATTCCAACAATCTCTTTTTACAGTGATATAGTTAATGAATCATCTAATATTTTCATAGTTCTCATCCGTATAACAATCGAAAGGGTACGAGCAACCGAAAAAATAAATTTTTGCAGCTCGTATGCTTAACAGTACAAAAGGAATTTCCTCGCTTTAGTTGGTAGTGCTACCTCTTGATTTCAGAAATTATTAAAAACTCTGATGAGATCACTCGATCATACCATTACTGAGGATGGTAGCTCATGATTTAAATACGGTCAGTTTCGATTAATTTAAAAAGCTCCCGGGAAAGTTTCGCTTCAAATTGGTCACCTTGATCCGTTCTGATTATATGCGGAAATTCAAATCAAACAACATATTGTGAAGCAAACGGGTTTTTTACTGTGATCGCTGTGTTACTACTCATAGATTAGGTTTCAGGCCAATGCGTGAGCCAATCAATAATTGGCAGAAAAATCATAACCTTGCGAAGGTTGCAAAGGACCCACTATATCCATATGGATATGTTCAAATCTGAATGCGATTTTATATGCCGGACTATTTTGATCTTTGACACTGTATAGATCGTTTTACTTAAATTTCATTCACTTTTTGGCCAAAACTACGTAGAAGAAATTAACTTCGTCGTCCTTTTTTAAATATTGTGTCACTTTCGTTTTGTCATCAATAATTTGTAGCATTTGCATAATTGATCCCGAAGTTTCCAAAAATGTCTTAACTCGATCTACTGATGGATGTATTCCATCTGAATTTACCGTATGAGCTAGACAATTTAAAGGCGTTCACCAAATTCGCCAAATTCAAACTTTGAGGCCTTAATTTTCCAATCAAAATTAAAAAACGTTGCAATAGTTCCTGTAAGTGTTACTTGTATTCTTCAATATTGTGACTTTCGGCCAAAATTATTGTATGCGCATGCAAATTAGAAACCTTTGATTACTTCATTAATAACTCTTTGAAAGGTTTGGACTACGTTTCTGAGTCGGAAAGGCATGCGTTCAAGCCAAAAGGTGTATTAATCGCAGTATTGTAAATGTCTTCAACGGCTACCGGAATATGATAATATGCCACACAAGATCTAAAAACATCATGCACCCATGAATATGTGCACTAGAATCGTGAATGTGTGAGATTATGGGTATCGGTCTGGGATTGTGCATATGAGTTTCCCCACAAGGTCTCAATCATTATTTTCTTCCACAGATGTAACGGTGATGAAACATTTGAGGACGATGGTCGACTAACACCCAGATTAGGCATATGTTCAAATTCTCCTTTTACGATTTTCAGCTTTTCATTATTTTATACGAGTTCAATTTGCTGGTGATTGGTCAACATTACAAATGACATGTACGACATTATGCTAGACCGGTTTTTTGTAAAACTTGGCTGTGTTGTAAATGTAGGAAATTCTGCGAGCAAATAAAAAAATCATTTTTCTCCACCGTATAATGCTTGGGAGCTGATGTATCATACATTTGTTTTTATTTCATGCACTTGAACCCCAGTACTTCCATCAATAAAAGCTTTGTTCTTTAAATCAATAAATAAATTGATTAATCGATGCAATAACGAATGGATGTGTAAAAAAACGCTTTAGGCTAACACCAACTTGTAATCTGAGTGCCGTAAGAGTTGATGTTAGTTCCGTTAGCTGCTGAAGAGTAACACTAAGAAGAAATTTCTAATTACACCACGACGACTTCTAATTACCCCAATGGTAGTCGCCAGAACATTTTGTAAGTCTATTTTTTGAGTCATTGATAGGTTTTTTTAAATTGCAAGATTTCAAAAACTTTCGAGCCCTAATCCTAAATTTATAATAATAATAACACTGAGATTTTGCTTCTAGTGGCTTAAGAAGTCAATTTTTTTTAATTGTCGAAACGGAAGATGGCAAACGAACTTCGTGAATTTTAGTTAGCTTTAGTTAGCCCTGCAATTATTTCCACTTTTTGAAAATACTGCGATGGGGTATTAGTGCCAATGGCTGCACCACCCAACAAAGTTGATATTTGTTGATGTTTGCTTTCAGTCTTGGCAATATAAAATTTTTTTACAGACTTTAATTTCCTTAAGTACTGCCAAAAAAACTGTATTTTGGGATGCGTTAGGTGGTCCTTATTTTGCCATGTGAACTAAAAAGTTATTATACGGTCAATTTGTTCGTAATATGTGAGTTAACAATTCTGACCAACAACCGTCCAACCGCATAGTGTTGGTAATGACCATTTAAACCGATTTTTGTTATGACTTATCCGATAGGAAAAAGCATTATTTAGAGTACTAAAACTAAGTCATTTTGTCAACATGGGTATTTTCTAGCCAATACTTACCAATATTTCTTTAAATTTTGAGATATCGTGATTAGAGCTCACGTTTGACGGTACCTACAATAGGAAAAATTAAACAAAAAAAGATAAACTTTTCTTTAATTATATATATTTATAATAATTATGAGAGACATCTAGCGGTATAATCAATGAACTAGGGCGTACGTGTTAAACATACCCCTTTCCGTAAGATGGCAGCATTTTCGTTTGTAGTATAATCTTGACAGTCCGACATGGTCTATTAAACACATGAAAGATTTTTTTGCAGCTTATTACTTTTCGTATTATAGAAAAAAAATCACAGAACACTGTAAAACTCGTCGGCTGCCATTTTATTGTGAACAAGACAAAAATTAACCCGGACATACGAGTATTTTAAAATATAATTTTCGCAAATAGAACATCGGCTTGTGATTCCTTTGTTTTCGACATTATAATATTTTCGTTTTGTGGTCGCAACTCGTTCGCACATTCGTCAGTCGTCATTGTTTATTTTTATTTTTTTATAAAATTTAGATAACCAGAGCCATATTCTCGAATTCCACAACCATTTTCCGTCAAAATTTCATAACAGTGTACAGATATCTAAAATTATGTATTCTCAAATTCCATACAAAGGAAAAATTTCCCTATTGTATTGAGTTTTTGTTATTGTCTTTCATGTTGACATGCAAAACCTCAAGTATTTTTATATCCGAAAAAATTGAATTTTTCGGACACTTTGATGAATTCATCTCCGACTTTTTTCCGAAATCATGTTCGACTTTCACTCAGATTTATTATGAAGTGGTCAAACATCCGGACATATGCGACAAAAATGTGTGGTTATGTTCTTGTTATATTTTTGTTAAATGTGGGCGGGGCTTATTTCAAATATTTGGCGGCTAAATTATTCGTTTAAAATTAAATAAAAACCATAAAATATTATTATTTAAATTAATTTGTTTATTAATAAAAATCAAATTTAATTAATTTTCTTAAACTATTAACTTAAAATTGAAAATTTCAAAACACAAAAATTCTTATAAATTAAAATACATGTCACAACAAACAATGGCGTCTTCAACATATATCATCTAACTACACTAACGCCATAACAATACAGCGTAGAAAGTTAGAAATTTTAATTATTTTCAGTATATGTCCGATTTTTTGAACAAAAAGCGGAAAAAAAATTGTAATAGAGCGATTTGTTTAGTTTTGTGCGACATAACCGAAAATGGACTAAACTCGATTCACCACGCTATGGAGTGCAATGAAGTTAGATAAATTATGTGAGTGGTGAATTAAAAATTCGAACGTTTCGAGAATAGTTTTTTTAGTTAAGTGAGGAATTTATAAGTGAGAATTCCAAGGGAATTTGATAGGGAATTATAACAGTTGTCCACATGTGGAAATATCGGTACTCGAGAACAATGCCCTTGATTTTTTTCAATTCGGACTTGTCTTTTTTCGTTTTTTTCCATTTCACAAAGGCCAAAATCGAACATTGTTATTTTGGATCAGTTTTGAGATGTATTGCTGTACATGCACATTTTTATATCAAAGACGTAAATAATAAAATAATTAGTTGGAATTAAACACGAAAACTCATGGTTACTTGTGCTTGTCTGCACAATATTTTCAAAGTCATGAGGAAATCCGATTTAAGTTTTTATTAGTATATACATCCACCACCTTGACCCGTGATTTTTGCACAAAATCATCATTATAAATTTAAGTGCCCATATACACACTTTCATTTATATTCGTAGCTATAAGACTGGAACAATTATGCTAATTAAATTTTTGGGTTATTAAAAAAATATATATTTTACAAACAGCTTTTACCGAAATGAAACATAATTAAAAACGGTTTAAAATTTGTGTGTAAAGCTATTTAAATTTATGAGCTTTCGTCTGTGTCTATAAATACTATTATGCTCACATTTATATAGACAAGCAGCTGCAAGACTAACGATGATTCCATAATGATCTATAAAATATCGCAAATTAATGTAATTTTAAAACATGACATTTAATTGCATTAATCTTTATAGTAATGCAACAAAAGCCATTTAGTAACGACATTTAAGTGTTAATTTAATAATTACAGATTATAATCAATTGATGTGTGCAACCGCTTTTTAATTACCACTAAAATTCTAGTCACTTGAATTAGCAATAAAATAATTAATTGGTGTTACGTTTATCTTGCTTCGATAATAATAATCTGCCATTACCAGGCTCTAGTCTGAAAAATTGAGGTAATTACCCAAATTATTGGTTTTGATTGAAACTTGAACGACGACAAAATTTATTTATTTATTTAACGATGGCCTCCTGTTGGAGTGCAGAATCCATGAGCGAAACTTCCTCCATTTGAGTACATTCTGGCATAGAGCAATGCATTACGCAGATGGATATTCAAAAAGCAAACCTGTATTCGTGCGCGACCTCGATTTGGCTCTCTATGGCGTAAAGTAGGAAGTTAAATAACCGCGAAAGTCTTGGGTGAGTTTCGGCCTCAGAAAAAAATGTACTTATGGATTTAAAAAAAATACAAACTGTACCTTATTCTCTAATTTAAATTATTCAAAGTAAAATTATAGAATACATACATAGTTTTAGAGGTTTTATCATATTCATATCATGAAGTAATCTAAAAAAATGGAGAGGAAATTGTCTGATTTAGAGCAACTTAAATCCACTGTTATAACTCTACAAGCAGATAACAATGCTCTCACGTTACAAATCAAACAGCTGGAAGAGCAATATACTTTGCATAGTTCAAAACTCATCCTAATGTAAAATTTAGGGAACTTGTTCAGAGTACTTTTGCTCTATTTACCGAATTGATGGTCTGTCTTCGAGAAACTTGATCATACCATAGAATTGCGATTCTAAGATTCCAAAGAATAGGCCAAATAATAATGTTTTCAGTTGTTGGTTAGTCCATTTTTACAGCATTTAACATTCGTAATAGCGCACGTGGCAATTCATTAGTACCTCTTCCTTGTGTGGTTTCGTTCCATGTCCCATATACCACAGTAGGTGGTCTTGTTATCAATAGAGTAGCTGGATAAATAAAAACGCTTTATACTAAACGCTTATACTAGCGAAGAAACGTTTTGAAGATAAACTACCAGTACACGTTTGTTTGCTTCTGAATTTATTTTAGCCACATCCTCCTGATCTTTTGCTTAAATTTGATTTTTCAAATTATCCATAAATGGTTTTTCCTCTTCCAATGACTTTATTATTAATTTTTATGTTTCCTCTTGTGATCTTCAAATTTATTGCAAAAGTCTTTCTTCAGAAAGAACTGTTAAAATTAAATCTGGTTTTAAAAATATTGTTGTGTACCCCCAAAACTTTACTGCATCATCAAACTAGTTGCAATACAATTCATACGTCTTTTGTTAAATGAAGATGGGATTCCAAATATTTTTTGTTGTATGGAAAAGATAGGATTTTTTACGTAGCGTAATTTGATCCCGAACAAGTAAAAAAAATGGTGGATTTTGGAAAATACAAATGTGATTTTCTTGCAAACTAATACCCAGATTAAAATTAGACTAAGCTCAATCGAAAGAGAATTGCGTAAAACTAAAAAATCAATTAAAATCTTGAAGTCCCGATTCCTGTGTCATGGGGAGAATGATCTCTTTTCAGTTTTGCAATATTCGTGCATTACGGATAAACTTTGCAGCCGTTGAACACCATACAGCTTCCACAATACCAGCGGTTCTACTTCTCACCGAGACCAAAATTTTGGACTCCGGTGATTCTTCGGCCATCGGTATTAAAGATTACTCCTTAATCCATCGGCTTATTCACCATAGGGGGCTGGCCATGTATATCCGCAACGATGTACCTTTTTCCATTCCCAGTTTTTTAGGCCAGAGCACGAATAATGAGTTCAGCTTCATTTGGGTTGAAATTCATGTCTCGAAACTCCCCCTCTTCATATGTGGTCTCTATCGAAGCCCAAATATCGCAAACGGCGCTGCTCATTTTGGGTTTGATACTCTGTCAGACTCCATTGAGCGCATCCTTCAGAAATCACCAAATGCTGAAATCGCAGTGGCAGGTGATTTCAATGTCCACAATGACAAGTGGCTTCCTTATTCTAAGTCCGTAACACCGGCTGGTGAGGCGACTGAAATGTTTGCAGCTTTAAACCAACTCACACAACTTGTAGATTAGCCTACGAGAATACCAAATCGGGTCAACGATACGGGTCATTTACTGGATCTGTTTTTAACTTCTCATGCGGAGAAATACAGTATCTCCGTCAGTTCTCCTTTGGGAAACTCGGACCATCGGCTTATTACAGCAGAATTTCCAATGCCATGGTCGTGCCAAATGAATGTTCCGCCTAAACGTCGATTATGGCACTATAAAAGTGCGGACTGGGAAGGAATGAACAAGTTCTTTCAAGAGTTCGAATGGTACTGTTGTTTTGCTTTCGGTAATATTGACAATGCAGCCATTCTGGTTTCGACTGTCATTCGGGAATGGAACAGTTCATTCCTTCCAGTCTCTGTAACCCAAATATAAAAAAATCAGGCAATCCTTGGCATAATCATGACTGTAAAATTTAGCCATATTTAAGGCGGCTAGAAATCTGGCAACGCAAACAATGTCCGCAAGCTAAAAAAAAATACCAAAAAAATGTTCGAGAAGAGTTGCGGCAGGTCTTAAAGCAGGGCAATAGCAATCGGACCTTTTGGTCTTTTGCCCGCAAAGTAGAGGAAAACTTCTTGAACAGTTAGAAATCATCAATACCACCTCTGAAAGATGGGGCCTATATCTTTTCTACAGCTCAAGAAAAATCCAATCTCTTCGCCCGCAAATTTGCAGCAAACTCTAATTTACCTGATTCTAACTTAATACCCCCGATTATCTCTCTAGCCAGTTCATCGATGCGCCGCATTATATTTAGATCTAGAGTTGTCGCTAAAGTCCTTGCAAGCATTAACACCAACAAATCAGCCGGTCCGGATTGTATTCCCCCAATTGTCCTCAAATATTGCTGTAAATCCTTGTCTAAGCCACTATCATATCTGTTTCACCGATCTATGTCTTCTGGCATTTTCCCTTCCATCTGGAAAACTGCTAACATACATCCTGTGCCAAAAAAGGGCAGTAAATCGGACCCTTCAAATTATCGCCCAATCGCTATCTTCTCGGTGCTTTCTAAAGTACTTGAGACCATAATCAACTTCCAGCTGATGAAATATTTAGAAGCTAATCATCTAATTTCTGATCGTCAGTATGGATTTCGCGGAGGGCGTTCAGCAGGTGATTTAATTAATGTTGTTACTGAACAATGGAACAGAAGCATTCATCAATCTGGTGAATCTCAAGCCATTGCACTCGATATCTCAAAAGCATTTGATCGCCTTAAGCGTGTTTTAAAAGTACTTTCATGGTCATTGTTCATTGGAACTTTATGTATTTATGCGTGGTTTGTCAAAGCCCGCGCGTAATTTAAGACGCCTGGTACACCGATACAATCTGGAAATTAAATTCGCAAAGACCAATAAATTTAAAAATTCATTTATTGTTAGAAGTACGCGAATGTGGAATAAACTGAACGACGAGACGTTTCCCTTGGAATACAATTTACAGAGATTCAAACTTAATATCAAAAGTAAGCAACTAGAAGACTGAAAACCTTTATTCCTCTCTTACCTTTTTCCCTCCTAATCCTTCTTTTTACCTTTTGCAGTAGTGCTGTGTGTTTGTTGCTAAAACTTTCATATAAAGGATATACATACCTATATCCTAAGTGCTCTGAACATTTAATAAAAAAAAAAGTCTAAAATTTGGTGGACCGACGACATTTAAAGAAACACTCCAACTTAATCTCTTAAGTAAGGTCGAAACCCACACCATCGATCAGAAATGAGAATAAATAGCAGAAGCATACGTTAAGACTGCCACACATGTGCCTGCCTACCAAAACTACACCAGGAAATCAGAATTAGAAATGATACGTGGAAGAAAATCGAAGAACGTCACCTACTAAAGTTATAGCTTTGTCATGCAAATACGGCGGAAAATCAAAATAAATAAAAAAAATGCAAAGCAAATAGAGAAAATGGCAAGAAATTATCGCAGGAAATACACCAAAGACATTCTCTAGACTGCAAAAGCAGAAGACAACATCAATGTGTAAAAAGGGTCACTGGAAAATTCACAAATTTACCACCAATAAAGGCCACAGAAAATCACCAGCTAAATATAGACGGAAAAAGTTCTTCTAAGACAACGGAGCAGATGATGAACAAAATTACGAACTCCCTGGTGGTAACAATAATGAAACCATAAATACCCATCCCCCAACGGTACAGGAAGTTAAAAGTGCTATTCTGCTGCAAAGGAACAACAAAACAGCCGTCATTGATGATATTCCAGCAGAATTACTAAATGATGACGCATCTGTTCCGGCAGAAACTTTTTCTCCACTATTAACAGAAGCATGGAATACTGGTAGAAACACACAGAAATGAAATGAGGGCTTGACTATAACAATTGCGAATAAGAGCGACCTTAGCGAGTGCAAGACCTAGAGAGACATCTCCTAACTCAACAGTGTAATGAAAGTCATATCAATGATCATTCTTGGACGGATATCACCAGCGATCGTTAGACTCCATCAGTATAGACGCGCAATCTCGAGAGCACTTTGCGAATTGGGATTCCAAGAAAGATATTTGAACTTATTAGGGAAATGTACAGGGATGCCGGAAATCGAATTCAATACAAAGGGGAAGCAGAGTGACAAATATTACAACACACGAGGAGTCAGACGAAGATGTGTCATCTCTCCACTACTATTCTTAATAGAATTAGCTAATGTCATGCGGGAATTGGACAACACATCCCCCAATGGCATTCAGTGGAATCCAATAAAGTGACTCAAAGACCTGAACTATGCGGATGATATATGTCTACTAATGCATAAATCCGTAGACATGCAGCAGAAAGCACAGAAACTAGCTGACTTGGAACAGATTGCAGTCTCAAAATTAACATTAGAAAGACAAAGGCTATGAGACTAAACACGAACAGACACACACACCCTTCATCATCAACCAAGGGACCATCAAGGATGTTGCCAAATTCGTATATCTTGGTTGCACTGTAGCTAAAACAGGTGGAACTGAAGAGGGCAAGAAATACGTTCAATGTGCCAAGATCTGGAATGCATCCGTCCTGTCGCGAACTTATACAGATACGAATATTTAATGCCTATGTGAAAGCAGTGCAGAAGATCACCAGGAGACTCCAGGTATTTGTCAATAAATGCCTTAGGCGTCTAACAAAATCCTTTTGTCCAAATACAATCACAAATTAAGCACTTCTGCGGCAAACCAGATAGATCGAATTTGAGCGTGAAATTAAGAAAAGAAAATGGAGATGGATTGGACACACACTAAGGAAAGGTTCCAATAGTATAACCCGAATGTCAATGGAATGGAATCCACAAGGGAAGAGGAGAGTATGTATAGACCAGCCATAACCTGGAACCTAACCTGGAAAACATGGGAGGAACTGAAAGAAATACATGATCACTGACTACGACTTTGAACTTTTATCAATTACATCATGATCAATGCTGAAGACAACCTCAGGAGTTTTTCAGTTTTCAAGTGGATATATAAGAGTATACAACGTGGAAGCTACAGCAAGGGAAACGGCCAGCAACCTTAATACAATGATTCTCCACCGACCTCTTAGTTAACAGAATAATCACCAAACATAAATGTAAACTGAAATTAAGGCGACACTGATAAACGTTGGGACTTCGAACAAATCCAAAAAATCTTTACACGAACCGAAAAAGTGATCCATTACTACTCTTAAGTCGACTGGTATTATTCTCCAATGTCGCTTAGAGAGCTGCTTAAACTGCTTAAGCTCATCTATTCAAAAGCAGTACTAAGGCTGAAAAACTTCATTGAAAACGAACATTTAACGATGTGCACCGGTCTAGTAAATTGTATGCCGTACTAAGCAAATCAACAGTTTCGACACAAAGACCTATAGCCACTAGAGTCACCCAAGATTCAATCTTAGATCTACATTTTTTCTAGTTCTTCTAATAGTATACTAAAATGTTAAATGCATGATTGTTTGCCCACTTAAATGGTCAAGGTTACGAATAATTTGTTGTACCGACATAACAAACAATTTCTATGCCGTTCTGCTATCTTTAACTTGTACCTGTACCAAAAGTCGTCAACTGATTCGATTCATAAAGGCAATGATCGTACATCACAGTTATAACGCAACCAATTTTTTTTTATCAGCATGTGGTAAATTTGGTTACCAGATGTCTTATGTATGTGTCACAGTATGATTTCCTAAAGGATCATTATATTTGAAAAACGTGCTAGTCACTTTAAGATCACTTGCGATCGTAAAATCCATAACTTTTTCCACCATAACCAATATCAATGACACTTAACATTATAGTTTCTCTAAAAAAAAGTTACGACTCTCTCTGATCATGTAATCAACGATCACAGTAAAACCAATCGGCTAAAATATCTCAACATAATGTTGATCGATCAACGATTAAAAAATTCAATGTTAAGATCTTCAATTCAATTGCATTTGCAAAACAAATGAGTAAAATAAAAGCCGAAAAAAAATAATAAGAAGTAAAAAACAGAAGAGGGGGGAAGCGAGATACCACAAAAAGAGAAATAAAAGACGATCACAAAACAAAACAATCTTCGGCATGTGGGGAAAGTTATTTTAAAATCTATATAACCATCAACAAATTTTTTTATTCAGCTTCAGTTATTTTTCAAGTTTTAATCGTATTGGATGCTGTTTGTGGATAAATCGTACAATACAAAGATTTTTTTAAATAAATATGCAATTATTGGTAAGAAATAAGTTTAAAAAAAAAAACGAAATTAAAATGAAATACAGTTTTAAGTGAAAATGAATTTTATTAAAATAAATTAACGATAACGATCAAGTGTTTTGTTCTTACTTGAATAAGTGATTTAGAAAAAAAAAATAAAAAATGTTGAGTGAAAATTTGAAATTTTGAAAGTTTGGTGATCAATTCTGTTTCATCTCGTAATTATGCATTTGGATTGATTAACGGATTGACATTAATAATTTTCTAAAATTTATGTTGTTTTTGTTGTTGTGTTTCTATTGTTTTCACTCGAAATATGATTAAACATAATATTTAATTAGCTAGTGATCGCGCGCGTGTACGATATTAAACGCGATATTAGAAACCGTTTAAATTTTAAGTGAAACCAATTTAAATTTTTATTGTGTTAACTTATGTTTTCATTTGTTTTTCTTTCTCTTGTATGTTTTTTTTAGGGTATAACATCCCTGCTAGTAGCCCTAACGATAATCAATAGTGCTGTTTACGCAACCGAAGAAAATCCTAATAAAGAAACGTTAGACAATGTCGAGGACGATAATAATGAAAAATCGGATGCATCCGAAACAAAACAAGACAAGCGAGGCTTACACTTTCAACATAGCCATTACGATCATCACAATAGTAACGGTAAAATAGATTGGAAAGGAGTTGATCCCCATATACTCGCCGAATTATCAAAAGTCGAGAAAACTTTAACGATTGTGCGAACAGTTCCGGTGCCATATGCGGTTGAGAAACGGATTCCGGTAGCGGTCGAGAAAAAAATTCCTTATGCAGTTAAAGTGCACGTAGCAAAACCATATCCAGTCATTAAAACTATACACTATCCAGTTAAAGAAATTATCAAAGTGCCTTCGTATATAGCCGCTCCATATCCTGTGTACAAAAAAATTCCAGTCGCTGTACATGTTCCATACGATCGTAAAGTTCCCGTTAAAGTGTATATTAATCATCCAATTCCAATTACGAAACATATACCAGTGCCAGTGAGAGTACCAGTTCCAGCACCATATCCAGTCGAAAAACAAATTCGTGTACCATTTAAGGTACCGATACATGTGCCACAACCATATCCAGTCGAAAAAATTGTTAAATATCCCGTTAAAGTATCAGTCGATCGTCCAGTACCCGTACACGTTGATAAACCAGTTCCCGTTGAAGTTGAAAAACGAGTTCCGGTCAAAGTAGAAAAAGATGTTCCATATGCCGTCCATGTACCATACGATCGTCCAGTTCCCGTGCACGTCGATAAACCAGTACCAGTTTACATTAAAGTTCCAGTACCGCATCCATATGCCGTAATCAAAGAAGTTCCATATCCAGTCGAAAAAAATGTACCGTATCCCGTTAAAGTACCATTCGAACGTCCATATCCAGTAACAATTGAACGATATGTTCCGATTCAAGTGGAACGACATGTACCATACAAAGTTCCAGTTGCTCAATACGAACAACAACAAGAACAACAACAAGAACAACATCAACAACACCAACATCATCAACAACAATCGCAGGCTGATGAACAACAACAACAACAAAATTACAATCAAGAGCTAGAAAAGTATCAACAACAGCAACAAAACAACCAAGACCTACACAATTATCAACAACAACAACAACAACAACAACAAAATGATCAAGCCCTACAAAACTACCATCTACATCAACAAAATAATCACCAACAACAAGAACAACAACATGAATACGTTGATGCTGACCAGCATACACAATACTATTCGTCCGGTTCGTCCGCTGAATCATACAACGATGATGGTAATAATGAGGAACTTTCCCAAGGCTACAATTATGCGGAACGGCATCGTACGTAAAATTGAGTCGTAATAAATTAAGTCACTGAATCGTACCTTTCGATAGTGTTAAATATTTTCTACCGTACTCTATGTATATATTTATATATACTATATATGCTAGGCCTAATAAATTATTTAATTATTATAAAAAAAACATTGAGTTATTTTAATTTTTTGAGTGAAATTTTGTAATGAGTAAACCAAAATAATTTTTATTTATTTTTTATTTTAAGCACAAATGGTGAAATTTTTCGTTTTCGAATTAATTGATGTTATTAGAACGATCACTGCCGTTAGATGATAGTTTTTGTGTTTTGTTTTTTTTTTCAATCTCTATTAAGATAAAAAAGTAAAGTTTTGGTTTGGTGGATAAACACCGGTTATAAAAATAAGCAAGATATAAACAAAATTAATTATCAAGATATCAAAAATTTGCATCTATTTATCATTTTAAAGATTTCTTAAATTGTGGATCGAAAGTTATTTAAATGATTGTGTATGGGACGTTATGGCGGCGGTTGTTGTGGAGTATGCACATGAATCGTTAAGTGTAACTAATAGTGTGTTTATATTTTAGCGCAATGTTCATCATTTATGGATTCGTTAAAGCAGTAATTTGCATTCGTAAAAATTGTGCGTCTCTAAGAAAAGCTTAGCAAATTAACTTTTATATATAGGCAAAGTAGAAAGTGAACCTTGTAGATCGCGAAGAATAAGCTGTAATATACAAGAAGACAGTGGGCTAGAGCAAACTGAATGAGATTGGACAGTTAGTATTAATCGAGGATAATGATGGTTAAGGTGTTGGTTCAAACATACTGCGATCGTGAGTGATCGGCGGGGATCGACGCTGACCTCAACGCCGTGACCAATTGTGTGTAAGATCGTTTATTCGGCTGACCGTCTACAACGATCACCAATTGTAAAAATATGGTCTGAAAGACCTTGTAAAATATCTAAATAAGAGGTAGCTCTGGCATATAATGCTCTTGAATTTTTAGGGTATTTTAAAAGATTCTTGAACCTATGGTTTAAACGCCTTACAAAGTAAAAGTTTGTCTAAATTTATTTCTAAAACCATTGACGATATTAGTAAAATACTGAAAGGAGGAATATGGGTTACTTTTATGGGAATCGTTTTTTTTTTAAATTGGCAAGATTATTTCTACACTCTAAACACCACTGAGTATTATTTTATTTAACCCTGAATTTACTGTAAATGGCTAAATCTACTTTATAGAAAATTATCACTTACTGAATATTTCTTTGATTATTAAATTATCCACCGGAAAGATAGACATGACCTTCACATCAATCTTAGGGGAAAGGACACATTGATTGCAGTAAAAAGTCCATTAAAGACAAGCTTAAATAATTGAATATTCACCCTTTAATATCGTACAGCTTTTCGACAGCTGTACATCGACATTTGTAAGTGACCTCAATATCCAAAATTTCAAACTATTACTGACTATTTTTAAAGTAATTCGCAACTATTTCTGGATCTCATATTTTGATCGCTTTGACTCCTATTTGAATGTATCATTACTTCTTAATTTTCCTCATCGTGTCACTGCTAAATTTTAATTTTTCATGACAGATTTAAATCTTTTTATTCAAATTCTAAGCATTTTCATTTGGTTTTTAGGCGGTTAGCATTGCGCTAACTACTTATATATATCTCCAAACGAATTTCTGGAAAATATCGCGGAGATAACCTTACTGGTATAGTGTTACAACTCAACCAACGACTTTCCAATGGTAATAAAACGATTGTTCCATCAATTAAGGTTAAATCACAATTTTGTGATCCGTGCGGTGCAATCAAACGTCGTAACAAGTTGTACTTACAACTGTACTCTTCGGAGATTAACACAGATCGTAAAATGCTGAGAACCTTGAACTGTTGGTTATCTATAGTAACTTTATTTAAAATGTGGAGGGCAACATATCGACAAAACCCAACAAAATTCTAGAGATTCATGAATATAGTAAAAGGAAATTATTGGACTGCCGTTTTCTATATGTCGTAACCAAAACCTTATCTGTCTGCATGCCTTTCGATATTTTCAATTTGTTGGCTAGATTTTGAACCTGTATTGGAATTGTCCTGATTGCTAGTAATGATTCAGACATTTTTATTTTTGATCCAAAAAATGTTATTTTGCCTACTCAACTCGATTTCTTGTTAGATTGACCGTCACCAATCTTATTTCATTCTAGGGACATCTTTACGCAAATATTTAATGTATTTCGTAATTCAATGCTGTGGTTAAAGACTTTTCTATATGGCTTTCGGTAAAGTCGATCATTTTATGCATAGACAAACTCGACAAATTGAACAGTGAGATTATTTCGTTCAATTAGTTACAGTCCTACTTGCAAGCGTCGGTAGTTTGATAAGATTGATGATTCAAAATCTCATTTTTGCCCAGTTGCTTCAGATGTTCTACTACTGTTTCATTGTACTGCTACAGTTTACAATATTTATAGCAGAATTAAATTCTTAAGCAGAATTTCTGCAGTGCTACTTCTATTGGTCGTGTTTACATAAAGGCACACTATGCACGTGCCTAAGGTCCGTACATTTAGGCAGCCCGTACATTTAAAGAGCTCAAATCTCGTTCTATTTTTAATATTTAGAGCTGTTCAATTTTATACCGACAAATTTTTGCCATCAAAATTTTTGGTTCGTTGCGGCAATGTAAAGTAAAAAGTTTTCTTGTTTTTGGTTACAACTTTTGTTTATTCAAAGTAAAATAAAATCTAGTATTCAATGAAAAATAAAGGAAGACCGCTATCGATTGGAGAAAAATTGTCATTAAAACAAAAGAAGTGAATGTTACCTCATTGCAAATATGAGACAAAAATCAAAATAAAAATGTTTGTTTAAATAAAAATGTAACCAACGTAAATTGTGGTGTTATGCTTGAAACTGAATTAGATCCGAAAGACAATCTGTGGCAAAATATTCCGCAAAATTAATAAGTAGGATACACAAACCCTTAGTAGACGTGTTCGTTAGACGTTTCCTAAAACTTTCTTAATATTTCATCAATATTCACATCCGCCTGAAAATTGTAACTCAGGTTGCTATCCAATAAGAGTCTTGAAAATGTCTCCTCTTTGGAATTGGTCACCTCTTTAATTTCATTTTCTGTGGTGTGATGCTTTAGCTGGCATTTATTACATTTAAAACGACATCTACACATAGCAGCTTGGTGATTAGATCGTAAACAATTGAAGCAAAACCTTTGCTCTGCAACAAAACCTCTTCTGTTCGATACATCCAATTCTACAAAACTTGTCACATATTATGTTCAGAATCACATTTTGAACATATTGGATTCTTATTTGGAGCAACATGCATTGCTGTTCTAACTCTTTCAGTTTCGTGTTTACCAATACGACTTGGCCACTTAGTTTCAAAATGACCTAATGCTGTAATGCGTTTGTTGAGGAATTTTTTAAACTGCTCTTGGGTCACAGCTTGCGAACTTATGGCTTTAAGTCCTCTCAAAACTTCCTTTTCAATAAATTAGCAACGATATATCTTTTATTATCAAATCTCTCCTTAATTATACACCAAGCTTCTTCATAATTTGCGTCTGTCATTTTAATGTGCCTGATTAAAGCCACAGCATTGCCTATTAACAATCTTTTTATATACTGTAGCTTCTGGGCTCCACTTATATTAGTTTTCCTTCCGACTAAAGCTTGAAATACATCTCTAAATGAGGGACATTCTGAGTAAATTCTTGAAAACACCGGTACATTTATTCGTGGTAGTCGAATTTCGTCGTCTCGTTGATTGTGCATTACTTCATCTAGACCTGACCTTTGGCTAGTGAGCAGTTTGTGCATAGTGCAGTCATTACTTGCTTCCTTCTTTTCGCACTCCAATTTCAGCAACTTTACCTTTAAAGAAAAATCTCTTCTTATTCGTCCTTAGTCTTTGTGACGCCATCATCATCTTATATTCGTTCCATATTTCATCAAGTAGTTGAATATTAACGTACACGTTGTCGATAGATTCTTCGTCTTAAATTTTTGTGCTAGCACTCGCTTCTTTTTCGAGACGTCGCGCTATACGATTGAGACATCGACCATTTCACAAAACTTATCAACATTTTCTTTTTTGTTATTTATTATTGATATAAATAAAATTATAGCACATAATCCTGTTGTAATCGCTTTTTTATGTTCTTATGTGTTGGCATCGCAAGTCCCAGGGAAAGAAAGAAATTTTTTATGGAATCGCTCCAAACGTCAAATTTTAAGATAATATATTTCCCCAATGATAATAAGAAATTTATACAAACTATTAAAGCGCCATCTGGGTTTGAGCTCTCAAGGTAATATTGACACAAGTACTAAAAAATACAGTATGTTAAAGTGATTTTACATGAAATCAAAAGATATATGTTTGAGTTTAAGCTAGATTCCTAGACTCGACTGTTCTGCTATGTATCAAAATCATCGCATGCGGTTGAATCATCTTCCGTGGATTTTTAAGGTATCATGATACCTTAATTAAAAGGTCCGGTGCTCAGTATAAATACGGCTACAAAATATATATTCATTTCAATAAACACTTTGGATAATTATTATTGTTCGGATGACTTTGCCAAACCAATTTAAGTGTACAATTTTATCTCTATTCGTGCTAACGAAGATTAAACACAATTAAGGGTTAGAGATTTATTGGGCTTTAGATTGAAATGCAAAACATAACTTTAAACATGATAATGGTTTAATAATCATAAAAATGGTTTAATACAAACTCATAAGGTGTAATTAAATGCCCTTATGAAGTCAATGCCTTAATCCGGCCTTGTCATAACTCGTAACAGTTTCGATGAAATTCATAAGTTTAATGTACACATATCATGATGTCAAAGTGCCACATACACTCTAATGATGAACTATATATATATGCAAGAATAATTTCAGCAAATCAAGCGGAAATGGAAACAACACTCAAGAACAGACTACAAATTTGATTATACTATAAACTCATATAATCTGATCGATTTTCGCTATGAGCAGAATCTATTATTAAAAAAACACAAAACCACGATTAACTTTCCATCTCATCTCGACTTATTTATTTGGCATTTTTATTAAAATATTTAGCCACACAAAACAAAAATCTTATTTAATGTACGATCGGCAACTTATCTGTATGAAGAATTAAAAGTTTTAGTTTTGTTATCGGCAATATATACTTTGCATAAATTAACTTTCTTCCGTTACTAAACATAATAAACCGGGTGAGATATTTAAGTTGATATAATCGGATGAGTCGTAAAATGACAGGACAAATAATTTTTTAAATTAATTGTTATTTTCAAGGATGTTGTCATGACCATACTAGTATTATTGTTGGAACTGGTGATGATCAGCGCATGATTTGTGTCAAAATTGCAAATTTATTTATTTATATTTTGTTAATCGGTAAAAAACATAAATAATTATAGCCCTATAGAAAATTTAAGTGGCTGCCTTGTGGAACACCAGAGGTACCATAAAATAAACGAGAACAAGAATCATTAATCTTCACAAATTGGTAACGATCGGAAAGATAAGAATGCAACCACCTGATAGAGACAAACTCGCAAAATGTCCGCAAAATGAAACTAAATTAGTAACAGTGGACCTACCCGGATAAAAACCATGCTGACCTGGAGAAATAAACGTCTTCACGTGAAAATGTAAAAATTTCTGAACCAAAGCTTCGAAAAGATTTGGAATTGCAGAAAGAATTGCTATTCCGCGATAGTGACTGATATCACATTTTTTACCAGATTTAAAAATCGAACGAATGAAAGAAATTTTCCAGAGATCAGGAAAATTCCAGACCGGATGCTTTCATTAAAAATGAGGGTCAGAGAAGGAGCTATGCTCTCTTATTAATATCAAGATGCAATAAACCATCATAAAGTTCTGCTTCGGTCAAATTAAAAAAATTAAAATCAATTTTAAAATGAGAAACTAGAGTTGAGATATTTAATGAAGCTTCATACACCGAAAGAAAATAATCGGCAAACAGATTGCAGATATCTGAAAACTGACTAGCAGAAGAGCCCTGAAATGTCATAGGTGTGGGAAACTCTGATACTTTCCTTTTACCATTTATAAAATTCGAGAATCTTTTTGGATTTTTCGAGAACGTTGAAATCTCCGATAACCATTAATTGGTCTCCAACGTTCATCAACGGTAAAACAATAAAATTAATAAAATTAAAAATTTCAAGATGCATTTTTCCATTGGGAATGTAAACAGCAACCATTAGAATAGATGTATTGGCAACCTTAATCCATACAGCAATAACATCAAAAATTGGATGGCAAGTAATGATTTAATTTCGAATCGAGGTCTTAACAGCACATCTCCTTCCTTAAGGCTAGTATCAAAATCATGTTAGAGTTTAAATTTCTGGTAAGCCAGGTCTCAGTGATAATAATCACATCATAACCATTATCCAGAACACCAAGCAAAAATAATTTAGCTTTACCCCGAATACTTGAGGCATTGTGGTAGTAAATGGAAGGGACAGCATTTTGTACGGAACATTTACACAGGATTTTTCCAGCTTTGTAAGCACCTAACAAATTTACATTTCGACTAAGTTTAATATCACAGCCGGTATCCGAAGTTTTACATTTGAGGCCACTGGCTGAAAATGTCAGTTCTGGAATGGTTTAATACTAACACCAATCGGCCAAGTTTCAGTAGCCTTTTCACGAAGTTGTTCATTTGTACCCAATTTAAAACAAATGCATTCAAGATCTTCACGAGTTTTAGTTTTAGGGATAAGCATTCCAACTTTGCACAAATTGGTACCAAAGTATTTATTCGCGAGAGCTAAAATATCGTCTTTAGTAGTAGAAGGATTGAATCTGGATAAATCAAGCCAAAACATAGGAGCAACTGTTTTAATTTCAAAATTCGGCAAGGAACTGGTACCGAAAACAGTTCTTATATGTTTACAATCAAACTTAACTGGATTATTAAATGAACCGTTAGCCTATGTATTTCTATTTTTAGAACAGAAAGAATTAACGATTTATTACTGCAAAAAAATACCTCCAGATTTTTTCCAAAATTTGATGGATTGGGTTGGTCATTTTGCAAAATACTTTCATCAGCAATATAATGTGAATTGAGAAGTTCAAAGCCCTGATGTAAAGCCGAGTACTGAAGACGAATCAACCGATCCCAAACTAGCTTCGGATAAACTCTAATTTATAATAATATTACTCACAGATGGATTGGAATCAATCCAAATTTAATTGATGCTATACGTCAGCGCCGTTCTTATGCCAGTTATTCGTCTACTGAGTCATTTTTATCAACAACAAAGAATATTCTTCGAAGAAGGAAAATAGCAAGAGCCTGTTAATCAAGCTCCTGATGGAAATACAAAAATGATGTGTTTGATGAGCAGTGCCCTTTTGCCCTTAAGCAATTTAGCCTACATAGGCGCGAAATCGTTTAACAAATGCATAAAAAAATAAAGTAGCCCATCCTTGAAAAACCAATAAGTAGACGTAAAAAGCGCAAATAATGGAAGGCTAAAGTTCTAAGAGTAAAACAACTCGACAATGAGCACAGTTCACATAATCCCTGGAAAGCAGTCACGCGATTGTAATTGTGGTTCATTCAAATTAAAACTTCTACGAGACGCTATCTCAAAATATTACTATGCAACATCAATTTTATGTTAAAAAACATCACCAAGTTAACGATCGATTAAGCTACGACCGTTAAAACATTTTAGAACCGGTCGTAAAAAACAAAAACGAATATATTTCAAAATTGTGTTTGTTACCCCACACTGTGGTTGGCACAGTTGAGTAATTTTGCCATTCATCTTCCTGATTGTATATGTGTGTGTGTGTATATGTCTGAGTGTTTTTACAACAAAATAAATAACAAATTAATTATTTTTAATTATAGAATTTATTATATAATAAATAACGATAAATATAATTTTGTAATTTATTAGCCTACGATCTTATTATGCATGGCCATATACCGTTTATGGAAGAAAAATGGAAAATTCGTTTTATTTTTTTATCTTAATGTCTGTAATGAGATATTTTTTTTTATGAGGGAGTGAAGCATTTGCCAATATTTACACCGTATATTTGTATTCATATATAACACATCTACTACCGTGCTCGCATCTCTTGCGCTCCCAACTGAAGATGTGAAATAAGCAATAACAAAAATTTAATTGTTTTCTATAAGATTTCAATCTAAGATTTTATGTTTGTTGTGTTGTTCTTGGTATGATTTTATGGTAAGACAAACACAAGTTTATATAATAGTTTTACAAAAGATTTGCATGAATAGCAGAAGAGTAAACTGCATAATGGTGTATGCACACATATAGATATTTTGTTACATCGTGTAAGATTTTAATTAAAAGACGTTAATGTCTATAGACATTAAATTATGTTGTGGTAAGCCGTCGAAATTTGATTTTTGTTATGAGTATTTTTAACATAAAATTGACTTTTGTTCGTCTTTTGTAGATAATTTTTTATGTGTGGTAAATCAAACATTATCACATTATTTATGGATGCAATTAAGTATATCGACACCATGACAAACCGGATGAGCAATTTAGTTTGAAACATTTAATCTGAATATATCTAAATAGCTATGCTATTTTTTTGGTACTTAGTCCATGTTAGCCTATTGATGAGCTAGATGTCGCTATTGGTATCGTTTTAAAATTATTTAAAATATTTTTATATGTATAATCGCCTAAATGTCATATATTTATATTTTGACGATTTTTTACCGACCCGACGCCTAGAAAATAAATGGGTAAACTGTTTTTCTTGTAATGGTATTACTATATATATTTTAACTATGCTTAGTGGGACAATCTGCGATGAATAAAAAGAAGGTAACAACTGCCTTTACTTTCAAAAAGATAATAAGAAATCAGGAACGACCCAAATTTGAAAATTAAAAAGTTTCCAAAAAATATTGCATGGAAATTAAAAGCCTCATAATTTGCGTTGCTTAATCTTAGATTGTTTTCTTCGAATATTCGATATATACGGGTTTAGATATGTGAAGAGCCTGTCACTAAATTTCCGAGCTCCATAGTTAGGGAGATGAATATAGATCCGCGACGTAAGCATGTATTTGGGTTTTGGTTTCTTTGTTTTTGGGTTTTCAAATATTATGATAGAAGAATGAGAGAAGGTTTGGACCTAGGATTAAACCTTGGGCAATTTCCGCTACTATTGATTTGGTGCTAGACCTGTATTGTTTTAGTGACCCGACGAATTATTTATATCCAGAAAGGCTGAGATTGTTGGATGACCAAATCGTTTGGTATTTTTAATAGAGTTTTTTCAGCTTTAGCAATGTTTGAGTAACGGAGGGTCCAGCACTGGAATTTCTTCTGGAATGTAGAGTTCTCATAGGGAGTAGCGCGTATTAAAAAGATTTCTTGCATAATCTTACTTATTTCGTTTAGGAGTAAAATCGGGCAAATATGCTCTGAATACGTTTCTGGCTTATAAAAAAAGTTATGACTTTGCTCATTTTGACACATTCTGAAAAGTTATTTGTTAACCGTATTGTTCTAAACAACTCGAAGAAGACAAGTCATTCTCCACCCCAAAGAGTAATCGTCACTGAAAGTGACCTCAGCGCCTGCCAAATTGCAGCTCTCCTCTCGGAGATCGCTTAACCATTCGTTTAGGATCAGCATACTTGCTGTTCCTTTATTTCATTAACATTTTATTTTATTGTGTGCTGTGCAAAGGAGATCTATGCCGCGATAGTTTTCGCCTTTTAAGAGATCGTATTTTTTAAGGATTGGGCACAACGTGGCCAAAGTTCCACGAAGTATCCCCTCCGAATATCAAGAGCTCGAAATTAATCTAGTTAATTCCGCAGTCTGTATTTGACAACTTTTAAACACAGCGATTGATACGGAAATTGCTATCGTGGTCCCGAATGGCGATAGATTTAGCTCTAAAAGTATGGTGAAGTCCCAAATCTCCCTTAAAGAAGCCGTATGTTCAGTCGTATGAAATGCTTTGAAATCAAACAGACTTTTTCAACAAGGGCAAGATGTTGCAAGATATGCAACGCTAAAATTTTTGAGGGTATCTCCAATGTTACTCAACGTTAGACTTGCGATACCTTAAATACACGTTTAAGCCATTATTTACTCAATTGTAGAGTTACATTTTCACAGACAATTCGGAAAATACTGAAACTGTTAACATAATTACTCCAATGCAATCGCAGCTCTGAAACATGTAATTTGTATAGAGAAACTAAAATGGATGCTGAAAATTTTGTATTTTCATCAGTAGCTTGATAAATACAGCCTCTTACTGATTTCCTTCTTGGAAGGAGTTTTATTTCAAAGCTGGCCTTAGAAACAGCAGGGCCATCCAGTAGGTCATATTGGTGTTGTTAAAAGCTCGGAATACAATTCTTAATAAATGCAGAGTATATATCGGTTGATCACCGTTTGGTCACAGTGCAAAGTCCTGGAAAGTCGAAGATCTAATTTGCGGACATTCCGATGAGGTCGACCACAACCACAAATCATGCCTCAAAAACGCGAAAAGGGCTAAATGTGTCATTTGTAAAACAGCTAACAAAGCCTCCGATCACTCCTCAGAGAGCTCAGCAGATAAAAAGGCTCTAAATTTACTCGTGCGAAAAACTGGTTATGATGAATAAATCCCACAAAAATTGCTACTAAAGGATTGTCCAACTCAATATGCAAAATACAAAAAATAAGAAGATTGATATACTCTATCGGCGCAGGAACTTTATACATAGCTAATAAAAGAGTCAGTGGCTTAGCGATACCAACAAGTGTTATCAGTGGTAGTAGTAACCACCCAAAGGCTGCCATAGTCATCTGTAATAATGACCTAGAGATACTAAGAGTCTCACAATTTGATAGGTGAAGTTAACAATTGGGAAGTAAAAGAAAACTAGTAAAATAATTTTTATTGCTTAGCTACCCGACGACGTAAGAAACATTTGCAAAGCGTAGCAATTGTTGCTAGAATTACCTCAGCAGTAGTAATCTTATTTGTAGGACCTTATTCTATAGAATATGTCAGAAAAGTGTTAGAAATTATCATTTCTTACTTCGCGCCGATCAAAACTTGAACTGTCCATTTAACCGCAAACGGGCCAAACAATTTTGCCATCCAATGTAGCCAATGGTAATACCCCAAGATTTCTTTTTCAATTGAGAAAACTGATGAATACTGCGGTTATAACCTTGAGCATGCCGGCCATCTGGCCACGTAAATTGAACTTACGTTTATGCCCCTAAATTCTATATTGGTTTTTGTGGTTTTCTTGTTGACCTGGCATCCAATTAACCTTGGCCTCGGAGATGAAACGGATAATTGTTTATTATGTTGCTGGTTGGTACGTTAACCTGGCTAGAAGAGTTACATTTGGGTTTTCCGATTTGTTTTCGATATGGATTTTTATTGAAAATCCGGTTTTTTCTGACTCATTTGGTGAAGTATTTTTTGTATGCAGTAGCATATAATGGGTTCTCTTACATAGTAAAGACCGTGTTGTAACATACCAAGTGGAATTGTTTAAAATACATTTTGTTTGTAGACAGACGACACAGGCCTTCTTGGTTTGTACGTGGAGGGTCTCAACTTTTGTTGGTATTGGAGCTAATTCTATAGTTCAGGTTCCCTGGCGTTGTATGAGAAGGATCTTGGCTCTTTGTGATTGTAAAGCGATTGCTTCAGTCATGCAGAAAGCGAGGAGAAATGATAGCCTTGTTTCCTCCAATGCCGAAAATGAATTCGTTTATTGTTAGAATCTCCCGACAATAGTAACCTTGATACGGTAAAGGTCATAGTGTATGTTCTTAATGTTTCATTGTCACGTTTTTTTACTGACATTTGAAAAAAGTTTTTAGTTCTATGGCGAAGTGGATTTCTCAAAGTTTTTAAGGGCAAGCATAAGCTTGTGCCGACTTTAAATGCATTGCTGGAAAGCCTTATTTTGGTATCTATTTACCAACAGCTTCCAATTATAATGTTAATTCTCACCTGTTGTCTTAGGGTGGCTATCATCATCCGCCCTGTACTGTAGTTTTTAATTGATGCATCTGGACGAGTTCATTAGTTTCTTCATTTTAATGCAGAATTCTTCTATAGATCGAAAAATGCTTTCCATTTTTGGAGTTCTCTTTAGAAAAGCGTAATTTCGATTCGTTTCGATTACATTTGTGCATTATTCTTCTTGCCTAAATTTTATTTGGCGAAAGCCTTCAGCATTTCATCGCGATTCACTAAGGCCAAGTAATAAGCTTCCAGAAAGTATGTTCTCTTGGATTCTTCCTCAGGAGTGGCATTCAGTAATATGTCTTAAGGCAGTAGTTTTTTTTTACACTAATCTATGATCTAGGTTAGGGTCATATCCTTTGGGTGCTTTTTGCCGACATTGTTGTAATTATATCTTCAACTATTGTTTGAGTTTTGTTTGATCAAATAAATGTAAAACTGACTTTTTATAGAAGAATTGATTATTTTAATTCAGAGTCCATAAACTAATGTAATTTTCCCAGTTTTCAGCTGTTCTCTGTATTTTCTTCTGCAACTGCTCAAATATCACATGCATTTTGATCACATTGCCCTTGACAGTTTGTCGCAACGGAGTCGGTTAGAATCATTTGTTAATCTCACAAGCTTATATCGCTGGTATCAATGTGATATGGCTTCAATCTCAAATTAATAACTCTTCTTTTTCCATGCAAGGCTAATAATTCTATTTCTCCGCCTGCTTTCTAATCCTTTACGTGCAAGATTTATGGATTAATGTGTTATACTGGTCATTAACGTTAATGACAAAAGTTAAAGTAAATTGAAAATTAGTGGTTTCCAAAATAGAATTAAATTTCCATTTAAAATTAAAAACAAAATTCGTTAAATCCATAATCCGGCAAAAATAATTTTTAATTGATTTATTTGTTTTTGATATGAAAATAATTTAAAATGAAAATTTTTAAATATAATAATAAATAATGAAAATTTTTATATTAAATATATTATTTTGTAAAATAAATTAATTGTTTTATAAAAATATATATTTATTTTACCTTTTTTTTTTTTTTTTGTTGGAAAATTGGTTTATTATAATAAAGTGATACTGAAAATTTTCATTGAATTGGAAATGATTGATGGTACTATACCGGATTGTACTTTGTGGATGGGTTAAAGTTTAAATTGTGCTGGCAGAAATAATAATAATACAGATTTGGTTTTTATGATAAGATTATTGATTGATATTCATTTGAATTTATAGCCAATTTTTTTGTCTGTTATATTTGGTCGTCAACAGTTTTTTAAAGTGTGGTCGCTATTCTATAAGTTGAAGAGCTTTCTTAATTATGGCATTAACTGTCACTGTAACGTCTAAAATCTGATTAAACCTTTACAATCATATTTTGAGTTGACTGTTTCAGTTTTTGTTGAAAAAATGCCAAAGTCCGAAAATTACTATTGTTTGTCAACCTTCCTGTGCCTGAAATTGTAACCTAACATGATACTCCTGATGAATTGGAAAACTAGGTTAGTTCTAGTTTGAACCTAGAAAGTGCAGGTGGTATACTGTACTTCGGTGCTTTGGTTGAATTAGTGTGAATGTAAAAGTATTGATTAAAGTTGGCCTTCAAAGGACATCAAATCCATTGCCTTAAAAAAACCTGGGATTTTCTTGGAATATTACATAATTAATATTACATAATTATATTAATTTGACTTATATATGTGCTCTAAGAAATAGATCAAATTCCGAAAAAATTAAAACCCCAATGTAGTTTCCAATAACCTCTTTATCATATTTTTGGACTTTATAGGACTTTTTTCCAGTACTGTCGCTCACTGCCAAGATTAAAAAACGAATAGGAAATTAAATAACGAATAGATGACATATTTTTCGAAGGGTCCTCATGTTTTGGTAGTGTCTTCATAATATTTTTCCAATCGCAAGTTCCTTTGGTCATGTAACTTTTTTCCTATAGAGAAAAGTTTGCATTATGATTTTTGACCGGGCAACTAAAAGCCACTGTTTTTTATCTCGCTTATGCTGAGCTACTTCAACCGGGGATGATTACCTCGTCGGTTTTATGAGATGACTTGCTATCAATAATTTCCATGAAACAGGATTTTAGTCGATTAACCAACAAATAGAGTACAGCTAGCTAATTCTTTAAAGACACTTGAAATAATTGAATTCAAATATTTGTTTGATTCAAACAATTGAACCACGAGCTCGGACGGATTTGTGTTACCTTTACTGAGTTAAAAAAGTCATTGGGTAATTTTAAACACTCCCTATACACCAACTCCGCCGCGGAAGCCTTTAATTCTTCTTTGAATACTGCGCGCAATCCCAACAAAACGATTGGTAAAGACTTTGTCCATTGGACATGGTTATGGCACATTATCGCAGCCTTCAACGTGTGATGGAACCTTTCAATAATTACGTTATAAACCGTATTATACGCGGTCGTGCGTTTGTGTTTGAAACCAAGAGCTTTGCAAATTCTATGAAAAGTGCCGATTCAAACTGCGCACCTTGATCTGTAGTGATGCGGTTTGGTACGTCAAAACGACACATCCAGCCATTGAATAGTGTGATTGCTATGGTTTCGGCTTTAATAGCTTTTTCATCAGCTATTGATGGTTGAACATGTCTGGACACCTTAGATTTTTGACACGTAATACATGCACTGTACAAAAGCCATTCATTTGGAAGCAGTTACACATCTTATTAGCGATGCATTTATTGCTGCTTTGAAATGATTTTCACCTAGAAGAGGGGCTCCAAAAGAAATGTTCAGCGACAATGGGACAAATTTTATTGGAGCAAGACGGCAAATTAACGAGGTATTCAAAATGTTAAGATTACAAACATTTAATTATCTTATTGCAGAATATTTGGCCCAAAATTCGATTCAATGGCATTCAATACCACCAGCTGCTCCTCATATTGGAGGTTTACAGGAGGCTGCTGTGAAATCGATGGAATCAAACTTAAACGAGGCCACAAACAATTGCAATTTGACATTCGAAAGATATCCACGCTGTTAACTAAAATAGAGGAAATTTTAAATTCAAGGCCACTTTGTAGTTTATCTGAAGAGTACAGAACAATTGAAGCACTTACTCTCACTCACTTTTTAATAGGATCAACATTATCATCAATCCCGGAAATTGATCTCGAAGACTTACGAATATCACGAATACCCCGATGGCAGTCAATACAACAACGAGTCAGAGGTTTCTGGAATTGTTTCAGCAAGGAGTGTTTAAATTTACTTCAACAGCGAAACAAATGGCCTAAAATAATAGAAAATTTAAAAATCAACGGTTTAATGCAGACTGAAGAAGATAAAGGCAGAATTGTTGAAATTCACTCAGACGAGAATGGATTGATACGGCTTGTGTCCATTAAAACTCAATTCACAATAATGAAACGATCAATCACAAATGTATGCCAATATTTCAGTGCCGATATTCCTCCAACAGATCTGGTGGTGAGGATCATCAGAAGATTCACTCAGCATTTACCAAATAAAAACCATGACAAACAGCACCACTAGCGCCTTGCTTCACAAGGGTGGTTTTCAATTAACAAAATAGTCTTCTAATAGCAAGGAAGTCGTCCCTAATCAGAGTCATAAACATGAAAATGTATAGTCAGTACTTTGGACATAAATTGGAATACTCATCAGGATACACTTAAAATTTCGTTTGGTAAAGGTGTTCAAAAGTGAACTTGTAATAGGTGACTTGTAATCCAAACAGAAGAATTATCTTGTCACAAATCGCACTAATATTTGATCTTCTATGCCCTGTAATATTCAGGGCTAAATTATTTTTGAAGATTCCAAATCTTGGCTGGGATGATAAATTACCTAAACCACATAATTCTTATAGTGGATTACTTACTCGGAACTAATTCATTTATTATTAATTGCAACTTAATCTGAATATGGGTGCCGTATATATATACGAACTTTAGGTCTAGATGGACGCTACAGCGGCCAGCTGCTTTGTTCCAAGTTCAGAGTGGCACCAGTCAAATGGAGATGAGTGGCATATACTCATATCCAGCAAAAAGCTTCTTTTGTAGCGAATAGAGTTTCTCAGATTCAGGATATAACTCCACCTGAATTATGGGTGGCTTATAAAATCCGAGTTAAATCCAGCTGATTTGGTATCACGCGGAATGATGCCATCTGAATTTGCTAAAAACGATGAATCATGGGAGCTTCCTAAGATTGGTTTATCTGGTACTATTGATGCAGAGTATAGAGGAAGTGAAATTTGTTATTGCCCAAAAAGCGTATCAATAATCTCATCGAACGATACTCGGGTCTCAACCGGTAAATTCGAATTTCTGCACTGCATGTCATTGGTGGAAAGCAAGTATGCAAAAATGTTGTACATAAATGCATTGAGTACTTTAAAATAAAACCACAGCCATTGGGTCAGATCATGGGTAAATTATCTGGGAATCGTATTCAACCGTTTCATGCATTTGAACATGTGGGAGTTGATTTTTATGGTCCATTAATTCTTCGCCAACTAATTCGATCAAGCGTAACCTTTAAAGGTTATATCACAGTCTCCATCCGCTTTGCAACCATCGAACCACTTGTACGTATTTTATTGACTTTTCTAGGTCAATAAAAAATGTATAAATATTTTGTAGCAGTATTTGTATTGATGGCTTAAGGTATCATTCATTACAATCGGGTCACTATTACGTGTTGTATTGAATTGAAATCAAATACAAAAATTTGCAAAGGTTATCCCCTAATTATATATTTTCTAGCAGTATTTAAAACAAAATACATTGCGAGATATGTACGTGCCTTCCGACAGAGGCCAAAGGTCAGTAAAACTGCCAAATAAAATATACGATTAACAAATTATCAACTTTGTACGTTCCAAAATTGATTACAACAAATTTATCGATTCAACTTATTCGTTACAACCCCACATTATCATAATGGATTTTTTTATTAACCACACTAACCACTAATAACTAATTTTAATTATTAATTATAGTTATTAAATTTTATGATATATTTTATTGTTAATAACGAATAATAAAACGAAATGTATTCAACATTAAATTATGTTATCGGCAAATCGAAAATGGAGTGATAATTATTATGGATGGATCATGTTGAGTGTTAATTAAATTCATTATAATATTATTCAAAAAGTAAACCTACCCTTTCAATCTTATTTTATAGTTATAAGAAAATGAACAAGAACAACAAAACCAGGCCAGACCTACCTCATGCTTAAAGATTGTAACTACAAAATAGTGCACGTACCTACCAATATTGTAATTTATTATATATTTTGCCCCGGAATGTTGATAAATGAATAGCAATGAAATCGAAATACAAAACAAAAAATTATTTCGTTCTACTACATTTTCCAAGTTTAATTGTTTTTTGTTCGAAATGAATAGTTCATCACATAAAAAAAAACGTGAAAATTATAATTAAATTACTTCAAGGAAATTCAATTAAAAACTGTTCTATTTTAATGTTTGCTAGATATGTAATTTATTTAAAATTGTATTTTATTTATTTGAAATTTAATTAAAACATTTTTTATGTGCTCATATAGTTGAATAGAAAATCAACTTGGCGCTATTACGACGAGCTTTTTTTTGTGTGAATTTTTAAATGCGCCTAAATGTTGGTTGACGAATTGTTGATCGTTAGTACTTTATTTTTACATAATTTAAAAATGGGCCATAATGATGTTTGCTTTGACGTGAAACCGTTTTTAGGTTAGTAAATTAATATTATGCCGTGCGCATCCAATAATAAAGAGGCCATATTCTTGCCGGCAACAACAAATTCATTGATTTTAAAGACCAAATTATACGATTCTTATATCGATTCTGATATCGATTCTCGGATCAAGACACTGTTCTATTTTTAAACTGATTTTTAACAAAAACTCAAGAAATTTTTTTTGTTATATTTGATGTTCGAATAGCAGACAAAATCATAATAGAGGATGAAAGGCCTATCTTGATGTAAGAATTCATTATTATACCAATACAACCTCAACAGTAAATGGTAAAAGGAGAGACCAATTATAGACAAAAAACAATTGCCAGTATAACACAACGGATATTCTGCATATACATTTTATTAATATTTACCGACAATATACTTCTCATCTCCATATTGAAGTACCACCTCGTCACTTACCTCAGAATCTATACATCAGTTTCTATTATTAAAGTTTATTTTTACACAAAAACTGATCAACTTTATACACACACACATACATATATAAAAATAGCAAATACCTCATAAAACTATTTTCAATTTATAATATTTCAATCATTTATCTTAATCTGATAAAATCTACAAAAAAAAAATTCCTTCATCCGTACATAATTTTCCATTTTATCACACATTTATTTAAATTTTGTTTTTTTGTATAGGAAAATCTACTATCGAAGACGAGGAAGATGAAAATTCTATCGATCATACATCGACAGACATATACAATACAACATATCCTTAATAGATGTATAATTTTCATTATAATCAGTTCTTATCACATCGACATTGTACTCGTATGTCGAGATAAGTTAAACGAAGAGGAAAATGTAATGTAAATTTTCATAAAAACGAGAGGAATTTTCTAGTTTTTTTTTTATATTTTGGTTGTGTCCGTTATGCAATTTAACTTTTTGCCTGTTTAATTTTTTTTTCTTGTGATTTACTATTTTTGTGACAGTGGCGCTGATTTTATAACGGATGTGGCCCGAATTTAATCTTAGCTGCGATGCTCAATTGCTCATAGCGTAGAGATTCTTCTCTCGAATTCTGACAACTAATTTTTGTGATCAGAATCAGAATCTTATCCCATTTTTTAAATATTTGTACCGAAGTGCATTTTAGAAGAGTATACCTGACAAGTGGTCCTTGCTAGGAGGAAACCCAAGCAAATTTGTAGACGAAAAAACCGTGAGTGGTGGAAGGCTAAAGTTTTAAGAATACAATAACTCAGCAATGACCATAATTCTCGTAGCTTCTTTAAAGGAGTTATCAGACTGCACTATACCTTTAGACCTAGGTCTATCACCATTCCAGACCAAGATAAAGACGAAGCATTTCTCTGATTTCGAGTCTTGATATTTGGAGGGGCTTTGTGAAACTATTTTTTCGACCTTGTTCGATTAGTGTGGCAAAGTTAAGTTATGCCTGATGAATGGATAGTAGCCGCATGGTATCCTATCCTTAAAAATGAGATCGCTCAAAATGCGAAAAGTATCGCGGCATAGCTCTCCTTTGCACAGCATACAAATTACTGTCTTACAAAATATTGGAGAGGATCACTCCCTTGGCGGAGGAAATTGTAGTTTACTACCAAGGAGGATTTCCTTTGAATCGTTCAGTCTCCAATTAAGTTTTTTTCGCTGAGGATGATTCTTTCTAAATATAACGAAACATCTCGTGACGTACATCAGGACTCGAACCATCTTGATATCTATGGTTTGCTTTGAGATGTCTAAGAATACCTGACAAAAAATGACAGTAATGCAAACACATTGTTGTGTCAAATTTGAGAAGAAGCAATCAGGGATTTTTGCAATTAGCTCTGGTTTACGGAAAGGAGATGGGCTGTTTCCGACAATCTTTAATCGCATGTTAGAGTTTATCTTTCGTAAAAATGAAATTAGTTTGTAAGGGTATCTTGGCATTGTGCCATTTTCGACGAGAATTGTCAACTGTACAAGCTCACCTATTCGGCATTTCTATGTCAAACTATAACTTCTACCTTTTATGATCGCGATCTGCAAATTCGTTAGCCGATGCTTAATATTCGATATGCATTTTTTATGCGACTCGGTAGTGTCATTATTGGTTCCTTTTTGTTACTATTTCAGTATTATGGTTCATTGTGATTCCACAGGATCTTACTTCCCTAATACTATTATTAACACCAACCTTTTCGTCTACTCTGCAGATTCCTTTGACGTCCGAATGATTGGAGACCCAGACTATCTGGATGTTATGAGATTTTATACCAGCTAAACTGCTTTTAGCAACCTGATTGACTGTCCTCATGTATTACAATATCATTCGTTGATATCTTATTATTATGCTCAAACCAAGTTAAGATTTTCTCAATCGCTATCACTTCAGCTTGGTTCAAGCTGCAGTATTCAAGCATATGAACATAAAATGCTTCCTCAATGCATTTTTACCTTCTAGCTTGGAATCACCCGAGAAAAATTGCTTAATTTGTGGCCGATATTGATCATTTTCCCAAGGCTCTTAAGATTCTTAAAGGTTTAAGTTTTAAAAACATTTTTCATACCATAATCCTGGTGTATTTTAAGTGACATGTCCGAAGACATTTCCACAGACACAGTGTGTGTCACCTTCGACCGTGTGTGTCACCTTCGGAGACCTTAACTATTACCAATGGCATTCTTGCATGAGTACATCGCTATAGTAGCTTGAGTTACTCTTTTTATTTTGTTGTGCTTTCATCTAAGTTTATTGTCTAAGATTAAGTTCAAAAATCATGCTTTATCAATCAAGGCTAATCTAATGCTATTTACGGTAGTTGAGACAACTATTAGAATTTTTTCTGCTTACTTACTTAATTGTTTACTTATACAGTAGAGGTGCTGAAGCACTATCCAATTACCGTGTTGTTTATTTATTTGAATATATAGTACTTCTACCAGCCATTCAAAGTCCTTTAATATAAATAATGAAATGATATATGCCTAAGGTCCTTTGCATAATCATCCGAGTATTTTCCCTTTTTCTGATTAAGGCTATCTTTACCTCCATCCTTATCCTGGAAGTGAAGAATAGATTTAACCATTCCTTAAATATCACCTCTAGCCAAAAGAGGATAGTCTTTGAGTTTTTGGGATTCCTGCTAGTATCAAACGATTTAAGCCTCCCAATTTAAATGACTTGAACCCTTTTACCACCCACAGAATTTGTGTTTTACTAACGATAGCTGCTATTGCACAACGAATGTGATACACTCTGTTTTCTAGACTCCTCCGAGTCGTCAAAGATTCAAAGATTTCCCAATGGAAGCTATCCATAAACAGCCAGATTTAATAAAATAACTTATAGTAGTTGGATTGGTGGAAAGAATTTTCCTAAGACGATAAGTTTGTGATACCATTTTCAGAAGAGTACTCTCAGGAATTCTTTTGTGCCCTTCTCAATTCCTGCTTGTACAGTCTCAGATCCATCTTATACGAATACCAGGCTTGAGACTCCCTTTAACCTTATTAAAGGGTCCTTGACATGTCCTGCATGGTGGTTTCCATTTTCCCTCTATATGCTTTATAGTAGGGCAAGCCGAAATAAAGCATCAACTACAGGAACTGGCAATAGTATCCACAATGCAATCCAGATCCTCAACTGACACTGGGACCTCATAGTTTGTTTACGACAAAAATTTCCCCAATACTTCATTATTTTTGTTCCAGTTTATTCTTCTAGGGTTTCTAAGAGTTTCCGGTTAGCAGGGCAAAATTTTAGGTTGTAGGATATATATTGGAAGTCGGAAATGGAAAGTTATTCGTCATTCTCCTTTACCCAACCATATTAAGAAAATCCGGAACCCATCTGAAACTGATCGGTATACTACGATTAAAAATAAAATTACAAAGCGATGCACACTCTCAGAAAAAGGACGCCTAAAAGAAACTTTGTAAGGCCAAGTAATGCGTTCGAATTCTCCATCACAGTTTTACCGCCATCTTGAAAAATTAAGTTACGTTAAAGCTATTAATTTAGAGTAGTTAAAAGTTTGGATGTCTGGACTCCCCTAATATAATATGCGATCGGTCATTTCGATTTTTAAAGATCAATCAAGTAAATGTCTAAAATTCCCGACATTCATCTAAAGATAGCCAACAATGTAGTGTGTAACAATATTGCAAGCAATGAACTACCGGTCACAATAACAACTCTGACAAAGATGCTTCGGGAACTTAAACTTAAATAACGGCTGTTTAATTTCCGAAATGATAAGCCTTAACACTGATGTAGATTATTTTGTATGTAACCCGCCAAACATTGGGATAACTACGAAAACAATCTTATACATATAAACATTTAGGCGAATAATATTTTTGATTAGTTTATTCCCACTTTTAAAGCAAACAGCCTTGATCAATAATTTTGTATATAAGAATGTTTTCTCTTTCTCTCACATGTTTTATTTTTATATTTTAGTTTCTTTCTATTTTATTTCTCCCTCATTGCTCCCTCTCTGATTATAATAGTCTTCATGTCAGTCTTCTTTGAGTATTCATTGTAACATAAACTAAAAATTTATAAAAAACAATAAAAATAAAATTAAATTAACAAATTAAGAGTTCTACATTTTCTAAAAATCCAAAAACGCTTGGATTATTCATTGGTGTCAGAAGTGGGATCTTCAGCCCAATATCTTCAATCACGTAAGCAGTTTCTACAATCCACGTGTTTTTACAACCTACAAGTCATCTTGTGACATCATATCTTCGACATAATTTTCTACAACACGTGTTAAGTGGTTATATATAACCGCACAATCTACAATATATCATCTACAATATATATCTACAATCTAAATTCAACCTTCAAAGTGGTCTCGAGCACTACAGTTTCTACAATCCACGTGTTTCTACAAACTACAAGTCATCTTGTGATTTTCACATCATATTATCTACAACCCGTTTTAAGTGGTTATATATCTACAATCTACATTCAACCTTCAGAGTGGTCTCGAGCACGAGGTTGAAAACTCCAACCGGTTATAATATCAGGATACCAACATATTAGGTATATATAAAGTATATTGCTGTGTTCTACAATTCATTGTGTTTTACGCGCGAAGTATTCAATTAAGTGGTCAGTTTAAATAGTGATAAGTGAACCAAATAACATTAGTTAACAATGGCGGAAGCAAAATTAGTTAAACTAAAAACTCAACGTTCAGTGGTCATTGGACAGATTCACCGCGTTGAGAAATTCGTGAGTGACAAAATACACGGAGCGTCTCTGCCTGAACTAGAGGTTCGTCTGCAGAGTCTAGAAAGCCATATAGATCACTTCAATACCGTTCAATCGACTATCGAAGGTTGGGATAATGAAGAGTTAGAGTCGGGAATACGTGCTGAAATTGAGGAGTTGTGTCATGTGATTAAACCGGCATTATTAGAAGCGGTTCGCTCAAAAATAAGTGACACAGACGCTAAGATGACAGCAACACAACCAAATCAAAATTCCATTATTAGTTATCCGCGGATCCAGTTAAAAACATTTGCTGGTGAAATAAATAAATATTTAGAATTTATCGAATCATTTAAATCGCTTGTTCATAATAATACGGCTTTCGATGATCTAACAAAATTTCACTATCTCAAAGGTTATCTTCAACCTGGTAGTGAAGCAGAACGAACTGTTTCATCTTTGGAAATCACAACCGACAACTATGCACAAGCTCTCAAACTGTTAGATGATAGATATAATAATAAAAAAGTTATATGCACTAGTCATCTACATAAAATCTTCAAGTTTAAACCGATTACTAAGGCTTCAGCATCAAATCTTAGAGAGCTAATCGATACGATTAATTCTAATTTAAGTGCCCTCGCAAGTCTTAAAAGACCCACACTACAATGGGATGACTTGATAGTGTATATTATGTGCACTAAGTTAGATCCAACTACATTGGCCAACTGGAATGATGAAGCACCACCAACAAGGCAGGCTACTTTAGCTGAAATGATGGCATTTCTCAATAAAAAGTGCCATTCTTTAGATTTTTCTACACATAGTCATCCAATTAGTCATGCCAATGGACCGGTTCGCCAGCAAAATAATCAACAGCGACCAACTACAAGGTTTACTCATACAAGCACAGGATCTTTATCTCAAGTCACGCAATATAAGTGTACATTTTGCAAAAAACCTGGACACTCCATATTTAGATGCACTCGATTTCTAACTCTCTCACCGGAAGACCGCTTCAAACAAGTTGATACTTAAAAACTTTGTGCTAATTGTCTCAGATCAGATCACAGTATCAAAACCTGTACCAATAGCGAATATTGTCGGAAGTGCAATGAAAAGCATCATACTCTTATTCACCGTGAATCGTCAACAAAGATTTCAGTAAATCAGCATTCATCCACAAACGACGACAAACCTCAGGCTAGTGCTACATCCAGCCACGTATCTACGAATCCTGCAAGTCTCGTATTAAAAAAATCTGAATCTCAGTCGCGATCGTATGTCATATTATCTACAGCGTTAGTCAAGATTCTCGATGTAAATGGATCACCGGTGTTGTGCAGAGCACTATTAGATTCTGCATCCCAGATTAATTTGATGACGGAATCACTCGCTATTCAACTTGGTTTAAAACAAAATAAATGCCATTTGTCAGTGGTTGGAGTAGGAGATTCAAAAACATCAAGTCGAACATCATCTACAATAAGTCTACAGTCTCGAATTAATAATTATTCTACAAGTATTGATGTATTTATCTTATCAAAAATAACTGGGTATCAACCTGTTTCTACCATTGACATCCAGTCTTGGCCTATTCCAAAGAACATACAGCTCGCCAATCCACAATTCCATCAGTCAAATAAAATTGATCTACTGATAGGAGCTGAGATTTTCTTAAGTTTGCTCGCGATAGGACAAATAACATTAGCTGATGAGCTTCCCATTCTTCAAAATACGCTTTTAGGGTGGATAATTTCGGGCAAAATAAAGCCTTCCAATCAAAATTATTTCTGTAATTTGTCTATCAAAGATGATCAGGTCAATGAGCAAATTAGTGATGACATCATCGAACGATTTTGGAAGCTTGAGAATCCACCAGTCACTCAAAAGTTTACTTCAATTGAGGAAAAATGTGAAGCTCACTTCAAGCAACATACAAAACGAAATGATCAAGGAAATTTCATTGTCAAGCTTCCTATGAGGGCTTTGCCATCTACACTGGGTGACTCTCGAAACATGGCGTTGCGTCGCTACTTACACAATGAGAAGAAACGTAGTCAAAACCATCAACTTCAAAAGGCGTATGTGCAATTTATGCAAGAGTATAAGAGTTTAGGTCACATGCAATTAGTTCCAGAGTCAGAGATTTGCGAATATCACTATTTCTTACCACACCACTGTGTGTTGAAACCGGAGAGCTCCACCACCAAGTTGAGAGTGGTATTCGACGGATCTGCGACGACGGCTACAGGCAAGTCTCTCAATGATATCCTCATGGTGGGACCAGTGGTTCAAAACGATCTCTTCAGCATCCTTATACGATTTAGAGCGCATAAATTTGTCGTTAGTGCAGATGTGTCGAAAATGTATCGACAAATTTGGATAGATGAGCCAGATTCGCATCTACAATATATATTTTGGCGTGATACGCCTAAAGAAGATCTACATATCTACAGGTTGACAACTGTAACCTACGGAACTGCATCGGCTCCTTATCTTGCGACACGCTGCCTTCAACAATTATCGATAGATGCCAAAAATACATATCCATCTGCAAGTGAAGCTATTCACAACGATATGTACGTCGACGATCTTTTAACGGGATCAAATTCTCCAACAGAACTTCAAGAAATTAAGACCCACATAATTTCCATACTAGGCACAACTAAAATGGCGTTACGAAAATGGTGTTCCAATTTACCAGAACTTCTCAATGATATACCAACCGAAGATCGTGAATCTTTGCTTCAGGTTGATGATTCTGAGTACGTCAAAACATTAGGCATGTACTGGCAACCTCAAGTCGATGAATTTCATTTCCATGTCACACTCTTAGAAAGGACACAAATCACAAAAAGGACTGTTATTAGCGACATCGCACGAATTTTTGATCCCCTTGGTCTAACGAATCCAGTTACCACTCTGGGTAAACTTTTTCTACAACAGCTATGGCAGCTCAAACGTGCTTGGGATGAATGTCTGCCCCAAAGTCTGCATACCAAATGGCAATGCTTCAGAAGCCAACTTCTTCAGCTCAACCAGCTTAAAATCAAACGTCATCTCTTCAAAGGTACATCGTCAATCAACGTGCAACTACACGGCTTCGCAGACGCGATTGAACGAGCATACGGTGCGGCTATTTATACAAGATGTGTTGACCAAAACGGTGAAGTAGTTGTCCAACTTTTATGTTCAAAGTCGAGAGTATCTCCATTACGTAAAACTACTATTCCACGCTTAGAGCTCTGTGCTGCCTATCTTCTCGCAGAGCTAGCACATCGAGTACTCGCAATAATTAATTTTAAGGTCAACAATATGTTTTATTGGACTGATTCAATTATCGTCCTCCATTGGCTCAAATCTGAATCATCTACTTGGAATACATTTGTTGCCAATAGAGTGTCCAGTATCCAACAACTTACCAATGTTAATGATTGGTATCATGTGAAATCGGAACAAAATCCTGCAGATATTGTTTCACGAGGAAGCATGCCAGAGGAGTTGCTTAACAGTTCAATGTGGTTCAATGGACCTCAATTCTTATCTACAGACGATCAAAATTGGACACTAAAACAACCGTCACTTGAATGCTCTCTTCCTGAAGTTCGAAACACCAAGTCAGTTTTAGTTTCCATGAATGAAGAATCGAAGACAAATTATGGAAATGATTTAGTCGACTCAATAAAGTATAAAAACAATTTAAGAAGCCTATGCAACATCATGGCTTGGATCAATAGATTTATCTCCAACTTTCGTTTACGGTGCCGACTACGAGGACAGTTGGGAGAAAAAACAATTGGTGCTCTTTCAACTGAAGAAATTGAGAATGGTCTGCAGAGTATTGTAAAAATTGTGCAAGCCAGATCATTCCATGATGAAATCAAGATGCTGTTATCAAAAGGCTTACCAACAAAAAATCGTCTAAATTCCTTATCCCCTTTCTTAGATGATAAAGGCATATTAAGAGTTGGTGGCCGCCTTCAAAAATCTTCATTATCATTCTTATCCAAACATCCTATACTTCTTCCATTCAAACATCCTTTCCCAATAATTTTAATGTCCGAGTATCATTCTAGATTGATGCATGCTGGACCTCAAGCTATGCTAGCAGCAATTCGGGAAAAATTCTGGCCATTAAAAGGACGTAATTTGGCTAGTAACATATATAAATCCTGCATTAGGTGTTTCAAAATGGCTCCTCGTTCTATAACTCAACTCATGGGTAACCTTCCGGCTCACAGAATCAACTATGCACCAACATTTAGTGTAGTTGGCGTGGATTATTGTGGCCCTTTTTACATTCACTAATAAAATTAAATTAACAAATTAAGAGTTCTACATTTTCTAAAAATCCAAAAACGCTTGGATTATTCAACGGCAAAGTGCGGAGCACATTATTCTCGACGTTGTGACCAATCAGTCTAATCATTTAAGAGATCAGTATGTGATATTTCGTCAAAATCTAGTTTGCGGCCTACAGTTTATTACGATAACTATAACAAATCAGTTCGCCTGTTTGCCTGTTAAATTTCTAAATGATACCGGAGCAAATATAAGACAGGACGCATCCCATTAACAAAACCATGGTATTTTGGGAATGAATTCCCAAATCTGGCTCAAGAGCCTCAATATAATCAAGCTATTGCATTCAGTGGTGCATCGAAATAACAAAGAATCCTCATTGCCGATTTACCATCCTAGAATAATAGAAGCATTTAAACAACCAATCTAATTGGCAATTGACACAGTATTTAACGTGGTAATGATGGGTCGGAAGGTACGGGGTTTATAACGCAACGAAGGAGAGATGTAATCCCTATGACCCCCTTTTGGAGTGCAGAATCCCTATGGGCCAAACCATCGTTCACGCCTATAGACCAGTATTCGTGAGTGTTCGATTTGGCTATATTATTTCGAAGGTCACGAATTAACTGTATACACAGACCACGATTTATTAACCACTTCGTTTTCAGCCAAGACTGTCACAAACCCGCGTCAATCTATTCAAATGGAGTTTATTGCATAATTTTGAACATCGATGAATCTAAATAAATTCTGGAACAATAGAACAATGATGATGCGCTCACTCATCTATTAAAATTAAGTTGTGCCTAATCTTAAGGTCCAGTTGATCAAAGATGCGAGTTCCAACTTAAACTTTATTACGAAACTTCAAAAATGCGCATACCAAACGATTCAACTGTGGTAAATCATCCCTTCCACATACCTTGTTTAAAAATGTTGAATAATTTAACAAAACTATCATAATTTAAATTTATTTTTTTTTATGTTCGGTCAACACATTTAGCATAAAAAAATGTATCCACAACTATCACTATTTTGTGTACATAAATAATTTCATTACTTATGTTAATGGGTTTGGTTATTAATAATATTAATTGTAAATTTATGTGCGATAGTTAGATTATAATAATGTATGTTTGTGTGTGTGTGTGACCAAATATTTGCTGGTTGCACACTTTTTGGCGAGTTGATACCTTTTTTGTTTGTAAATCATGATATAGATATGTGGGTGGTCACAATGTAGTCACACGTCAATTAACTATTTTTGTGGGAGAGGGGGTTCAGTTTATCTGAGTTCATCGACTTTCATTTTCCATTTCCAAAAATATTAAACTGATAACAATAATTTTAAATGGAATGAGATGAATTTATTGCTGCTTAATCCAATCGATATACAAAACAATTAGGTATTCAAATCAAAATTTTAATCCTCTTTTGATTATAAAATTAATTTTTTAAGCTCAGGCTTATTAATTAAAATTTTAATAATGATAATGTGGCCAAATTATTATTTTTACATACTAATTACGTGTACAATTTCAGTTTATGAAATTATATGGCCTATGCTAAATTTGATAATATTTAGAGATTTTTTTCTGTTTCTATTCTAGGAAATTGTTTTTGGAGGCGAAGCTTTTCAGTTTAATTTGTACAAGTTAATTGGTTGCGTTTATAGGGCATTCGTCTCTGGAATCCCCAGAACGAAATTCCTGGGATTTTTTTTTAATTTTGCTATAATCCCGTTTCCATGGAATTATGTGATTATTTCGCGGAAAGAAAATTTATTTTCACAACTCATGGCATGTATTCCAAATTATCACTCAAATCGTAGTAATCGTCATACTATATCTCAACTGTGTTTAAATTAAAAAAAAAAAATGTAACTTAATTGTTTTTCAGTGTCAAACCACAAAGCAACAGCTCAAAAATTTAGTCTTTTATGTTGGTACCAACTGCTTCATTTTTGTTTTGAAATATAATTACTTCATTTTTTTGTTTTGATCGAAGAAGAAAATACGCCATGTCGAATGCAAAAAAAATTCCTAGTAAGTACATTAAATTATTTCATTGTTATTAGTGTGTTCATTTCTAATAAATATTATAATTTTTCATTGTTAGTTCTCAACAGAAACCTTGGATGAATACCGAAACACAGACATAGTTTTCGCTACCCATCGAAAAAATGAATTCGACCATATACATTAAAAAGAGATATGTATATAAAAATTTAGAAGAAGATATGACTGACTCGGAGCTTGGAGTATGATTATTATATTAATTAAAAAGTTCGAGTAAATGGATTATAAATTTATTTTAGGATGTGCCATATACAAAACACCAAATAAAAATAAAACTAGCTAATTTAAAAACGCCTTATAGTCAATGTGTTGATAATAATGCTAGAACTGGTGCTGGATATGGTGTAGAGCCATTTAAAGATTTGCTCCAAGATTTGTTTGATTATAAAAGGTTAGTAGAGGCCTCAGAGAATCAAGCTGTGAATACTCGGGTTATTATGTCTCCAAATCTAATACCAGTACGCAGTTCAAACTGTAAAAACTCAACCACAAAGTTAACTACAGTAAACAAATAATGTATAATCCGAATTCGATGAACTAATTGAAATAAGCCTGCCTGATACTGATCACGCGCAAAATCATATAACCAAAAATAAAACACATAGAAAAAGAAAATCACAACAGGTTTTTTACAGGGAAATGAAAATAAAACTATTAGAGAAGAAAGAAGACAATCGGCAGAAAAGATAAGAGAATAAGCAAAGGAGACATGAGGGAAAAATAAAAATAATGGCAGGGCAGGAGAAAAAGGTGCAGAAACGGCATGAAGAGCGATATAAACTCAATCCTCAGTAAATTGAAGTAGCCTACGGAACCGGCCCTTCATCAAACCAAATGCTTTTTCAACTACAATTCTTGTAGAAGAATGTTTTATATTAAATTGTTTTTGTTCTTCCCTTAAATTTTCAGTGTCCTTAAATGGAGGAACGAACCACGAATTTAACGAGTATGCCGAATCCCCCAACAGAAACGTGCCATGAGGACAAATTAAATTTTCCAAAGCATGGCGGAATAACGCTGACCGCCTCAATACTCCAGCATCGTACATCGAACCGGGTTCGCCGCAATATACATCGATACATTTTTTTGATGAATCTACCACTGCGTGGAGCACTATACTGTAGTATCCTTTTCGGTTATAATAAGCTACCGGGTTTTTAATAGGTCGTTTTATTTTTATATGGCTACCGTCTATGGCGCCAATCACACCAGGTATGTCAGACATCGTTTGGGATGCTGTAGCTCTCTGATTCATTCTTTACTGTGAGCGAGGCCAAATAATATAAATACTTGATATTTTGACAAACCATGCCGCCACTCTATTCACCACTTTCCAAGTCTTGGTATTGTTTATTCCAAATAAATTTCCCATTTGTCGGTAAGTAAGCGAATTTAATATGAAAACATGTATGTGCATATATACCTATTAATAAAGTCATCGCTTCTCGTGTTTATCTAAAATGAGTTTTAAACTCTTCGTCACTGTAACCATCAATAATTTTCATAAAATTGGTTATCCGTTTCGTTTTTTTTTTTGTTTTTTTTTTTTTTTTTTGTTTATCGCTTGAAAAATCTGTTGATTCTGACGATGTTGATTCGCTGCTAGAACTGAAAGTATCAACATATATGCAATCTTTTGCTCGTCGTCATTAAGATTATCAATAGTGGCCAAAAAGAAAATTGGGATTACATAAACTAAATGAAAAATAAATATATATATATATATATATATATATATATATATATATATATAAAAATATATATATATATATATATATATATATATATATATATATATATATATATATATATATATAAATTATGAGTGATTTTTAATGGCTTTGTTTGCACATACATAATTGCAAACATTTAAATATGTTATGTTATGTTTTTAATCTATGCCACCTGTTTTGGGGTCGAAGCACACCCAACTCTTTCGCAGTTTAACATTTTAATATCTAGAATTATAAATATATTTACCTAGATAATTATTTGTTCCTCAGCAGATTCCATTATAAAACAATTTCGTTGTAACAATTTCAAAAAAAAAAAAAACAAACGAATTTATTTTGAAAACACGGTTGTCAAAATCCGCATAATAGGCTTACCAATCTTTGAAAAAAAAATAAATTTAAAAATCGACACCATGTGGGAATTCCGTTAACCAAAAATACAATTTAATTTAAAAAAATTTAAAAAAATTTTCAATTTAGCTAAATTTTTTTTTCAATTTATTTCTATGCAATTGTGGTTGTAATATGAAAAAATTTACCAAAGCAATACACTTAATATACATTTTTTTTGTTTATCGTACATTTGAAAAAATCAACGACTAATGATATATGTTTTTGAAAAATTTACTAATCTAGTACGTTTTAAAAGAAAAGATTTAGTACATCATTTAAGTTTTCAAGTATGGTAACACTGCGAATAGCACATATTATGAGAAATTGTTTTAGTTTTATATAGACCAGTGACTGATACGTAATAGTTATTATGTGATGCAAATAGTGTTTCATTTTACATATATATTGTTTCATTGATTATCAAATCAAGTTAAGTAACGCGTACGTTGATTTTGATACCATTTTTTATATCATCATTTCATATTAGTAAGATCATACGTATTCTGTAATAATATCTATTATATATTCTGAATTGTGTATTCTCTGTATATTTTCAAAACATTTACTTAATTTTTGTAACTGTGATTCCCCTAATTTTAGAATGGGATATTGCACATTAGGGAGAACATTTTTTAGTTGTTATTCCGAACTGGTGGTTGTTACTATCCAAATTGGAGCTCATATAAAAATTAAACAAAATTGACTGATTTTAGCTAGAAAAAAGTATTATTTCATTTCATTAATTTAAAATTAAATTTAATTATGTTTGCCATTTAAATTTGGCCATTGCCTATTCTAACATAAATTCAAAATAAATAAATAAATCGCTTATATAGTTCATCAAATTCTAATCTAAATTTCATGTCTTTAATGAAAAATCAATGAAACAGTTTCTGTCTTTATTTAGAAATATATGTACCATGTATTTATCGCAGATGAAGTGCGCGAACGGCCTTTACAATTCGTATTTTTACATCGACTTGATAAATTTAAAACGTTATTTTGGTACTTGTTGGATACAACAAGAAAAGACTGCAAAATATGTAAAATGCGTGAAAAAGTATCATTTTTTGAAAATAATGGACGTTTTGTAGTAACTAATTAATTAATCTAACAGGTCAACTCCACCCATTCGCTTATGATACGATTTGATAATCTCTGACCGTTTCATATATACGTATGATTTTGACTGTTGGTCCCATCTTTTGGCTCCATCCTCTGTTCTGATTCCTATAAAGTTTGAAGCCACATGGATTGGATTTGTATCCAACCATTTTACAATCGTAATTTTACCATCAGCACTCGTCACACTGTCCAAGTACCCTCGTTTTTTTGGCCAATCTTTTAACTCTAACAGTGCTTGCAGCATTGATTTCTTTGTTTCTTAGAATTTCCAATAATTGGTAAGAGGTGAAAAAATTATCGAAATAAAAATAGTGGCCGGATTATTTGAGGCGATTAGTTAAATGCAATACGGTAGCGGCTCCGAATCTAAATTTAATAATATGGTTTTGTGTTATGCCTGACTCAGCTCCTTGGTACAGAAAAAAATCGTAGGGCATCGCTGATTTGCCACATAGCACGTATATAGGCTTAGGCTTTCCTTTTATGTATTGCTTGATAGAAAGCCCTTCTCTGAAAGGAATAAATTGTACATCTATACGCATACTGATGGTACATCTATTTCTAATGATAATAAATAACTTCGAATGGATTCAATGAATGGACGAAATTTATAAAATCGGCCTGCTTTAAAATTCATTGCTTTTTGTAGCCCAAATAACTGTTTTAGTTTCGATCTGTTGGTGTGTTTGTAGTTGCATATCATTTTTTGTTCGGCATACAAGTTTATGGAAAAAGCCATTTCTTGAAAAATGTTGTCTGGGAAATAGTTACTGAAATATTCCAAAGGAGTTTACACGGATGGAATATCATATAACTTAACACTTGGGGCAAATTCCAAAATTAGTGATTGAAATCTAGACTAATAGTAGTCTCGTCCGTTCCTGTAGCAATAACTTGGCCAGTCAAAAAATCTTCGTCGAAGATTCAAATCTTTCTTCGAAGAATCAAATGCAACTTGCTCTAAATCCAACTTTTTGATCGATTTTTGGGTGTATTTGTTTATCCGTTAACCATTTTTAGTTGCTGGATGTTAACATTCTTGTTGATTGCTATAATTAGTTTTCCACATTTTTCAGAAAACGTGCTTGAGTTTTTCTACTAGCCTCCATCGTCTTATGCCATGAACATTTGTGTTTATTTATGTTAGTTTTGTGAAATGTTGAGGAACGTATGGGATGCATGGTTGGTGGTTATTAGTGACAAAAGCTTTATGTAAATCACAACAGCGCCCTCGTGGTACATTTATTTTAAGCAGGGATAAATGCATTGGAAGTAAAATTGTTGACAGGTTCAATGTGTATTACCTAATTAGTGACCAAAAGCGCATACAACTATTGGTAGATATCCTTTATGGGCTTTACGGCCTTTTCTATTTATTATGTGAGTCATAAGCAGTCCTGCGTAATCAACTTCAAACCTTAAAAATGGTTCTTCTGGTGTAATATACAAAGTAGCCTAACTAAAAAGTAGCCTAACTATCGCTGTACGAACGACGATATGCTAAATTAATAGCAAAAAATACTAGCAGGAAACGAAAATCGGATAGAGGATATCGCAGAAAGTTTTTTGTTTTGGAAGAATCCCAGTGAAAACCCTGCTACATTTTGTTGCATAGAATCACTATACTGAAGATATATATATATATATATATATATATATATATATATATATATATATATATATATATATATATATATATATATATATATATATATATATTTATATTTATCTTTATATATATTTGTGTGTGTGTATGCTATATGATAAGTTAAGCCTAATGGCTGTTTCCGATTAAAATAAACCCATGACCTTTCATATAAAACCACTAAAATTGCATAGTTCAATTACAGAAATTAGAACTATTATATAAAAAAATAATTTCTAAAATAAAAATAATTCTGCTTATCAATCAATCAACAAAATGCATTGAGAGAAAACCAAAAATTATCATAATTAAAAAAAATAATAATATCACAAATAATAATAATCGGTTTTAGCGGGCCATTGTTGCCTCACAGCATAACGCAATGTATTGTTTTGACATCAGGAGAAACCGATTTGGTACGAGTTTTTTCTCCGTAGAGCCATAGTCCTTTTAAATGGTGGCCCTCTTCTCAGAGTCATTTTAACTTTCCAGAGAATTTAATAACAGTCGTGTTCGTTACCTCTTAATCCATCTCTTAAACTTATCCCTCAGAGTCCTCATAATATAAATACACAAAGTATAACCATGGTTTGTTAGCCCATTGACGTACTAGATGTCGCTACTGGTATCGTTTTAAAATAATCAAAATATTTGTATATGCATATTCGCCTAAATGTCATATATTTATTCAACATTTTGAAGATATTCTGTCGACCCGACATCTGGAACATCAATGGGTAAACTGTTTTTTTCTTATGATGGTAGTACTATATGTATTTATATTATGGAGACCTCCTTGTAAAATTTTAGCTTTTTGGCATAACCAGCGCGTGTTATAATTTCCTTTCATACAATTATTATGACTGTCATTGGATCTTTTTTCTTTAGTGTTTTAAGCTATATGCACAGAAAAAATAATATATTAATTTTAATATTAATTCTATATTAATTTTTTTTGTGCTATATGCTACCCCTTCTGTGGGTAAAACTCTCCAAATCGCAATCAATTAAGGAAAATTCCAATTAAATAAAATACCCCTTTCGTTGGAATTCGAATCTAAAACCTCCTGGCTTAAACATTGCAGCCTTTGACAGAGGCTTCCAGGTGACACAAGATTTATTCTTGTAAATACAGACTTTAACTTTGGATGGGATAGGTTTAATCAGTCCCATCAGCAAAATTGCAACCGCAATTTTTTTAAACTTATATTTCATCGGCACGAAATATAATTTAGACCGCCGTTTGAGGTGTCTATATATTATTTATGCTGAACCTAGTTGTCGCACGGAAAAAATGTGTGCTCTTCGTCGTCAATTGGGCTTGAGCAATACATTTAACTTTCCATCCATATATTATACAGATATGGTCGAAAATATCAGTGAGTGCTTAGAAACTGTTTTTGTATTAACCGACCACTCAATGTCCCATCTCAATACATGGGTTTACTCGTTCGATAAGTTTTATAGTCTGTCTTAAATTGGTTTCATACTCCAAGGATGCCTGCCAGTTTTACATGTTGTAAGACTTTCCCTCCAGTCTTTATTTTCTCTCCTTTATTCTCGATGCGGTTTGTCAAGACTACATGCAGAGCCCTACGTTAAGGCTCTTAGAACAACCGATTCCGGTAGATTTCCTTTAGCAGTGAACTGGCCCATATTTGTGTCCCTAACAGAATGACAAATTATAGTTGTTCACGATCATAACACATTTACATAAAAATAAAGAACATAAGCTATAGACATCTATGCCTTCACCTCGCTATTATTTTATCCATAAATTGTTCGGTATTAGGGTCGCTTTCCAATTATTATTCATACGGATTTCAATTCTGATTTATGAGTTATGATGTGGATTGTCAAAATTTATACAAATAAAGAAAATAAAATATCAGCTGTGCTGAGGACAGATTACAATTGGCGACGGTATAACAGACACCTATTTTGAACGAGTAAGCTGCTACACTCTTAAATAACTTAACTAAATAAAATTGTAAATTAAACTACAACAACAACTTAAATAAATAATTGTAAACACACACACACACATTTTGATTGAGTAAGCCGCAACATAAAATGGTCCTTCGAGCCGGATATATTCATCTGATACATATCGCCAGGTGGTAATATTGAGACAGTACACTGTACATTAGTAAGTACGCCATTGTTAAAATTTATATATGCTCGTTCAAAATACGCAATTTAAGTGAAAGTGAATAATACAAGCTATAAACAACTATTTGCAAATCATTATTGGCAATCCGCACCCGCACGTTAAGATTTATTGAAGCATTTAAGGCCACGGTGATTAATTTGCATTTTCACTTAAACTAACAAACCGTAAGCATAGTGTGGAATCTGCTTAAGTTAAGATTGTTACGTATAAACTAAGTTAACGGACACGTGATAAACCTAGAAATAACAGTGTTCGCGCATAGTGGATATTATAAATATTATAACGGTATTAGTGTAAAAGCATTTCGCATCATTAGTCAATCACGTGATAGTTAAACTGGAGTGGTGTTTCGTATAAAAAAGTGATTAATCATAAATCATTAGCCACGCGTCAAGTAAAAATTTATTTGTTCGTTAACTGAATATCGACGTTAAGGTTGTTCCATATAAGTTAACTGTAATATTAGGTGAGATTCGTTAGTGCAAATTATCAGTAAAGATGTCATCAGAAAAAATTAAGGACTGGACAGCAAAGCGAGGTCAAGCGAAGGGTAGCATCACACGCATCGCTTCATTCGTAGAAGGTTTAAATAAAGATACTCGGACTAACGAAGCGTCATCTCGGTTAGAATTATTAGAGCGTGCATTCAATGATTTCAAAGAAGCTGATTCAAGGTTACTTGCTTTAGAGTGTGTGTCAGAAATTATTGATATCGAATCTAAATATTTAAATTTGAAAGTAAAGTTAAGTGAGTTTATATCCAGCCGTGTATCAACGACTACATCAGTAATCGACGAGTTTAATAAAATCATTGCAAGTACAACGGCACAGCAAAACGAATTTCTAACAAATTTTACAAATACACTATCAACATCATTGAATCAGAGCATCTTAAATCAGTCATCAGAAGAACCACATTTTGCTGCAAGGCTTCCCAGATTACAAGTACCAACATTTTCTGGGGATTATACGGAATTCCATAGTTTTAAGGATCTATTTACCGCATCTGTTCATACTAAGTCATATCTCGCTGATGTCGAAAAGTTTCAATACTTAAGAAGTTGCCTGAAAGGCGAACCTGCCGAGCTTATACGACATTTCTCAATATCGGATGCAAACTATAAGGCAGCTTGGTCGAAAATTTGTGATCGTTACGACAAGAAACATATCGCAATAAGTCATTTCATACGAACATTCCTTGATTTACAACCTATCAGACAAAGTTCCGCTAATAAATTGAGAAATTTACATAATATTGTTGATCAAGTTATTCGTGGACTTCAAGCAATGGGTCCAGAGGCCGAATCACGAGACCATTGGCTTTTGCATATTTTATTAATGAAAACCGATACTGAAACGCAGCAAGCCTGGGCACTTTCAAGTTCCAGTAAGAGTAGTCCAACATTCGAAGAGTTCCTCCATTTCATTAATAAATGCTGTGACGTATTAGAGCCTTGTGAATCCATAAAACCCCAAAGTAAGTCATCATATTATGTAAATTCACATATCGTTTCAGCTAACCAAGAGTATCCAAGGCCAATGAGACCATGTCCGTTGTGTAATCAGCCACACAGGTTGTTCGAATGCGATAAATTCAAAGGACTCGAGTCAAAGGAGCGAAGTACTGAAACTAAATGCATGTTTTAATTGCCTTTCCACATTACATCGAGTCAATAGATGTCAATCGCAACGCTCATGCCAGAAATGTGGTCGCCGGCATCACAGTATGTTACATGATGGTGTCGCATCCCGTGTAATCAGCAACGTACAATCAGTTAAAGTAACTCAAGAAGCAATTCAGTTGCCACTATCGAATAACGTGGCCACATCAAACGTTACAAGTTTGCATATCCCAACTCATATTAACAAAGATGCATGCCAATCCGAGCAAGTTAAACCCGAAGGAAGTAGTGCTAAAATTCATTTAGCACAATCAGGTTATGCCATATTGCCCACAGCAGTAGTATTAACACAGAATCGTTACGGTCGCAGTCACGAGTGCAATGCACTGCTGGATTCAGGATCACAAATATCATTTATTTCGGATTCGTATGCGAGAAGCTTACAATTACCGCGTCAAAGAGCTAATATTGTTGTTGGTGGACTTGCCACATCTAATACGTTAACTAAGGGTAAAACAACCATTACAATTCGATCAAAATACGACAGTTCAATTGAGATTCGCCTGACTACGTTTATCGTTGACCATATAACTACAACTTCACAGTATAAGCAAGATAATATAAAAGCACCACAATTTGATGGCATACAGTTAGCTGATCCAACATACTACGATAAGAAAACCATTGACATTCTCATAGGCGCTGACCAATTCTTTAACATTTTAAAAATCGGTAAGCGAATCACATCACCTCACTTACCCATAGCACAAGAAACAATATTTGGTTGGGTCATATCTGGACACTCGCAAGCTACGGAAATTGATGAAACTGGTACAATATGCGATATTCATATAGCAGTTCAAACTGAGGTCAATTTGGACTCAACACTCAAACGATTTTGGGAATTAGAAGAAATTACCACAACAAATGTATGGAACGAAGATGAGCATAAATGCGAGCGACAGTTTAAAACTACCACAAAGCGTAACGATTCAGGAAGGTTTATTGTACAACTTCCATTTAAGGACTGTGTCCCATCGCTGGGTGATACCTTAACAGCCGCAAAATGCAGATTACTGGCCATGGAGCGTAAAATAGAAACGAACGCTATCTTTGGGAAAATGTACCGAGAATTCATGGAAGAATACGAATCATTGGGGCATATGGTCAAACTATCATCTAAGGAATTAAACATAGCACGTGATGGAGTGTGTTATTTACCACATCATGGTGTTTGGAAACACAACAGCGAGACCACTAAGCTAAGGGTCGTGTTTGACGGGTCCTGTCAATCATCTACGGGGACATCACTGAATGATAACTTATTAATTGGTCCCACAGTTCAACCAACATTGTGGACTGTATTGCTTCGATTTAGAAGGTTTCCTATTGCATTAAGTGCCGACATTGAAAAAATGTATAGGCAGATTTTGATTGATTCAGATCAAACCAGATGCCAAAGAATTTTATGGAGAAGTTCGAAAGATAGTCAAATAGAACATTACGAGCTGAAAACAGTAACGTACGGTACATCAGTGGCATCATTCTTATCAACCAGAGCATTACTGTTAGTGGCTGAAGAAACTGAGCAAACATTTCCCGCAGTATCAAAAATAATTAAACAGAATTTTTATGTTGATGATCTTCTTACTGGCGCTAATGACGTAGCTGAAGCTACACAGTTAAAAACCGATCTACTATCAATATTACAAAGCTACGGATTTCCATTAAGGAAATGGAAATCGAACGTACACCATTTGGGGGATCACTTCCAATCCATTTCCCTTTCGGATCAGCATAATTTTACACAAGCACTGGGGTTATTATGGGATCCTGCCAAAGACGTATTTTACTTCAACGTAAACATTCCAAATGAAAACGTTCGTACCAAAAGAGGAATACTCTCAGTAATATCAAGAATATACGACCCTTTGGGTTGGTTATCGCCATTTATAATAAAAACCAAGTTGATGATGCAACATTTGTGGCTAGCTAAGGTGTCTTGGGACGAAGAAATATCAGAGGAACTGCAGGATAGATGGTTGGACATCAAGCATGAATTCAAAACAATCGAGAAAATCCGAATCCCGAGGTGCAATGGTCCAAATTTGATTAACATCGAAATACATGGGTTCAGTGATGCAAGCGAGCTCGCGTATGCTGCTTGTGTCTATTTCCGAATTAAGTCCAACAATGATCAAATTACAACTAACTTGGTAACCAGCAAGAATAAAGTAGCGCCTATCCAGGTCATAAGTCTTCCCCGATTGGAATTATGTGGTGCACATTTACTAGCTAAGCTCATCACCAATGTTTGCCGCGCATTCGAATTTACAGATACTCCAATTTGCTTATGGACTGATTCAACGGTAGTGTTGTCGTGGTTGCAATCAGGTCCACCAAAAAAATGGAAAAATTACGTTGCAAACCGCACATCTGAAATTCACAAATTAGTACCAAATGCGATCTGGAGACACGTAAGCGGTAAGAATAACCCTGCAGATTTATCAACCCGAGGAATCAACGTAAGCCAAGTACTATCAAACGAGTTATGGTGGAAGGGACCAAAATGGCTTTTTACACCCGATGAGCCATGGCCAAAACAATTTCCTGTGAACGAGACAAATCAAGAGCGACGATTGAACGTGATCAGCTTACAACTAAGCACGAATAAAGATACTTCAATAATTGACGAAATGATTAACAAAACCGCAAGTTGGTCTAAATTAGTAAGAATACTCTCGATCATGTTAAGATTTACGTTCAATATTCGCAACGCTACGGTGAAAAAATCAGGATAGTTGTCCATAGAAGAGCTTAACGAAGCGGAAACTACAATCATAAAACACATACAACAAGAAGCATTTTATCACGAAATAAGTACTTTAAGAGAAAACAAACAGCTAAAAGCAAATTCACCACTACTGACATTAACTCCGTTTATCGACCATATCGGCTTATTACGAGTGGGTGGCCGATTGGAAAACGCAACTTGCTCATACGCAACTAAACATCCTTTAATCATTCCAAAGAACCACAAGCTAGCGACAATGATATTAAATTATTTACATAGAAAGCATCTACATCCTGGACCTGCACTAATTGTTTCACTTTTCCGTATGAAATACTGGATTCTTGGAGTACGAAAAATAGCACGAACTGTAAGCCAAAAATGTGTCGCTTGCCTCCGTTATTCGAGACGTACTTCATCACAATTAATGGGAAATTTACCAAGCGAACGAGTCATCCCATCCCGCCCATTTTCCAAAACAGGAGTTGATTATGCAGGGCCGATTATGCTAGCATCTAAGCGAGGCAGAGGATCGCGACTTATTAAAGGATACATCGTAATATTTGTATGTCTATGTACAAAGGCTCTTCATATCGAAGCAGCCAGTGATATGACGACAACGACATTCATGGGTGCTTTAAGGAGATTCACAGCACGAAGGGGAGTACCTAATCAAATTTTATCAGATAACGGGTCTAATTTTCGAGGAACTAATCATTTGTTAACTGATCTTTTCAGAATGTTCCAGTCTGACGAATACAATTACGCAGCACAGCAATATGCATTAGATAACCAAATCAAATGGTCATTTATTCCCCCACTTTCACCAAATTTTGGCGGAATCTGGGAACGAGCCGTCCGATCAATCAAGGCGCATTTAGTAAGGGTTGTAGGGAACTCGCACTTGACGTTTGAAGAAATGTCTACAGTACTAGCACAGATCGAGTGCATATTGAATTCCCGACCGTTATGTCTTATAAATAATGAAGATCCAACAAATATTGATGCACTCACCCCGGCGCACTTTTTAACCATGGGAACCTCTGCCCTAATACCCGATACAAATTACACGGAAATCACCGCTTCGAGGCTAACCCGTTGGCAACACGTTCAACTGCTTGTCCAATCCTACAGGAAAAAATTTTCGAGGGATTATTTACATACGCTACAACAAAGAACGTCAGCGAAATTCAAAACACGCAATATCCAAATCAACGATATAGTATTGGTGAAAGAGGGAAACAATCCACCAGGTATTTGGCCAATGGGAAAAGTCATTGATATACATCCAGGAGCTGATGGCATCGTAAGAGTAGCTACAGTTAAATACAAGGAATCGGTATTCAAACGTCCAGTTTCAAAATTACTTCGACTACCAACTAATGATGAAGACCAACTAGATAATTGTTAAAACTTCCAGCTTTAACGAAGGGGAGTTATGTTCACGATCATAACACATTTACATAAAAATAAAGAACATAAGCTATAGACATCTATGCCTTCACCTCGCAATTATTTTATCCATAAATTGTTCGGTATTAAGGTCGCTTTCCAATTATTATTCATACGGATTTCAATTCTGATTTATGAGTTATGATGTGGATTGTCAAAATTTATACAAATAAAGAAAATAAAATATCAGCTGTGCTGAGGACAGATTACAATTGGCGACGGTATAACACACACCTATTTTGAACGAGTAAGCTGCTACACTCTTAAATAACTTAACTAAATAAAATTGTAAATTAAACTACAACAACAACTTAAATAAATAATTGTAAACACACACACACATATTTTGATTGAGTAAGCCAAAACAATAGTGTATAGACATCGAAAAAAGCCGTTTACATTAATAAATGCTCTAAGCATGTTTAAGGTCGTGATACCTTTTGCTGTTTTGGTGTTTCGCTTTTTGTCGAATCTATAAAAAAACTCAATTCAAAACCTTATCAATAGAATATCCTTACCCACATTGGAATATCAGGTTGGATCCTCCTTTCGGTGAGAATATTAACTTATGTTTTATTCAGGGCTAGTGGACGCTAATGCACTTTCATAATGCGATTTACCATTCGCGTTGCCTGATTAAATTTGTGATTTGCTAAGTATCGCGGGCAGCACTAAACGCTGCAATATCCTTCGATACTAAGTAGACTGCCTTAGAAAACATTCCAGAAAACAAGTTCTTGGATCGCTCCCTATAGTTCATCAGTAATCACAATCCTATATGTTGTCCTTCCGCAGTGATATACAAAAGGATATAATCGAACATTCGCAATAAGTATATCGGTATAAAGAAACTCTGTTTCAGCTCTTCAAACATATTGCACCACCATGCTGAATGAACCGCATTTTGTAAATTCAGCAATACATAAAGAAAAATTATAGTCACGAGAAGCTTGTTTGATCTTCTAATATCCCCTTCTCTGGCTCTCTCAAACATAAAAAGGGAGTTCGGTATTGCAATTTCGTATACTGATAAGTAGTACCAGCCTCGTTTTTGTTGCAACACAAGCTAAACGCACCTGTTAATAGACATGAATTGACCATTTACAGCAGCAAATCTGTATTTGATGTATGTTGATATACCATGTTAAGTACTCCACTAGATTACCTTATCTAAGATAAGAGCTTTCTTATTTTTCATTAACTGGATAGCTCTTCTCAGTTCTTCTTCAGTAAACATTTTAACATGTGTTGATCGAATAGGAATTCATTTTTGTATGGATTACTATAGATGAGAACCATCAGCTTTTTCGTAACAATCGTATATCTCAATCTTCATGGATCCCTGTCAATGTTTTCCACTAGTTCTTTCCAGCAACAAATTTGGCTATGGTTGATTGACCGAAGCATATACCCGCTTATGGTAGGCAGATATTGTGGTAGATTCGGCTTGGTGCACGATGTGCCATTCGCTGGAGTACGAAGCATCTCCTATGTAAATTAACGAACAAGAGAATGAAAACTTTCTAACCTCAAATGTATGACACTCCATCTTTAGATGCAAGTATGATGTAAAGGGTGATCTAAGGTTGACTTGACACAAATACTCAGGCTAGATTTCAATCATGCCTTAAGACAAGCATTAAACTGTGATGAAATGTTAACGAGATCATGCATGTTTTCATACACTTTAGCAGTTATGCTATTGCCCTCCAACCTCAGTAGCCATATCACAAATAAATTATTAAATTTAATGAGAATTAATAATTCAAATATAAAATTATTTTTTTAATTAAACAAAAAATTAAAATTAAAAAATTTAAAAAAAAGAATATTTCTACTGAAAACTAGACAAAATAATTGTGAATAGTAATTTATGTTGTTTTGTAGTTAATGCAGACATTGATGTGGTAGTGGTACGTTGATGGAAATCAATTATGAATAATTTAAATTTAATTTCTGTGTAAACGTATTATTTGGGTAAAAATATGTTGTTTTTTTTCAATATTCGATCAATAACAAATGCGATTATCTTCAAATTTTTATATAGTTTTCAAAAATTCTGATGATTAAAATGATTGATGAGGTTGTTGAAATTATATCTCATGGTTTATACATGACGATGATTGGTTTATTATGTTAAACGAATATAACATGAGGGAATAAGTTATCATCACTATAATATCAGTGCGGTATATTGTAGTCAATTTTGTCACATTGTCATTTTCATATATTATCAACTAAGATTCATGCACTTAGTAATCAGGAGACTATTTTACAAAATATTTTCGCACTCGTTTTGTTATATTTATCTGTAAAAGTTACCAGGTTTAGGTATGAAATTTAAATTTCAAAGACCAGAAAGCGCTTGAAAAACTTTGTTAATTTAAAAAATTCTAAAAATGTTCGTATTACGAGTATTTTGAGTACCTATAATCCTGCATCAATAAAAACCACTATTTATACATTAATATATAAATTAATATATAAAACCGATGATTTGGAAATAAATTTAATTAAATAAATTTAAAAATAAAACAAAATTAAAATAAATGTAACAACACATAATTTTCATTAAAAATATCAATTAAATTATTTTTGTTTGATAGTTTTTCATAATGGTTTTTCCAATTACTTTATTTACACACACAGTACTGTGCACTAAAGGCCGATTACTGGGAAACTAGATAATTTGTAACATTTGCATAATATTAGAGTATCCGAATTAGTTGACCAAATTTTTCATTTATTTTGCTTAAAAGAAACAGTTTCTGCCATGTCGGAAATCTTGATACTTTTCAATATTATTCTACTTAAAGAAATCATAACTGATTTAACATTTTGTCGAATTGCTTCCAAACAAACAAAACGCGAACACAAAGCACTACCCGGGTAGGACAAAGCCTTTTCAAAGTAATTTTGATCTGTTGATTACCTGCCGTAAATTCATTTAATGTTGGCCACCATAGAATATTTTGACTAAAGAAAGTATAAATATATTGTAATATTTCAAAAAATGTTTCGGTTTTGGAACATTAAGAACTGAAGCATTCACTACTAAATTTTAGTTATTCTGATTTATTCTGGTTTGGAAGCCTTTATTTAACGACTCGTACAAGTAATTGTGTCGAAGTCCAGCTCTCTGCATTTTATTATGTCTATTCTAAATGTGCTTAAACCACTAAAGACTAAATCTGCCGATCTTAAAATCACAAAAATTCAAATCATGTAGTAGTAGTCTGATTGGGCTCGATGATATCTCTAAGAATAGGTTTTGTTTACTACATGAACGGTAGTAAATTTCATTTAAATCGCTCAATTATTTCTTAGCTGCTGAGGCCATATTGTATCCGTTTCTTACGTAAAATCGGCCGATCTTAAAATCTTGAAAATTCAAAACAGGTACTAGTGGTCTGATTGGGCTCGATGATACCTCTAAGAATAGGTTTTGTTTACTACATGAACGGTACTAAATTTCATTTAAATCGATCAATTATTTCTTAGCTGCTGAGGCCATATTGTATCCGTTTCTTACGTAAAATCGGCCGATCTTAAAATCTTGAAAATTCAAAACAGGTACTAGTAGTCTTATTGGGCTCGATGATACCTCTAAGAATAGGTTTTGTTTACTACATGAACGGTAGTAAATTTCATTTAAATCGATCAATTATTTCTTAGCTGCTGAGGCCATATTGTATCCGTTTCTTACGTAAAATCGGCCGATCTTAAAATCTTGAAAATTCAAAACAGGTACTAGTGGTCTGATTGGGCTCGATGATACCTCTAAGAATAGGTTTTGTTTACTACATGAACGGTACTAAATTTCATTTAAATCGATCAATTATTTCTTAGCTGCTGAGGCTATATTGTATCCGTTTCTTAAGTAAAATCGGCCGATCTTAAAATCTTGAAAATTCGAAACAGGTACTAGTGGTCTGATTGGACTCAATGATACCTCCAAGAATAGGTTTTGTTTACTACATGAACGGTAGTAAATTTCATTTAAATCGCTCAATTATTTCTTAGCTGCTGAGGCCATATTGTATCCGTTTCTTACGTAAAATCAGCCGATCTTAAAATCTTGAAAATTCAAAACAGGTACTAGTGGTCTGATTGGGCTCGATGATACCTCTAAGAATAGGTTTTGTTTACTACATGAACGGTACTAAATTTCATTTAAATCGATCAATTATTTCTTAGCTGCTGAGGCCATATTGTATCCGTTTCTTACGTAAAATCGGCCGATCTTAAAATCTTGAAAATTCAAAACAGGTACTAGTGGTCTGATTGGGCTCGATGATACCTCTAAGAATAGGTTTTGTTTACTACATGAACGGTAGTAAATTTCATTTAAATCGATCAATTATTTCTTAGCTGCTGAGGCCATATTGTATCCGTTTCTTACGTAAAATCGGCCGATCTTAAAATCTTGAAAATTCAAAACAGGTACTAGTGGTCTGATTGGGCTCGATGATACCTCTAAGAATAGGTTTTGTTTACTACATGAACGGTACTAAATTTCATTTAAATCGATCAATTATTTCTTAGCTGCTGAGGCCATATTGTATCCGTTTCTTACGTAAAATTGGCCGATCTCAAAATCTTGAAAATTCAAAACAGGTACTAGTGGTCTGATTGGGCTCGATGATACCTCTAAGAATAGGTTTTGTTTACTACATGAACGGTACTAAATTTCATTTAAATCGCTCAATTATTTCTTAGCTGCTGAGGCCATATTGTATCCGTTTCTTACGTAAAATTGGCCGATCTTAAAATCTTGAAAATTCAAAACAGGTACTAGTGGTCTGATTGGGCTCGATGATACCTCTAAGAATAGGTTTTGTTTACTACATGAACGGTACTAAATTTCATTTAAATCGATCAATTATTTCTTAGCTGCTGAGGCCATATTGTATCCGTTTCTTACGTAAAATCGGCCGATCTCAAAATCTTGAAAATTCAAAACAGGTACTAGTGGTCTGATTGGGCTCGATGATACCTCTAAGAATAGGTTTTGTTTACTACATGAACGGTACTAAATTTCATTTAAATCGCTCAATTATTTCTTAGCTGCTGAGGCCATATTGTATCCGTTTCTTACGTAAAATCGGCCGATCTTAAAATCTTGAAAATTCAAAACAGGTACTAGTGGTCTGATTGGGCTCGATGATACCTCTAAGAATAGGTTTTGTTTACTACATGAACGGTACTAAATTTCATTTAAATCGATCAATTATTTCTTAGCTGCTGAGGCTATATTGTATCCGTTTCTTAAGTAAAATCGGCCGATCTTAAAATCTTGAAAATTCGAAACAGGTACTAGTGGTCTGATTGGACTCAATGATACCTCCAAGAATAGGTTTTGTTTACTACATGAACGGTAGTAAATTTCATTTAAATCGCTCAATTATTTCTTAGCTGCTGAGGCCATATTGTATCCGTTTCATACGTAAAATCAGCCGATCTTAAAATCTTGAAAATTCAAAACAGGTACTAGTGGTCTGATTGGGCTCGATGATACCTCTAAGAATAGGTTTTGTTTACTACATGAACGGTACTAAATTTCATTTAAATCGATCAATTATTTCTTAGCTGCTGAGGCCATATTGTATCCGTTTCTTACGTAAAATCGGCTGATCTTAAAATCTTGAAAATTCAAAACAGGTACTAGTGGTCTGATTGGGCTCGATGATACCTCTAATAATAGGGTTTGTTTACTACATGAACGGTAGTAAATTTCATTTAAATCGCTCAATTATTTCTTAGCTGCTGAGGCCATATTGTATCCGTTTCTTACGTAAAATCGGCCGATCTTAAAATCTTGAAAATTCAAAACAGGTACTAGTGGTCTGATTGGGCTCGATGATACCTCTAAGAATAGGTTTTGTTTACTACATGAACGGTAGTAAATTTCATTTAAATCGCTCAATTATTTCTTAGCTGCTGAGGCCATATTGTATCCGTTTCATACGTAAAATCGGCCGATCTTAAAATCTTGAAAATTCAAAACAGGTACTAGTGGTCTGATTGGGCTCGATGATACCTCTAAGAATAGGTTTTGTTTACTACATGAACGGTACTAAATTTCATTTAAATCGATCAATTATTTCTTAGCTGCTGAGGCCATATTGTATCCGTTTCTTACGTAAAATTGGCCGATCTCAAAATCTTGAAAATTCAAAACAGGTACTAGTGGTCTGATTGGGCTCGATGATACCTCTAAGAATAGGTTTTGTTTACTACATGAACGGTACTAAATTTCATTTAAATCGCTCAATTATTTCTTAGCTGCTGAGGCCATATTGTATCCGTTTCTTACGTAAAATTGGCCGATATTAAAATCTTGAAAATTCAAAACAGGTACTAGTGGTCTGATTGGGCTCGATGATACCTCTAAGAATAGGTTTTGTTTACTACATGAACGGTACTAAATTTCATTTAAATCGATCAATTATTTCTTAGCTGCTGAGGCCATATTGTATCCGTTTCTTACGTAAAATCGGCCGATCTCAAAATCTTGAAAATTCAAAACAGGTACTAGTGGTCTGATTGGGCTCGATGATACCTCTAAGAATAGGTTTTGTTTACTACATGAACGGTACTAAATTTCATTTAAATCGCTCAATTATTTCTTAGCTGCTGAGGCCATATTGTATCCGTTTCTTACGTAAAATCGGCCGATCTTAAAATCTTGAAAATTCAAAACAGGTACTAGTGGTCTGATTGGGCTCGATGATACCTCTAAGAATAGGTTTTGTTTACTACATGAACGGTACTAAATTTCATTTAAATCGATCAATTATTTCTTAGCTGCTGAGGCTATATTGTATCCGTTTCTTAAGTAAAATCGGCCGATCTTAAAATCTTGAAAATTCGAAACAGGTACTAGTGGTCTGATTGGACTCAATGATACCTCCAAGAATAGGTTTTGTTTACTACATGAACGGTAGTAAATTTCATTTAAATCGCTCAATTATTTCTTAGCTGCTGAGGCCATATTGTATCCGTTTCATACGTAAAATCAGCCGATCTTAAAATCTTGAAAATTCAAAACAGGTACTAGTGGTCTGATTGGGCTCGATGATACCTCTAAGAATTGGTTTTGTTTACTACATGAACGGTACTAAATTTCATTTAAATTGATCAATTATTTCTTAGCTGCTGAGGCCATATTGTATCCGTTTCTTACGTAAAATCGGCCGATCTTAAAATCTTGAAAATTCAAAACAGGTACTAGTGGTCTGATTGGGCTCGATGATACCTCTAAGAATAGGTTTTGTTTACTACATGAACGGTAGTAAATTTCATTTAAATCGCTCAATTATTTCTTAGCTGCTGAGGCCATATTGTATCCGTTTCATACGTAAAATCAGCCGATCTTAAAATCTTGAAAATTCAAAACAGGTACTAGTGGTCTGATTGGGCTCGATGATACCTCTAAGAATTGGTTTTGTTTACTACATGAACGTTACTAAATTTCATTTAAATCGATCAATTATTTCTTAGCTGCTGAGGCTATATTGTATCCGTTTCTTACGTAAAATCGGCCGATCTTAAAATCTTGAAAATTCAAAACAGGTACTAGTGGTCTGATTGGGCTCGATGATACCTCTAAGAATAGGTTTTGTTTACTACATGAACGGTAGTAAATTTCATTTAAATCGCTCAATTATTTCTTAGCTGCTGAGGCCATATTGTATCCGTTTCTTACGTAAAATCGGCCGATCTTAAAATCTTGAAAATTCAAAACAGGTACTAGTGGTCTGATTGGACTCAATGATACCTCCAAGAATAGGTTTTGTTTACTACATGAACGGTAGTAAATTTCATTTAAATCGCTCAATTATTTCTTAGCTGCTGAGGCCATATTGTATCTGTTTCTTACGTAAAATCGGCCGATCTTAAAATCTTGAAAATTCAAAACAGGTACTAGTGGTCTGATTGGACTCAATGATACCTCCAAGAATAGGTTTTGTTTACTACATGAACGGTACTAAATTTCATTTAAATCGCTCAATTATTTCTTAGCTGCTGAGGCCCTATTGTATCCGTTTCATACGTAAAATCAGCCGATCTTAAAATCTTGAAAATTCAAAACAGGTACTAGTGGTCTGATTGGGCTCGATGATACCTCTAAGAATAGGTTTTGTTTACTACATGAACGGTACTAAATTTCATTTAAATCGATCAATTATTTCTTAGCTGCTGAGGCCATATTGTATCCGTTTCTTACGTAAAATCGGCCGATCTTAAAATCTTGAAAATTCAAAACAGGTACTAGTGGTCTGATTGGACTCAATGATACCTCCAAGAATAGGTTTTGTTTACTACATGAACGGTAGTAAATTTCATTTAAATCGCTCAATTATTTCTTAGCTGCTGAGGCCATATTGTATCCGTTTCTTACGTAAAATCGGCCGATCTTAAAATCTTGAAAATTCAAAACAGGTACTAGTGGTCTGATTGGACTCAATGATACCTCCAAGAATAGGTTTTGTTTACTACATGAACGGTAGTAAATTTCATTTAAATCGCTCAATTATTTCTTAGCTGCTGAGGCCATATTGTATCCGTTTCTTACGTAAAATCGGCCGATCTTAAAATCTTGAAAATTCAAAACAGGTACTAGTGGTCTGATTGGGCTCGATGATACCTCTAAGAATAGGTTTTGTTTACTACATGAACGGTACTAAATTTCATTTAAATCGCTCAATTATTTCTTAGCTGCTGAGGCCATATTGTATCCGTTTCATACGTAAAATCAGCCGATCTTAAAATCTTGAAAATTCAAAACAGGTACTAGTGGTCTGATTGGGCTCGATGATACCTCTAAGAATTGGTTTTGTTTACTACATGAACGGTACTAAATTTCATTTAAATCGATCAATTATTTCTTAGCTGCTGAGGCCATATTGTATCCGTTTCTTACGTAAAATCGGCCGATCTTAAAATCTTGAAAATTCGAAACAGGTACTAGTGGTCTGATTGGGCTCGATGATACCTCCAAGAATAGGTTTTGTTTACTACATGAACGGTAGTAAATTTCATTTAAATCGCTCAATTATTTCTTAGCTGCTAAGGCCATATTGTATCCGTTTCATACGTAAAATCAGCCGATCTTAAAATCTTGAAAATTCAAAACAGGTACTAGTGGTCTGATTGGGCTCGATGATACCTCTAAGAATTGGTTTTGTTTACTACATGAACGGTACTAAATTTCATTTAAATCGATCAATTATTTCTTAGCTGCTGAGGCTATATTGTATCCGTTTCTTACGTAAAATCGGCCGATCTTAAAATCTTGAAAATTCAAAACAGGTACTAGTGGTCTGATTGGGCTCGATGATACCTCTAAGAATAGGTTTTGTTTACTACATGAACGGTAGTAAATTTCATTTAAATCGCTCAATTATTTCTTAGCTGCTGAGGCCATATTGTATCCGTTTCTTACGTAAAATCGGCCGATCTTAAAATCTTGAAAATTCAAAACAGGTACTAGTGGTCTGATTGGACTCAATGATACCTCCAAGAATAGGTTTTGTTTACTACATGAACGGTAGTAAATTTCATTTAAATCGCTCAATTATTTCTTAGCTGCTGAGGCCATATTGTATCCGTTTCTTACGTAAAATCGGCCGATCTTAAAATCTTGAAAATTCAAAACAGGTACTAGTGGTCTGATTGGGCTCAATGATACCTCTAAGAATAGGTTTTGTTTACTACATGAACGGTACTAAATTTCATTTAAATCGATCAATTATTTCTTAGCTGCTGAGGCCATATTGTATCCGTTTCTTACGTAAAATCGGCCGATCTTAATATCTTGAAAATTCAAAACAGGTACTAGTGGTCTGATTGGGCTCGATGATACCTCTAAGAATAGGTTTTGTTTACTACATGAACGGTAGTAAATTTCATTTAAATCGATCAATTATTTCTTAGCTGCTGAGGCCATATTGTATCCGTTTCTTACGTAAAATCGGCCGATCTTAAAATCTTGAAAATTCAAAACAGGTACTAGTGGTCTGATTGGGCTCGATGATACCTCTAAGAATAGGTTTTGTTTACTACATGAACGGTAGTAAATTTCATTTAAATCGATCAATTATTTCTTAGCTGCTGAGGCCATATTGTATCCGTTTCTTACGTAAAATCGGCCGATCTTAAAATCTTGAAAATTCAAAACAGGTACTAGTGGTCTGATTGGGCTCGATGATACCTCTAAGAATAGGTTTTGTTTACTACATCAACGGTACTAAATTTCATTTAAATCGATCAATTATTTCTTAGCTGCTGAGGCCATATTGTATCCGTTTCTTACGTAAAATCGGCCGATCTTAAAATCTTGAAAATTCAAAACAGGTACTAGTGGTCTGATTGGGCTCGATGATACCTCTAAGAATAGGTTTTGTTTACTACATGAACGGTACTAAATTTCATTTAAATCGATCAATTATTTCTTAGCTGCTGAGGCCATATTGTATCCGTTTCTTACGTAAAATCGGCCGATCTTAAAATCTTGAAAATTCAAAACAGGTACTAGTGGTCTGATTGGGCTCGATGATACCTCTAAGAATAGGTTTTGTTTACTACATGAACGGTACTAAATTTCATTTAAATCGATCAATTATTTCTTAGCTGCTGAGGCCATATTGTATCCGTTTCTTACGTAAAATCGGCCGATCTTAAAATCTTGAAAATTCAAAACAGGTACTAGTGGTCTGATTGGGCTCGATGATACCTCTAAGAATAGGTTTTGTTTACTACATGAACGGTAGTAAATTTCATTTAAATCGATCAATTATTTCTTAGCTGCTGAGGCCATATTGTATCCGTTTCTTACGTAAAATCGGCCGATCTTAAAATCTTGAAAATTCAAAACAGGTACTAGTGGTCTGATTGGGCTCGATGATACCTCTAAGAATAGGTTTTGTTTACTACATCAACGGTACTAAATTTCATTTAAATCGATCAATTATTTCTTAGCTGCTGAGGCCATATTGTATCCGTTTCTTACGTAAAATCGGCCGATCTTAAAATCTTGAAAATTCAAAACAGGTACTAGTGGTCTGATTGGGCTCGATGATACCTCTAAGAATAGGTTTTGTTTACTACATGAACGGTACTAAATTTCATTTAAATCGATCAATTATTTCTTAGCTGCTGAGGCCATATTGTATCCGTTTCTTACGTAAAATCGCCCGATCTTAAAATCTTGAAAATTCAAAACAGGTACTAGTGGTCTGATTGGGCTCGATGATACCTCTAAGAATTGGTTTTGTTTACTACATGAACGGTACTAAATTTCATTTAAATCGATCAATTATTTCTTAGCTGCTGAGGCCATATTGTATCCGTTTCTTACGTAAAATCGGCCGATCTTAAAATCTTGAAAATTCGAAACAGGTACTAGTGGTCTGATTGGGCTCGATGATACCTCCAAGAATAGGTTTTGTTTACTACATGAACGGTAGTAAATTTCATTTAAATCGCTCAATTATTTCTTAGCTGCTAAGGCCATATTGTATCCGTTTCATACGTAAAATCAGCCGATCTTAAAATCTTGAAAATTCAAAACAGGTACTAGTGGTCTGATTGGGCTCGATGATACCTCTAAGAATTGGTTTTGTTTACTACATGAACGGTACTAAATTTCATTTAAATCGATCAATTATTTCTTAGCTGCTGAGGCTATATTGTATCCGTTTCTTACGTAAAATCGGCCGATCTTAAAATCTTGAAAATTCAAAACAGGTACTAGTGGTCTGATTGGGCTCGATGATACCTCTAAGAATAGGTTTTGTTTACTACATGAACGGTACTAAATTTCATTTAAATCGCTCAATTATTTCTTAGCTGCTGAGGCCATATTGTATCCGTTTCTTACGTAAAATTGGCCGATCTTAAAATCTTGAAAATTCAAAACAGGTACTAGTGGTCTGATTGGGCTCGATGATACCTCTAAGAATAGGTTTTGTTTACTACATGAACGGTACTAAATTTCATTTAAATCGATCAATTATTTCTTAGCTGCTGAGGCCATATTGTATCCGTTTCTTACGTAAAATCGGCCGATCTCAAAATCTTGAAAATTCAAAACAGGTACTAGTGGTCTGATTGGGCTCGATGATACCTCTAAGAATAGGTTTTGTTTACTACATGAACGGTACTAAATTTCATTTAAATCGCTCAATTATTTCTTAGCTGCTGAGGCCATATTGTATCCGTTTCTTACGTAAAATCGGCCGATCTTAAAATCTTGAAAATTCAAAACAGGTACTAGTGGTCTGATTGGGCTCGATGATACCTCTAAGAATAGGTTTTGTTTACTACATGAACGGTACTAAATTTCATTTAAATCGATCAATTATTTCTTAGCTGCTGAGGCTATATTGTATCCGTTTCTTAAGTAAAATCGGCCGATCTTAAAATCTTGAAAATTCGAAACAGGTACTAGTGGTCTGATTGGACTCAATGATACCTCCAAGAATAGGTTTTGTTTACTACATGAACGGTAGTAAATTTCATTTAAATCGCTCAATTATTTCTTAGCTGCTGAGGCCATATTGTATCCGTTTCATACGTAAAATCAGCCGATCTTAAAATCTTGAAAATTCAAAACAGGTACTAGTGGTCTGATTGGGCTCGATGATACCTCTAAGAATAGGTTTTGTTTACTACATGAACGGTACTAAATTTCATTTAAATCGATCAATTATTTCTTAGCTGCTGAGGCCATATTGTATCCGTTTCTTACGTAAAATCGGCTGATCTTAAAATCTTGAAAATTCAAAACAGGTACTAGTGGTCTGATTGGGCTCGATGATACCTCTAATAATAGGGTTTGTTTACTACATGAACGGTAGTAAATTTCATTTAAATCGCTCAATTATTTCTTAGCTGCTGAGGCCATATTGTATCCGTTTCTTACGTAAAATCGGCCGATCTTAAAATCTTGAAAATTCAAAACAGGTACTAGTGGTCTGATTGGGCTCGATGATACCTCTAAGAATAGGTTTTGTTTACTACATGAACGGTAGTAAATTTCATTTAAATCGCTCAATTATTTCTTAGCTGCTGAGGCCATATTGTATCCGTTTCATACGTAAAATCGGCCGATCTTAAAATCTTGAAAATTCAAAACAGGTACTAGTGGTCTGATTGGGCTCGATGATACCTCTAAGAATAGGTTTTGTTTACTACATGAACGGTACTAAATTTCATTTAAATCGATCAATTATTTCTTAGCTGCTGAGGCCATATTGTATCCGTTTCTTACGTAAAATTGGCCGATCTCAAAATCTTGAAAATTCAAAACAGGTACTAGTGGTCTGATTGGGCTCGATGATACCTCTAAGAATAGGTTTTGTTTACTACATGAACGGTACTAAATTTCATTTAAATCGCTCAATTATTTCTTAGCTGCTGAGGCCATATTGTATCCGTTTCTTACGTAAAATTGGCCGATATTAAAATCTTGAAAATTCAAAACAGGTACTAGTGGTCTGATTGGGCTCGATGATACCTCTAAGAATAGGTTTTGTTTACTACATGAACGGTACTAAATTTCATTTAAATCGATCAATTATTTCTTAGCTGCTGAGGCCATATTGTATCCGTTTCTTACGTAAAATCGGCCGATCTCAAAATCTTGAAAATTCAAAACAGGTACTAGTGGTCTGATTGGGCTCGATGATACCTCTAAGAATAGGTTTTGTTTACTACATGAACGGTACTAAATTTCATTTAAATCGCTCAATTATTTCTTAGCTGCTGAGGCCATATTGTATCCGTTTCTTACGTAAAATCGGCCGATCTTAAAATCTTGAAAATTCAAAACAGGTACTAGTGGTCTGATTGGGCTCGATGATACCTCTAAGAATAGGTTTTGTTTACTACATGAACGGTACTAAATTTCATTTAAATCGATCAATTATTTCTTAGCTGCTGAGGCTATATTGTATCCGTTTCTTAAGTAAAATCGGCCGATCTTAAAATCTTGAAAATTCAAAACAGGTACTAGTGGTCTGATTGGGCTCGATGATACCTCTAAGAATAGGTTTTGTTTACTACATGAACGGTAGTAAATTTCATTTAAATCGATCAATTATTTCTTAGCTGCTGAGGCCATATTGTATCCGTTTCTTACGTAAAATCGGCCGATCTTAAAATCTTGAAAATTCAAAACAGGTACTAGTGGTCTGATTGGGCTCGATGATACCTCTAAGAATAGGTTTTGTTTACTACATGAACGGTACTAAATTTCATTTAAATTGATCAATTATTTCTTAGCTGCTGAGGCCATATTGTATCCGTTTCTTACGTAAAATCGGCCGATCTTAAAATCTTGAAAATTCAAAACAGGTACTAGTGGTCTGATTGGGCTCGATGATACCTCTAAGAATAGGTTTTGTTTACTACATGAACGGTAGTAAATTTCATTTAAATCGCTCAATTATTTCTTAGCTGCTGAGGCCATATTGTATCCGTTTCATACGTAAAATCAGCCGATCTTAAAATCTTGAAAATTCAAAACAGGTACTAGTGGTCTGATTGGGCTCGATGATACCTCTAAGAATAGGTTTTGTTTACTACATGAACGGTACTAAATTTCATTTAAATCGATCAATTATTTCTTAGCTGCTGAGGCCATATTGTATCCGTTTCTTACGTAAAATCGGCCGATCTTAAAATCTTGAAAATTCAAAACAGGTACTAGTGGTCTGATTGGGCTCGATGATACCTCTAAGAATAGGTTTTGTTTACTACATGAACGGTACTAAATTTCATTTAAATCGATCAATTATTTCTTAGCTGCTGAGGCCATATTGTATCTGTTTCTTACGTAAAATCGGCCGATCTTAAAATCTTGAAAATTCAAAACAGGTACTAGTGGTCTGATTGGGCTCGATGATACCTCTAAGAATAGGTTTTGTTTACTACATGAACGGTAGTAAATTTCATTTAAATCGCTCAATTATTTCTTAGCTGCTGAGGCCATATTGTATCCGTTTCTTACGTAAAATCGGCCGATCTTAAAATCTTGAAAATTCAAAACAGGTACTAGTGGTCTGATTGGGCTCAATGATACCTCTAAGAATAGGTTTTGTTTACTACATGAACGGTACTAAATTTCATTTAAATCGATCAATTATTTCTTAGCTGCTGAGGCCATATTTTATCCGTTTCTTACGTAAAATCGGCCGATCTTAAAATCTTGAAAATTCAAAACAGGTACTAGTGGTCTGATTGGGCTCAATGATACCTCTAAGAATAGGTTTTGTTTACTACATGAACGGTACTAAATTTCATTTAAATCGATCAATTATTTCTTAGCTGCTGAGGCCATATTTTATCCGTTTCTTACGTAAAATCGGCCGATCTTAAAATCTTGAAAATTCAAAACAGGTACTAGTGGTCTGATTGGGCTCAATGATACCTCTAAGAATAGGTTTTGTTTACTACATGAACGGTACTAAATTTCATTTAAATCGATCAATTATTTCTTAGCTGCTGAGGCCATATTGTATCCGTTTCTTACGTAAAATCGCCCGATCTTAAAATCTTGAAAATTCAAAACAGGTACTAGTGGTCTGATTGGGCTCGATGATACCTCTAAGAATAGGTTTTGTTTACTACATGAACGGTAGTAAATTTCATTTAAATCGATCAATTATTTCTTAGCTGCTGAGGCCATATTGTATCTGTTTCTTACGTAAAATCGGCCGATCTTAAAATCTTGAAAATTCAAAACAGGTACTAGTGGTCTGATTGGGCTCGATGATACCTCTAAGAATAGGTTTTGTTTACTACATGAACGGTAGTAAATTTCATTTAAATCGATCAATTATTTCTTAGCTGCTGAGGCCATATTGTATCCGTTTCTTACGTAAAATCGGCCGATCTTAAAATCTTGAAAATTCAAAACAGGTACTAGTGGTCTGATTGGGCTCGATGATACCTCTAAGAAAAGGTTTTGTTTACTACATGAACGGTACTAAATTTCATTTAAATCGATCAATTATTTCTTAGCTGCTGAGGCCATATTGTATCCGTTTCTTACGTAAAATCGGCCGATCTTAAAATCTTGAAAATTCAAAACAGGTACTAGTGGTCTGATTGGGCTCGATGATACCTCTAAGAATAGGTTTTGTTTACTACATGAACGGTACTAAATTTCATTTAAATCGATCAATTATTTCTTAGCTGCTGAGGCCATATTGTATCCGTTTCTTACGTAAAATCGCCCGATCTTAAAATCTTGAAAATTCAAAACAGGTACTAGTGGTCTGATTGGGCTCGATGATACCTCTAAGAATAGGTTTTGTTTACTACATGAACGGTAGTAAATTTCATTTAAATCGATCAATTATTTCTTAGCTGCTGAGGCCATATTGTATCTGTTTCTTACGTAAAATCAGCCGATCTTAAAATCTTGAAAATTCAAAACAGGTACTAGTGGTCTGATTGGGCTCGATGATACCTCTAAGAATTGGTTTTGTTTACTACATGAACGGTACTAAATTTCATTTAAATCGATCAATTATTTCTTAGCTGCTGAGGCCATATTGTATCCGTTTCTTACGTAAAATCGGCCGATCTTAAAATCTTGAAAATTCGAAACAGGTACTAGTGGTCTGATTGGGCTCGATGATACCTCCAAGAATAGGTTTTGTTTACTACATGAACGGTAGTAAATTTCATTTAAATCGCTCAATTATTTCTTAGCTGCTAAGGCCATATTGTATCCGTTTCATACGTAAAATCAGCCGATCTTAAAATCTTGAAAATTCAAAACAGGTACTAGTGGTCTGATTGGGCTCGATGATACCTCTAAGAATTGGTTTTGTTTACTACATGAACGGTACTAAATTTCATTTAAATCGATCAATTATTTCTTAGCTGCTGAGGCTATATTGTATCCGTTTCTTACGTAAAATCGGCCGATCTTAAAATCTTGAAAATTCAAAACAGGTACTAGTGGTCTGATTGGGCTCGATGATACCTCTAAGAATAGGTTTTGTTTACTACATGAACGGTAGTAAATTTCATTTAAATCGCTCAATTATTTCTTAGCTGCTGAGGCCATATTGTATCCGTTTCTTACGTAAAATCGGCCGATCTTAAAATCTTGAAAATTCAAAACAGGTACTAGTGGTCTGATTGGACTCAATGATACCTCCAAGAATAGGTTTTGTTTACTACATGAACGGTAGTAAATTTCATTTAAATCGCTCAATTATTTCTTAGCTGCTGAGGCCATATTGTATCCGTTTCTTACGTAAAATCGGCCGATCTTAAAATCTTGAAAATTCAAAACAGGTACTAGTGGTCTGATTGGGCTCAATGATACCTCTAAGAATAGGTTTTGTTTACTACATGAACGGTACTAAATTTCATTTAAATCGATCAATTATTTCTTAGCTGCTGAGGCCATATTTTATCCGTTTCTTACGTAAAATCGGCCGATCTTAAAATCTTGAAAATTCAAAACAGGTACTAGTGGTCTGATTGGGCTCAATGATACCTCTAAGAATAGGTTTTGTTTACTACATGAACGGTACTAAATTTCATTTAAATCGATCAATTATTTCTTAGCTGCTGAGGCCATATTGTATCCGTTTCTTACGTAAAATCGGCCGATCTTAATATCTTGAAAATTCAAAACAGGTACTAGTGGTCTGATTGGGCTCGATGATACCTCTAAGAATAGGTTTTGTTTACTACATGAACGGTAGTAAATTTCATTTAAATCGATCAATTATTTCTTAGCTGCTGAGGCCATATTGTATCCGTTTCTTACGTAAAATCGGCCGATCTTAAAATCTTGAAAATTCAAAACAGGTACTAGTGGTCTGATTGGGCTCGATGATACCTCTAAGAATAGGTTTTGTTTACTACATGAACGGTACTAAATTTCATTTAAATCGATCAATTATTTCTTAGCTGCTGAGGCCATATTGTATCCGTTTCTTACGTAAAATCGGCCGATCTTAAAATCTTGAAAATTCAAAACAGGTACTAGTGGTCTGATTGGGCTCGATGATACCTCTAAGAATAGGTTTTGTTTACTACATCAACGGTACTAAATTTCATTTAAATCGATCAATTATTTCTTAGCTGCTGAGGCCATATTGTATCCGTTTCTTACGTAAAATCGGCCGATCTTAAAATCTTGAAAATTCAAAACAGGTACTAGTGGTCTGATTGGGCTCGATGATACCTCTAAGAATAGGTTTTGTTTACTACATGAACGGTACTAAATTTCATTTAAATCGATCAATTATTTCTTAGCTGCTGAGGCCATATTGTATCCGTTTCTTACGTAAAATCGGCCGATCTTAAAATCTTGAAAATTCAAAACAGGTACTAGTGGTCTGATTGGGCTCGATGATACCTCTAAGAATAGGTTTTGTTTACTACATGAACGGTACTAAATTTCATTTAAATCGATCAATTATTTCTTAGCTGCTGAGGCCATATTGTATCCGTTTCTTACGTAAAATCGGCCGATCTTAAAATCTTGAAAATTCAAAACAGGTACTAGTGGTCTGATTGGGCTCGATGATACCTCTAAGAATAGGTTTTGTTTACTACATGAACGGTAGTAAATTTCATTTAAATCGATCAATTATTTCTTAGCTGCTGAGGCCATATTGTATCTGTTTCTTACGTAAAATCGGCCGATCTTAAAATCTTGAAAATTCAAAACAGGTACTAGTGGTCTGATTGGGCTCGATGATACCTCTAAGAATAGGTTTTGTTTACTACATGAACGGTAGTAAATTTCATTTAAATCGATCAATTATTTCTTAGCTGCTGAGGCCATATTGTATCCGTTTCTTACGTAAAATCGGCCGATCTTAAAATCTTGAAAATTCAAAACAGGTACTAGTGGTCTGATTGGGCTCGATGATACCTCTAAGAAAAGGTTTTGTTTACTACATGAACGGTACTAAATTTCATTTAAATCGATCAATTATTTCTTAGCTGCTGAGGCCATATTGTATCCGTTTCTTACGTAAAATCGGCCGATCTTAAAATCTTGAAAATTCAAAACAGGTACTAGTGGTCTGATTGGGCTCGATGATACCTCTAAGAATAGGTTTTGTTTACTACATGAACGGTACTAAATTTCATTTAAATCGATCAATTATTTCTTAGCTGCTGAGGCCATATTGTATCCGTTTCTTACGTAAAATCGCCCGATCTTAAAATCTTGAAAATTCAAAACAGGTACTAGTGGTCTGATTGGGCTCGATGATACCTCTAAGAATAGGTTTTGTTTACTACATGAACGGTAGTAAATTTCATTTAAATCGATCAATTATTTCTTAGCTGCTGAGGCCATATTGTATCTGTTTCTTACGTAAAATCAGCCGATCTTAAAATCTTGAAAATTCAAAACAGGTACTAGTGGTCTGATTGGGCTCGATGATACCTCTAAGAATTGGTTTTGTTTACTACATGAACGGTACTAAATTTCATTTAAATCGATCAATTATTTCTTAGCTGCTGAGGCCATATTGTATCCGTTTCTTACGTAAAATCGGCCGATCTTAAAATCTTGAAAATTCGAAACAGGTACTAGTGGTCTGATTGGGCTCGATGATACCTCCAAGAATAGGTTTTGTTTACTACATGAACGGTACTAAATTTCATTTAAATCGATCAATTATTTCTTAGCTGCTGAGGCCATATTGTATCCGTTTCTTACGTAAAATCGGCCGATCTTAATATCTTGAAAATTCAAAACAGGTACTAGTGGTCTGATTGGGCTCGATGATACCTCTAAGAATAGGTTTTGTTTACTACATGAACGGTAGTAAATTTCATTTAAATCGATCAATTATTTCTTAGCTGCTGAGGCCATATTGTATCCGTTTCTTACGTAAAATCGGCCGATCTTAAAATCTTGAAAATTCAAAACAGGTACTAGTGGTCTGATTGGGCTCGATGATACCTCTAAGAATAGGTTTTGTTTACTACATGAACGGTACTAAATTTCATTTAAATCGATCAATTATTTCTTAGCTGCTGAGGCCATATTGTATCCGTTTCTTACGTAAAATCGGCCAATCTTAAAATCTTGAAAATTCAAAACAGGTACTAGTGGTCTGATTGGGCTCGATGATACCTCTAAGAATAGGTTTTGTTTACTACATCAACGGTACTAAATTTCATTTAAATCGATCAATTATTTCTTAGCTGCTGAGGCCATATTGTATCCGTTTCTTACGTAAAATCGGCCGATCTTAAAATCTTGAAAATTCAAAACAGGTACTAGTGGTCTGATTGGGCTCGATGATACCTCTAAGAATAGGTTTTGTTTACTACATGAACGGTACTAAATTTCATTTAAATCGATCAATTATTTCTTAGCTGCTGAGGCCATATTGTATCCGTTTCTTACGTAAAATCGGCCGATCTTAAAATCTTGAAAATTCAAAACAGGTACTAGTGGTCTGATTGGGCTCGATGATACCTCTAAGAATAGGTTTTGTTTACTACATGAACGGTACTAAATTTCATTTAAATCGATCAATTATTTCTTAGCTGCTGAGGCCATATTGTATCCGTTTCTTACGTAAAATCGCCCGATCTTAAAATCTTGAAAATTCAAAACAGGTACTAGTGGTCTGATTGGGCTCGATGATACCTCTAAGAATAGGTTTTGTTTACTACATGAACGGTAGTAAATTTCATTTAAATCGATCAATCATTTCTTAGCTGCTGAGGCCATATTGTATCTGTTTCTTACGTAAAATCAGCCGATCTTAAAATCTTGAAAATTCAAAACAGGTACTAGTGGTCTGATTGGGCTCGATGATACCTCTAAGAATAGGTTTTGTTTACTACATGAACGGTAGTAAATTTCATTTAAATCGATCAATTATTTCTTAGCTGCTGAGGCCATATTGTATCCGTTTCTTACGTAAAATCGGCCGATCTTAAAATCTTGAAAATTCAAAACAGGTACTAGTGGTCTGATTGGGCTCGATGATACCTCTAAGAATAGGTTTTGTTTACTACATGAACGGTAGTAAATTTCATTTAAATCGCTCAATTATTTCTTAGCTGCTGAGGCCATATTGTATCCGTTTCTTACGTAAAATCGGCCGATCTTAAAATCTTGAAAATTCGAAACAGGTACTAGTGGTCTGATTGGACTCAATGATACCTCCAAGAATAGGTTTTGTTTACTACATGAACGGTAGTAAATTTCATTTAAATCGCTCAATTATTTCTTAGCTGCTGAGGCTATATTGTATCCGTTTCTTACGTAAAATCAGCCGATCTTAAAATCTTGAAAATTCAAAACAGGTACTAGTGGTCTGATTGGGCTCGATGATACCTCTAAGAATTGGTTTTGTTTACTACATGAACGGTACTAAATTTCATTTAAATCGATCAATTATTTCTTAGCTGCTGAGGCCATATTGTATCCGTTTCTTACGTAAAATCGGCCGATCTTAAAATCTTGAAAATTCGAAACAGGTACTAGTGGTCTGATTGGGCTCGATGATACCTCCAAGAATAGGTTTTGTTTACTACATGAACGGTAGTAAATTTCATTTAAATCGCTCAATTATTTCTTAGCTGCTAAGGCCATATTGTATCCGTTTCATACGTAAAATCAGCCGATCTTAAAATCTTGAAAATTCAAAACAGGTACTAGTGGTCTGATTGGGCTCGATGATACCTCTAAGAATTGGTTTTGTTTACTACATGAACGGTACTAAATTTCATTTAAATCGATCAATTATTTCTTAGCTGCTGAGGCTATATTGTATCCGTTTCTTACGTAAAATCGGCCGATCTTAAAATCTTGAAAATTCAAAACAGGTACTAGTGGTCTGATTGGGCTCAATGATACCTCTAAGAATAGGTTTTGTTTACTACATGAACGGTACTAAATTTCATTTAAATCGATCAATTATTTCTTAGCTGCTGAGGCCATATTGTATCCGTTTCTTACGTAAAATCGGCCGATCTTAATATCTTGAAAATTCAAAACAGGTACTAGTGGTCTGATTGGGCTCGATGATACCTCTAAGAATAGGTTTTGTTTACTACATGAACGGTAGTAAATTTCATTTAAATCGATCAATTATTTCTTAGCTGCTGAGGCCATATTGTATCCGTTTCTTACGTAAAATCGGCCGATCTTAAAATCTTGAAAATTCAAAACAGGTACTAGTGGTCTGATTGGGCTCGATGATACCTCTAAGAATAGGTTTTGTTTACTACATGAACGGTACTAAATTTCATTTAAATCGATCAATTATTTCTTAGCTGCTGAGGCCATATTGTATCCGTTTCTTACGTAAAATCGGCCGATCTTAAAATCTTGAAAATTCAAAACAGGTACTAGTGGTCTGATTGGGCTCGATGATACCTCTAAGAATAGGTTTTGTTTACTACATCAACGGTACTAAATTTCATTTAAATCGATCAATTATTTCTTAGCTGCTGAGGCCATATTGTATCCGTTTCTTACGTAAAATCGGCCGATCTTAAAATCTTGAAAATTCAAAACAGGTACTAGTGGTCTGATTGGGCTCGATGATACCTCTAAGAATAGGTTTTGTTTACTACATGAACGGTACTAAATTTCATTTAAATCGATCAATTATTTCTTAGCTGCTGAGGCCATATTGTATCCGTTTCTTACGTAAAATCGGCCGATCTTAAAATCTTGAAAATTCAAAACAGGTACTAGTGGTCTGATTGGGCTCGATGATACCTCTAAGAATAGGTTTTGTTTACTACATGAACGGTACTAAATTTCATTTAAATCGATCAATTATTTCTTAGCTGCTGAGGCCATATTGTATCCGTTTCTTACGTAAAATCGCCCGATCTTAAAATCTTGAAAATTCAAAACAGGTACTAGTGGTCTGATTGGGCTCGATGATACCTCTAAGAATAGGTTTTGTTTACTACATGAACGGTAGTAAATTTCATTTAAATCGATCAATCATTTCTTAGCTGCTGAGGCCATATTGTATCTGTTTCTTACGTAAAATCAGCCGATCTTAAAATCTTGAAAATTCAAAACAGGTACTAGTGGTCTGATTGGGCTCGATGATACCTCTAAGAATTGGTTTTGTTTACTACATGAACGGTACTAAATTTCATTTAAATCGATCAATTATTTCTTAGCTGCTGAGGCCATATTGTATCCGTTTCTTACGTAAAATCGGCCGATCTTAAAATCTTGAAAATTCGAAACAGGTACTAGTGGTCTGATTGGGCTCGATGATACCTCCAAGAATAGGTTTTGTTTACTACATGAACGGTAGTAAATTTCATTTAAATCGCTCAATTATTTCTTAGCTGCTAAGGCCATATTGTATCCGTTTCATACGTAAAATCAGCCGATCTTAAAATCTTGAAAATTCAAAACAGGTACTAGTGGTCTGATTGGGCTCGATGATACCTCTAAGAATTGGTTTTGTTTACTACATGAACGGTACTAAATTTCATTTAAATCGATCAATTATTTCTTAGCTGCTGAGGCTATATTGTATCCGTTTCTTACGTAAAATCGGCCGATCTTAAAATCTTGAAAATTCAAAACAGGTACTAGTGGTCTGATTGGGCTCGATGATACCTCTAAGAATAGGTTTTGTTTACTACATGAACGGTAGTAAATTTCATTTAAATCGCTCAATTATTTCTTAGCTGCTGAGGCCATATTGTATCCGTTTCTTACGTAAAATCGGCCGATCTTAAAATCTTGAAAATTCAAAACAGGTACTAGTGGTCTGATTGGACTCAATGATACCTCCAAGAATAGGTTTTGTTTACTACATGAACGGTAGTAAATTTCATTTAAATCGCTCAATTATTTCTTAGCTGCTGAGGCCATATTGTATCCGTTTCTTACGTAAAATCGGCCGATCTTAAAATCTTGAAAATTCAAAACAGGTACTAGTGGTCTGATTGGACTCAATGATACCTCCAAGAATAGGTTTTGTTTACTACATGAACGGTAGTAAATTTCATTTAAATCGCTCAATTATTTCTTAGCTGCTGAGGCCATATTGTATCCGTTTCTTACGTAAAATCGGCCGATCTTAAAATCTTGAAAATTCGAAACAGGTACTAGTGGTCTGATTGGACTCAATGATACCTCCAAGAATAGGTTTTGTTTACTACATGAACGGTAGTAAATTTCATTTAAATCGCTCAATTATTTCTTAGCTGCTGAGGCTATATTGTATCCGTTTCTTACGTAAAATCAGCCGATCTTAAAATCTTGAAAATTCAAAACAGGTACTAGTGGTCTGATTGGGCTCGATGATACCTCTAAGAATTGGTTTTGTTTACTACATGAACGGTACTAAATTTCATTTAAATCGATCAATTATTTCTTAGCTGCTGAGGCCATATTGTATCCGTTTCTTACGTAAAATCGGCCGATCTTAAAATCTTGAAAATTCGAAACAGGTACTAGTGGTCTGATTGGGCTCGATGATACCTCCAAGAATAGGTTTTGTTTACTGCATGAACGGTAGTAAATTTCATTTAAATCGCTCAATTATTTCTTAGCTGCTAAGGCCATATTGTATCCGTTTCATACGTAAAATCAGCCGATCTTAAAATCTTGAAAATTCAAAACAGGTACTAGTGGTCTGATTGGGCTCGATGATACCTCTAAGAATTGGTTTTGTTTACTACATGAACGGTACTAAATTTCATTTAAATCGATCAATTATTTCTTAGCTGCTGAGGCTATATTGTATCCGTTTCTTACGTAAAATCGGCCGATCTTAAAATCTTGAAAATTCAAAACAGGTACTAGTGGTCTGATTGGGCTCGATGATACCTCTAAGAATAGGTTTTGTTTACTACATGAACGGTAGTAAATTTCATTTAAATCGCTCAATTATTTCTTAGCTGCTGAGGCCATATTGTATCCGTTTCTTACGTAAAATCGGCCGATCTTAAAATCTTGAAAATTCAAAACAGGTACTAGTGGTCTGATTGGACTCAATGATACCTCCAAGAATAGGTTTTGTTTACTACATGAACGGTAGTAAATTTCATTTAAATCGCTCAATTATTTCTTAGCTGCTGAGGCCATATTTTATCCGTTTCTTACGTAAAATCGGCCGATCTTAAAATCTTGAAAATTCAAAACAGGTACTAGTGGTCTGATTGGGCTCAATGATACCTCTAAGAATAGGTTTTGTTTACTACATGAACGGTACTAAATTTCATTTAAATCGATCAATTATTTCTTAGCTGCTGAGGCCATATTGTATCCGTTTCTTACGTAAAATCGGCCGATCTTAAAATCTTGAAAATTCAAAACAGGTACTAGTGGTCTGATTGGGCTCGATGATACCTCTAAGAATAGGTTTTGTTTACTACATGAACGGTAGTAAATTTCATTTAAATCGATCAATTATTTCTTAGCTGCTGAGGCCATATTGTATCCGTTTCTTACGTAAAATCGGCCGATCTTAAAATCTTGAAAATTCAAAACAGGTACTAGTGGTCTGATTGGGCTCGATGATACCTCTAAGAAAAGGTTTTGTTTACTACATGAACGGTACTAAATTTCATTTAAATCGATCAATTATTTCTTAGCTGCTGAGGCCATATTGTATCCGTTTCTTACGTAAAATCGGCCGATCTTAAAATCTTGAAAATTCAAAACAGGTACTAGTGGTCTGATTGGGCTCGATGATACCTCTAAGAATAGGTTTTGTTTACTACATGAACGGTACTAAATTTCATTTAAATCGATCAATTATTTCTTAGCTGCTGAGGCCATATTGTATCCGTTTCTTACGTAAAATCGGCCGATCTTAAAATCTTGAAAATTCAAAACAGGTACTAGTGCTCTGATTGGGCTCGATGATACCTCTAAGAATAGGTTTTGTTTACTACATGAACGGTAGTAAATTTCATTTAAATCGATCAATTATTTCTTAGCTGCTGAGGCCATATTGTATCCGTTTCTTACGTAAAATCGGCCGATCTTAAATCTTGAAAATTCAAAACAGATACTAGTGGTCTGATTGGGCTCGATGATACCTCTAAGAATAGGTTTTGTTTACTACATGAACGGTACTAAATTTCATTTAAATCGATCAATTATTTCTTAGCTGCTGAGGCCATATTGTATCCGTTTCTTACGTAAAATCGGCCGATCTTAAATCTTGAAAATTCAAAACAGGTACTAGTGGTCTGATTGGGCTCGATGATACCTCTAAGAATAGGTTTTGTTTACTACATGAACGGTACTAAATTTCATTTAAATCAATCAATTATTTCTTAGCTGCTGAGGCCATATTGTATCCGTTTCTTACGTAAAATCGGCCGATCTTAAAATCTTGAAAATTCAAAACAGGTACTAGTGGTCTGATTGGGCTCGATGATACCTCTAAGAATAGGTTTTGTTTACTACATGAACGATACTAAATTTCATTTAAATCAATCAATTATTTCTTAGCTGCTGAGGCCATATTGTATCCGTTTCTTACGTAAAATCGGCCGATCTTAAAATCTTGAAAATTCAAAACAGGTACTAGTGGTCTGATTGGGCTCGATGATACCTCTAAGAATAGGTTTTGTTTACTACATGAACGGTACTAAATTTCATTTAAATCGCTCAATTATTTCTTAGCTGCTGAGGCCATATTGTATCCGTTTCTTACGTAAAATCGGCCGATCTTAAAATCTTGAAAATTCAAAACAGGTACTAGTGGTCTGATTGGGCTCGATGATACCTCTAAGAATAGGTTTTGTTTACTACATGAACGGTACTAAATTTCATTTAAATCGATCAATTATTTCTTAGCTGCTGAGGCCATATTGTATCCGTTTCTTACGTAAAATCGGCCGATCTTAAAATCTTGAAAATTCAAAACAGGTACTAGTGGTCTGATTGGGCTCGATGATACCTCTAAGAATAGGTTTTGTTTACTACATGAACGGTACTAAATTTCATTTAAATCGATCAATTATTTCTTAGCTGCTGAGGCCATATTGTATCCGTTTCTTACGTAAAATCGGCCGATCTTAAAATCTTGAAAATTCAAAACAGGGTACTAGTGGTCTGATTGGGCTCGATGATACCTCTAAGAATAGGTTTTGGTTTACTACATCAACGGTACTAAATTTCATTTAAATCGATCAATTATTTCTTAGCTGCTGAGGCCATATTGTATCCGTTTTCTTACATAAAAATCGGCCGATCTTAAAATCTTGAAAATTCAAACAGGTACTAGTGGTCTGATTGGGCTCGATGATACCTCTAAGAAAAGGTTTTGTTTACTACATGAACGGTACTAAATTTCATTTAAATCGATCAATTATTTCTTAGCTGCTGAGGCCATATTGTATCCGTTTCTTACGTAAAATCGGCCGATCTTAAAATCTTGAAAATTCAAAACAGGTACTAGTGGTCTGATTGGGCTCGATGATACCTCTAAGAATAGGTTTTGTTTACTACATGAACGGTACTAAATTTCATTTAAATCGATCAATTATTTCTTAGCTGCTGAGGCCATATTGTATTCCGTTTCTTACGTAAAATCGGCCGATCTTAAAATCTTGAAAATTCAAAACAGGTACTAGTGGTCTGATTGGGCTCGATGATACCTCTAAGAATAGGTTTTGTTTACTACATGAACGGTAGTAAATTTCATTTAAATCGATCAATTATTTCTTAGCTGCTGAGGCCATATTGTATCCGTTTCTTACGTAAAATCGGCCGATCTTAAAATCTTGAAAATTCAAAACAGGTACTAGTGGTCTGATTGGGCTCGATGATACCTCTAAGAAAAGGTTTTGTTTACTACATGAACGGTACTAAATTTCATTTAAATCGATCAATTATTTCTTAGCTGCTGAGGCCATATTGTATCCGTTTCTTACGTAAAATCGGCCGATCTTAAAATCTTGAAATTCAAAACAGGTACTAGTGGGTCTGATTGGCTCGATGATACCTCTAAGAATAGTTTTGTTTACTACATGAACGGTACTAAATTTCATTTAAATCGATCAATTATTTCTTAGCTGCTGAGGCCATATTGTATCCGTTTCTTACGTAAAATCGGCCGATCTTAAAATCTTGAAAATTCAAAACAGGTACTAGTGCTCTGATTGGGCTCGATGATACCTCTAAGAATAGGTTTTGTTTACTACATGAACGGTAGTAAATTTCATTTAAATCGATCAATTATTTCTTAGCTGCTGAGGCCATATTGTATCCGTTTCTTACGTAAAATCGGCCGATCTTAAAATCTTGAAAATTCAAACAGGTACTAGTGCTCTGATTGGGCTCGATGATACCTCTAAGAATAGGTTTTGTTTACTACATGAACGGTACTAAATTTCATTTAAATCGATCAATTATTTCTTAGCTGCTGAGGCCATATTGTATCCGTTTCTTACGTAAAATCGGCCGATCTTAAAATCTTGAAAATTCAAAACAGGTACTAGTGGTCTGATTGGGCTCGATGATACCTCTAAGAATAGGTTTTGTTTACTACATGAACGGTACTAAATTTCATTTAAATCGCTCAATTATTTCTTAGCTGCTGAGGCCATATTGTATCCGTTTTCTTACGTAAAATCGGCCGATCTTAAAATCTTGAAAATTCAAAACAGGTACTAGTGGTCTGATTGGGCTCGATGATACCTCTAAGAATAGGTTTTGTTTACTACATGAACGGTACTAAATTTCATTTAAATCGATCAATTATTTCTTAGCTGCTGAGGCCATATTGTATCCGTTTCTTACGTAAAATCGGCCGATCTTAAAATCTTGAAAATTCAAAACAGGTACTAGTGGTCTGATTGGGCTCGATGATACCTCTAAGAATAGGTTTTGTTTACTACATGAACGGTACTAAATTTCATTTAAATCGATCAATTATTTCTTAGCTGCTGAGGCCATATTGTATCCGTTTCTTACGTAAAATCGGCCGATCTTAAAATCTTGAAAATTCAAAACAGGTACTAGTGGTCTGATTGGGCTCGATGATACCTCTAAGAATAGGTTTTGTTTACTACATCAACGGTACTAAATTTCATTTAAATCGATCAATTATTTCTTAGCTGCTGAGGCCATATTGTATCCGTTTCTTACATAAAATCGGCCGATCTTAAAATCTTGAAAATTCAAAACAGGTACTAGTGGTCTGATTGGGCTCGATGATACCTCTAAGAAAAGGTTTTGTTTACTACATGAACGGTACTAAATTTCATTTAAATCGATCAATTATTTCTTAGCTGCTGAGGCCATATTGTATCCGTTTCTTACGTAAAATCGGCCGATCTTAAAATCTTGAAAATTCAAAACAGGTACTAGTGGTCTGATTGGGCTCGATGATACCTCTAAGAATAGGTTTTGTTTACTACATGAACGGTAGTAAATTTCATTTAAATCGATCAATTATTTCTTAGCTGCTGAGGCCATATTGTATCCGTTTCTTACGTAAAATCGGCCGATCTTAAAATCTTGAAAATTCAAAACAGGTACTAGTGGTCTGATTGGGCTCGATGATACCTCTAAGAAAAGGTTTTGTTTACTACATGAACGGTACTAAATTTCATTTAAATCGATCAATTATTTCTTAGCTGCTGAGGCCATATTGTATCCGTTTCTTACGTAAAATCGGCCGATCTTAAAATCTTGAAAATTCAAAACAGGTACTAGTGGTCTGATTGGGCTCGATGATACCTCTAAGAATAGGTTTTGTTTACTACATGAACGGTACTAAATTTCATTTAAATCGATCAATTATTTCTTAGCTGCTGAGGCCATATTGTATCCGTTTCTTACGTAAAATCGGCCGATCTTAAAATCTTGAAAATTCAAAACAGGTACTAGTGCTCTGATTGGGCTCGATGATACCTCTAAGAATAGGTTTTGTTTACTACATGAACGGTAGTAAATTTCATTTAAATCGATCAATTATTTCTTAGCTGCTGAGGCCATATTGTATCCGTTTCTTACGTAAAATCGGCCGATCTTAAAATCTTGAAAATTCAAAACAGGTACTAGTGCTCTGATTGGGCTCGATGATACCTCTAAGAATAGGTTTTGTTTACTACATGAACGGTACTAAATTTCATTTAAATCGATCAATTATTTCTTAGCTGCTGAGGCCATATTGTATCCGTTTCTTACGTAAAATCGGCCGATCTTAAAATCTTGAAAATTCAAAACAGGTACTAGTGGTCTGATTGGGCTCGATGATACCTCTAAGAATAGGTTTTGTTTACTACATGAACGGTACTAAATTTCATTTAAATCGCTCAATTATTTCTTAGCTGCTGAGGCCATATTGTATCCGTTTCTTACGTAAAATCGGCCGATCTTAAAATCTTGAAAATTCAAAACAGGTACTAGTGGTCTGATTGGGCTCGATGATACCTCTAAGAATAGGTTTTGTTTACTACATGAACGGTACTAAATTTCATTTAAATCGATCAATTATTTCTTAGCTGCTGAGGCCATATTGTATCCGTTTCTTACGTAAAATCGGCCGATCTTAAAATCTTGAAAATTCAAAACAGGTACTAGTGGTCTGATTGGGCTCGATGATACCTCTAAGAATAGGTTTTGTTTACTACATGAACGGTACTAAATTTCATTTAAATCGATCAATTATTTCTTAGCTGCTGAGGCCATATTGTATCCGTTTCTTACGTAAAATCGGCCGATCTTAAAATCTTGAAAATTCAAAACAGGTACTAGTGGTCTGATTGGGCTCGATGATACCTCTAAGAATAGGTTTTGTTTACTACATCAACGGTACTAAATTTCATTTAAATCGATCAATTATTTCTTAGCTGCTGAGGCCATATTGTATCCGTTTCTTACATAAAATCGGCCGATCTTAAAATCTTGAAAATTCAAAACAGGTACTAGTGGTCTGATTGGGCTCGATGATACCTCTAAGAAAAGGTTTTGTTTACTACATGAACGGTACTAAATTTCATTTAAATCGATCAATTATTTCTTAGCTGCTGAGGCCATATTGTATCCGTTTCTTACGTAAAATCGGCCGATCTTAAAATCTTGAAAATTCAAAACAGGTACTAGTGGTCTGATTGGGCTCGATGATACCTCTAAGAATAGGTTTTGTTTACTACATGAACGGTACTAAATTTCATTTAAATCGATCAATTATTTCTTAGCTGCTGAGGCCATATTGTATCCGTTTCTTACGTAAAATCGGCCGATCTTAAAATCTTGAAAATTCAAAACAGGTACTAGTGGTCTGATTGGGCTCGATGATACCTCTAAGAATAGGTTTTGTTTACTACATGAACGGTAGTAAATTTCATTTAAATCGATCAATTATTTCTTAGCTGCTGAGGCCATATTGTATCCGTTTCTTACGTAAAATCGGCCGATCTTAAAATCTTGAAAATTCAAAACAGGTACTAGTGGTCTGATTGGGCTCGATGATACCTCTAAGAAAAGGTTTTGTTTACTACATGAACGGTACTAAATTTCATTTAAATCGATCAATTATTTCTTAGCTGCTGAGGCCATATTGTATCCGTTTCTTACGTAAAATCGGCCGATCTTAAAATCTTGAAAATTCAAAACAGGTACTAGTGGTCTGATTGGGCTCGATGATACCTCTAAGAATAGGTTTTGTTTACTACATGAACGGTACTAAATTTCATTTAAATCGATCAATTATTTCTTAGCTGCTGAGGCCATATTGTATCCGTTTCTTACGTAAAATCGGCCGATCTTAAAATCTTGAAAATTCAAAACAGGTACTAGTGCTCTGATTGGGCTCGATGATACCTCTAAGAATAGGTTTTGTTTACTACATGAACGGTAGTAAATTTCATTTAAATCGATCAATTATTTCTTAGCTGCTGAGGCCATATTGTATCCGTTTCTTACGTAAAATCGGCCGATCTTAAAATCTTGAAAATTCAAAACAGATACTAGTGGTCTGATTGGGCTCGATGATACCTCTAAGAATAGGTTTTGTTTACTACATGAACGGTACTAAATTTCATTTAAATCGATCAATTATTTCTTAGCTGCTGAGGCCATATTGTATCCGTTTCTTACGTAAAATCGGCCGATCTTAAAATCTTGAAAATTCAAAACAGGTACTAGTGGTCTGATTGGGCTCGATGATACCTCTAAGAATAGGTTTTGTTTACTACATGAACGGTACTAAATTTCATTTAAATCAATCAATTATTTCTTAGCTGCTGAGGCCATATTGTATCCGTTTCTTACGTAAAATCGGCCGATCTTAAAATCTTGAAAATTCAAAACAGGTACTAGTGGTCTGATTGGGCTCGATGATACCTCTAAGAATAGGTTTTGTTTACTACATGAACGATACTAAATTTCATTTAAATCAATCAATTATTTCTTAGCTGCTGAGGCCATATTGTATCCGTTTCTTACGTAAAATCGGCCGATCTTAAAATCTTGAAAATTCAAAACAGGTACTAGTGGTCTGATTGGGCTCGATGATACCTCTAAGAATAGGTTTTGTTTACTACATGAACGGTACTAAATTTCATTTAAATCGATCAATTATTTCTTAGCTGCTGAGGCCATATTGTATCCGTTTCTTACGTAAAATCGGCCGATCTTAAAATCTTGAAAATTCAAAACAGGTACTAGTGGTCTGATTGGGCTCGATGATACCTCTAAGAATAGGTTTTGTTTACTACATGAACGGTACTAAATTTCATTTAAATCGCTCAATTATTTCTTAGCTGCTGAGGCCATATTGTATCCGTTTCTTACGTAAAATCGGCCGATCTTAAAATCTTGAAAATTCAAAACAGGTACTAGTGGTCTGATTGGGCTCGATGATACCTCTAAGAATAGGTTTTGTTTACTACATGAACGGTACTAAATTTCATTTAAATCGCTCAATTATTTCTTAGCTGCTGAGGCCATATTGTATCCGTTTCTTACGTAAAATCGGCCGATCTTAAAATCTTGAAAATTCAAAACAGGTACTAGTGGTCTGATTGGGCTCGATGATACCTCTAAGAATAGGTTTTGTTTACTACATGAACGATACTAAATTTCATTTAAATCAATCAATTATTTCTTAGCTGCTGAGGCCATATTGTATCCGTTTCTTACGTAAAATCGGCCGATCTTAAAATCTTGAAAATTCAAAACAGGTACTAGTGGTCTGATTGGGCTCGATGATACCTCTAAGAATAGGTTTTGTTTACTACATGAACGGTACTAAATTTCATTTAAATCGATCAATTATTTCTTAGCTGCTGAGGCCATATTGTATCCGTTTCTTACGTAAAATCGGCCGATCTTAAAATCTTGAAAATTCAAAACAGGTACTAGTGGTCTGATTGGGCTCGATGATACCTCTAAGAATAGGTTTTGTTTACTACATGAACGGTACTAAATTTCATTTAAATCGCTCAATTATTTCTTAGCTGCTGAGGCCATATTGTATCCGTTTCTTACGTAAAATCGGCCGATCTTAAAATCTTGAAAATTCAAAACAGGTACTAGTGGTCTGATTGGGCTCGATGATACCTCTAAGAATAGGTTTTGTTTACTACATGAACGATACTAAATTTCATTTAAATCAATCAATTATTTCTTAGCTGCTGAGGCCATATTGTATCCGTTTCTTACGTAAAATCGGCCGATCTTAAAATCTTGAAAATTCAAAACAGGTACTAGTGGTCTGATTGGGCTCGATGATACCTCTAAGAATAGGTTTTGTTTACTACATGAACGGTACTAAATTTCATTTAAATCGATCAATTATTTCTTAGCTGCTGAGGCCATATTGTATCCGTTTCTTACGTAAAATCGGCCGATCTTAAAATCTTGAAAATTCAAAACAGGTACTAGTGGTCTGATTGGGCTCGATGATACCTCTAAGAATAGGTTTTGTTTACTACATGAACGGTACTAAATTTCATTTAAATCGCTCAATTATTTCTTAGCTGCTGAGGCCATATTGTATCCGTTTCTTACGTAAAATCGGCCGATCTTAAAATCTTGAAAATTCAAAACAGGTACTAGTGGTCTGATTGGACTCAATGATACCTCCAAGAATAGGTTTTGTTTACTACATGAACGGTACTAAATTTCATTTAAATCGCTCAATTATTTCTTAGCTGCTGAGGCCCTATTGTATCCGTTTCATACGTAAAATCAGCCGATCTTAAAATCTTGAAAATTCAAAACAGGTACTAGTGGTCTGAAGAAAGCAGCTGAATCCGGGTGGATCTGCTCTGTAGAATGTTTCCGTCCACCTTCAAATACGTCAGAAGATACAAATATCATACCACCATCAAACGTAAGTGCCAGTGGACCCTGCCTCCAGTGTCTACCTGAAATCCAAAACTTAATTAAAGGCATGAATGATCAATTCAGTATTATAAAATCTATGATATCCAATATTAAGGATTCTCAAGAATTTATTTGTAATGAATTCGATGAAATGAAAACTAACCTAAAAAATATAATAAATGAGAACAAAATAATAATAAAAAAATGTGATTCCCTCGAAATCATGTGTAAAAACCAGGAAGTCCGTATCGATGAACTGGAATATAAGATGGACGGCTATCATCAACGTGAACTAAATTCAAACATTATCATAGATGGTCTACCTGAAAGTCAATTAGAGCCATTAGCAGTTACGGGGAGTTTACTAAGTTTACTGCAGTGCTCGGATCTATTGAGTGAAATTGTGAGTTGCGAATACATGTCTGTAAAAACCAATAACAGGGCGCATGAAACCCAGAGCCAGCATAGGGAAGTCAAACTAATCATCAAATTCAAAAACAATCAAGCGAAAAATAAGGTTATGCTCCAAAAAAGGAAAATAAAGCCTAAGCTTTACTCGAATGACATTAATTTTGACATACAACATAACCCTATACAACACAATAACACACAAATTTATTTCCGTCATCATTTGACCACTTTTCGGTACTCCCTCTATCGCGAGGCAATTAAAATTAAAAAATTACATAATTATAAATACCTGTGGATCCAAGAGGGCAACATACTTATCCGAAAAACGGAGGGATCACTCATCTCTAGGATTAAGTCACAAGTTGACATCAACAAACTTTCAGCACCACACTAAAACAAGAGACACAATATTCACAACACAATTAAGTATTACATTTCTATTTTTTAATTATCAAATTTCTTATTATCTTTTAATTATCAAATTTCTTATTATTCACTTTTTGTCAATCTCAATAGTTATCTTAATATTTAATATATTTTACGTTTCAATTATTCACTTTTGTTTAATTTCACTCACAAAGATAGATGTTGATTTGTTTACCAACAAATACGTGCCAACTTTTTTGACAGAATTATTCAGCAAAATATTTTTCCATTTCAACATTTTGCTCTCCTCTCCAGCTCTAATTGTGAAGTTCATATTCACACACAACCATGCGTTTATTTATTTTTTAATATTCTCTATCTCATCTTTCCATTTACAGTTTCCAAGTACTAATTATACATACCCAGCCAAATATTTTTATATTACATCATTTTTGTTTCCATCTCGCGCTCTAATTTTCAAGTTCATATTCACACACAACCATGCGTTTATTTATTTTTTAATATTCTCTATCTCAATTTTTCATTTACAGTATCCAAGTACTATCTATACATATCAAACCAAATATTTTTATTTTACATCATTTTTGTTCCCATCTCGCGCTCTAATTTTCAAGTTAACAGTAACACACAAACGTGCGTCTATCGTTTTGCTACAATCAATTGTTTTGTTGATTTTGAGTAATGTAGTATTGTTACGGCGAATTATTCTCAATTATACTAATTCAGCCAATCATTCCCATATCTCAATTTTTATTTTTAAATTTCTAAGTAATAATTTCACATTTACATTCCAATCTTTTACATCTCTACATTTTTGCTTTTCTCTTAAATTGTTTAACTTTCTGTTCAGGAACTACCTACAACGATGACGGATAAAATAACACATACTAATTTTATATACCAAAATATCAGGAGCATGAGAAGAAACAATGATAGGTTGTTCACATATATAGAATCGTTGAGTGAAAAGCCACTGATTATCAGCCTGTCAGAAATTTGGATAGCCGATGAAGAATCTAATGACTATATGGTTAATGGCTATAATTTATTTGTTAATGGGAATATCAGCAACAGGTCTGGAGGTGTGGCAATATACGCGAAGAACAGTTTAACCTGCAAACGTATTACCTTTAACTTCATTACTTTTAATGCCCTTGGCATTACCTTTTCCATAAACTCAAAATTATTCTGTGTATTATGTATATATAGGCTTAACTCAACGTTTGTTTCTGATTTTATTGATGAATTCGCAGTGATGTTGAATCAACTACCATACTCCAATCTCGTGATTATGGGTGATTACAATCTCGATTTTTCCCTACCCAGTCCAATGTTGGAAAATTTCCTATTGTTATTATCCAGTAATGCTTTAGTTGTCTTGGTAAATGAACCGACACGCATTACAAATATCTCTTCAACCTGTATAGACAACGTCTTATATAGGCTACATCAAAGGTTCCTACTGCAAATTAAATGCTCCGTCATGGACTTGAAAATAACCGATCATTGTCTCCTCTCCATCTCAATTTCAATTGGAACTCCCTCCTCCCAAACAAACAGGATCAGGAACATCATTCGCTTCGATTATGAAAAACTAAAAGGTTTAATGTATCATGAACATTGGAAGGAAGTTTACAACTGCCCTGAGGCGTCGTTGGCATATGAAAATTTTATATTAAAATTTGGTGAGCACCTAACCAATTGTACACAGGTATCATCATCGAGAAAGCATATCAAACTGAAGTCCTGGATGACCGACTGCCTGCTTAAACTAATACGGAAAAGAAACAAGTACAACCATCTAGCGAAAAAACATCCTAAAAATAGAAGACTAAAGGCATATAGTATGAAGTTGTGCGATTTAGTCAATGATAAGATTTGCTTGACCAAAAAACAACACTACTATGAAACTTTTCGCCTAAATGGCAACGATGCACGTAAAAATTGGCGTACGGTGAATGAGGTGATTAGTGGGCATCCAGAGTCCTCCAAGATAAATGAAATCACCGGCAATCTAGGTCACAGGATTGATGATCCCATCGAAATAGCCAATGAGTTCAACTTGTTTTTCACGAGTGTAGGAATCAAAAACAGCTCGGACAACAATAGAACAAGTCCCGACGAACAACGCCTAACAACCATGAATTATCATTCAACTAACAGTTTCTACTTCTCTCCAATTTCATCCTGTGAGTTATATGACACCATAAATGCTCTGAAAAATAGAACGTCGCCTGGGATTGATGGAATAACAAATGGTGTGGTAAAGAAACTGGCTTGTTTCCTGGTTGATGTACTGGCTTTCATTTTCAATCTGAGTGTTAATACCGGTATTTTCCCATCATCATTGAAACGAGCGGTTGTAATCCCAATATATAAGAAAAATGATAAAACTGATATGAACAATTTCCGTCCAATCTCGCTTCTTTCAGTGTTTGCAAAAATTTTTGAAAAGGTTATGAAATGCAGGTTTATCAAATATTTTAATACAAATAACTTTCTATCTGAATCGCAATTCGGTTTTAGAGAAAAGAAAAATACAGAAAAAGCGCTCCTTTCTTTTTTAGATCATATTACCGAGAATATTAATAATGGTGTAAAAGTATCCGCTCTATTCATAGACATGACAAAGGCGTTCGATAGAGTGGAGCATTCTATTCTCCTGAATAAACTTTACCATTGTGGTTTCCGTGGAATAATACTGGAGTGGCTTTGTTCCTATTTATGTGAGCGACTCCAATGTGTGAAAGTGAATGGCAAATTGAGCAATGAACTAATGACAAAAGTTGGGGTTCCCCAGGGCTCCGTTTTAGGACCACTATTTTTCCTAGTCTACATAAATGGAATTTTTAAACTGAATTTTAATGGGACAATTACGGCTTTTGCAGATGATTTTTCATATGCATATGCTGCCTCGTCGTTTCTAGGAAATTTCATAAAAATTACTCATGACTTGAGCTTGCTATCGGTTTGGCTCAAGGCACACAATCTTTTACTAAGCGATAAAACTAAGATTATTCATTTTAGAAAGAACCAGCATGAGCTGGTTCCAGATGTTCATTATCACGATTTGGTTTGCATCAAAACTAGGGTATGTTCATCTACTGCGTGTTTTCCTATTGCATCGATCAACGATTTTAGGTATCTAGGTGTCATAATTGACAACAATTTGAACTGGAAGTCGCATACTGGAAAACTGAACTCTAGACTACTGTTGGCAGCAAGGAAAATGTATGTACTACGATTATTCTGTCCCAGTTATCTCCTTAAAATGGTCTACTACGCATTGGTCGACTCAATCCTTCAATATGGATTATCATGCTGGGGCAGTGCTTGTAAAACTACATTAAATACAGTTTATGTTCGGCAAAAATTGATCATCCGATTAATGAGTTTCAAAGATACGCGTTCTCCCTCTTGGCCCATTTTCGTGAATTTGGGTTTACTACCTCTCCAACACATGTTTGTATTCAAGGTCCTCCGATTATTTTTTATTGTTAGTGGAGATGACTTTGTGGATTTTTCAGACTACAATCTACGGACAAACCTACAATTTAAAAAGAATATTCCAAAGGCTAAACTAGATCTTCGTAGGTCTTTTTTTAGAATTCTATCTCCATTTATGTTCAATAGACTACCGCTTGAGATTCGTCAGTGTTACAGCTTGTCAATGTTCTCCAAGTCCCTATTAATCTGGCTTAAACAAACAAAAGACATTCAGGTACTTTTTCCAAAATAATCAGCTAACTATTTGTGAGTGTAATTGTATTGAGGAATGGTAATGATTGAAATGTAAAAGAATCAGCAAAAAAAAAAAAATAAAAAATAAAAAAATAAAAAATAAAATAAATAAATAATTTCAGTTTGCTTTTATTGTTAATTGTTATGTATTAATTTTGTGATACTATGTATGCTATTGTATTATATCAGTAATTTAGTAATTTAGTTATTTTAGCAATTTATTATTCGCTACTTGTTTAGAATCAGTGCGTCTGATTACGTGTTCAATTTTAATTGAACCAAAGCCGCACTTAACTTATAAGTTTATTATAAATAGAATTAAATGTATTTTCTTTTTCTGTATTATACTAAAAATAAACTTATAATTGTAATAAAAAAAAAAAAAAAAAAAAAAAGATTGGGCTCGATGATACCTCTAAGAATAGGTTTTGTTTACTACATGAACGGTACTAAATTTCATTTAAATCGCTCAATTATTTCTTAGCTGCTGAGGCCATATTGTATCCGTTTCTTACATAAAATCGGCCGATCTTAAAATCTTGAAAATTCAAAACAGGTACTAGTGGTCTGATTGGGCTCGATGATACCTCTAAGAAAAGGTTTTGTTTACTACATGAACGGTACTAAATTTCATTTAAATCGATCAATTATTTCTTAGCTGCTGAGGCCATATTGTATCCGTTTCTTACGTAAAATCGGCCGATCTTAAAATCTTGAAAATTCAAAACAGGTACTAGTGGTCTGATTGGGCTCGATGATACCTCTAAGAATAGGTTTTGTTTACTACATGAACGGTACTAAATTTCATTTAAATCGATCAATTATTTCTTAGCTGCTGAGGCCATATTGTATCCGTTTCTTACGTAAAATCGGCCGATCTTAAAATCTTGAAAATTCAAAACAGGTACTAGTGGTCTGATTGGGCTCGATGATACCTCTAAGAATAGGTTTTGTTTACTACATGAACGGTAGTAAATTTCATTTAAATCGATCAATTATTTCTTAGCTGCTGAGGCCATATTGTATCCGTTTCTTACGTAAAATCGGCCGATCTTAAAATCTTGAAAATTCAAAACAGGTACTAGTGGTCTGATTGGGCTCGATGATACCTCTAAGAATAGGTTTTGTTTACTACATGAACGGTACTAAATTTCATTTAAATCGATCAATTATTTCTTAGCTGCTGAGGCCATATTGTATCCGTTTCTTACGTAAAATCGGCCGATCTTAAAATCTTGAAAATTCAAAACAGGTACTAGTGCTCTGATTGGGCTCGATGATACCTCTAAGAATAGGTTTTGTTTACTACATGAACGGTACTAAATTTCATTTAAATCGATCAATTATTTCTTAGCTGCTGAGGCCATATTGTATCCGTTTCTTACGTAAAATCGGCCGATCTTAAAATCTTGAAAATTCAAAACAGGTACTAGTGGTCTGATTGGGCTCGATGATACCTCTAAGAATAGGTTTTGTTTACTACATGAACGGTACTAAATTTCATTTAAATCGCTCAATTATTTCTTAGCTGCTGAGGCCATATTGTATCCGTTTCTTACGTAAAATCGGCCGATCTTAAAATCTTGAAAATTCAAAACAGGTACTAGTGGTCTGATTGGACTCAATGATACCTCCAAGAATAGGTTTTGTTTACTACATGAACGGTAGTAAATTTCATTTAAATCGCTCAATTATTTCTTAGCTGCTGAGGCCATATTGTATCCGTTTCTTACGTAAAATCGGCCGATCTTAAAATCTTGAAAATTCAAAACAGGTACTAGTGGTCTGATTGGACTCAATGATACCTCCAAGAATAGGTTTTGTTTACTACATGAACGGTAGTAAATTTCATTTAAATCGCTCAATTATTTCTTAGCTGCTGAGGCCATATTGTATCCGTTTCTTACGTAAAATCGGCCGATCTTAAAATCTTGAAAATTCGAAACAGGTACTAGTGGTCTGATTGGACTCAATGATACCTCCAAGAATAGGTTTTGTTTACTACATGAACGGTAGTAAATTTCATTTAAATCGCTCAATTATTTCTTAGCTGCTGAGGCTATATTGTATCCGTTTCTTACGTAAAATCAGCCGATCTTAAAATCTTGAAAATTCAAAACAGGTACTAGTGGTCTGATTGGGCTCGATGATACCTCTAAGAATTGGTTTTGTTTACTACATGAACGGTACTAAATTTCATTTAAATCGATCAATTATTTCTTAGCTGCTGAGGCCATATTGTATCCGTTTCTTACGTAAAATCGGCCGATCTTAAAATCTTGAAAATTCGAAACAGGTACTAGTGGTCTGATTGGGCTCGATGATACCTCCAAGAATAGGTTTTGTTTACTGCATGAACGGTAGTAAATTTCATTTAAATCGCTCAATTATTTCTTAGCTGCTAAGGCCATATTGTATCCGTTTCATACGTAAAATCAGCCGATCTTAAAATCTTGAAAATTCAAAACAGGTACTAGTGGTCTGATTGGGCTCGATGATACCTCTAAGAATTGGTTTTGTTTACTACATGAACGGTACTAAATTTCATTTAAATCGATCAATTATTTCTTAGCTGCTGAGGCTATATTGTATCCGTTTCTTACGTAAAATCGGCCGATCTTAAAATCTTGAAAATTCAAAACAGGTACTAGTGGTCTGATTGGACTCAATGATACCTCCAAGAATAGGTTTTGTTTACTACATGAACGGTAGTAAATTTCATTTAAATCGCTCAATTATTTCTTAGCTGCTGAGGCCATATTTTATCCGTTTCTTACGTAAAATCGGCCGATCTTAAAATCTTGAAAATTCAAAACAGGTACTAGTGGTCTGATTGGGCTCAATGATACCTCTAAGAATAGGTTTTGTTTACTACATGAACGGTACTAAATTTCATTTAAATCGATCAATTATTTCTTAGCTGCTGAGGCCATATTTTATCCGTTTCTTACGTAAAATCGGCCGATCTTAAAATCTTGAAAATTCAAAACAGGTACTAGTGGTCTGATTGGGCTCAATGATACCTCTAAGAATAGGTTTTGTTTACTACATGAACGGTACTAAATTTCATTTAAATCGATCAATTATTTCTTAGCTGCTGAGGCCATATTGTATCCGTTTCTTACGTAAAATCGGCCGATCTTAATATCTTGAAAATTCAAAACAGGTACTAGTGGTCTGATTGGGCTCGATGATACCTCTAAGAATAGGTTTTGTTTACTACATGAACGGTAGTAAATTTCATTTAAATCGATCAATTATTTCTTAGCTGCTGAGGCCATATTGTATCCGTTTCTTACGTAAAATCGGCCGATCTTAAAATCTTGAAAATTCAAAACAGGTACTAGTGGTCTGATTGGGCTCGATGATACCTCTAAGAATAGGTTTTGTTTACTACATGAACGGTACTAAATTTCATTTAAATCGATCAATTATTTCTTAGCTGCTGAGGCCATATTGTATCCGTTTCTTACGTAAAATCGGCCGATCTTAAAATCTTGAAAATTCAAAACAGGTACTAGTGGTCTGATTGGGCTCGATGATACCTCTAAGAATAGGTTTTGTTTACTACATCAACGGTACTAAATTTCATTTAAATCGATCAATTATTTCTTAGCTGCTGAGGCCATATTGTATCCGTTTCTTACGTAAAATCGGCCGATCTTAAAATCTTGAAAATTCAAAACAGGTACTAGTGGTCTGATTGGGCTCGATGATACCTCTAAGAATAGGTTTTGTTTACTACATGAACGGTACTAAATTTCATTTAAATCGATCAATTATTTCTTAGCTGCTGAGGCCATATTGTATCCGTTTCTTACGTAAAATCGGCCGATCTTAAAATCTTGAAAATTCAAAACAGGTACTAGTGGTCTGATTGGGCTCGATGATACCTCTAAGAATAGGTTTTGTTTACTACATGAACGGTACTAAATTTCATTTAAATCGATCAATTATTTCTTAGCTGCTGAGGCCATATTGTATCCGTTTCTTACGTAAAATCGCCCGATCTTAAAATCTTGAAAATTCAAAACAGGTACTAGTGGTCTGATTGGGCTCGATGATACCTCTAAGAATAGGTTTTGTTTACTACATGAACGGTAGTAAATTTCATTTAAATCGATCAATTATTTCTTAGCTGCTGAGGCCATATTGTATCTGTTTCTTACGTAAAATCGGCCGATCTTAAAATCTTGAAAATTCAAAACAGGTACTAGTGGTCTGATTGGGCTCGATGATACCTCTAAGAATAGGTTTTGTTTACTACATGAACGGTACTAAATTTCATTTAAATCGATCAATTATTTCTTAGCTGCTGAGGCCATATTGTATCCGTTTCTTACGTAAAATCGGCCGATCTTAAAATCTTGAAAATTCAAAACAGGTACTAGTGGTCTGATTGGGCTCGATGATACCTCTAAGAATAGGTTTTGTTTACTACATGAACGGTACTAAATTTCATTTAAATCGCTCAATTATTTCTTAGCTGCTGAGGCCATATTGTATCCGTTTCTTACGTAAAATCGGCCGATCTTAAAATCTTGAAAATTCAAAACAGGTACTAGTGGTCTGATTGGGCTCGATGATACCTCTAAGAATAGGTTTTGTTTACTACATGAACGGTACTAAATTTCATTTAAATCGATCAATTATTTCTTAGCTGCTGAGGCCATATTGTATCCGTTTCTTACGTAAAATCGGCCGATCTTAAAATCTTGAAAATTCAAAACAGGTACTAGTGGTCTGATTGGGCTCGATGATACCTCTAAGAATAGGTTTTGTTTACTACATGAACGGTACTAAATTTCATTTAAATCGATCAATTATTTCTTAGCTGCTGAGGCCATATTGTATCCGTTTCTTACGTAAAATCGGCCGATCTTAAAATCTTGAAAATTCAAAACAGGTACTAGTGGTCTGATTGGGCTCGATGATACCTCTAAGAATAGGTTTTGTTTACTACATCAACGGTACTAAATTTCATTTAAATCGATCAATTATTTCTTAGCTGCTGAGGCCATATTGTATCCGTTTCTTACGTAAAATCGGCCGATCTTAAAATCTTGAAAATTCAAAACAGGTACTAGTGGTCTGATTGGGCTCGATGATACCTCTAAGAATAGGTTTTGTTTACTACATGAACGGTACTAAATTTCATTTAAATCGATCAATTATTTCTTAGCTGCTGAGGCCATATTGTATCCGTTTCTTACGTAAAATCGGCCGATCTTAAAATCTTGAAAATTCAAAACAGGTACTAGTGGTCTGATTGGGCTCGATGATACCTCTAAGAATAGGTTTTGTTTACTACATGAACGGTACTAAATTTCATTTAAATCGATCAATTATTTCTTAGCTGCTGAGGCCATATTGTATCCGTTTCTTACGTAAAATCGCCCGATCTTAAAATCTTGAAAATTCAAAACAGGTACTAGTGGTCTGATTGGGCTCGATGATACCTCTAAGAATAGGTTTTGTTTACTACATGAACGGTAGTAAATTTCATTTAAATCGATCAATTATTTCTTAGCTGCTGAGGCCATATTGTATCTGTTTCTTACGTAAAATCGGCCGATCTTAAAATCTTGAAAATTCAAAACAGGTACTAGTGGTCTGATTGGGCTCGATGATACCTCTAAGAATAGGTTTTGTTTACTACATGAACGGTACTAAATTTCATTTAAATCGATCAATTATTTCTTAGCTGCTGAGGCCATATTGTATCCGTTTCTTACGTAAAATCGGCCGATCTTAAAATCTTGAAAATTCAAAACAGGTACTAGTGGTCTGATTGGGCTCGATGATACCTCTAAGAATAGGTTTTGTTTACTACATGAACGGTACTAAATTTCATTTAAATCGATCAATTATTTCTTAGCTGCTGAGGCCATATTGTATCCGTTTCTTACGTAAAATCGGCCGATCTTAATATCTTGAAAATTCAAAACAGGTACTAGTGGTCTGATTGGGCTCGATGATACCTCTAAGAATAGGTTTTGTTTACTACATGAACGGTAGTAAATTTCATTTAAATCGATCAATTATTTCTTAGCTGCTGAGGCCATATTGTATCCTTTCTTACGTAAAATCGGCCGATCTTAAAATCTTGAAAATTCAAAACAGGTACTAGTGGTCTGATTGGGCTCGATGATACCTCTAAGAATAGGTTTTGTTTACTACATGAACGGTACTAAATTTCATTTAAATCGATCAATTATTTCTTAGCTGCTGAGGCCATATTGTATCCGTTTCTTACGTAAAATCGGCCGATCTTAAAATCTTGAAAATTCAAAACAGGTACTAGTGGTCTGATTGGGCTCGATGATACCTCTAAGAATAGGTTTTGTTTACTACATCAACGGTACTAAATTTCATTTAAATCGATCAATTATTTCTTAGCTGCTGAGGCCATATTGTATCCGTTTCTTACGTAAAATCGGCCGATCTTAAAATCTTGAAAATTCAAAACAGGTACTAGTGGTCTGATTGGGCTCGATGATACCTCTAAGAATAGGTTTTGTTTACTACATGAACGGTACTAAATTTCATTTAAATCGATCAATTATTTCTTAGCTGCTGAGGCCATATTGTATCCGTTTCTTACGTAAAATCGGCCGATCTTAAAATCTTGAAAATTCAAAACAGGTACTAGTGGTCTGATTGGGCTCGATGATACCTCTAAGAATAGGTTTTGTTTACTACATGAACGGTACTAAATTTCATTTAAATCGATCAATTATTTCTTAGCTGCTGAGGCCATATTGTATCCGTTTCTTACGTAAAATCGCCCGATCTTAAAATCTTGAAAATTCAAAACAGGTACTAGTGGTCTGATTGGGCTCGATGATACCTCTAAGAATAGGTTTTGTTTACTACATGAACGGTAGTAAATTTCATTTAAATCGATCAATTATTTCTTAGCTGCTGAGGCCATATTGTATCTGTTTCTTACGTAAAATCGGCCGATCTTAAAATCTTGAAAATTCAAAACAGGTACTAGTGGTCTGATTGGGCTCGATGATACCTCTAAGAATAGGTTTTGTTTACTACATGAACGGTACTAAATTTCATTTAAATCGATCAATTATTTCTTAGCTGCTGAGGCCATATTGTATCCGTTTCTTACGTAAAATCGGCCGATCTTAAAATCTTGAAAATTCAAAACAGGTACTAGTGGTCTGATTGGGCTCGATGATACCTCTAAGAATAGGTTTTGTTTACTACATGAACGGTACTAAATTTCATTTAAATCGCTCAATTATTTCTTAGCTGCTGAGGCCATATTGTATCCGTTTCTTACGTAAAATCGGCCGATCTTAAAATCTTGAAAATTCAAAACAGGTACTAGTGGTCTGATTGGGCTCGATGATACCTCTAAGAATAGGTTTTGTTTACTACATGAACGGTACTAAATTTCATTTAAATCGATCAATTATTTCTTAGCTGCTGAGGCCATATTGTATCCGTTTCTTACGTAAAATCGGCCGATCTTAAAATCTTGAAAATTCAAAACAGGTACTAGTGGTCTGATTGGGCTCGATGATACCTCTAAGAATAGGTTTTGTTTACTACATGAACGGTACTAAATTTCATTTAAATCGCTCAATTATTTCTTAGCTGCTGAGGCCATATTGTATCCGTTTCTTACGTAAAATCGGCCGATCTTAAAATCTTGAAAATTCAAAACAGGTACTAGTGGTCTGATTGGGCTCGATGATACCTCTAAGAATAGGTTTTGTTTACTACATCAACGGTACTAAATTTCATTTAAATCGATCAATTATTTCTTAGCTGCTGAGGCCATATTGTATCCGTTTCTTACGTAAAATCGGCCGATCTTAAAATCTTGAAAATTCAAAACAGGTACTAGTGGTCTGATTGGGCTCGATGATACCTCTAAGAATAGGTTTTGTTTACTACATGAACGGTACTAAATTTCATTTAAATCGATCAATTATTTCTTAGCTGCTGAGGCCATATTGTATCCGTTTCTTACGTAAAATCGGCCGATCTTAAAATCTTGAAAATTCAAAACAGGTACTAGTGGTCTGATTGGGCTCGATGATACCTCTAAGAATAGGTTTTGTTTACTACATGAACGGTACTAAATTTCATTTAAATCGATCAATTATTTCTTAGCTGCTGAGGCCATATTGTATCCGTTTCTTACGTAAAATCGCCCGATCTTAAAATCTTGAAAATTCAAAACAGGTACTAGTGGTCTGATTGGGCTCGATGATACCTCTAAGAATAGGTTTTGTTTACTACATGAACGGTAGTAAATTTCATTTAAATCGATCAATTATTTCTTAGCTGCTGAGGCCATATTGTATCTGTTTCTTACGTAAAATCGGCCGATCTTAAAATCTTGAAAATTCAAAACAGGTACTAGTGGTCTGATTGGGCTCGATGATACCTCTAAGAATAGGTTTTGTTTACTACATGAACGGTACTAAATTTCATTTAAATCGATCAATTATTTCTTAGCTGCTGAGGCCATATTGTATCCGTTTCTTACGTAAAATCGGCCGATCTTAAAATCTTGAAAATTCAAAACAGGTACTAGTGGTCTGATTGGGCTCGATGATACCTCTAAGAATAGGTTTTGTTTACTACATGAACGGTACTAAATTTCATTTAAATCGCTCAATTATTTCTTAGCTGCTGAGGCCATATTGTATCCGTTTCTTACGTAAAATCGGCCGATCTTAAAATCTTGAAAATTCAAAACAGGTACTAGTGGTCTGATTGGGCTCGATGATACCTCTAAGAATAGGTTTTGTTTACTACATGAACGGTACTAAATTTCATTTAAATCGATCAATTATTTCTTAGCTGCTGAGGCCATATTGTATCCGTTTCTTACGTAAAATCGGCCGATCTTAAAATCTTGAAAATTCAAAACAGGTACTAGTGGTCTGATTGGGCTCGATGATACCTCTAAGAATAGGTTTTGTTTACTACATGAACGGTACTAAATTTCATTTAAATCGCTCAATTATTTCTTAGCTGCTGAGGCCATATTGTATCCGTTTCTTACGTAAAATCGGCCGATCTTAAAATCTTGAAAATTCAAAACAGGTACTAGTGGTCTGATTGGGCTCGATGATACCTCTAAGAATAGGTTTTGTTTACTACATGAACGGTACTAAATTTCATTTAAATCGCTCAATTATTTCTTAGCTGCTGAGGCCATATTGTATCCGTTTCTTACGTAAAATCGGCCGATCTTAAAATCTTGAAAATTCAAAACAGGTACTAGTGGTCTGATTGGGCTCGATGATACCTCTAAGAATAGGTTTTGTTTACTACATGAACGATACTAAATTTCATTTAAATCAATCAATTATTTCTTAGCTGCTGAGGCCATATTGTATCCGTTTCTTACGTAAAATCGGCCGATCTTAAAATCTTGAAAATTCAAAACAGGTACTAGTGGTCTGATTGGGCTCGATGATACCTCTAAGAATAGGTTTTGTTTACTACATGAACGGTACTAAATTTCATTTAAATCGATCAATTATTTCTTAGCTGCTGAGGCCATATTGTATCCGTTTCTTACGTAAAATCGGCCGATCTTAAAATCTTGAAAATTCAAAACAGGTACTAGTGGTCTGATTGGGCTCGATGATACCTCTAAGAATAGGTTTTGTTTACTACATGAACGGTACTAAATTTCATTTAAATCGATCAATTATTTCTTAGCTGCTGAGGCCATATTGTATCCGTTTCTTACGTAAAATCGGCCGATCTTAAAATCTTGAAAATTCAAAACAGGTACTAGTGGTCTGATTGGGCTCGATGATACCTCTAAGAATAGGTTTTGTTTACTACATGAACGGTACTAAATTTCATTTAAATCGCTCAATTATTTCTTAGCTGCTGAGGCCATATTGTATCCGTTTCTTACGTAAAATCGGCCGATCTTAAAATCTTGAAAATTCAAAACAGGTACTAGTGGTCTGATTGGGCTCGATGATACCTCTAAGAATAGGTTTTGTTTACTACATGAACGATACTAAATTTCATTTAAATCGATCAATTATTTTTTAGCTGCTGAGGCCATATTGTATCCGTTTCTTACGTAAAATCGGCCGATCTTAAAATCTTGAAAATTCAAAACAGGTACTAGTGGTCTGATTGGGCTCGATGATACCTCTAAGAATAGGTTTTGTTTACTACATGAACGGTACTAAATTTCATTTAAATCGCTCAATTATTTCTTAGCTGCTGAGGCCATATTGTATCCGTTTCTTACGTAAAATCGGCCGATCTTAAAATCTTGAAAATTCAAAACAGGTACTAGTGGTCTGATTGGGCTCGATGATACCTCTAAGAATAGGTTTTGTTTACTACATGAACGATACTAAATTTCATTTAAATCAATCAATTATTTCTTAGCTGCTGAGGCCATATTGTATCCGTTTCTTACGTAAAATCGGCCGATCTTAAAATCTTGAAAATTCAAAACAGGTACTAGTGGTCTGATTGGGCTCGATGATACCTCTAAGAATAGGTTTTGTTTACTACATGAACGGTACTAAATTTCATTTAAATCGATCAATTATTTCTTAGCTGCTGAGGCCATATTGTATCCGTTTCTTACGTAAAATCGGCCGATCTTAAAATCTTGAAAATTCAAAACAGGTACTAGTGGTCTGATTGGGCTCGATGATACCTCTAAGAATAGGTTTTGTTTACTACATGAACGGTACTAAATTTCATTTAAATCGCTCAATTATTTCTTAGCTGCTGAGGCCATATTGTATCCGTTTCTTACGTAAAATCGGCCGATCTTAAAATCTTGAAAATTCAAAACAGGTACTAGTGGTCTGATTGGGCTCGATGATACCTCTAAGAATAGGTTTTGTTTACTACATGAACGGTACTAAATTTCATTTAAATCGCTCAATTATTTCTTAGCTGCTGAGGCCATATTGTATCCGTTTCTTACGTAAAATCGGCCGATCTTAAAATCTTGAAAATTCAAAACAGGTACTAGTGGTCTGATTGGACTCAATGATACCTCCAAGAATAGGTTTTGTTTACTACATGAACGGTACTAAATTTCATTTAAATCGCTCAATTATTTCTTAGCTGCTGAGGCCCTATTGTATCCGTTTCATACGTAAAATCAGCCGATCTTAAAATCTTGAAAATTCAAAACAGGTACTAGTGGTCTGATTGGGCTCGATGATACCTCTAAGAATAGGTTTTGTTTACTACATGAACGGTAGTAAATTTCATTTAAATCGCTCAATTATTTCTTAGCTGCTGAGGCCATATTGTATCCGTTTCTTACGTAAAATCGGCCGATCTTAAAATCTTGAAAATTCAAAACAGGTACTAGTGGTCTGATTGGGCTCGATGATACCTCTAAGAATAGGTTTTGTTTACTACATGAACGGTAGTAAATTTCATTTAAATCGCTCAATTATTTCTTAGCTGCTGAGGCCATATTGTATCCGTTTCTTACGTAAAATCGGCCGATCTTAAAATCTTGAAAATTCAAAACAGGTACTAGTGGTCTGATTGGACTCAATGATACCTCCAAGAATAGGTTTTGTTTACTACATGAACGGTAGTAAATTTCATTTAAATCGCTCAATTATTTCTTAGCTGCTGAGGCCATATTGTATCCGTTTCTTACGTAAAATCGGCCGATCTTAAAATCTTGAAAATTCAAAACAGGTACTAGTGGTCTGATTGGGCTCGATGATACCTCTAAGAATTGGTTTTGTTTACTACATGAACGGTACTAAATTTCATTTAAATCGATCAATTATTTCTTAGCTGCTGAGGCCATATTGTATCCGTTTCTTACGTAAAATCGGCCGATCTTAAAATCTTGAAAATTCGAAACAGGTACTAGTGGTCTGATTGGGCTCGATGATACCTCCAAGAATAGGTTTTGTTTACTACATGAACGGTAGTAAATTTCATTTAAATCGCTCAATTATTTCTTAGCTGCTAAGGCCATATTGTATCCGTTTCATACGTAAAATCAGCCGATCTTAAAATCTTGAAAATTCAAAACAGGTACTAGTGGTCTGATTGGGCTCGATGATACCTCTAAGAATTGGTTTTGTTTACTACATGAACGGTACTAAATTTCATTTAAATCGATCAATTATTTCTTAGCTGCTGAGGCTATATTGTATCCGTTTCTTACGTAAAATCGGCCGATCTTAAAATCTTGAAAATTCAAAACAGGTACTAGTGGTCTGATTGGGCTCGATGATACCTCTAAGAATAGGTTTTGTTTACTACATGAACGGTAGTAAATTTCATTTAAATCGCTCAATTATTTCTTAGCTGCTGAGGCCATATTGTATCCGTTTCTTACGTAAAATCGGCCGATCTTAAAATCTTGAAAATTCAAAACAGGTACTAGTGGTCTGATTGGACTCAATGATACCTCCAAGAATAGGTTTTGTTTACTACATGAACGGTAGTAAATTTCATTTAAATCGATCAATTATTTCTTAGCTGCTGAGGCCATATTGTATCCGTTTCTTACGTAAAATCGGCCGATCTTAAAATCTTGAAAATTCAAAACAGGTACTAGTGGTCTGATTGGGCTCAATGATACCTCTAAGAATAGGTTTTGTTTACTACATGAACGGTAGTAAATTTCATTTAAATCACTCAATTATTTCTTAGCTGCTGAGGCCTTATTAAATCCGGTTTAAGGTTAGATTCCATTTAATTTTCAGTTCTAAAATCTGGAAAATTCTGAACAGAAACTATTATTTCTAGGTTAGGTTTAAACACTACTTCAGTGTTATTATTTGGCCATGAAATGCCACATCCCTTTTAAAAAATTGTAACTTGTCCTATTGTATTGTGAGTGGCTGTTTCCAGTCGTTTGAAAATTTGTTTAAGATTTTCTGCATCCGTTTGTAACGAGATTGAGAAGAAAATGCCAACCATGTAAGAAAGACAACTGTATAGCTCTCCAAAAACGTTGAACATCACAGTTTGAAAAGTTACTAGGGAATCTTTACGTAACTCGCTTTTAAAGCTATTGTATCAGGCATTAAAATGTATCGCGTGGAACTTAGCAATTTTAATTAGCAAACACCAAATAGTAGGCTATACAACAACCAAGTTTTAGCTGCCCGATTTTTAGTTCACAGTACTGTAACCAATAAATTAGCGGAAAATTAGTTTGGTAAGCGAAAATTATGTGTCCATTTTTAAAACATGGCAAAAACAAACAAAAACTTTTATGTCCTCACCGATATAAAACCATATTTATTAACGGTCAGGCAGGTTAAACTATTTTAATTATAAATTAATAAAAAACTTAAATGTCAAGTCCATGCATAGTAAAAAATTGTTAAATAGTTTTTTTTTAATTTACAAAAATAAAAGAAAAATAATTAAGGAGACCAAAAATTTATTTACGATAGTCGTATGATAAGTACATGGCCTAAGCAGAGCACTCAAATGATGATAAATCCATTTTATATTTCATCCTCTTTGAGATTCGAACCCGTTAGAATTTATATTTCAAAAGAGTGAAACATCTCAGGGCAACATCTAATACCGTCGGTCCAACTTGGTTCTTGCATATTCCGATGATACCTATCGAATGAATGGCAACGGTTTTAAAAAAGTACTAGATCCACTTGTGCGATTTTCGGTTTCGGTGGGTCCTCTAAATCATTGTCTAAAACAAAATATATGGTCCAAGAACTAACTTAATTCTGAAGGATCTATCTTTCAAATATAATTCAATTATTTTAGCAAACTGCATTGGTAGAGATTTCATAACTTATGGTTAAATCCTTGATGCCAAACTTAGTTGAAAAAAATTTGTAGCTTTTTAAAATATCATTGAGCAGACTGTTTTTCCTCAAGTGCCTTATCAATTTTATTGGCTATCCTGTACCCTTATTGTTTTGATTTTTATAAATAAATGATCAAGGTATGCGAGACATATTAAAACCGAGCGAGCGAATCAAACTTCTAGGTGTAGGATGAATTCAGAAATGGATGAATTTGTATTCCAGGTACAAATTGATGAGAGAAAGAGGCACACAAAACGATGTCTACTTTCTGAAGCCAGTCGAACTTTCGACCCTTTAAGGTTACTGTCGCCTATCATAGTTCGAATAAAAATATTATTCCAAAATCCCTGGCTACGAAAAATAGATTAGGATCAAGATTTACCATCAGATATCCACTCAAGATAAGAAAAGATCTTTGCGTCACCAGTGAAATCCAAATTCCACGAAGAATCTGCGGAAGTGATGGATTTTGCGACGCTAGTATAGTTATTAATGCTCGATCCCAATCAGATCAAGGATGTATTACGCGACTTATATGTGCCAAAATCAAAGTAGCGCCAATTAAATCAATCAGCTTACCCAGACTGGAATTGATAGGAGCAGTTCTGTTCTTGACGGATTCAAGAATTGTTCTTGATTGGCTGTCTAGCAAGCCCCGCAGAAGGACAACATTTGTGGCTAACCACACTTCCGAAATTATTAGCATCTATAAAAGAGATCGGTGGAGGTAAGTACCAACAAAAAGCAACCCTGCTGATTATGCTACACGGGGTCTAGCAGTCAAAGAAATGGCCCAGAATAAATTGTGGTGGAACGGCCCAAAATGGCTAACGGAAGATAAAGACAAATGGATCAACCAAGCATACCAAAGGAGTCTATATCGAGTATAGAGGTAAGTCATGCTATATTACAAATGTTATGAAGGAAGATAGCGAAGCGATGATGCAATGCATAGTCAATAATTATGCCAGTTAAAACAAATTTCAAAGAGTGCTAGCGTTCATAATACTATTTTGCAATAATGCGCACCGAATCAAACCTCGATTGTGCGGAACATTCAAAAGACAAGAAATCGAAAGAGCCAATCAAATAATTTGCAAATATTCACAAAGCAAGGATTTTGCTGAAGAGTATACCTGTCTGTTAAAAAACCGACAGATACTTGTATCAAGCAAAATCAAAGCATTGGATCCCTTTATTGACGATGCGCAAATAACGAGAGTGGATGGAAGACTTCAAAAATCTCTTTTACTTTATAATTCAAAACATCCCATCATCATTTCACACAAGTCTCCTATTGTAAGCCGTCGAGGTTTTTGTCACAAAAATTAATTGCGCGATAATGGCAAGAATCATCGGAGAGAAGTATCTGAGTTCTTAGTTAAACAACATAATGATATACGTTTTAATTTAATAAAGGATAGAATAATTTTGCGTTTCATACCACCTGCAGCACCACATCAAGAGGGTTATGGGAAAGCGCTGTGAAATCAGCCAAAACTCACCTGCAAATAACAGTGGGAAATACTATACTTATGCTCGAGGAGCTGTCAATCTTAATAGTTCAAATTGAAGGGCTTCTCAACTCTCGGCCTATATGTTCTGGAAATACTGAGGAAATTGATTTCCTAAAGACAGCCCATTTTTTAATTGGTCAACTAATGAACCAATTACCTGACAGCATAACACAACACACACTTTCCCTAAATGAACGATGGGATATTGTTAAAGGATTGTATAACCAATTTTGAAAACGTTGGAAGGTAAAATATTTAACATCACTTCAACGTCAACCAAAATGGACCGATGTCCAACCAAACTTACAACTAAATGATATCGTACTGGTGCACGATAATGATTTACCTTCCACCCTATGGATACTGACGGAAGAGTCAGAGTGGTGCCAGTTAAAACAAAAAACGGAATCATAAAACGAGCAATTCAAAAGCTTAGTCGTCTTCCAGTTGTTGAACTTGACGCTTCAAGGCGCGTAGAATGTTTAAATACTGAAAAATCAGTAGTCTGGAAAATCACTAGTTTTCCATTTTTTTTATATTATTGGATTAGTTATAAATTCTATGTATGTTTAGAAATAACTACCTTTGATATTTTGCTTTTTTGTAAATGTCAATTAGCATTAAGAGAAGTTCCCAAAACCTATTTAATCTGGAAGATTACCAGATGCGATTGTTACGATCGCATAAAATTACAATTGGAAAGTTTTGGATTTATGTGTAACGGTTATTCGTATTAAAATTTCTCTATTATATAATTCATTCCATTTTGCGAACTCAAGCCTGAAAGATATTAGGTTAAATAATAAATTAAGGGTTAACTGTAATATTAAACCTGTCACTGGAGTCCGTTCAATTCAAACATTTGTATACAATTTATTTATTATGATTTAATTATACTCGCCACTTCATTTAAGAAAAGTCAAAACCAGAGACTTATTAAACGACTATTGTATATTATGTTGAAAAAGTATTCTTTTATTCCCGAAAGAAAAAAAACCCTCTTCAGTTGCAAATATTATATATATATATATATATATATATATATATATATATATATATATATATATATATATATATATATATATATATATATATATATATATATACCGTAGATACACCGTAGTTTATTTTTTATTAGTAATGTATAAGTATTTGGTTTAAGCTATCAGTACCATTCCTACAAGAGACTAAACGAACAAAATATATAAATTTATAATAAATGGTAAACCAAAAAAAAATAAAAAATTTTTTAGTAAATATAGAAACTATTTTTTAGAGCAAAAAAAAAATACAATCATCGGAAAAAAACTAACTACCTTCAAGCCAGGTAAAGTAATCTAAACTTCAACTATTTTATTTTTTTGTAAAGTAGTATTTGCTGAACAGAAGATAACTAAAATTGTAGAAACCACATCGTAATAGATTCCACAAAAAATCCCAATGATGATAATAATGAGAGCTCAACACAAAAACATAGCAAAAAAAATGTTTGCTAATATATAACCAACTCGTCCATGGACTCACATTCACACAACAATGTTAGACAAGTTGCAGGTTGAAAAACTACAAGCCATAATTTTGGTATGTCTGTTGATTTAACAGAATGCAACTTAACTTTTACCAACATTAGTGTAAAAAAAAAATTTCTTCTTTAAAAAAACTAAACTGGTTTAGATCTCGTCTACTAGTTTGCCATCTGAATCGAAAGAGTTTTTGGTCGGATTGCATTAAGTTTATTACGAGCACCATTTTTATAATGTTCTAAGGGGGAGTTTTATGGTTTTGTAAGGGAGCTTAGACCAATATATAGATAGCGGAACTTCTTCTGTATTTGTTATATTATATTATAATATATATATATATATATATATATATATATATATATATATATATATATATATATATATATATATATATATATATATATATATATATATATATATATATATATATATATATATATTTTAGGATCAATCCATATGAAATCGTACATAAAAATGGGATTTTGGGAGTCGATGTCTCAAAAATTGTTCAAACTATATTTGATTTATAATTTAAAAAAAAATAGAAGAAATTTTTTTCCTCTCTCGTACTCTCGAGTAACACTCTCTTAAAGTTTTCACATTTTCAAACAGTTTTGGGTACATGTATTACGTTTTTGATCATATGTTCGGAACGGTTTGGCCGATTTTGGGTTTCTCAACGGTTTCTTAAAGCTAGAAGAATATAAAAAATCATGAAATTATCAGTTTAATAATTTTTAGTGATTCTTTGAATCTGTATTTCTTGTTACCTCGATAACAAAAAGACAATTTTTCTAAATTTTCTAAATTGCCGTTAAATCACTTTTAAATAATGAAACTTTATTCTGTAATAAGAGAACAGATTGTTTATTGTTGATCTGTTTGCAGAAGTGGCAATATATATGACGGTGAATCCATTATAACTCCTTAACTTTTGTTACATATTAACAATTTCCAAAATTCAGAAAATTCATAACAGTTAGTCTATCAAAACGTGTGCAGTTTACTCAACTTGTGAAGTTTATGGTTAGTTAGTTATCCAAGACTGCAAAATTTAAGACACAAATCAGAAATTTCCAAAATCTCGAAAAACATGACGACTGCTACAAATCGAAAATTTTCAAAATTCAGAAAATATCTGATGAAAATATCCATTTAAACTGCGACATTTCTGCGACATTTTCTATCAAATCCAGGATTTCAAAAATTCAGAAAATACATGATGTTCCATTAAATCTGTAAAATTAAAGTAAATATCAGAAGTTTTAAAAATTCGGGAAACAAATCATAGTTGGTCCAGTAAACCCGTCAAATTTTATGGCATTAATCATAAGTTTCCAAAATCCAGGAAATATATTATACATAAAAGTAAGCGCATTAAACTGGTGTGATTGATGCATTTAATCTGAGATTTCAAAAAACCAGAAAATGACAGTTGCTTTTTTATAAATGTGAAGTAGATAGCAAATCGTAAATTTCTTAATCAGAAAATAATGACAGTTTTTCCAGCTAAGTTGAGAAATTTTGCTACAAATCAAAAAAAATCCAAAAGTCAGTAAACATCTGATGGTTAATCCATCAAATTCGATTAATGTTAGCCACAAATTAGAAGTTTATAAAATCCTGAAAATGTATGATGATTAGCTAGCTAAAAATACGTGATGGTTATCGCACAAAATCTATAAAATTTATGCCACAATTTGCATATTTCTAAAATTCAGAAAATGCTTGAAGTCAATTTAAGCCGTGATGTATGCCAAAAATCAAAAACAATTCATATTTTATATTAGTGTGCCACTCAAAAATGTGTACCTCTGGCCAAATAGCTAATCACCTTTTGCTGAAATTAAATATCAAGGATTCAAATGATTTAGGCTTACCTAAAGAAAATGTAAGCATAATGCTTTTTGGTATTTGAAACAAATAATAAATTTGCTGGGGTCATTAAAAAGTACTACATGTGGCATGAAGATGGTACAATGGGTAAAGTTTTTGAACATAAAGTGCTGTTTGCATAATTCTAAAACGAGGTGAAGTATTACGGGACAATCCTTCCTACAGCTGGTATAAAAAGCATGCTGAAGTTTCAACTAAATTGGGTGAAGTAAAAAGATATGATCTCATCTTGAATAAACTATCCAAATCCATTAATTGCAAATGGAAATCAGATTTGGGGCTTCACTATACCTAGCTTTAAACTTGAAAACATTAAGTAAAAGCACGCGACACGAGGCAATTGTTTTTCAACATTCAACGATTTTCATCAATGAAAAAAAAATGTACATTATCAAGGCTCTGCATATACCCACTCGTGTGGGTGGCGTATTCTTTAATTTTATTTCTTATCTTATTCTCTACCTTAAAAATAACATGACTAGACTAGTAATTAGCAATTATAAATAATTTACGTATATGTATTTTTAATATCACAGCATTTTGAGTTTGAGTGAATTTTTTTCCAATATTCACTCAAACTGGGTTGTTTGTTGTATCCAATTAATATATTGACTTACCCGTGTATAAATTCCTGGTAAACCGGGACGTCCACAACCCACACCCGTCGATACAACGCCAATTAAAACATTGTTACGATCGACAAGTGGCCCACCGGAATCAGCCCAGCACGAATCAATTCCACCAGTCGTTTTTCCCGCACATAATTGTGTATTTGTAATTTTTTGTGATTTTACATAATTCCGGAACGATTCTTGACACGCTTCATTTTGCCATATTTCAACCGATGCTTTTTGTAAAATATCAGCCCGTTTACCAATCGATTGATCCTCGTTGGTCCATCCCCAACCCGAAACTGTTGCATAATTTCCATTAAGTTCTTCATTGTTGTTCACGTTTGAGATACAAATCGGTTGAATTCGTTCGTTAAAATTGATTGGTGTTCGAAGTTTCATCAGCGCAATATCATTAGCACTTTTGGTACACTCGTAACCCGGATGGACAGTAATTTTCTCGAAATTAAATTCAAATTCACGTTCAAAATCACCAATTTTATACAATCCCATAACACCTTTGAGTTGAGCTGGTTGCATAATTTTATTTACCCCATTGCAAACACAATGTCCTGCCGTTAATATCCAATTACTGTTCAATATTGATGCACCACAAAAGTGTCCACCCCGACGTGTTAAACTGACTATGTACGGTGTTTCTCCATTTACCGCGTTTGTGCCACCAATAATTCGACCGAGACGACCAAGTCCTCGTAAATTATTTTGATTTATACATGGTTGATTAGAAACTGTTAACGAAAATGTAATAATGGTTCCATATTATTTTTATGTGCTGCCATCTATCAATGGGTTATGGACAAATACTTACGACTTATTTGCGAACGAACCGAAATTAATAAAAAATTTAAAATGATTGAAAATTGGAAAAACATTTTGGTTTCAAATTTAAAAGTTTTTTTTTTTTAATTAAGGGTTAGATCGCTTCTAGCTTCTAAGTGAAGAAATAGTTAATGTATGACAAGTGAGCTATAATTTACTAGACTATTAATATCTATATTTATATAATTTTGATCGGTCGATCGCGAATCGGTTCGTAACGTGTGTACACGATCAAAGAATATCCCCCACCGCTGATTGTAAAAATTTGCGCGCGCTTTTTTTTTTAATTATCGTTTACTACTTTACTATAAAATTTATTTTTGTTTTGTTTTGTTTATCGCACTCGTCGAATATGACTCGTATTTTGTTTGAGTGACATTGAAAATTGAATAAACATTTTTTAACGTTTTGAATGTTACTTTGCACACATATATACACGCGACGTATCATAATAGTAAAGCGTTAGTTGTGTTGTGTTAGGTAGGAAGTTAGAAACTAAACTCGATACTAAATTATGTTGATTGATTAGGTCAATATGTGGTTAAGTTTAATACGGGACAAACTATATACTGTCGAGATGAAAGGACGTTTATAGAAATTATACATAGTATAAATACGGTGGTTAGTGGCCTTTATCCTTGTATGTTTCACTGACTCGATTTAATATTATGTGTACGTTTCGGTTCGTAAAAAAGATTATATAACATTGAAAAATTATTACAAAAAAATATCAGCAGACATCATCACTTGACAGTGAATTAGCATTTTTGTGTGATAATTTTTTTTGTTTTTTTTTTCTGTTTGCACAATTTCAATTCAACGAGGTATCGTTGAACTTTGGGTAATGAGGTTCACTTATTGGAAAACAATGTTGGTAATTGTAAAAAATTATAATTTTATTAAAATATTTACATATATTAGGTATAGATAATTTTAATGATATAATGTAATAAGTTTTCATTGGTAAACGAAATATATGTATGATATAAATGGGAAGTGGCACTGATAATTGGTTGAACTTAACTTTTTTTGTATAGTGACAAATCGTTTGGGTTACGGTCAAAATTTTTTTTAGTAAATATGCTTCTTTATTTTGATTTGCCTTTTCCAAATATTTACCTATACTGCAAACGACAATGAAGGAACGTCACAACTCTAGAAAGACCCACACTTAGTCACATATTTACCTACAGTTTCTTCTAATTTGGATAATCACAAGAAAAATTTACTCTTTTGCTTTTCTGTGTCTAATGCACTTAACTTTACATCCTAAACAGTTTTAACCTATCCATTTCCACGTTTATGTCAGTTCATTTCAGTTCTAATCAATAATCAGTCCTCTGGTACTCACCTCGTAAATTTCTTTCTCCGGTTTAAAGCGTATTTTTAGCATTTCCTTTGGTTAGCTTTATCTAAGGTGATAGAAGTGGCAGTTTAATAGGCACGATACTGACCACCAACTCATACTGGTTTACCGTCCGTGTGCGGAAACCCCCTGCTAAGTTTGTAAATTATATCATTTGCAATGTAAGAAAATACAATTAAGAACGGCATAGACAATCTTTAATTGTCGTTTGGCATCAATATGTATGAAATTTTGATCATGCCACAATCACAATTTTCAATATTTTCTGAATTTTAGAGGTTTGAGATTTGTGGCGTAAATTTTACAATTTTAGGGAGTATCATGTATTTTCTGTTTCTTGGAAAGCTCAGATTTGTGGCAAAAACTACCCAAGTTTCGATGTACTATCCTAACTATCATTAATTGTCTGGATTTAATTGAAATCATGTATTTTTGGGGTTCTAGAAACTTTCAATTTGTGGCCTTAATTTATCAGTTTTGAATTTTGAAAATTTTTGAATTATGACAACTTATTTGCAGCTTTTAAGGGTTAACCAACCATTATTTATTTTCTGAATTTTCTTTTGATTTGTGGCATAAACTGGAAAAGTTTTGATAGTCCTCAAAATTAAGAAATTCGTGGTTAGCCCAACAAATTTTAAAGATTTTTTTGGATTTTAGAAATTTTCTTCTGAATTTTTGAAATCCCGGATTTAATACATAAATATCATAATTTAAATGGGTGTTTTCATCAGGTATTTTCTGAATTTTGAAGTGTGGCTTAAATCTTACTGCTTTCATAGTTACCCATCTTGTATTTTCAGGACTTTGGAAAAATTTCCAACTTGTGGCTTAATTTTATCATTAAATTCGTATTTTCTGAATTTTAGAAGTTTTTATTTTGTGGCATAAATTTACCAATTTTGAAAGGCAATCATAATTTATAATTTTGATTTGAAAATTAACGATTTGCGTTATAAACTTCACAGTGTCAACTAAACAACTATCAAAACTAAATTTTATAAATTGCAAATATATTTCCTAGATTTTATAAACTTTCGGTGTGGCAAGAACTTCACAAATTTTGATGGGTCATCAAATTTGGTAACCATCATGAATTTTATACTGAATTTTGAAAATTTTCGATTTGTGTAATAAATTTCACAGTTTTAATGGTCGAACCAACATAACTTTTCTGAGTTTTAGAAATGTTTGTATATTATCGACGCGCATATGGGGTTGATCTGATAAAACAGGCCCAACAATTATGTATGAACTGGGTTCAAGCAGAAGAATTTCAAGACGCACTTCAGTCATTAAAACAAAGCAAAACTAAATTGGCAGCAAAACTAGAATCATCTCATTGCCTCCCTTTATCGACATTGACGGTTTCCTAACAGTCAATAGGCCATTACACAAATTAAATGCCCTTTCGATATCCGTCTTCACATCATGTTACCTGTGAAAGCATAAATTGACTAATAATATTATTAATCCGCAGGACCGAGTAGTATCATGCTACTAAATCCTGGTAAAGATAGGTTGGTCCGAGCCGTATCGGTTAAATCCATGTCAGGAAAGCCACCAATTGTGAGTTATGCCAGTTAATGTCTACCGAAGAAGCCGGATTCTTGGCTTCACGATTTTCACGATTTTGCTGTGACAACCATAATTTATTTTCTACTTGGAAATTTTTGATTTACGTTCTACTCTTAAGTTTTACAGAAGCAACTTTCATTTCCTGGATTTTTGAATCATCAAATTTATTGCATAATTGACAGAATTTTAATGGGCTTTCCATCATTTCCGCCCATGATTTCTCGTATTGTTTCACTTCTGCTATAGCATCGTTCTTTTTCATGTTACAGATGGTCATCAAACTTTCCTCTTTCCTTGCAGATTCCACTGCAAAGCTCTTTTTGTGACATCATTCGGATATTTCCTTAGCGTGTGGCCAATTAATCTCCATTTGGAGTTCCTAATTTTGATTTCAATACATGTTTGTTTTATTTGCCTTGGGAGCTCTATATTTGTAATTCTGGTGTGCTTCTAGCCCCAGCAGTTGCCTAAAACATTTGTTTACAAACACATGTAGATTGTTATTGATATTTTGCGTATGCTTCCAGGTTTCATAGCCATAGAGCAACATCGATTTCACACATAAATTGAACATTCTTAGCTTAGTGTTGTAGGATAGGATGGATAAGTTCCTGACTTTGTGTAGCTTGTTGTTCGTTGTTCTATAGCTTTGTTGTGGCCAATTAGAAGATTTGTGTATTGTTCCTTTCGAAATATTTCTTCCATCTCTTCAATTGTGCATCATATTTTAGTAAGATTTGACCAAATTCATTCCTTATTGGTAGTATATTGGAGAATTTTCCAGCGGCACATCGTACGAATTGATGTAGCGGAGTATATTTTCCGGGTTACTGCAACCTCTTCTGCCGCCTCGAGAATTTTTTCAGTGCATTGTCTACGATCATTCCTTACCATTTTCATTATTTTACTGAGCTTGAGCGCTTCGCAGAATGTGTTTCTTTTATCGACATCTTTTAATCTGTTCGTATTAAATTTCTTGCATTTTGGTGCGCTAAGTTGGTGGTCATAGTGGATGTCTGCACCTATCATTAACTTGACATATTGTATAATGATGTTAGAGGCTTTGTGTTGATCATTACGTGATTTATTTGGTTCCTTGTTCTTGCATCATGTGGTATCGATGTGTATTTGTGTATATGTTTATGTGGATATTTATTGCCACCTAACAGCTGTTTTAGAATATCGTTTTTACTTCACCCAATTTAGTTGAAACTTCAGCATGCTTTTTATCCCAGCTGTAGGAAGGATTGTTCCGTAATACTTCACCTCGTATTATAATTTTCAAACACAACTTTATGTTCAAAAACTTTACCCATTGTACCATCTTCATGCCAATGTAGTATTTTTTAACGACCCCAGCAAATTTTTTATTTGTTTCAAATATCAAAAAGCATTATGCTTACATTTTCTTTAGGTAAGCCTAAATCATTTGAATCCTTGATATTTAATTTCAGCAAAAGGTAATTAGCTATTTGGCCAGAGGTACACATTTTTAAGTGGCGCACCAATATATAATATGAATTGTTTTTGTTTTTTGGCATACATCACGGCCTAAATTGGCTTCATGCATTTTCTGAATTTTATAAGTATGCAATTTGTGGCATAAATTTTAAAGATTTTGTGCGATAACCATCACGTATTTTTAGCTAGCTAATCATCATACATTTTCAGGATTTTATAAACTTCTAATTTGTGGCTAACATTAATCGAATTTGATGGATTAACCATCAGATGTTTTCTGACTTTTGGAATTTTTGTAGGTTTATAGCAAAACTTCACAACTTTGATGGGAAAACTGTCATTATTTTCTGATTTAGACATTTACGATTTGCGGTCTACTTCACATTTATAAAAAAAGCAACAGTCATTTTCTGGATTTTTTAAATCTCAGATTTCAATCACATCAGATTGATTACTTATATAACGTATTTTCTGAATTTTGGAAATTTATGATCAATGCCATAAAATTGGTCGGTTTTATTCGACCAACTATGATCTATTTTCTAAATTTTAAAAACTGCCGATATTTGTCTTTAACTTGGCAGATTTACTGGAACATCATGTATTTTTTGAATTTTTGAAACCCTGGAATTGATGCAGAAATGTCACATATTAAATGGATATTTTCATCAGATATTTTCTGAATTTTGAAAATTTCTGATTTGTGTCTTAAATTTTGAAGTCTTAGATAACTAACTAACCATAAACTTCACAAGTTGAATAAACTGCAGTTTTGATAGACTAACTGTTATGAATTTTCTAAATTTTGGAAATTGTTAATATATTTAGCAGTTTTAATGGGTTCACTGTTATATATTTTGCCACTTTTGCAAATTTGGAATTTATGGCCTAATCACCGTCATAGTTTAAATGAAACCACTACATTTTCTTTTGGTAAGCCCAGACTTATTGCATAAATTACACAATTTTCCATCAGGAAAATGCCATCATGTATTTTCCATGTTTAAATTTTTTTAGATTTCTAGCATAAATTTCTAGCACCATTGTGATTTTTTATTTTTGTTTGATAAAATTCGATTTTTTTATATACATTTCAAAGTTTGAACGGAATATTATATTTAGTTTCGGATAACTATCATGTATATGGTGGATTTCTGAAACTCCCGATTTGTGGCGTTAATTTATTTTTTGATAATTTTTTTTTGATCTTCTGATTTGTTACATAAATTTTGTCACGTATTTTCTGAATTATAAAAATTTTAAACTGTGGCTAAATTTCACAATTTTCATGGGCAAAAGATCATTTATTTTCTACTTGGAAATTTTCGATTGGTGCTCTACTTCATAGTTTTAAAGAAGCAACTGTCATTTTCTGGATTTTTGATTTTCCAGATTTAACGCATACATTTTAATGGGCTTCCCATCATGTATTTCTGTACCTTTTAGATTTTTCATTTGTAGCCTAAAGTTTGCAGTTTTACTGGAGTAAACATTACCCAGTTTTATCGGGTTAACCTTTTTTTTAGAATTTTGCAAATATTAGAATTGTGCTATAATTACGTGTTCATTAGATAACGATCATGCATTTTTAGGATTTTGAAAATTTTCTATTTCCTCCAACCATCATTTATTTTCAGTATTTGGAAAATTTCCGATTTGTGGCCGTATTGATCGACTAAGACCATCATGTATTTTCTAAATTAATAATTTTTCATTTGTAGTATAACTGTTGCAATTTTGATGACCAACCATCTTTTATTTTCTGATCGGGAAATTAATGGTTGGCGAACTAATTTTCACAGTTTTAAGGGGGCAACTATCATTTTCTAGATTTTTGAAATTATAAATTCACGGTAAAAATTATAAAATTTTAATGGAATTACCATTATGTATCTTCGAAACTTTGAAAAAATTTTATTTGTGACATAAATTTTGCAGCTTCAAAGAGCTAATGCACCATCATTTATTTTCTGAATTTTGAAAACTTGCGATTTGTGGCTTAACTTGCGAAGTTTTGATGGGCAAACCCTTATGAGCTTTCTTGATCTTGAAAATTTCCGATTTGTGACCTAATCACATCACATCATGTATTTCCCGAATTTTTGAAATCCAAGATTTGATGCATAAACTGCGCAGTTTTAATGGGCTAATCATCAGGTATTTTCAGAATATTTGAAAATTTAGGTTTGTGGCATATATTTTACAGTTTTTTGGGTCCATCATATATTTTTAAGAATTTTGGAAATTTTTGGTTTGAGACATAAATTTTAAAGTTATTATGGGTTAACCATCATGTATTTTCTGAACTTTCGAAATTTTTTATATGTTTGGCTTAAACTAACAAGTTTTAATGGGGTAAGCTAATGTATTTTTTTGATTCTGGAAACTCTCGATTCGTGGCATAAACTACACAAGTTTTGGAAACTTATCTAAATTTTTTTTTAAATTTTTAATTTGATGCAAAATTTTACAATTTTGATTGCTGGATCATTTATTACTGTCATGCCTAAAATCACAAAATTTTGATAGGCCAATCTTCATGAAAATCAAGATTAGCCTATCAAAAATTTCCAATTTTTCCAATTTTGGAAATTCTGAAAATTTTTTAATACCTCGAAATACCGCACAATTTTGAAAGTCTAACCATCATGTGATTTTAAAAACTTCGTAAACTTTTTAATTTTTTTGAAATCTCAACATCTGAATAGGTTTTGAGAATTTTTTAATTGACCATAAATAACCCAAAATTTTGATAGGTGAATGTTCAAAGTTCTTTGAAAACATTCTAATTTACCTAAATATCCCAGAATTTTGATATGATAACCGTCATGTGTTTTCGTGAATTTCGGAAATATTTTAATTTACTCAAATTTTTTAAATTTTGAGACGCTAACTATAATGTGTTTTTCAGAATTTCGGAAAGTTTTTAATTTCCTAAAATCTCAAAATTTTGATTGGCTTACCGTAATGGGTGTTTCGGAATTTCGAAATCGTTTTAATTTTCTTAATTATTTCACAATTTTCAGATATTTTCATTTCATTTGTTTTTGAGAATTTCGAAATTTTTTTAATTTGCCTAAATATTTCACACCTATGATAGGCTAATCGTTGTATAGTGCAAGTGCTGTATTGAACTGTACAGTACTTGAACTATACAACGATTAGTCTATCATAGGTGTGAAATATTAAAATTTAAAATTATCGAAACTGTTGGACTGTTTCTAATCAGATTTGCATTTGTTTTATAGTGTAGCCAATCTTTTAATCGGATCACTAATTGATTGCCCATCATGTAATTCATTTCCTACATTTAATGCATAAATAGCACAATTTTATTGAGCTCCATCATGTATGTTCAGATTTTTGAATCTGAAATTTTGACGTGGTCTAACCATCATACATTTTCTATATTTTACAATTTTTTGATTTGGGTACCTAATTTCGCATTTTTAATCGTGTTTTTTTCTGGATTTTTCTAAATTCATTTGACGCATAAGTTACCTAGTTTTAATAGTATTTTCGAATTTTTCGAAATTTTAGATTTGCGGTATAAACTTTACATTATTGAATGGTAATTGGAATCGCTTCTTTCAGTTCTTTCCAAAATCATCAACTTTATCTACTTTATATATATATATATATATATATATATATATATATATATATATATATATATATATATATATATATATATTTATATATATATATATATATATATATATATATATATATATATATATATATATATTATATAAATAAATATATATATATATATATATATATATATATATATATATATATATATATATATACATATATATATATATATATAAATCACTTCCTTATTCGTCCAAGTCACCCGAAACGAAAGTATGAAAAAGCTATCAAGTGTCATTGGCACTACACCCCGCATTTTTTCTGCAAAAATGCAAATTTTTTTTTTTTCAATGTCAATTTTTTAATTTTTTTTTTTTATTACTGGCATCGTTTTTGTTAGACGATGCAATTTATTGTTGCAAATTTGTTACTAGAAAAAAAAACGTTCGAAATCGAAATTTGCCAGTAGCAATTGCAATTAGTACACGAAAATAAATCAAAAACCAAACGACATGGTAAAACGACTTGCTAAAATTTCATTTTTGTTGTTGTTGTTATTGGCTTAAATTATAAGTATAAACAATATAACATTGACATTCCTACAACAAAACACAAAATTATAAGTCGGTTAGTGTGGTTATGACCGCAAGTTATAATTTTAGAAGAAATTATATGATATTTTGTTGTGATATTGATTTGAAGGAGGTTCGTTTGCCTTTAAGTGACATTTCTGGTTGCATTTTATAATAAAGTTGGTGACTTTGAAATATGACCATTAACGAATATAAAGTTGGTTAGTAGGTGGACCACAATACTTCTGTATGCGAGGACAAAAAATGTATATTATGTCGAAATCGAATGACGACATTTTAATATTCTTTGAAACGATTTGGTGATTCTTATAAAGCACGTGTGACAAACAATAATTGTCATTGACCATGATTTTTAATTAATTAAAAAATTTACAAAATTTTAGTTGACGTATAACGTTGGTAATTATTAGAAACAATATATGCGGGTAGTTGGGTATCACTACTTCTAATCTATATAATATTCGTATGACTAGTACATTTGAAAGGTTGAAAATTTATAAAAAAATACTAAAACGGAAATACGTTATAGTGTTTGGTTTTTTAAAGATCGCGTTATTGCACTAATACCATGCAGGTCAGCTAAATAATATCCGATTGTTGGATAATATCCAGATGCAAATAATTTTTAAATTTTTGATTAAAAACATTGCTGAGGTCAGGTAACTAAAGAAAACTACTGAACTCATTCAGATTCATTCTAAAACTATGGAAATTCAATTATTTAATGAATGATTTCACTTCTGCTTCCCACAATCCGCCAAAATGTGGCAAAGTCTGTGCTATACAGTGCCAGGTAGTGCCATCATAAGCCAATAGTGCAGCGATATCCGAATTCGCATATTTACTGCTCGATGAAGGAATGCCAATTGACGACTTGATCGGATGCAGTTGATAGCTTAATATGCTCTATAGGCTTTGGATTTTACATCTTTGCGCAGTGAGTTCGGATATCAGCTCCAAATGCAACGTTTTGGTGGCGAGACAGACGAATAGGCAGTAGTAACCTTTCGTCGGTGATTGCCACAGCCCTTATATAATTAGATCGATATTGGATAAGCATAATCCACGCCGCTGGACTAAAATGACCTTGAAGAGGTTACACAATGCAATAGAAGGGTTGTCTTCATTTGCTAGCTCGTGATTGAGCTCTGGAGTAATACCACCACACATTTATGGACGTATGAGCGTACCCAGGTTCAGGATACTCAGGATCCAGTATCGCTTTCGTAAATGGGCCTACATCACCTATGGACTATAGTGTAGCGTTATGCGATGGGACTGTGAAAAATTATAGGATGGTTTCCAGTATATGGCAAATTCGATTTTAGACTTTGGAAAGGCGTCGAAAAACCCGAAGTAGTTTGTCGAGCAATGGCAAATTGAATGGCAAGTTAAGCATAAGCCTCACCGATCTTCTAACGTGGCTACTGACTGACTGCTTTTCGTTGCTAAACGGGACCTGTATATTATAATAGATGGTTGTGCAATGATAATAATTCAATGCCATTGCATGCTCAGTCTGAGGAATTCTGGGTTTTTTCAACATGGTTCCAATTAGTAGACTGAAAATAATCCTAAATTTATCCTTCGATAACTTAGCCACTTTTGTGCAATTGATTGTGAAACTGTTTTGTTCTACGATATGCCCGATACCCACAACTCCTGAAACATAATTTTTGCAGTGATGGAGTTTGAAGATACTAAGCCCAGAGTAACGAAGTTCTTTGATTACTGCGAAAATATTATTCGTTTTGTTAATGTACAAATATTTTATGGTGAGCGAATGTTGAATCCAAAACAATCTGCCGAGTGATACCAGGCAGTCCAAAAATTATTGTCATTGATTGATGACAGCTTAGCACGAGTCGATCCGTGTCCAGGTGGATACGACTTTTTCTGCTATTGGAAATATTCTGTTCGTCTCATTTATAGCTGATGGATAGGGCAAACTGCCAAATACAGAGCACGGTCAATGCCCTAGGAGTCAATGCAAATGTCAATCTGGTTCTTCTGAAATGTATCTGGTTCAGTAGGCTCTGTCGATACAATTGCTTGAGATTTGTAAGGATTTCAAAAAGGCTGTGTTGAAGTGGAGAGCCAATTTGAAATTTTCTGTTGTAAAAAATCCACACCGTGATGAAGAAGATAACATATTTGAACATGCAAACCATTTTCGTCGTTGAGCACTTCCTCCATGTGGTCCGATTAAAAGTTATTTTATATCAACTTATTGTATTTTGCACGTAGCTGATAGTTCTTTGAAAACCAACGTTCCATGCGTTGAAATCTCAGTATTATCCAAATCGTGAGCGGCTCATTGGGTCATGAGTTGTCGTTGAATGGCAGGAAAATTGTAATGTAATTGTGAGTTATTTCTCAAGGATAACAAACATTTTCGGTCTCCAAAAATGAGCTATGTGTGCATAATGTATCACAGATTTGTATTCTAGGCAAAGGGTGAAAAAATGAGCCAAGTGTTTGCCGTTGATGTGTCTTTATTGGTTGGAATAGCAACGTGCCTATCGATACGATTTGTCATTGTAAAAACAAACTTAACAGTTCAACGCAACTTGTTGGTGCCAATGTCACAAACTGTGTCGTTCTAAGACATAAAGCTAATCTAAGATCGTGAATCCAACAAATGTTTAAAGTTTGCTTCAATATGTTGTTTCCATGTCAACCTTCTTTCCAGATATGAACCTAAGTATTTTACCTTGGTTTATAGAGGAATATTTACAACATTCAATTTCACTGAAGGGCAGGACGTGTATTTGTTCAGCGTGAATGCGACGTGAGTTGTTTTTATTTTGGTGTACTTTTATTCGCTACGTCTTTAATCGCCCACTTTACTCAAACTAATTTGGAGTTCCCTTGACGCAGTTTGTTATTTTTTATGTGACACTAGGATGGCAGTATCATCAGCAAATGTTGATATTATTACTTTGTCAGTAACAGGTAAATCGGCGGTACACAATAAGTATAAAGTAGGTCCTGTAGAACACTTCCTTGCTCGTAAGCGAATAGTTAGTATTAGCCCATCAACTATTTTTCTAGGAATAATGTAACATCATGGTGCCTTTTTTGGACGTATAAATATTTTTAGCTTTCTTCCAATAAAACTTTATAACTTTTTAGGATCCATCATCCATCTGCTTAGGCAGCACGAAATCATTTACTTCTTCGTGTGGTGAAAAAACTGTTTTTAGAAGAGCGGCAAAAGCATTGGCTGCAACTTCATTCCCTCCTTGCCTGTACCTAGTTGGTGGCCTTATCGGTGGTTCCAGATTTGTTGGTTTTTTTAATTTCCATTTTACTAACAGTGAATTAGTTTTTTGCCATTGCCTGAATTATTTCCACAAAAAGTGTTTATAGCGGTTGTAGCCTTCACTGCTGATATTTTTAGTAATTATTATCTGATGCTGCATCAATATATATTATGCTGGTATATCAAGGGGGATCTAATTTACAGTTTTGTTCATCTGAAGTCTCCTATATTGATTCTAATCGGTTTGCTTGTTTGTTAGACGTTTTGAAGTTGCTGACTTAAGGACGTCATAATTTGTCATTTTAATTCTTGATATCACAGTTGCTGTATTTTTTCACTTAAGTTCTAGTTTCATTTTTGTTGCATTGTTTGGAACTGTCGAGTTCTTCACACAAAAAAAAACATCATTTAAATTACAATAGACTTTAGAGTGGGCGTATTCTTGGAACTTAATACACTGTTAATAAGTGAATGTGATTTTTTTAAACTGGGTGGCTTAATTTTTGGAAAAAAAACTACATTTTTTGAAGGTGGATCCAGAAGATCAACCAATATTTTAAAAAAATATCAAATCCCTATGAGAGGGAATCTCCATTTTAAGACAATAAGTAGCATTAAAACATAAGTTTCAACTTTTTATTACGGTTAATTAAAAATACTATAATATAATTCTAATGATATCATCTTTGCGAGAGATATCATCTTTACGACTACTCCCGACCATATATTAAATGGATGATTTTCCTTACGCAATCATTCTTGCAGCTCTTGTTCACTGGTGTCATTTTGTAGTGATATATTTTAACATTGGTTAAGGAACAATCAATTATGACAATTTTAACATATGCTTCACAGTTATGGTACAATTATAATACAGAGACAGAATCTGATACGGCTCTGAAAAATTAAGGAATTACAAAACTTAGTATAATTACGTAAAGGCGAAAGTACGTATGCGCATATAAAATATAAAAAATATCCGCATAGTAACCAATCAAATCAAAACATATAAACCATGTGACTAGAGTCACCAATCAAATCACTAGTGTGTGGACAAAAATCTCCGTATTCCATTTAAAAACAAATTTTAAGAAATGTTTATCTCTATGTTTACTTTGTTTTTATTTTGTTACGCATCATTATATCCGCAAACGGGTGATTTGATTGGTGAAGCTAATCACATGGTTTATATGTGTTGCTTTGATTGGTTACTATGAGGATATTTTTTATATTTTATAAATTTTCAATTAAATTTTTATTGTCGTTTCGATTTCTTGAATTTGTCACGGTTTGAAGTTTTCACATATATAAAAAAAAACAAAACACTACACATACATATTTTACGTAAACAATACACATACATATTTAAAATTGGAGAAATACATTTTTTTGTTCGATTTGTAGGTAAAATTTGTTTTTACCCCTCTTTTTCAAAGAGGGGTAAAAACAAATCGCAATCAAAATTATTACAGAGCTTTAAGCCTACTGGTATTTCTATGGAAAAATTTATGAATATTCATAATTTTGTATGCTTGTAGCGTCATCTGTTGTCAATCCATAACAGAGATATTTTTTTTTTAAATTCAACAATTTTAGTCAGCAAAATTATAAATGCAATTTTTAGTGGCCTGGAAAAACAAATTTTCCTATATAAAAAGGAAAAATTTATTTTTCCCGGTTTAGCGTTCCAAAACCCGAAATATCGTTTATCAAAATTCTTTCAGTTTTGCACCCTCTACTATGCACCTTGATTGATTACCAATTCTTTAAAATATCAAAACAATGAGTTACAGAGAGCAAATTTAAAAGTTTGAACGTAGACGAGTTTTGAATGGTAGTTGCTATGTTGGAAAATATGTATGCTTAACCCAAATATTATACAACCAGTCAAACTATATTTGTTTTACCGCAGAACAAATTTAACAATTTGACTTAGAAGTCACCTTGGTAAATAAAACCACAAATCCAAATATTGTGTAGCATTGCAATGAAGTGAAAACCACATTAAAACGTAATAACACATGCAAACGACAAATAAACGTGAGCTTCGTATTTTTACCATCATCTGTATTTTTACAATAATCTTCTTCATGTCGCACAATCTCGGAGTAAATGAACATTTTCAGCAAAATTGTTCATCTCCAAAAAAAACTACATCTATTATGCTTCGTGACTACACATTTTTATAAAAATTTATATGAAAAATTTGTAGAATTTTCATTTTTTATGATGTTATGTATGTTGACTTTGGTAAATTTTTTTTTTTTTTTTTTGATGAGAAAAAATGTCGTGAAATGTAAATGTTCCAAATATTATTTATTATATTATTCTTGTTATGTATCTAAGATGAACTAAAAATATAAAAATAGTTTTGTATTCCGATGACAGTTTGTCTACCACCGTAACTCGTTCACATAACCTTTTTGTTACCTTTTTGTTTGGCTTTGGTGCACGTGTCTTATGAAAATCGATGGTTAATATGTGTTTTAGCCAGTGTGTACGAGATGAGATGTAAACTAAAAAGTTATTTCGACTTTATTAAGCACTCCTTTGTTTTTTTGTTTTGTTACTTAGCATTAAGTCAAATTTCGATGCCAACGATGTTTTTGGCCACGTTAGTCGAAATTCCACAATTTTATTCAACCACGGTATTTTCGGTATTTTCGGATTAACTATTGTTTGTAAGAAAACAAAACAAATACATATTTTAAATAATTGAAAAATAATTGAAAGATAAATATAGGCAACTTGATGTTCGAAAAAAAGAATACATTATGCACAAATAATTTTGAAATAAAAAACTGAGTGCATATTTTGTAATGAACTTCATTTAAGTTTCCTTTATGTATGAGTTAAAAAAATCATAACATTCGTAACATTCGTAAAGCATCTGGTAACACTTTAATAATGTTAATCTGTTTACAAATATATAGCACAATTCCACATTAATCTAACAGGCTGCTGTGGACAAGTACAGAAATCCAAAATTGATTAGTACCAATTATTTTAACTGAATAGTTCTTGCTGAGATGCTGTTAAAACAAAAAGGTTTGGATAACAATCATTGATGACGAACCATTGCTTGTTGGATAAAATCAGACGAGAAAGCATTTTGAACGATATTTTTTAACAAATGAGGATGCTCCCTCGTTCAACTTGTAATTCAGAAACTGCCTGAACTTTCCAAAGGTTAAGGTCCTTTGAGTAAGACATTAAAATATAGTTTTAAGATACCTGCCACATTATTAGACTCGCTGACGAGTATTAATATAATAGGCTTCTTACTATACATTTAAAGTCAGAATAGAGGATGAACTAACATCTTCATTAGTTCGATCAAAAGTGGTTGATGAATCCGTCGAAGTGCGAATGAGACGGTGGAACTGAGACACTCAACCGGGAAGTGTATTTACATAAATTAAACAACATTCTAAACATATCCACAAAATTATTAGTTGCGCAAGAAAAATGGTCATGAAAAGAAAAATTGCGGCAAATTCCCAAAAATTCACGCGAATTAGATAAGAATCAAAATTCTATAGCAAACGGAAAAGAGATCACCTCATCAGTCCGCGGACCTATAATAATAATGTGAGGAGTGGGTTTGCCACAAATATACTACTTTGTGAAACATTTGGCATGGAACCTGTTTAATTGTATTCGCGACTGGAAATCAACTCACATTTGGTGACATCAGTGATAGATTGTATAAATTAGCTAAACGCAAAATATATTCAACGCAAATATAGTATGCACTAACGGTTGACACCAAAGTTTTTGGGCATCGTGACAGGATGTTAATCAAAAACTTACCAAAGTCTTAGCTTGTCGATGTATAAGAATCGAAGCATGTAAGCCCCCGATTGCACGTTTGTGTGAAGGGCAAAATGCCTCGTGTACCGTTTTTAAACGAGTCGACTACAGAGCTTTAGAAATTCTGAACTTCGTACACAGCGAGCCGTAGCAAGTTGACATTTACCAACGGTTTCAGCCAGTTTCCATTAATATACCGGGTATTTTTTTAAGCTGAAACTTTCAAATATCTCGGAAAATAAGCATTTTACGAAAAAAATGTTCCAGATCAAAATTTAATCATTCCAAGGGAGACAAATATTAGTGCTAAAATAAGTACCCTCTTCTCCTCCCTGAAGGTTGGGCGGGGGTAACTTTGAAATTAAAATAGGAATACCTATTTTTTATTGCAGATTCGGTTTCTCCGGCTAAAAATAAATACGTAGGGAAGTTAATTTTGGCAGAAATTGGTTAACCGGAAGTGGCAGAATTTTAATTTTTTTTATATTTTTTTAATTTTTTTTTTAATTTTTTTTTTTATTTTTTGTTTATTTTTTAATACAAGATTTTTGCACTTACCAGTTTTCTCATGAGTACTGTATTTTTTTTAAATATATACAAGACTCGAAAAAGGCCTTTATAAAAGCAGCCATTTCCGGTTAGTCGAGCTTAGCCAAAATTAACTAACCTCCTTACTTTTTTTAGCAGGAGAATCCGAATCTACAATAAAATATAGGGGTTCATATTTTAATTTCAAAGTTACCCCCTGTCCCACCTATAAGATGGGGAAGGAGGTTACTAATTTTAGCACTAATGTATGTTTCCTTTGGAATGATTAAATTTTGATTGGGAACATTTTTTTCGTAGAGTGCTTATTTTACAAGATATTTGAAAGTTACAGCTTAAAAAAACCCGGTGTATTTTGATACAATAATCAAAACCTTTCAACGCGTTCACGGAATTGAATAAAACGGTACAAATGCTTAGAACCGATGGTGGCGGTGAATCTATGCATTGATTTCAAAAATTTGTTAAATCAGATGGTTTGCAAGTTCAACGCTGAGTACCATATTTGCCACAGCAAAACGGTGAAGCTGGGTGGATAAACAGAACACTGATGGAGATGACAAGATATTTTTTATTCTATGCTGGCTTTCTTAGCAAATTTTAGGGCGAAGCGATTACTACAGAAATTCTTTTGTACAAACTTTAACCATGTAAAGTCGTTGATCGCACTCCATTTGAGAATTGGTAAACACCCGGATTATAAAGAAATTCCAGTATTTCAAGAGACATACAAATTAGCACCAAAATCTTCGAAATCAACCAGTGTAGTGGAGGTTCATTTGTTAACGTCAAAATTTCACTTCGTGATTGGATAAATGAGAGAAATCAAAAAAATATTGGTGCACTGGAAATGTGCTTGAAGTTGACACATGTTCTGAAATAAACTGCAAATCGTCAATTAACTATAATCCCATGATGCGCATCGTAAGCCAAGCCTAGAAGGTCCTAGCAAATTCTATCCACATATATAAATTCGATATTTCTTTTCAATAACTCTGACATTATGATTTGTAGTTGATTAGGCTTATTGCTCTTTATTGATGACGTAGTGAAGTTTTTGTTATGTTTTACCAAAAGCACCGTATTTTCAATTAAAGCTATGTGATAATTTATTAGTTGGCTTCACATTGATGGATCAATCAAACATTGATGGATGGTTCTGAAAATGTCTTCCAACATGTCAATTTAATCTTTAAAGCATTATTTCAATCGTTGCTTATCCTTGTTGTTTTCTAGTCTAGTTACACATTATCAGCAATCAGGTTGTTGAATACAGCTACTGTATCAGCTACTGTAGGATGCTGTGGTGCAGATTAGAAAATTCCAAATAGAAGGATTTTATACGGTCGGGTTTATCTTTTCTATAGGTTTGGCTCAACGATATGGTAATAGTTTAGGTGTTAAGTTGTACTAAAAATGGGATGTTATATTACCTATGCAAAGCTTTGTTATTTATCGTTTGTATATTGAGTCCTTACACTTAACTGCGTGAATTCACAACAAATTATACCTTTCTGCCATGAGTTTCGATAACTCGAAAGATCGATGTAAGATCGTTTATATCTATAGTATATTTGGTTGGATGGTTTTCCATTTATTACTTTGCTGGTCAATATGTTCTGATGATCAACATGTTCAGAAACCATGTATCGTTTTTTCGACAACATGTTTTAAAGTGAATGTTTGTTCCATCTGTACAAATATCTGTCAGCATGGGGACTATGTCGGTTAGTAGTATCGCCAATGGCAAACAGTAGAGACGGATTTAATCTATAATTTTATAAGCATTATCGATTAAGCGATTATTGATTGAATTGTTTTCTTCTAGAATTATAGGTTATTTGCTATAGAGCTAGCAATGTTTGAGTTCTCAAAACTAGTAATAATGGCAACTTTATTGAAGTATTGCATCCAATAGTGTAATAGTTTGGTTTCTTAATTTTTGCTTCTTTGATAGCTGAGATGAGGTTAAGTGATGCAGTGTCATTTAAAACATCAATCGCATGACACCAGTTATGCTCGACGATTTGTTACAACTAACTACTATAACAAAAGTGTTACCATAATTCAAAACCGTAAAACGTAGCAAAATTAACATTTTTTTCTCTATTTCAGATACCTGTGGCTATCGACGTTTGTAAGATAGCCCTTGGACCTGTGATGCCGTTATGTAGTGCCGACTACGAATACATATCTCAGTTGATATTGAGTTATCCGGAAGTAATAATGACTGTGGCATATTTAGACGGAGTGATTTTACAGAAAACAACAGAATATCAGGAAGGTTAAGGACCCCAGCAAAAAAAAGTGGTTGTTTATCTTAGCGCAGGTATGGAGACGCAGCAAAATGGGAAAAAACTAAAAACTTCAATTTAATATTTGGGGATATATCTGTTTGAAATATGAACAACGATTAAAGTCATGGAAAACTCGGAAGTGTAAATGAAGACAGCACTGATGTCAATGTTTTTGTGACAAACCATAAACTTATTTAAAATTGTATCACTGTTAATCGCAATTAAGATCATACCATATATACTGAGCTTTTAACTAAGTCAAAGCGGTGCTGCGGTGTTGGGAGCGGGAGGTACCGGGTTCGAATCCTAACGGGGAGGGCTGCAAAAGGGGGTTTTGATCACCTGATTACGATCGGTGATGACGTTGAACACAACTATGACCCTGTATTGGAGTGTAGAATCCATGTACCAAACCATCGTCCATGTCAGTACAGGCTGGCTGGAGCAATGCAATCTGCAGATGGATCTAAAAGCGATCCTGTATGTGTGCGTCCTCGATTTGGCTGGTGACGGCGTGAAGTAGGACGTTAAAAATTAACCACGGAAAAGTTGAGAGAGCTTCGACCCCAGAAAAGATTGCAGGGTTCACAAAAAAGGGAATATTTCCATCGCTATATGACCGGTGACAAAAATAAACCACTCCAAATACACTCGATAACACAGCTACATATATTAAACATAAATGGTTAGTAAATGTACAGAATATAATTAAATTAATTCCCCATTCAAAGTAATTAACGCATTTGTCTTGTGAACATGAGGAGAGCGGGTGTATCGATTCGAATTGTTACACACACGCGATATAATTAAAAACGAGGAAGCTTATTACATTTATGTATACGAATTTTGTCTGTACACAAATAATAACAATTACAATAATTATATTTATTTTTAAATCCATTATAATAATTAAAATTAATAATTTAAAAAAAATAATAAAATTTAAACATATTTTCGCAACCAACAAATGGAAATCGTTATGTTCATATAATAACCATATTTGTATATTTACATATACATACTACTTTAATTCTCGTTTAATATATGTAATAAAATTTAATTTATCGTAATTAATTAATATACATAAATGTAATAAAAATTAACGTAATTTATAATTAAAAATGTTTATATAGTCGAGTTTCTTAAATACCATTATATTAGCACAGTGTTAACGATATTGGTATTACTTGATGAGGAACATACCATTAAAAACGTAAATGGTGTATGGCTTTTGAACATCTTACTCTTTTGCGCGCTACTAGTTTGACTTTCACCCATGATTTGCCAAGTTCCTTTACTACTGCTAGCATAATTCTTCTCCAAGTAATTGGAGGTCTTCCGACTTTCATTTTCTTTTGCAGGTTCCAGTCCATTGACATCCTTGTTATATCACGTAATAGTTTCCTCACTGTATGGCCAATTCATCTCTATTACCGTTTCCTTATTTTAGTCACAATGTCTAACTGCTTCGTGATTTTGGCTTGTTTGATCCTATTTGTACCCTCTGCCCATCGGCCAATTACACACTGACTGGTTATTACCTTGAAAGATAACTATGCCATTGAGTTTCAGGATTTCTTTTATTTTTACAATTCGTGCTGCTATAAATTATTTAAATAATCAATGGGATATTTTCTCCAGAATATTTGCACTATGGCTTGTATTCACTGCCGCCATCTAGAGTGAGGACCACGCAGTCATCGCCAACCGACTTAGTAAGTAATAGTCCAGAGTGTTTCTCGATCTGACATAATAACGTCACCATATCCTTAAACGTCCTATTTATAAGGTTGGTTGGTTTCAGGAGTTGAGTTTTCCACCAAAATGGGGTGATGCTATAGAAATTAAATAATTTTAACAGTCTATATTTTTCGGTATACCTCGCCTCCCATGAATCGTTTAAGAGCAGCTAAATATACCTCACTGTTATATCGCTCACATATGTTCTATTATGTGTCACTTTTACAAATATAAACAAACGAAGATACAGGAGAACAAGTATCTTTTTAAAGAATTGGTCGCACCACTGCCTATTTTTGACGTAAAGTATGGTGGTCCGCAAATCTAATCCCATACAGTTCGTAAACGGACATGGCGGTAAAACTCGTTCTGTGAGCAAATTCCCCGTAAGTTGCTGACTCGTTTTGTGTGCTTATTTTACACAGTCCCGAATTTCTTTAATCGGTCCTTAAAATTGTTTTCATTGTTTACGTTGTTTACGTTTTTTACGTTGTTTACGTTGTTTACGTTGTTTACTTTGTTTACTTCATTCTGTTTTGATTTATTTTTCGTTTGTAAAATGAATTTTAATTTTGAAATTCATTTTACAAACATTCTTGGATTTAAAACTAATTTCAATTCTATTTTAACTCAATTTTGGAGTTAACCAAACCTGCCATTTTTAGTTTAGGTGAAGTTCAAGTTTTCTACTTAGGCGATCCAAATGATTTCAAATGTCCGGGTTATTCACGTATTGACTATTTGATTCCATATCGAGAGGTGATTCTTTTTGTAAGGGATGGTCTCCACTTTAATGTACCCACATTTATTTTACCTAGTTCCGCACTCCTGCGTTTAATACTTTGTGGTTTGAAATTAAATTCCAATCTCACTCTATTTTTATTTTTTCTCTGTACCGTAGTCCAAATCTATTACATGCAAAGACATGCCACAAGTTTGATATAATTTCAAATTTATTTGATATGCCTAGGCCACACAAAACTCAATGGTTTAATGCAAATTGTTAGTCTGCTATCTCCGAAAGAACATGTTCACATTTAATTTATCTCATTAATCCTTCTAATGAAAATCTCATTAGAGACATTTCATCCGTCGCGTTTGAAATCAATGCTGGTACACCGCAAGATTCTTCTTTGTCGCCTACCTTATTTTTGATCTATATCAATTATATTTTTACTATGGCATCGTGTGAGATCCACTCTTTTGCTGATAATACTCTCGTCAAATTATGAAGAGTTAACTTCTGACTTGTATTGACAAGATTATTGAATGGGACAAATCTAAAAGGGTAGAAATTAATTCACAGAAGATCCAAGCGTATCTTTTTTCACAAAAAAAAATCAAAATTTATATTTCACCTATAATGAACAGCATTTAAATTAACAGGTTCTCCTCTCTAAGAATGTTGGGTTTAAACATTTTGAATGATCTTTCTTGGAAAGATCATATATATTCTATTGCAAAAAAAGCTATTCAATATTTGGGTTTCATTAGACGCTGTAACTTTTATTTTATCCCTATAGAAGTTCTTAAATTATGCAAGGCTTATGTTACGCCCATTATGGAATTTAATTCATTTGTCTTGGATGGTGCTCCAAAATCTAATCTTAAGTGTCTTGATAGAATTCGAAATAGAGTTATTCACATGAGTAACGATACAAATATTGCTTTATCAATTGACTCGTTAGAGCACACACAGAAAGTAGGTGCTTTATCGCTTTTTTACAAATACTATTTTGGTCACTTCTTCTAAAATTAAATCTCTAATACTAGCGGCATTTGTCAGCAAGGCTGTCACTCGGTTTGGTTTTTTTTAACAATAAATTCAATTTATTTGAAACATTTTTTTACATAGGACTACTTAATTAATAATTACAAAAGTTTGAAAAAAGGCAAGTGGATTTATAAAAAGCTTGCCATAAAATAAAAATTATACAAAATAAATATGGTACCACTGTCCCTACATAAAACGGGCACTCGGGTACATTAACTTTCTAAAACAATACATTTTTGTATATACACTGTATAAAAGATTAAACTCTCAAAAATTACATATTTATAAAAAATTTATATAAAAACGCAATAAAATTAATTTGACATAAAAAAAAATGTTACAAAAATTTTTACGTCATTTGTCTCAAGATAGGCTTAAAAACTACGTGGGATAAATAAAAAGATGAAAAACCATTCACACACACAACCACACCTGTACACACTCACACACACAAGCACACAGAAAATAAATAAAAATTCTAAATTTAACAATTTAAAATGGGACCGAAAAACGCGCTTCCCTCGGTTTGGTTCAAAGCAACATAGCTTCGCCTTAGATTAAACCCAGATGTATAACTAACCATTTTAAATCTTCATTTTTCCCTAGAGTCATCTCTCTGTGGAATCAAATAGATTCGTCGGTCTTTCCTACAATATTTAATTTACAGTTAATTTTGTTCAAGAGGAACCTACACGCCTACTTAAAGAAACAAGCAACCCGAGAAGATTAAATATTGTATTATAGTTACTTGTAATGTTTTCTCGGTCAGGGTTTTATGTAGTTTTCCAAAACCAACACTATTGTATATTATACAAGCCATGAAGCTTGGCTAAGTAAAACATATTATGACTACTATTTGGTGTATGTGTTAATGAATTTGACTACAGTAAAAATCGAAACAAAAAATTATATTTCGCACTGTCCATACTCCTCTAAATTCAAAGTACATAACATTTCTACAAAAAAACGAAACAAAAATTATATTTTACGACTGTCCACTCTGCTCTAAATTATTAGTATATAGTCAAAAACGTCTCTATAGAAAGACCAACTCATTTTTTCGTACACTAATACTACTATATATTCGCCTCAATAAAGTAGTATTGATACCAAAACAAATAACAAAGCAAAAATAACATAAAAAAACTAACTATATGAGTGTTAGTAAATATATTTTTTTGTTTTTGTTTTACGCTATATCTGTACACAACCAACTACATCAAAGAGGCGCTTTGTCCCTTTAAATTTTTGAATAGTTGGTCTTTCTATAGAGACGTTTTTGATATAGTATAGTATATAATGAAGTAAATAATAATAACAATACTTCTCTCTCTCGTTAAATAATAAATTTGTTTTTTGCTTTGTCTTAAAGAGCGCAACATACTGTTGTTCCATCATTCGTATTCATTTTTTATTTACATCAAAGCATATAACCAATGCCTATATATATACTGGCCACGTCATCGAGAAAAAAAAACAAATGAGTAAGTATATGTGGGGGAACAGAAATCATCTCGCTTATATGAAACAACAAAATAAATACATTGGGATTTATAACGGTAAATTTTTGATTACATTTTGTTGTTATTTACAGTCATATTTGTAATTGGAAGTGTATACTAATTAGATAAATAATATATCTAGTTAAAGTATAAAACAGATATAACTTCAAATAATTAAAGTTTTAATACAGAATTTTTAATTTTTAGGCAATTAGTCGTATTTTGAATAGTTCGTAATACTTCGTAATATTTACAAAAAAATGTTTTTGTTTTCATAAAAAATAAAAAAGCGGCAAGAGAGTAAGAACATTAGTGAGAGTGTTTATATCATTTTGTGTATACAAAATGATGCCACAGGGTGGTTTTTAATATGCACATGTTGGTTTTTGACAGCTATGTATTGTATATTATTATAGAATTAAAGATACGTAGGATATGGCGGTGGTGGTCAAAGTTTAACCATTTTAAGTTAATAATTAAGATTAGTATAAATATTTATGAATATTTAGTGTAGTGTTCTGTGTTGTGCAAATATAATTAGTGTATAATTTGCAAATTTCTAAATAATTATTAATTTTTGTGCGGATCGAAAATCGATTTCAATTTTTTTTTTTTAATTTTTTAAACAGTAACGAATTATATTTGCATGGAATATTTTCTTTAATTTGTGATATTATTTTTTATTGTTTTTGTATGTTTGTGTATGTTTTTGGTTACAGCACCATAATGTCAGTAAAGACGGTGACTTTGTTTGAATATCCTGTTGCACACCCTTCAATATCCTGTTGCAGACCTTTCATTATGGTGCTGTAACCAAAAACATACACAAACATACAAAAACAATAAAAAATAATATCACCAATTAAAGAAAATATGCCGTGCAAATATAATTCGTTAGTTTAAAAATTTAAAAAAAAAAAAATTGAAATCGGTTTTCGATCCTCACAAAAATTACTAATTATTTAGAAATTTGCAAATTATACACTAATTATATTTGCACAACACAGAACACTACACTAAATATTCATAAATATTTATACTAATCTTAATTATTAACTTAAAATGGTTAAACTTTGACCACCACCGCCATATCCTACGTATCTTTAATTCTATAATAATATACAATACATAGCTGTCAAAAACCAACATGTGCATATTAAAAACCACCCTGTGGCATCATTTTGTATACACAAAATGATATAAACACTCTCACTAATGTTCTTACTCTCTTGCCGCTTTTTTATTTTTTATGAAAACAAAAACATTTTTTTGTAAATATTACGAAGTATTACGAACTATTCAAAATACGACTAATTGCCTAAAAATTAAAAATTCTGTATTAAAACTTTAATTATTTGAAGTTATATCTGTTTTATACTTTAACTAGATATATTATTTATCTAATTAGTATACACTTCCAAATACAAATATGACTGTAAATAACAACAAAATGTAATCAAAAATTTACCGTTATAAATCCCAATGTATTTTTTTTGTTGTTTCATATAAGCGAGATGATTTCTGTTCCCCCACATATACTAATTAAAAATTTGACGTCATGGCCAGTATATATATAGGCATTGATATAACAAAAGTATATACAAATTATACTACGTCACAACACTAATACTTAGGTATAGTAGTCACTTTTTGGCATGAGTATCGCAACTTCATGGCTTGTATATACATTTGTGTTGGTTTTGAGTTTTCCCATAATACATTGATAAAATTGGTTTTAATGTGCCGGCCGTATTAATCTTAAAATCTGAATCAATGCTTTACAGAATCGTGATGATTGTAATGTTTAATGTAAATAACATTCATTCAGTCTTTAAATTAATTTCAATAATGGGTTTTAGCCTACCATGTTGCCGTATGATAATTTAAAAACAAAACGTTACTTTTTTAGCAATAGCATCCTTGTGGCAAGAACGTAGTGATATTTTCTTTAATTTGCTTTAGGTTGCGCTTTTCATATTCTCGGAACCAGACAATAAAATTACGCGTTTACACAGAAATTGCTTAAAATATACCGCATTATATTTTCAACTCCGTCATTAGCTGATGATCAAACCAAATATTAAATATTGGAGTATTAAATTCTATTTAGAGCCTTCCACAAAGTGCCTGTTATATTGCATTCTTATTTTATATTATTTCCTTACTGGTCTTAAGTTTGTTTCTTAATTTTGCATTTATTATATGTAGATAAGATCCTGTTAAGGATGATCATTGCAACCATTTTCATTGTTTTTTTGAGGGAGGAGATACATCGCCAGCTATTATACTCTCTTTAGTCACCTTTCTTGGGCATCGTAATTGTCAAACCTTATTTTTTCATATTTGTGATAGTCTGCCAGTATTCCATGCTTTCTGTATTAATGTCGCACACAAAAAGCACACAAAAGGGTAAGTGCCATTTAATATTTTATTTTGTGTTCCAATTTTCATGAAAATGTGAAATTCTTATTTTAGAACACATAATATTCACAACAATTTTTAAACTATCTTTGTTTCACTATGTGACATTGCTCAAACTCGTACTTCATATTCATGGACCATATTTCTTTACAAAAACAACATCTGCAAGCATCACGGTCTATTAAGATCAGTCATTTATGACTTTTTCTCGCAAATGAATAAAATGGTGTATGGCCCTCATCCCTCGTGTCACCTGAGTGCGACGCTTGCACAATATAATATTTTCATTTGGCCACACGCTGAAGACGTAACGAAAAATTCGAACATTGAAAATAGAACATTGTGTTCACAGATATGGTTCTGTAGAACTCTCCTTAGACTAGTACCTTTAGTTGTTAAGATTTGTCGGTAATTAAAATTCCTTGGATTTGTAGTATACTTTGGGCACCAGAAAAAAATCCCGTTTTATAAATAAATTGGCAATAGCAATATATGGCGAAATATGGGGAATAAATGAGTATTTTAAAGTCAAGCAATAAGCTTCTCCACAAATTCATCCGTAAAGGTTTAATCTTTTTTTTGGGTTGTGACAGTTAATTCCGATGTATTTTGCACAAAACGGTGCTATATGTTGGCAAAAAATATATTTGCAGTAATAATCCAATCCAAGTTAACTTAAACGCTTGCACACTTCGTGCAGTTCTGCTTAGATATACTATGTAACGTTTCATACGGTGGGGCACAGTGTTTCCAAAATATTTATTCTTTATTTTTTCAACAATGAGCCGGCGTAGAGATGGCAGCCACATTGGTGAAATTAAAATGAGCAACAACTAAGAAAATGCAGTGGATGGAGTGATGACCACGAAATGAACAAGAAAAAAAGATGGATCGGTTTTTTGTTGGAAAGTTAGTAAACTTTTGGATGCAACTAAAGAAGGCGGTCAAAAAGAAGAAGTTCTTTGAAGTATTACGCGTATTTGTTGGTTGTTTGTGCGCGTCATCAAACGCTAGATTGGCTCTTTCGATCATCCAACTTGTGTGTGTGTAATTGTTGTATATGAAACGTGGTGATAGTTTTTTTTTGCGTGAGACCCCCTGAGAGTCAAACTGTTCCTTGAGCAATTGACCGAGCAAAATTCACGTGCCGGTAGACTGTCGTCCAACTCTTCGGAATTTAATTGTCTACCCAAGAAAACTACCGCTATCGTGCGTGACACGTTATAACTAAAAAATCAGGTGGATTTCAGAATTTATATAATTACCTAATATGGTCAATCATAGGCCCATGAAGATGATTCAAATTTTCCATAGGGTTCATAACCAACAAGTTATCCCGTAGAAATGCGAGGTTACGCTAAAACGCTTACAAAAATAAGCTAGGTTCAATTATAGTTTTTATCACGGCTGATAAATATGTAACCTTGATTTATTCCTTCTTAATTGTTTTTTTACGTAACTAGTTATCAGATAACGTAAAGAATAGATTAAAAAATAACCATGAAGCCATTAATCATGGACTCAGATTTATTATTACAAGTCAAACGATCTGACTTTATACCCGATAACTTTAGGCTGGTTGAGGCTACTTCGATTAAATGTAGGAAATGATGATCGTTACTCTTCTATGTAGCATGCTAACAGTCTTAAAATTTATCAGTATGTCAAATGTTATACATATAGACCTGCTGCTACGTTTATTTTTCTTTCGGTGGTTGCAGTGTTGGGTTTCTGCTGGTATTGATCGCTTCTCGTAATTTTCATAACTATTCTGGTTTGTGACGGTTTACTAGTGAAATTTCAAATGATCGTGGTTCATATTTTGCCTTAAATGACGATTTCTTACTCAAATAGAAGATAGTTTATGAAAATTTACCCATAATATTGTCAGCTAATTTAGAAAAAAATTAGGGTTTGAAAATATTCTCAGATTTTTCCAAACCAGTTCAGTATATTCCCTTTTACGACGCACTTTCTATCACTCGTGATAAACACTATCGTATTAATAACTTCATAATATTATACATCTGTTTGAACATAATTCATATTCTTATATTCTCTTGGTAGCCCCTTCTGAATCAGAAAAAACTCTCCATTAACCTCCCTGATCAGAATAAACGATACATTCAAACTGGTTACATTTTGCGCTACAGACATCCACGTAGAAAAATATAATTGTCTTAGTTTGAATAGCCTCTTATTGGTTTTTGTGACGTATCGAGTCTTCATTTGGTTATTTAGCTTTCTATCAGTGTATTTTTGTACAATTTGTTACTTAGATTTCAGGCCATACAAAACAACTAATGGAATGGCTCTTAGTTTAAAATCTGTAATAAAAACGCTAATTGTAGCATTCACTGCAGAACATTTCATTCATCCATGTGTTCAATTAGCTATACAATATTTTGGAATTAGGTAGATTTGTTGTCTGGCGATTTGGCATGAGAAACATCTGAAGTTACTTGCTGAAATAATTAATTTTGTGAAAAAGACCCTACCACATTCTTAACAAGTAAACGTTTACCAACGCATACTTGATACATTTTTGACATCATTCAAGAATTAGATATCCAGCTGCCCTTTACATAACTTACGTAACTCTACAAAATTTGCAATTTTGCTGTTATTTTTAACACGTACTACTTAACTCTATATAAAGACTATCTTTGCATAGGGGATAATAATTTAATCTTTTTCATTGACAATCTCAATATATTTGACCGGTTGCTTTAATTAAAAACGACTATTCTCATCATACTTCGGTATCCATGGTATATTGATCGATATTGCAAGTTTGCTTCGTTTAATTTTACATCGAGTAGTCTTTTCGTGAGGCGTTAAACGTTTTATTGAAATATTATTGAAACAATTGAAAAATTCGAAAAAAATTTACAACTCGAGTTAATTTGTTTGGTTTGATATCCTGACTACAATACGAAATCCAAATCTTTAGTTACTTCATCGATAAATCTTGACCGGAATTTGATGGTACGCAAATTAATTGAATTATCTGGAGAAGTCATGGATATGCGGCAATGGATATCTGTTCGGAATAGTTACTGCGTTTAATCTTCTGTAATCGCCACATATAGTCTCCAGTCGTTCTGTTCCGTTTTAGGTATCATTTATAATGAGAACACGTTGAAGAAAATGATTGTTTAAAAAGCCCTATGTTTCGCATGTTTGAATCTAATTGGCGTAGTTTTAGAATGGAAGTTGGCATTTTACTATTCTGCGAATAACGTTAGATCAGGGAAATGTTTAACAGCAAAACATATATATGTCTTCCATGCTACAATTGATGCTACAGTAAATGAAATTCTCGACGAAGTCCAAAATTTGCAACCTGCAAGTTCCGTTTGCGGCTGTTAAAACCAAGTTTTAGTCCATTATCACATTTAAGACTGATGGCGCTAGTATGATAATATAGTAATATGTGTAATAACACTACCAAATCGACAATTCCTTCTATGTTACTAAGAGGTTCCATTATTTGTTCTTGGGTGGTTTTTGCACGTTTCAGTGAAATCACAAAAATTGGCAAAAATAGCAGCTTTAGTGTTAAAATATTTGTTTTGCTTTTGTTTTGTAGAAGTAAAATAAACAAACCATCGAATTACGATGTAATAAATGACTTTCACGTATAATGCGAAGGCTGTATGATAAGTATCAGCCCTCCTTTTAGCATTGTATACTTTGTCCATTGTCTTGCAGAATTTTAAATTTTTTGCTGATATAGTATGATAACTTCAAATCCTCAATATCCATGATCGTTTTAAATAGAACTGTTTTTACCTTCCAATCAAGTTTATTATCATTTGCCACTAAAATACTGTAAAACTCTTAGTAGAAGATTATTTTTCTCTTACTTTGGAATAATCGATATTATACTTAGATAAATATTCACAGCGTTTTACCACTTTCAAAAGATACGATTGCAACGACGCTTAAATTTCATAAATTAAAAGTTTATGGGAACTCAAATACTATTCATTTAATCTTATCTTGCCGAGGCCATGTACTTACCATACGGCCCACATATTTTATACCATTTAACGTCCCAGACGTCGTTCTATCATTAAACACTTCACAAACAAAAGAAACATGACAACATACCAATAACTCAATCATTTATAAACTCATTAATCTTATTATCGTACAAGTTCATATCGATATAGAGACAAGAACAAAAACCACCCACTCCCGACCCAGACATTATAAACGACGCTTTATATAAAAAAACATTGCAATCGTCCATCAAAATTAAATTCGATTTTCCAATTATTTATCCCATCGTCGTTGGGTAAAAAAAAACCAAACGTTTTATTTTCCCGCTTAATGAAATTACTCACAGCGCAAAATAAACTTCACTCCAAACTTCACTCATAAGTTCAATGTAGTTTACTAACTGTGCGAATGTAGTTTATAACTAATGCAAATACATAGACAGAGATATCGTTGAGTATACATAATTTTAATAATTTATGCGGTTATCGAACTTTTTGAAGATCACGTGACAAATATTACAAAATACGAGTATAATTTCGCTTTTTAATTTTGTCATGTTGGACGGAAGGTCGCGGAATACTATTAATGTGCGTCTTGTGTGTTTACATGTTAACACCTTAAACGCGCATTTAACACAATTTTTTTTTTGTATTGGATCGTATTCGCACAGTCGACGGCTAGTAAGGTGAAGGTGGCGAATAATATTTATATTGTGATTATTTTTCGTAAGTAGACGAATCAATATTGTGTCTGTGTGTGTGTTTGTTGGTGTGTCTGTTTGGCTGTGTTTGACTTGAGTAAACTAAAAACTTCGCTGTTGAAAATTAATTTAATTTAAATTTTTAATGGATAATTGAATAATTTGTTGTTGGTTTGTTATATTTGCAGAATAATATTATTAAATTTATTTACACTAAAGTGTATTTATTTATACAAAAAAAATTAATTTAATTATTTTTAATGAGATTTTTAATTTTTAATTTTTAATTCGATGTTGTTGTTCCATGTTTAGATACAAATATCTAGTATGTACTTATACCTGTGTGCACATACTATGGATATTTATAATATTCCATTTCAAACATTGAGACATCAAGACGGGATTTTTATTTACGAGAAAGGCACACAGACTTCCACTGTGTGCCATTTTGGCCAACAATTCAAAATAATTGATAAACTGTAACTTTTTTTATGAAAAAGCCCATAATTATGAATATACGTAAATTTTTAGATACCTTAATCAAAAGCTTCAGTCATCCATATAAATACTGCTACAAAATAGTTATACATTTCAACAAATAGTTTATACCCAAAATAATCATCAAAGGGGTTAGCCTTTACAAATTTACGAAAATCGAGGAAAAGTCAATAACTTACGTAAAAGTGGTCCGATTGTGATGAATGATACCTTAATCAAAAGCTCTAGTCATCCATATAAATACTGCTACAAAATAGTTATACATTTCAACAAATAGTTTTTTCCCAAAAAATCAGCAAAGGGGTTAGCCTTTGTAAATTCAAGAATTTTTTTTTAAATTAAAATTAATACAAAACGTAATAGTAGCCCGATTATGATGACTGATAGCTTAATTAAAAGCTCTGGTCATGAGTAAAAATACTGCATCAAAATATGTGTACATTTCAATAAATATTTTTTATGCCAAAAAATCAGCAAAGGGGTTAGCCTTTGCAAATTTTAGAATTTTTTTTTAAATTAAAATTAATACAAAACGTAATAGTAGCCTTAATCAAGAGCTATGATACCTTAATCAAAAGCTCTAGCCATCCGTATCAATACTGCTACAAAAAAGTTATACATTTCAACAAATAGTTTATACTCAAAATAATCATCAAAGGGGTTAGCCTTTACAAATTTACGAAAATCGAGGAAAAGTCAATAACTCATTAAAAGTGGTCCGATTGTGATGAATGATACCTTAATCAAAAGCTCTAGTCATCCATATAAATACTGCTACAAAATAGTTTTACATTTCAAGAAATAGTTTCTACCCAAAATAATCATCAAAGGGGTTAGCCTTTACAAATTTAAGAATTTTTTTTTTAATTAAAATTAATACAAAACGTAATAGTAGCCCGATTGTGATGAATGATACCTTAATTAAAAGCTCAGGTCATGAGTGAAAATACTGCATCAAAATATGTGTACATTTCAACCAATAGTTTTTATACCAAAAAATCAGCAAAGGGGTTAGTTAGCCTTTGTAAATTTAAGAATTTTTTTTTAAATTAAAATTAATACAAAACGTAATAGTAGCCCGATTGTGATGAATGATACCTTAATTAGAAGCTCCGGTCATGAGTAAAAATACTGCATCAAAATATGTGTACATTTCAACAAATAATTTTTATGCCAAAAAATCAGTAAAGGGGTTAGCCTTTGCAAATTTAAGAATTTTTTTTTAAAATTAAAATTAATACAAAACGTAATTATGATACCTTAATTAAAAGCTCTGGTCATGGGTAAAAATACTGCATCAAAATATGTGTACATTTCAACCAATAGTTTTTATACCAAAAAATCAGCAAAGGGGTTAGTAAGCCTTTGTAAATTTAAGAATTTTTTTTTAAATTAAAATTAATACAAAACGTAATAGTAGCCCGATTGTGATGAATGATACCTTAATTAGAAGCTCCGGTCATGAGTAAAAATACTGCATCAAAATATGTGTACATTTTAACAAATAATTTTTATGCCAAAAAATCAGCAAAGGGGTTAGCCTTTGCAAATTTAAGAATTTTTTTTTAAATAAAATTAATACAAAACGTAATAGTAGCCCGATTGTGATGAATGATACCTTAATTAAAAGCTCTGGTCATGAGTAAAAATACTGCATCAAAATATGTGTACATTTCAACAAATAATTTGTATGCCAAAAGATCAGCAAAGGGGTTAGCCTTTGCAAATTTAAGAATTTTTTTTTAAATTAAAATTAATACAAAACGTAATAGTAGCCCGATTGTGATGAATGATACCTTAATTAAAAGCTCTGGTCATGAGTAAAAATACTGCATCAAAATATGTGTACATTTCAACAAATAATTTGTATGCCAAAAAATCAGCAAAGGGGTTAGCCTTTGCAAATTTAAGAATTTTTTTTTAAATAAAATTAATACAAAACGTAATAGTAGCCCGATTATGACGAATGATACCTTAATCAAAAGCTCTAGCCATCCGTATCAATACTGCTACAAAAAAGTTATACATTAAGTAAATATGCTTTCTAAATAGGAAATATCCAAAAGTTAATTCAAGAAAAACGGAAATTTCAATGGTAATGGCATCAGCAAAGATAGCCAAAATTAAAATAGAAATTAAATCGAGCCATTAAAATCCTGAGAGAAGCTCTGAAAGAAAATGAAAATGAAGGTGTTCAAAATTATTTATGGTATCTCTCCGCAACAGAGAGAACAGAATATTCTTTACGGAAAGTAAAAAGACATTTTAAGAAGCCGGCAACCTTGAGTTCACCTATTATACTTCCAAATATAAACTGGGGGAGAAGTGATGAAGAAAAAGCCAAAGTTTTCGCTGCTCATCGAAATTGAGTATTCTTACCTCATGAATAAATTATCAAGTACATGCTACCAGACCAAACAGAGGATAGTTCTAATTTTAACTCTGTTAAATTCAAATTTATAGGAGTTAAAAACACAATAAAAAAACTGCATAAATCCGCATAAACTAAAGTGCTAGTTCACAGAGTTGTCAATGCAGTCAAGCACATTCGACAAAGTTTGGCAGAGAGGATTAATTCACAAAATTAAAGAACTTTTGCTAAATCAGTTCTGTGTAGTTTTTGAAAACTATCTTTTTCAAAGGCAATACACGGTAATACAAAATGAATTACTCACTAGTCTAAACGATATTAGAGCAGGTGTTCCGCAAGGGACCGTCTTGGAATCAGTTTTATTATTACTGTATTCAGCCGATTTGCCCTTTTTCAAAGAAGCAATAATATCAACATTTGCTGGTGATTGGTGTCTCACAAAAATCCCCAAACTGCTTTAAAACAATTGCAAAACCATTGAATAAAATTGAGAACCGGTTAGGAACTTGGTGAATAAAATTACAGTTTCGGTTGCTGGTTTCATGGCTTTAACTTCATGGTCAGCTGGAATTATTGTGAAAGAGTTCCGAAACAAAGCAATATACCACCCTTTTTAGTTAGCAACTCTTTTTTTTATTATTCATCTTCATATTAGAAGTTTGAGATACAACTTCAATATATTTCTAGCTAACATTTCTACTTTTGCAATATTGCCTCAACATTATGTCTGAGGTTTAGATTAGGTAGGAAGTATAACTCCCAGTTCGAAAATTGCAGTTATTTTGACAGGTTTTTGATGTTAGTTATTGGTAAGTTTTAATACTTCCATTCAGCTGTCTTTTTGGGAGAGCTTAGTAATATTTTGATAGATGTCCGGATTTTCCTCATCCTCAATGATTATATATTTATGTTGGAGTCTTATGTATTTTATAAATATGCCAATGAAGACTTTTAATGGTTCTTCAATATGCATTGGCCACATATTTTTCAGACGTTTTTTGAAATTTATTTAGTTTCTGGAGTTCATAATTTAAAAATTCACTCACCATTATATACTCCCGAGCAACTTAATTGGATGATATCTTATCATTAAAATCTATACAGTACTTTTCAAATTAAAGCAATCGTAGTTAAATGCGATGTTTCGGTGAAAACAATTGTGGTGCTGCAATCTCCTGTATAAGGACGTTGACCAAATATTGGCATCAGTCAATTATCAGACGTTGACCTGAACAAATCTCTACCAGTTTCATTCGTTGATTCCTCAAAATCGTGGCTACTACTCCAGAAAAAGCCACACAAGTGGTTGCTTTATTGCAAAAAGAACGAAATCAACGAAAAGTTGGTCGTCAGGTAAACATAAGCCAATCAAAACAATTGAAATATTGTATCCCCAAATCCAAATTTACCTGTATGATCAAAATTACGTTAAATTAATTTCTTGTCCTGGTCGGTCAAAACTACGTTAAAAAGTTTTTTAATTTTTTCGAGGAAAATCCAAATTTTCGCGGTCTATAGCCTTGTATTTTTTGTATAGAGCAATGATTTAATCCACACAATGCACTGTTCGGTCAGATTTTAAGGTACACGGTGAGCTTTGGCCTATGTCCGTACAATTTTTTTTTCTTCAAAGTTGTATCATATGTGGCCTAAACCTTTAATACATTTTCTTTGCTTTAAAAGCTATCAAGGCGGACTTCTTGTTTTGTTGAGTGCCATTCGTTCAAAATACTGGCTAATTTGTGGATTAGTCCAAGTGCGAAAGGTTATTCATAGATGCATCTGGTGGTTTTGCATTAAGCCGAAACTATTAAAAGTAGAAGGAAATAATGGGCGGCCCAGCAGAGCACCGTTTAGAGTTCTAAAACTTTCGCCCATTTTTAGTAACGAGTGGATTTTGCAGTGATGTTATTTGTACGACGTCATATCGGCTACAGAGTGCCGAAAAAGGTGTATGTGCACTCAGATAGTGGCTGTTGACATATTGACTAATGAATTCGTTCAGGCGCTTAGAAGATTTATCGCTGATCGATGTAAAAGTTTTGATAGTACTAAAAATGTTCTAGGAACGGCTAATCAACTTTTAGATTTAAAGAAAAGTCTAAGCACATTGTCTGCGATTAAAAAAGGGCCATCCCACATCGAACTTGGAACTTTCGAAACACCGCAAATGAATAACAATACAGTTGGGACATTAATCTTAATTAAGAATGACCTACAGCCTATGTTAAACTGGTGCCTGGGAAAGGCAGTTGAAGAATACTCAGATAAGGTAACTTAAATAGCCGCTCTCCTCATCGAGTTAAATCTTGATTAGTTCAATGCGGAGAGGTTGTTGAAATGTCTGCATTAAATTTAGTCAAATTTACTTCCCACCTAGTTACCTTCCAGTGAAAGTGATTAAAAACATCTCTCCCATGCACTAAATCCGCAACTTTATTCAGTGTATTTTATATCTTAGCACCCCTTCCATACAGGTTTTTATATGTACCATCTCATACATTTAGTGACGAAGGAGTCACTTTGATTCTGAAGCTTCTGAACTTATGCTAAATAATTCTTAAATGCATCATTTCCAAGAGATCTTTGTGATCCAGACTTAGGCGTCATCGGTAGGAGCTCAGATGTTAACGTTGCTAATTTTATGTACTATATATTTGTATATATCACATCTGGCCATATTCACCTTCGACGCAGTAAAAACTATTAATTTCTATAGATGACCGGGCTTAAATAGATTTTATCTGGGTAATTGTGCCTATATATATATATTCATAAAACTGAAAAGTTCCTAAGAGCACAATTTCATTATTTCAACATTAAGGAAATTTTATTTTGTTCAATGTCACCTCTGCAAAAACCGATTTTCACAACAATTTCATCTTCACAAAAGTCTCATTCAACTTATCTTAACCGACAAAAGTTTTCTTTTTTTATGTATTCAAGATGGTACTAATACAACAACAAAAATTTCAAGACAACTTTTGATTTTTCTTTTTTTCGTTTGGTGTGCAGTCATAAAACTTTTTTATACCGCCCTTACAACAAACCGTTAAGTTTTGTTGACTTCTACTTGTTTTGAGTTTCGCGGCAAAATATGTACAAAACAAGTAACATAAATTTTTTGTTTTACCACGTTTGGCGGTAACAAACATTTTCTTGATACACTAAACTACATCTTATATACCTTTCTAAGGTAGATATGCTTGTAACAAAAAAAAAAAAAGTGAAATAATAAAAAAATTAATAAATTGAGTGAAATGTGATTTTTGTACGATTCTTATGTACTGTACACAATTTTTTTACTATCTTAAACTCGTATGTTACGGTTATTTAGGTACTTGGAAATTTATGATGTTCACGTGATTATCATGATCTCGAGAAAAATATGTGCGTATATGCCGTAAACATAGACAAACAGGTACGAAGGAAATATGTTACATGTGTATGCGAGCTGTAATAATTTACAATGGTTTAGAGCGATATAATCAAAGTGGTAAAATATTTTTGAGTGTTTTTTTTTTTTTTTTGTGAAATTGCGTGCAACAATGAACGCATATACCTCCATCGTAATTATATAAGTTTGAAGGCGCCTATAGAGAATATTCAGATATGTTTATGTTTTATGATGTGAAATTTTCATATCAGTATTACCATTGAGATAATTTATGGGATGTATTCGACAAAAAATGTATGATACGTATGTGCGTGTGAGTGATTTACTTGCGTGTAAAACATAAATTATGTATATTTATGATTGACACTGTAACATTTGGAATACATTTGTATTTTTTTTTTTTTGAGGAGACAGTTACTGAAAAATAATTGATAGAACTTACAGAAGTAGAACACTTGTTTCCGTTTAGTAAATTTAACAGATAGTATACTTTAAAGTCGCTTTCATAAATCGTAAATAAAATTAAAGCCAAAGAATTTCAAATTAAGTTATGAAAAAAAATGAGTGTAATTAATTTGAGTGAAATTTTTTATAAATATTGTAATATCTGGATAAAAGTTAATTACACATGCAAATATGTAACTACAAAAAAAATGTCGTTATGACAATTAAATCAATCAAGGTGATAAACTTAACGTGCGAAATTTGAGTGGAATTTTAATTATTCGTCTAGCTATACGTTTTTGAAAATTACTATTGTTTTTACTATTACTACGAGTATTATTTGTGTAATGTACACATTATGCATGTAGTTTTTGATTTATTGATAAACTTTTTTTTTTATTTGATTTATTTAAAAAATAATCGTTTTTATAGGTTTCCTGAACTTTAATACTCTTAACATTGAAAAAAACGTTTTTTGTACTGTGTGTTTGAGTTTAATTTATGATTCATATAGGAATTATGTGGGCGATTGTTAAATTTCTTAAAATTAATTTTGTTTTAAGTTCGGAAATAGGAAATAAAACTAATATTTGTATTTTAAATGTATGTGTGTGTGTGTGTGTGCCGATTATATTTTTATTAGATCAATTACGTGTGTAGACGTTAGCACGTTGAAGGGTACTAAAAAAAATAATTATTGGAAAAATAATTACAATGTTGAATTTTCATAGACTATACAGCTTATTACTATACAGTTGTTGAATATACGATTGAGAATTAATTAGTTTTGAGTCGTTCTTGGATGATAAGAAAATTACATATTAGATACATATATTAGATGGTATTATTGAAAACCTTTCAAAGGTTAACGCGAATACAAAAAAAAATTATTACTTTGGAATAAATTAGTGTTTGGCCCATTTTGAATGTCATGAGGGTTTCATTGAATAAATCGAGCAATATAACTTTTGTTCTGGTTTAATTGGACATGGGCTCGTCGAATATTTTAAAGAATTTTCAGTTGGGGGCTAATTTTATGAATCTTCACAAATTGCATCACATTTTCAATACACAAGATACATTACAAAATTATAATTTCTCTTTATCCAAAATTACTAAGCCCATCATTGCTGTAAATTGCATGACCAAAACTAAAAATTTCCAAAATTAATCATTCGAAATCATTTTATACAAACCTTCATTCATAGATTTTGTTGAATGAAACCGTAATCAAAAAAACCATTTGTTGAAATGAATAACTTTTGTGTAGCAGTATTGATACGGATGGCTAGAGCTTTTGATTAAGGTATCATTCATCACACTCGGGCTACTATTACGTTTTTTATTAATTTTAATTTTAAAAAAAATTCTTAAATTTGCAAAGGCTAACCCCATTGCTGATTTTTTGGCATAAAAATTTTTACTCATGATGAGAGCTTTTAATTAAGGTATCATTCATCACAATCGGGCTACTACTACGTTTTGCTCTAGTTTTAATATAAAAAAAAAATCTTAAATTTGCAAAGACTAACCCCTTTGCTGATTTTTTGGCATAAAAATTATTTGTTGAAATGTACACATATTTTGATGCAGTATTTTTACTCATGACCAGAGCTTTTAATTAAGGTATCATTCATCACAATCGGGCTACTACTACGTTTTGTATTAATTTTAATTTAAAAAAAATTCTTAAATTTGCAAAGGCTAACCCCTTTGCTGATTTTTTGGCATAAAAATTATTTGTTGAAATGCACACATATTTTGATGCAGTATTTTTACTTATGACCTGAGCTTTTAATTAAGGTATCATTCATCACAATCGGGCTACTACTACGTTTTGTATTAATTTTAATTTAAAAAAAAAATTTTTAATTTGCAAAGACTAATCCCTTTGCTGATTTTTTGGCATAAACATTATTTGTTGAAATGTACACATATTTTGATGCAGTATTTTTACTCATGACCTGAGCTTTTAATTAAGGTATCATTCATCACAATCGGGCTACTATTACGTTTTGTATTAATTTTAATTTTAAAGAAAAATTCTTAAATTTACAAAGGCTAACCCCTTTGCTGATTTTTTGGCATAAAAATTATTTGTTGAAATGCACACATATTTTGATGCAGTATTTTTACTCATGACCTGAGCTTTTAATTAAGGTATCATTCATCACAATCGGGCTACTATTACGTTTTGTATTAATTTTAATTTAAAAAAAAAATTTTTAATTTGCAAAGACTAATCCCTTTGCTGATTTTTTGGCATAAAAATTATTTGTTGAAATGTACACATATTTTGATGCAGTATTTTTACTCATGACCTGAGCTTTTAATTAAGGTATCATTCATCACAATCGGGCTACTAATACGTTTTGTATTAATTTTAATTTTAAAGAAAAATTCTTAAATTTACAAAGGCTAACCCCTTTGCTGATTTTTTGGCATAAAAATTATTTGTTGAAATGCACACATATTTTGATGCAGTATTTTTACTCATGACCTGAGCTTTTAATTAAGCTATCATTCATCACAATCGGGCTACTATTACGTTTTGTATTAATTTTAATTTAAAAAAAAAAATTCTTAAATTTACAAAGGCTAACCCCTTTGCTGATTTTTTGACATAAAAATTATTTGTTGAAATGTACACATATTTTGATGCAGTATTTTTACTCATGACCAGAGCTTTTAATTAAGCTATCATTCATCACAATCGGGCTACTATTACGTTTTGTATTAATTTTAATTTAACAAAAAATTCTTAAATTTGCAAAGGCTAACCCCTTTGCTGATTTTTTGGCATAAAAATTATTTGTTGAAATGTACACATATTTTAATGCAGTATTTTTACTCATGACCAGAGCTTTTAATTAAGGTATCATTCATCACAATCGGGCTACTACTACGTTTTGTATTAATTTTAATTTAAAAAAAATTCTTAAATTTGCAAAGGCTAACCCCTTTGCTGATTTTTTGGCATAAAAATTATTTGTTGAAATGCACACATATTTTGATGCAGTATTTTTACTTATGACCTGAGCTTTTAATTAAGGTATCATTCATCACAATCGGGCTACTACTACGTTTTGTATTAATTTTAATTTAAAAAAAAAATTTTTAATTTGCAAAGACTAATCCCTTTGCTGATTTTTTGGCATAAAAATTATTTGTTGAAATGTACACATATTTTGATGCAGTATTTTTACTCATGACCTGAGCTTTTAATTAAGGTATCATTCATCACAATCGGGCTACTATTACGTTTTGTATTAATTTTAATTTTAAAGAAAAATTCTTAAATTTACAAAGGCTAACCCCTTTGCTGATTTTTTGGCATAAAAATTATTTGTTGAAATGCACACATATTTTGATGCAGTATTTTTACTCATGACCTGAGCTTTTAATTAAGGTATCATTCATCACAATCGGGCTACTATTACGTTTTGTATTAATTTTAATTTAAAAAAAAAAATTCTTAAATTTACAAAGGCTAACCCCTTTGCTGATTTTTTGACATAAAAATTATTTGTTGAAATGTACACATATTTGGATGCAGTATTTTTACTCATGACCAGAGCTTTTAATTAAGGTATCATTCATCACAATCGGGCTACTACTACGTTTTGTATTAATTTTAATTTAAAAAAAATTCTTAAATTTGCAAAGGCTAACCCCTTTGCTGATTTTTTGGCATAAAAATTATTTGTTGAAATGCACACATATTTTGATGCAGTATTTTTACTCATGACCAGAGCTTTTAATTAAGGTATCATTCATCACAATCGGGCTACTACTACGTTTTGTATTAATTTTAATTTTAAAAAAAAATCTTAAATTTGCAAAGACTAACCCCTTTGCTGATTTTTTGGCATAAAAATTATTTGTTGAAATGTACACATATTTTGATGCAGTATTTTTACTCATGACCAGAGCTTTTAATTAAGGTATCATTCATCACAATCGGGCTACTACTACGTTTTGTATTAATTTTAATTTAAAAAAAATTCTTAAATTTGCAAAGGCTAACCCCTTTGCTGATTTTTTGGCATAAAAATTATTTGTTGAAATGCACACATATTTTGATGCAGTATTTTTACTTATGACCTGAGCTTTTAATTAAGGTATCATTCATCACAATCGGGCTACTATTACGTTTTGTATTAATTTTAATTTAAAAAAAAAAATTCTTAAATTTACAAAGGCTAACCCCTTTGCTGATTTTTTGACATAAAAATTATTTGTTGAAATGTACACATATTTTGATGCAGTATTTTTACTCATGACCAGAGCTTTTAATTAAGCTATCATTCATCACAATCGGGCTACTATTACGTTTTGTATTAATTTTAATTTAACAAAAAATTCTTAAATTTGCAAAGGCTAACCCCTTTGCTGATTTTTTGGCATAAAAATTATTTGTTGAAATGTACACATATTTTAATGCAGTATTTTTACTCATGACCAGAGCTTTTAATTAAGGTATCATTCATCACAATCGGGCTACTACTACGTTTTGTATTAATTTTAATTTAAAAAAAATTCTTAAATTTGCAAAGGCTAACCCCTTTGCTGATTTTTTGGCATAAAAATTATTTGTTGAAATGCACACATATTTTGATGCAGTATTTTTACTTATGACCTGAGCTTTTAATTAAGGTATCATTCATCACAATCGGGCTACTATTACGTTTTGTATTAATTTTAATTTAAAAAAAAAAATTCTTAAATTTACAAAGGCTAACCCCTTTGCTGATTTTTTGACATAAAAATTATTTGTTGAAATGTACACATATTTTGATGCAGTATTTTTACTCATGACCAGAGCTTTTAATTAAGCTATCATTCATCACAATCGGGCTACTATTACGTTTTGTATTAATTTTAATTTAACAAAAAATTCTTAAATTTGCAAAGGCTAACCCCTTTGCTGATTTTTTGGCATAAAAATTATTTGTTGAAATGTACACATATTTTAATGCAGTATTTTTACTCATGACCAGAGCTTTTAATTAAGGTATCATTCATCACAATCGGGCTACTACTACGTTTTGTATTAATTTTAATTTAAAAAAAATTCTTAAATTTGCAAAGGCTAACCCCTTTGCTGATTTTTTGGCATAAAAATTATTTGTTGAAATGCACACATATTTTGATGCAGTATTTTTACTTATGACCTGAGCTTTTAATTAAGGTATCATTCATCACAATCGGGCTACTACTACGTTTTGTATTAATTTTAATTTAAAAAAAAAATTTTTAATTTGCAAAGACTAATCCCTTTGCTGATTTTTTGGCATAAAAATTATTTGTTGAAATGTACACATATTTTGATGCAGTATTTTTACTCATGACCTGAGCTTTTAATTAAGGTATCATTCATCACAATCGGGCTACTATTACGTTTTGTATTAATTTTAATTTTAAAGAAAAATTCTTAAATTTACAAAGGCTAACCCCTTTGCTGATTTTTTGGCATAAAAATTATTTGTTGAAATGCACACATATTTTGATGCAGTATTTTTACTCATGACCTGAGCTTTTAATTAAGGTATCATTCATCACAATCGGGCTACTATTACGTTTTGTATTAATTTTAATTTAAAAAAAAAAATTCTTAAATTTACAAAGGCTAACCCCTTTGCTGATTTTTTGACATAAAAATTATTTGTTGAAATGCACACATATTTTGATGCAGTATTTTTCCTCATGACCAGAGCTTTTAATTAAGGTATCATTCATCACAATCGGGCTACTATTACGTTTTGTATTAATTTTAATTTTAAAGAAAAATTCTTAAATTTACAAAGGCTAACCCCTTTGCTGATTTTTTGGCATAAAAATTATTTGTTGAAATGCACACATATTTTGATGCAGTATTTTTACTCATGACCTGAGCTTTTAATTAAGGTATCATTCATCACAATCGGGCTACTATTACGTTTTGTATTAATTTTAATTTAAAAAAAAAAATTCTTAAATTTACAAAGGCTAACCCCTTTGCTGATTTTTTGGCATAACAATTATTTGTTGAAATGCACACATATTTTGATGCAGTATTTTTACTCATGACCGGAGCTTTTAATTAAGGTATCATTCATCACAATCGGGCTACTATTACGTTTTGTATTAATTTTAATTTAAAAAAAATTCTTAAATTTGCAAAGGCTAACCCCTTTGCTGATTTTTTGGCATAAAAATTATTTGTTGAAATGCACACATATTTTGATGCAGTATTTTTACTTATGACCTGAGCTTTTAATTAAGGTATCATTCATCACAATCGGGCTACTATTACGTTTTGTATTAATTTTAATTTAAAAAAAAAAATTCTTAAATTTACAAAGGCTAACCCCTTTGCTGATTTTTTGACATAAAAATTATTTGTTGAAATGCACACATATTTTGATGCAGTATTTTTACTCATGACCTGAGCTTTTAATTAAGGTATCATTCATCACAATCGGGCTACTATTACGTTTTGTATTAATTTTAATTTAAAAAAAAAAATTCTTAAATTTACAAAGGCTAACCCCTTTGCTGATTTTTTGGCATAACAATTATTTGTTGAAATGCACACATATTTTGATGCAGTATTTTTACTCATGACCGGAGCTTTTAATTAAGGTATCATTCATCACAATCGGGCTACTATTACGTTTTGTATTAATTTTAATTTAAAAAAAATTCTTAAATTTGCAAAGGCTAACCCCTTTGCTGATTTTTTGGCATAAAAATTATTTGTTGAAATGCACACATATTTTGATGCAGTATTTTTACTTATGACCTGAGCTTTTAATTAAGGTATCATTCATCACAATCGGGCTACTATTACGTTTTGTATTAATTTTAATTTAAAAAAAAAAATTCTTAAATTTACAAAGGCTAACCCCTTTGCTGATTTTTTGGCATAACAATTATTTGTTGAAATGCACACATATTTTGATGCAGTATTTTTACTCATGACCTGAGCTTTTAATTAAGGTATCATTCATCACAATCGGGCTACTATTACGTTTTGTATTAATTTTAATTTAAAAAAAAAAATTCTTAAATTTACAAAGGCTAACCCCTTTGCTGATTTTTTGGCATAAAAATTATTTGTTGAAATGCACACATATTTTGATGCAGTATTTTTACTCATGACCGGAGCTTTTAATTAAGGTATCATTCATCACAATCGGGCTACTATTACGTTTTGTATTAATTTTAATTTAAAAAAAATTCTTAAATTTGCAAAGGCTAACCCCTTTGCTGATTTTTTGGCATAAAAATTATTTGTTGAAATGCACACATATTTTGATGCAGTATTTTTACTTATGACCTGAGCTTTTAATTAAGGTATCATTCATCACAATCGGGCTACTATTACGTTTTGTATTAATTTTAATTTAAAAAAAAAAATTCTTAAATTTACAAAGGCTAACCCCTTTGCTGATTTTTTGACATAAAAATTATTTGTTGAAATGCACACATATTTTGATGCAGTATTTTTCCTCATGACCAGAGCTTTTAATTAAGGTATCATTCATCACAATCGGGCTACTATTACGTTTTGTATTAATTTTAATTTTAAAGAAAAATTCTTAAATTTACAAAGGCTAACCCCTTTGCTGATTTTTTGGCATAAAAATTATTTGTTGAAATGCACACATATTTTGATGCAGTATTTTTACTCATGACCGGAGCTTTTAATTAAGGTATCATTCATCACAATCGGGCTACTATTACGTTTTGTATTAATTTTAATTTAAAAAAAATTCTTAAATTTGCAAAGGCTAACCCCTTTGCTGATTTTTTGGCATAAAAATTATTTGTTGAAATGCACACATATTTTGATGCAGTATTTTTTCTTATGACCTGAGCTTTTAATTAAGGTATCATTCATCACAATCGGGCTACTACTACGTTTTGTATTAATTTTAATTTAAAAAAAAAATTTTAAATTTGCAAAGACTAATCCCTTTGCTGATTTTTTGGCATAAAAATTATTTGTTGAAATGTACACATATTTTGATGCAGTATTTTTACTCATGACCTGAGCTTTTAATTAAGGTATCATTCATCACAATCGGGCTACTATTACGTTTTGTATTAATTTTAATTTTAAAGAAAAATTCTTAAATTTACAAAGGCTAACCCCTTTGCTGATTTTTTGGCATAAAAATTATTTGTTGAAATGCACACATATTTTGATGCAGTATTTTTACTCATGACCTGAGCTTTTAATTAAGGTATCATTCATCACAATCGGGCTACTATTACGTTTTGTATTAATTTTAATTTAAAAAAAAAATTCTTAAATTTACAAAGGCTAACCCCTTTGCTGATTTTTTGGCATAACAATTATTTGTTGAAATGCACACATATTTTGATGCAGTATTTTTACTCATGACCGGAGCTTTTAATTAAGGTATCATTCATCACAATCGGGCTACTATTACGTTTTGTATTAATTTTAATTTAAAAAAAAAAATTCTTAAATTTACAAAGGCTAACCCCTTTGCTGATTTTTTGACATAAAAATTATTTGTTGAAATGCACACATATTTTGATGCAGTATTTTTACTCATGACCTGAGCTTTTAATTAAGGTATCATTCATCACAATCGGGCTACTATTACGTTTTGTATTAATTTTAATTTAAAAAAAAAAATTCTTAAATTTACAAAGGCTAACCCCTTTGCTGATTTTTTGGCATAAAAACCATTTGTTGAAATGTACACATATTTTGATGCAGTATTTTTACTCATGACCTGAGCTTTTAATTAAGGTATCATTCATCACAATCGGGCTACTAATACGTTTTGTATTAATTTTAATTTTAAAGAAAAATTCTTAAATTTACAAAGGCTAACCCCTTTGCTGATTTTTTGGCATAAAAATTATTTGTTGAAATGCACACATATTTTGATGCAGTATTTTTACTCATGACCTGAGCTTTTAATTAAGGTATCATTCATCACAATCGGGCTACTATTACGTTTTGTATTAATTTTAATTTAAAAAAAAAAATTCTTAAATTTACAAAGGCTAACCCCTTTGCTGATTTTTTGACATAAAAATTATTTGTTGAAATGCACACATATTTTGATGCAGTATTTTTACTCATGACCTGAGCTTTTAATTAAGGTATCATTCATCACAATCGGGCTACTATTACGTTTTGTATTAATTTTAATTTAAAAAAAAAAATTCTTAAATTTACAAAGGCTAACCCCTTTGCTGATTTTTTGGCATAAAAACCATTTGTTGAAATGTACACATATTTTGATGCAGTATTTTTACTCATGACCTGAGCTTTTAATTAAGGTATCATTCATCACAATCGGGCTACTAATACGTTTTGTATTAATTTTAATTTTAAAGAAAAATTCTTAAATTTACAAAGGCTAACCCCTTTGCTGATTTTTTGGCATAAAAATTATTTGTTGAAATGCACACATATTTTGATGCAGTATTTTTACTCATGACCTGAGCTTTTAATTAAGGTATCATTCATCACAATCGGGCTACTATTACGTTTTGTATTAATTTTAATTTTAAAGAAAAATTCTTAAATTTGCAAAGGCTAACCCCTTTGCTGATTTTTTGGCATAAAAATCATTTGTTGAAATGGACACATATTTTGATGCAGTATTTTTACTCATGACCAGAGCTTTTAATTAAGGTATCATTCATCACAATCGGGCTACTATTATGTTTTGTATTAATTTTAATTTAAAAAAAAATTCTTAAATTTGCCACGGCTAACTCCTTTGCTGATTTTTTGGCATAAAAATCATTTGTTGAAATGTACACATATTTTGATGCAGTATTTTTACTCATGACCAGAGCTTTTAATTAAGGTATCATTCAGCACAATCGGGCTACTATTACGTTTTGTATTAATTTTAATTTAAAAAAAAATTCTTAAATTTGCCAAGGCTAACTCCTTTGCTGATTTTTTGGCATAAAAATTATTTATTGAAATGTACACATATTTTGATGCAGTATTTTTACTCATGACCAGAGCTTTTAATTAAGGTATCATTCATCACAATCGGGCTACTACTACGTTTTGTATTAATTTTAATTTAAAAAAAAAATTTTAAATTTGCAAAGACTAACCCCTTTGCTGATTTTTTGGCATAAAAATTAGTTGTTGAAATGCACACATATTTTGATGCAGTATTTTTACTCATGACCTGAGCTTTTAATTAAGGTATCATTCATCACAATCGGGCTACTATTACGTTTTGTATTAATTTTAATTTAAAAAAAAAAATTCTTAAATTTACAAAGGCTAACCCCTTTGCTGATTTTTTGGCATAAAAACCATTTGTTGAAATGTACACATATTTTGATGCAGTATTTTTACTCATGACCTGAGCTTTTAATTAAGGTATCATTCATCACAATCGGGCTACTAATACGTTTTGTATTAATTTTAATTTTAAAGAAAAATTCTTAAATTTACAAAGGCTAACCCCTTTGCTGATTTTTTGGCATAAAAATTATTTGTTGAAATGCACACATATTTTGATGCAGTATTTTTACTCATGACCTGAGCTTTTAATTAAGGTATCATTCATCACAATCGGGCTACTATTACGTTTTGTATTAATTTTAATTTAAAAAAAAAAATTCTTAAATTTACAAAGGCTAACCCCTTTGCTGATTTTTTGACATAAAAATTATTTGTTGAAATGCACACATATTTTGATGCAGTATTTTTCCTCATGACCAGAGCTTTTAATTAAGGTATCATTCATCACAATCGGGCTACTATTACGTTTTGTATTAATTTTAATTTTAAAGAAAAATTCTTAAATTTGCAAAGGCTAACCCCTTTGCTGATTTTTTGGCATAAAAATCATTTGTTGAAATGGACACATATTTTGATGCAGTATTTTTACTCATGACCAGAGCTTTTAATTAAGGTATCATTCATCACAATCGGGCTACTATTATGTTTTGTATTAATTTTAATTTAAAAAAAAATTCTTAAATTTGCCACGGCTAACTCCTTTGCTGATTTTTTGGCATAAAAATCATTTGTTGAAATGTACACATATTTTGATGCAGTATTTTTACTCATGACCAGAGCTTTTAATTAAGGTATCATTCAGCACAATCGGGCTACTATTACGTTTTGTATAATTTTAATTTAAAAAAAAATTCTTAAATTTGCCAAGGCTAACCCCTTTGCTGATTTTTTGGCATAAAAATTATTTGTTGAAATGTACACATATTTTGATGCAGTATTTTTACTCATGACCAGAGCTTTTATTTAAGGTATCATTCATCATAATCGGGCTACTATTACGTTTTGTATTAATTTTAATTTAAAAAAAAAATCTTAAATTTACAAAGGCTAACCCCTTTGCTGATTTTTTGGCATAAAAATTATTTGTTGAAATGTACACATATTTTGATGCAGTATTTTTACTCATGACCAGAGCTTTTATTTAAGGTATCATTCATCATAATCGGGCTACTATTACGTTTTGTATTAATTTTAATTTAAAAAAAAAATCTTAAATTTACAAAGGCTAACCCCTTTGCTGATTTTTTGGCATAAAAATTATTTGTTGAAATGTACACATATTTTGATGCAGTATTTTTACTCATGACCAGAGCTTTTATTTAAGGTATCATTCATCATAATCGGGCTACTATTACGTTTTGTATTAATTTTAATTTACAAAAAATTCTTAAATTTACAAAGGCTAACCCCTTTGCTGATTTTTTGGCATAAAAATTATTTGTTGAAATGTACACATATTTTGATGCAGTATTTTTACTCATGACCAGAGCTTTTATTTAAGGTATCATTCATCATAATCGGGCTACTATTACGTTTTGTATTAATTTTAATTTACAAAAAATTCTTAAATTTACAAAGGCTAACCCCTTTGCTGATTTTTTGGCAAACAAATTATTTGTTGAAATGTACACATATTTTGATGCAGTATTTTTACTCATGACCAGAGCTTTTAATTAGGGTATCGTTCATCATAATCGGGCTACTATTACGTTTTGTATTAATTTTAATTTAAAAAAAAATTCTTAAATTTGCAAAGGCTAACCCCTTTGCTGATTTTTTGGCATAAAAATTATTTGTTGAAATGTACACATATTTTGATGCAGTATTTTTACTCATGACCAGAGCTTTTAATTAGGGTATCGTTCATCATAATCGGGCTACTATTACGTTTTGTATTAATTTTAATTTAAAAAAAAATTCTTAAATTTGCAAAGGCTAACCCCTTTGCTGATTTTTTGGCATAAAAATTATTTGTTGAAATGTACACATATTTTGATGCAGTATTTTTACTCATGACCAGAGCTTTTATTTAAGGTATCATTCATCATAATCGGGCTACTATTACGTTTTGTATTAATTTTAATTTACAAAAAATTCTTAAATTTACAAAGGCTAACCCCTTTGCTGATTTTTTGGCATAAAAATTATTTGTTGAAATGTACACATATTTTGATGCAGTATTTTTACTCATGACCAGAGCTTTTAATTAGGGTATCATTCATCATAATCGGGCTACTATTACGTTTTGTATTAATTTTAATTTAAAAAAAAAATCTTAAATTTACAAAGGCTAACCCCTTTGCTGATTTTTTGGCATAAAAATTATTTGTTGAAATGTACACATATTTTGATGCAGTATTTTTACTCATGACCAGAGCTTTTATTTAAGGTATCATTCATCATAATCGGGCTACTATTACGTTTTGTATTAATTTTAATTTAAAAAAAAAATCTTAAATTTACAAAGGCTAACCCCTTTGCTGATTTTTTGGCATAAAAATTATTTGTTGAAATGTACACATATTTTGATGCAGTATTTTTACTCATGACCAGAGCTTTTATTTAAGGTATCATTCATCATAATCGGGCTACTATTACGTTTTGTATTAATTTTAATTTACAAAAAATTCTTAAATTTACAAAGGCTAACCCCTTTGCTGATTTTTTGGCATAAAAATTATTTGTTGAAATGTACACATATTTTGATGCAGTATTTTTACTCATGACCAGAGCTTTTATTTAAGGTATCATTCATCATAATCGGGCTACTATTACGTTTTGTATTAATTTTAATTTACAAAAAATTCTTAAATTTACAAAGGCTAACCCCTTTGCTGATTTTTTGGCAAACAAATTATTTGTTGAAATGTACACATATTTTGATGCAGTATTTTTACTCATGACCAGAGCTTTTAATTAGGGTATCGTTCATCATAATCGGGCTACTATTACGTTTTGTATTAATTTTAATTTAAAAAAAAATTCTTAAATTTGCAAAGGCTAACCCCTTTGCTGATTTTTTGGCATAAAAATTATTTGTTGAAATGTACACATATTTTGATGCAGTATTTTTACTCATGACCAGAGCTTTTAATTAGGGTATCGTTCATCATAATCGGGCTACTATTACGTTTTGTATTAATTTTAATTTAAAAAAAAATTCTTAAATTTGCAAAGGCTAACCCCTTTGCTGATTTTTTGGCATAAAAATTATTTGTTGAAATGTACACATATTTTGATGCAGTATTTTTACTCATGACCAGAGCTTTTATTTAAGGTATCATTCATCATAATCGGGCTACTATTACGTTTTGTATTAATTTTAATTTACAAAAAATTCTTAAATTTACAAAGGCTAACCCCTTTGCTGATTTTTTGGCATAAAAATTATTTGTTGAAATGTACACATATTTTGATGCAGTATTTTTACTCATGACCAGAGCTTTTAATTAGGGTATCGTTCATCATAATCGGGCTACTATTACGTTTTGTATTAATTTTAATTTAAAAAAAAATTCTTAAATTTGCAAAGGCTAACCCCTTTGCTGATTTTTTGGCATAAAAATTATTTGTTGAAATGTACACATATTTTGATGCAGTATTTTTACTCATGACCAGAGCTTTTATTTAAGGTATCATTCATCATAATCGGGCTACTATTACGTTTTGTATTAATTTTAATTTACAAAAAATTCTTAAATTTACAAAGGCTAACCCCTTTGCTGATTTTTTGGCATAAAAATTATTTGTTGAAATGTACACATATTTTGATGCAGTATTTTTACTCATGACCAGAGCTTTTAATTAGGGTATCGTTCATCATAATCGGGCTACTATTACGTTTTGTATTAATTTTAATTTAAAAAAAAATTCTTAAATTTGCAAAGGCTAACCCCTTTGCTGATTTTTTGGCATAAAAATTATTTGTTGAAATGTACACATATTTTGATGCAGTATTTTTACTCATGACCAGAGCTTTTAATTAAGGTATCATTCATCACAATCGGGCTACTAATACGTTTTGTATTAATTTTAATTTACAAAAAATTCTTAAATTTACAAAGGCTAACCCCTTTGCTGATTTTTTGGCATAAAAATTATTTGTTGAAATGTACACATATTTTGATGCAGTATTTTTACTCATGACCAGAGCTTTTAATTAGGGTATCGTTCATCATAATCGGGCTACTATTACGTTTTGTATTAATTTTAATTTAAAAAAAAATTCTTAAATTTGCAAAGGCTAACCCCTTTGCTGATTTTTTGGCATAAAAATTATTTGTTGAAATGTACACATATTTTGATGCAGTATTTTTACTCATGACCAGAGCTTTTAATTAAGGTATCATTCATCACAATCGGGCTACTAATACGTTTTGTATTAATTTTAATTTAAAAAAAAATTCTTAAATTTACAAAGGCTAACCCCTTTGCTGATTTTTTGGCATAAAAATTATTTGTTGAAATGTACACATATTTTGATGCAGTATTTTTACTCATGACCAGAGCTTTTATTTAAGGTATCATTCATCATAATCGGGCTACTATTACGTTTTGTATTAATTTTAATTTACAAAAAATTCTTAAATTTACAAAGGCTAACCCCTTTGCTGATTTTTTGGCATAAAAATTATTTGTTGAAATGTACACATATTTTGATGCAGTATTTTTACTCATGACCAGAGCTTTTAATTAGGGTATCGTTCATCATAATCGGGCTACTATTACGTTTTGTATTAATTTTAATTTAAAAAAAAATTCTTAAATTTGCAAAGGCTAACCCCTTTGCTGATTTTTTGGCATAAAAATTATTTGTTGAAATGTACACATATTTTGATGCAGTATTTTTACTCATGACCAGAGCTTTTAATTAGGGTATCGTTCATCATAATCGGGCTACTATTACGTTTTGTATTAATTTTAATTTACAAAAAATTCTTAAATTTACAAAGGCTAACCCCTTTGCTGATTTTTTGGCATAAAAATTATTTGTTGAAATGTACACATATTTTGATGCAGTATTTTTACTCATGACCAGAGCTTTTAATTAGGGTATCGTTCATCATAATCGGGCTACTATTACGTTTTGTATTAATTTTAATTTAAAAAAAAATTCTTAAATTTGCAAAGGCTAACCCCTTTGCTGATTTTTTGGCATAAAAATTATTTGTTGAAATGTACACATATTTTGATGCAGTATTTTTACTCATGACCAGAGCTTTTAATTAGGGTATCGTTCATCATAATCGGGCTACTATTACGTTTTGTATTAATTTTAATTTAAAAAAAAATTCTTAAATTTGCAAAGGCTAACCCCTTTGCTGATTTTTTGGCATAAAAATTATTTGTTGAAATGTACACATATTTTGATGCAGTATTTTTACTCATGACCAGAGCTTTTATTTAAGGTATCATTCATCATAATCGGGCTACTATTACGTTTTGTATTAATTTTAATTTACAAAAAATTCTTAAATTTACAAAGGCTAACCCCTTTGCTGATTTTTTGGCATTAAAATTATTTGTTGAAATGTACACATATTTTGATGCAGTATTTTTACTCATGACCAGAGCTTTTAATTAGAGTATCGTTCAACATAATCGGGCTACTATTACGTTTTGTATTAATTTTAATTTAAAAAAAAATTCTTAAATTTGCAAAGGCTAACCCCTTTGCTGATTTTTTGGCATAAAAATTATTTGTTGAAATGTACACATATTTTGATGCAGTATTTTTACTCATGACCAGAGCTTTTATTTAAGGTATCATTCATCATAATCGGGCTACTATTACGTTTTGTATTAATTTTAATTTACAAAAAATTCTTAAATTTACAAAGGCTAACCCCTTTGCTGATTTTTTGGCATAAAAATTATTTGTTGAAATGTACACATATTTTGATGCAGTATTTTTACTCATGACCAGAGCTTTTAATTAGAGTATCGTTCAACATAATCGGGCTACTATTACGTTTTGTATTAATTTTAATTTAAAAAAAAATTCTTAAATTTGCAAAGGCTAACCCCTTTGCTGATTTTTTGGCATAAAAATTATTTGTTGAAATGTACACATATTTTGATGCAGTATTTTTACTCATGACCAGAGCTTTTATTTAAGGTATCATTCATCATAATCGGGCTACTATTACGTTTTGTATTAATTTTAATTTAAAAAAAAAATCTTAAATTTACAAAGGCTAACCCCTTTGCTGATTTTTTGGCATAAAAATTATTTGTTGAAATGTACACATATTTTGATGCAGTATTTTTACTCATGACCAGAGCTTTTATTTAAGGTATCATTCATCATAATCGGGCTACTATTACGTTTTGTATTAATTTTAATTTACAAAAAATTCTTAAATTTACAAAGGCTAACCCCTTTGCTGATTTTTTGGCATAAAAATTATTTGTTGAAATGTACACATATTTTGATGCAGTATTTTTACTCATGACCAGAGCTTTTAATTAGAGTATCGTTCAACATAATCGGGCTACTATTACGTTTTGTATTAATTTTAATTTAAAAAAAAATTCTTAAATTTGCAAAGGCTAACCCCTTTGCTGATTTTTTGGCATAAAAATTATTTGTTGAAATGTACACATATTTTGATGCAGTATTTTTACTCATGACCAGAGCTTTTATTTAAGGTATCATTCATCATAATCGGGCTACTATTACGTTTTGTATTAATTTTAATTTACAAAAAATTCTTAAATTTACAAAGGCTAACCCCTTTGCTGATTTTTTGGCATAAAAATTATTTGTTGAAATGTACACATATTTTGATGCAGTATTTTTACTCATGACCAGAGCTTTTATTTAAGGTATCATTCATCATAATCGGGCTACTATTACGTTTTGTATTAATTTTAATTTAAAAAAAAAATTCTTAAATTTGCAAAGGCTAACCCCTTTGCTGATTTTTTGGCATAAAAATTATTTGTTGAAATGTACACATATTTTGATGCAGTATTTTTACTCATGACCAGAGCTTTTATTTAAGGTATCATTCATCATAATCGGGCTACTATTACGTTTTGTATTAATTTTAATTTAAAAAAAAAATTCTTAAATTTGCAAAGGCTAACCCCTTTGCTGATTTTTTGGCATACAAATTATTTGTTGAAATGTACACATATTTTGATGCAGTATTTTTACTCATGACCAGAGCTTTTATTTAAGGTATCATTCATCATAATCGGGCTACTATTACGTTTTGTATTAATTTTAATTTACAAAAAATTCTTAAATTTACAAAGGCTAACCCCTTTGCTGATTTTTTGGCATAAAAATTATTTGTTGAAATGTACACATATTTTGATGCAGTATTTTTACTCATGACCAGAGCTTTTATTTAAGGTATCATTCATCATAATCGGGCTACTATTACGTTTTGTATTAATTTTCATTTAAAAAAAAAATTCTTAAATTTGCAAAGGCTAACCCCTTTGCTGATTTTTTGGCATAAAAATTATTTGTTGAAATGTACACATATTTTGATTCAGTATTTTTACTCATGACCAGAGCTTTTATTTAAGGTATCATTCATCATAATCGGGCTACTATTACGTTTTGTATTAATTTTAATTTAAAAAAAAAATCTTAAATTTACAAAGGCTAACCCCTTTGCTGATTTTTTGGCATAAAAATTATTTGTTGAAATGTACACATATTTTGATGCAGTATTTTTACTCATGACCAGAGCTTTTATTTAAGGTATCATTCATCATAATCGGGCTACTATTACGTTTTGTATTAATTTTAATTTAAAAAAAAAATCTTAAATTTACAAAGGCTAACCCCTTTGCTGATTTTTTGGCATAAAAATTATTTGTTGAAATGTACACATATTTTGATGCAGTATTTTTACTCATGACCAGAGCTTTTATTTAAGGTATCATTCATCATAATCGGGCTACTATTACGTTTTGTATTAATTTTAATTTAAAAAAAAAATTCTTAAATTTGCAAAGGCTAACCCCTTTGCTGATTTTTTGGCATAAAAATTATTTGTTGAAATGTACACATATTTTGATGCAGTATTTTTACTCATGACCAGAGCTTTTATTTAAGGTATCATTCATCATAATCGGGCTACTATTACGTTTTGTATTAATTTTAATTTAAAAAAAAAATTCTTAAATTTGCAAAGGCTAACCCCTTTGCTGATTTTTTGGCATACAAATTATTTGTTGAAATGTACACATATTTTGATGCAGTATTTTTACTCATGACCAGAGCTTTTATTTAAGGTATCATTCATCATAATCGGGCTACTATTACGTTTTGTATTAATTTTAATTTAAAAAAAAAATCTTAAATTTACAAAGGCTAACCCCTTTGCTGATTTTTTGGCATAAAAATTATTTGTTGAAATGTACACATATTTTGATGCAGTATTTTTACTCATGACCAGAGCTTTTATTTAAGGTATCATTCATCATAATCGGGCTACTATTACGTTTTGTATTAATTTTAATTTAAAAAAAAAATCTTAAATTTACAAAGGCTAACCCCTTTGCTGATTTTTTGGCATAAAAATTATTTGTTGAAATGTACACATATTTTGATGCAGTATTTTTACTCATGACCAGAGCTTTTATTTAAGGTATCATTCATCATAATCGGGCTACTATTACGTTTTGTATTAATTTTAATTTAAAAAAAAAATTCTTAAATTTGCAAAGGCTAACCCCTTTGCTGATTTTTTGGCATAAAAATTATTTGTTGAAATGTACACATATTTTGATGCAGTATTTTTACTCATGACCAGAGCTTTTATTTAAGGTATCATTCATCATAATCGGGCTACTATTACGTTTTGTATTAATTTTAATTTAAAAAAAAATTCTTAAATTTGCAAAGGCTAACCCCTTTGCTGATTTTTGGGCATCATAAAAATTATTTGTTGAAATGTACACATATTTTGATGCAGTATTTTTACTCATGACCAGAGCTTTTAATTAAGGTATCATTCATCACAATCGGGCTACTAATACGTTTTGTATTAATTTTCATTTAAAAAAAAATTCTTAAATTTGCAAAGGCTAACCCCTTTGCTGATTTTTTGGCATAAAAATTATTTGTTGAAATGTACACATATTTTGATGCAGTATTTTTACTCATGACCAGAGCTTTTATTTAAGGTATCATTCATCATAATCGGGCTACTATTACGTTTTGTATTAATTTTAATTTAAAAAAAAAATTCTTAAATTTGCAAAGGCTAACCCCTTTGCTGATTTTTTGGCATAAAAATTATTTGTTGAAATGTACACATATTTTGATGCAGTATTTTTACTCATGACCAGAGCTTTTATTTAAGGTATCGTTCATCATAATCGGGCTACTATTACGTTTTGTATTAATTTTAATTTAAAAAAAAAATCTTAAATTTACAAAGGCTAACCCCTTTGCTGATTTTTTGGCATAAAAATTATTTGTTGAAATGTACACATATTTTGATGCAGTATTTTTACTCATGACCAGAGCTTTTATTTAAGGTATCATTCATCATAATCGGGCTACTATTACGTTTTGTATTAATTTTAATTTACAAAAAATTCTTAAATTTACAAAGGCTAACCCCTTTGCTGATTTTTTGGCATAAAAATTATTAGTTGAAATGTACACATATTTTGATGCAGTATTTTTACTCATGACCAGAGCTTTTAATTAGGGTATCGTTCATCATAATCGGACTACTATTACGTTTTGTATTAATTTTAATTTAAAAAAAAATTCTTAAATTTGCAAAGGCTAACCCCTTTGCTGATTTTTTGGCATAAAAATTATTTGTTGAAATGTACACATATTTTGATGCAGTATTTTTACTCATGACCAGAGCTTTTATTTAAGGTATCATTCATCACAATCGGGCTACTAATACGTTTTGTATTAATTTTAATTTAAAAAAAAATCTTAAATTTGCAAAGGCTAACCCCTTTGCTGATTTTTTGGCATAAAAATTATTTGTTGAAATGCACACATATTTTGATGCAGTATTTTTACTCATGACCAGAGCTTTTAATTAAGGTATCATTCATCACAATCGAGCTACTAATAGGTTTTGTATTAATTTTCATTTAAAAAAAAATTCTTAAATTTGCAAAGGCTAACCCCTTTGCTGATTTTTTGGCATAAAAATTATTTGTTGAAATGTACACATATTTTGATGCAGTATTTTTACTCATGACCAGAGCTTTTAATTAAGGTATAATTCATCATAATCGGGCTACTATTACGTTTTGTATTAATTTTAATTTTAAAAAAATCCTTAAATTTACATAACCCCTTTGCTGATTTTTAGGCATAAAAATTATTTGTTGAAATGTGCACATATTTTGATGCAGTATTTTTACTCATGACCAGAGCTTTTAATTAAGGTATCATTCATCAAAATCGGGCTACTATTACGTTTTGTATTAATTTTAGTTTAAAAAAAAATTCTTAAATTTGCCAAAGCTAACCCCTTTGCTGATTTTTTGGCATAAAAATTATTTGTTGAAATGTACACATATTTTGATGCAGTATTTTTACTCATGACCAGAGCTTTAAGATTAAGGTATCATAATTACGTTTTATATTAATTTTAATTTAAAACAAAATCTTAAATTTACAAAGGCTAACCCCTTTGCTGATTTTTTGGCATAAAAATTATTTGTTGAAATATACACATATTTTGATGCAGTATTTTTACTCATGACCAGAGCTTTTATTTAAGGTATCATTCATCATAATCGGGCTACTATTACGTTTTGTATTAATTTTAATTTAAAAAAAAAATTCTTAAATTTGCAAAGGCTAACCCCTTTGCTGATTTTTTGGCATAAAAATTATTTGTTGAAATATACACATATTTTGATGCAGTATTTTTACTCATGACCAGAGCTTTTAACTAAGGTATAATTCATCACAATCGGGCTACTATTACGTTTTGTATTAATTTTAATTTAAAAAAAAAATTCTTAAATTTGCAAAGGCTAACCCCTTTGCTGATTTTTTGGCATAAAAATTATTTATTTAAAGGTACACATATTTTGATGCAGTATTTTTACTCATGACCAGAGCTTTTAATTAAGGTATCATTCATCACAATCGGGCTACTATTACGTTTTGTATTAATTTTAATTTAAAAAAAAATTCTTAGATTTGCAAAGGCTAACCCCTTTGCTGATTTTTTGGCATAAAAATTATTTGTTGAAAGGTACACATATTTTGATGCAGTATTTTTACTCATGACCAGAGCTTTTAATTAAGGTATAATTCATCATAATCGGGCTACTATTACGTTTTGTATTAATTTTAATTTAAAAAAAATCCTTAAATTTACATAACCCCTTTGCTGATTTTTAGGCATAAAAATTATTTGTTGAAATGTGCACATATTTTGATGCAGTATTTTTACTCATGACCAGAGCTTTTAATTAAGGTATCATTCATCAAAATCGGGCTACTATTACGTTTTGTATTAATTTTAGTTTAAAAAAAAATTCTTAAATTTGCCAAAGCTAACCCCTTTGCTGATTTTTTGGCATAAAAATTATTTGTTGAAATGTACACATATTTTGATGCAGTATTTTTACTCATGACCAGAGCTTTAAGATTAAGGTATCATAATTACGTTTTATATTAATTTTAATTTAAAAAAAAATTCTTAAATTTGCAAAGGCTAACCCCTTTGCTGATTTTTTGGCATAAAAATTATTTGTTGAAATATACACATATTTTGATGCAGTATTTTTACTCATGACCAGAGCTTTTATTTAAGGTACCATTCATCACAATCGGGCTACTATTACGTTTTGTATTAATTTTAATTTAAAAAAAAATCTTAAATTTGCAAAGGCTAACCCCTTTGCTGATTTTTTGGCATAAAAATTATTTGTTGAAATGCACACATATTTTGATGCAGTATTTTTACTCATGACCGGAGCTTTTAATTAAGGTATCATTCATCACAATCGGGCTACTACTACGTTTTGTATTAATTTTAATTTAAAAAAAAATCTTAAATTTGCAAAGGCTAACCCCTTTGTTGATTTTTTGGCATACAAATTATTTGTTGAAATGTACACATATTTTGATGCAGTATTTTTACTCATGACCGGAGCTTTTATTTAAGGTATCATTCATCACAATCGGGCTACTACTACGTTTTGTATTAATTTTAATTTAAAAACAAAAATTCTTAAATTTGCAAAGGCTAACCCCTTTGTTGATTTTTTGGCATACAAATTATTTGTTGAAATGTACACATATTTTGATGCAGTATTTTTACTCATGACCAGAGCTTTTAATTAAGGTATCATTCATCACAATCGGGCTACTACTACGTTTTGTATTAATTTTAATTTAATAACAAAAATTCTTAAATTTGCAAAGGCTAACCCCTTTGTTGATTTTTTGGCATACAAATTATTTGTTGAAATGTACACATATTTTGATGCAGTATTTTTACTCATGACCAGAGCTTTTAATTAAGGTATCATTCATCACAATCGGGCTACTATTACGTTTTGTATTAATTTTAATTTAAAAAAAAATTCTTGAATTTACAAAGGCTAACCCCTTTGCTGATTTTTTGGCATAAAAATTTTTTCTCATGACCAGAGCTTTTATTTAAGGTATCATTCATCACAATCGGGCTACTACTACGTTTTGTATTAATTTTAATTTAAAAAAAAATCTTAAATTTGCAAAGGCTAACCCCTTTGCTGATTTTTTGGCATAAAAATTATTTGTTGAAATGTACACATATTTTGATGCAGTATTTTTACTCATGACCGGAGCTTTTAATTAAGGTATCATTCATCACAATCGGGCTACTATTACGTTTTGTATTAATTTTAATTTAAAAAAAAATCTTAAATTTGCAAAGGCTAACCCCTTTGTTGATTTTTTGGCATACAAATTATTTATTGAAATGTACACATATTTTGATGCAGTATTTTTACTCATGACCAGAGCTTTTAATTAAGGTATCATTCATCACAATCGGGCTACTACTACGTTTTGTATTAATTTTAATTTAAAAAAAAATCTTAAATTTGCAAAGGCTAACCCCTTTGCTGATTTTTTGGCATAAAAATTATTTGTTGAAATGTACACATATTTTGATGCAGTATTTTTACTCATGACCAGAGCTTTTAATTAAGGTATCATTCATCACAATCGGGCTACTATTACGTTTTGTATTAATTTTAATTTAAAAAAAAATTCTTGAATTTACAAAGGCTAACCCCTTTGCTGATTTTTTGGCATAAAAATTTTTTCTCATGACCAGAGCTTTTATTTAAGGTATCATTCATCACAATCGGGCTACTACTACGTTTTGTATTAATTTTAATTTAAAAAAAAATCTTAAATTTGCAAAGGCTAACCCCTTTGCTGATTTTTTGGCATAAAAATTATTTGTTGAAATGTACACATAGTTTGATGCAGTATTTTTACTCATGACCGGAGCTTTTAATTAAGGTATCATTCATCACAATCGGGCTACTATTACGTTTTGTATTAATTTTAATTTAAAAAAAAATCTTAAATTTGCAAAGGCTAACCCCTTTGTTGATTTTTTGGCATACAAATTATTTATTGAAATGTACACATATTTTGATGCAGTATTTTTACTCATGACCAGAGCTTTTAATTAAGGTATCATTCATCACAATCGGGCTACTACTACGTTTTGTATTAATTTTAATTTAAAAAAAATTCTTAAATTTGCAAAGGCTAACCCCTTTGCTGACTTTTTGGCATAAAAATTATTTGTTGAAATGTACACATATTTTGATGCAGTATTTTTACTCATGACCAGAGCTTTTAATTAAGGTATCATTCATCACAATCGGGCTACTACTACGTTTTGTATTAATTTTAATTTAAAAAAAAATCTTAAATTTGCAAAGGCTAACCCCTTTGCTGATTTTTTGGCATAAAAATTATTTGTTGAAATGTACACATATTTTGATGCAGTATTTTTACTCATGACCAGAGCTTTTAATTAAGGTATCATTCATCACAATCGGGCTACTATTACGTTTTGTATTAATTTTAATTTAAAAAAAAATTCTTGAATTTACAAAGGCTAACCCCTTTGCTGATTTTTTGGCATAAAAATTTTTTCTCATGACCAGAGCTTTTATTTAAGGTATCATTCATCACAATCGGGCTACTACTACGTTTTGTATTAATTTTAATTTAAAAAAAAATCTTAAATTTGCAAAGGCTAACCCCTTTGCTGATTTTTTGGCATAAAAATTATTTGTTGAAATGTACACATATTTTGATGCAGTATTTTTACTCATGACCGGAGCTTTTAATTAAGGTATCATTCATCACAATCGGGCTACTATTACGTTTTGTATTAATTTTAATTTAAAAAAAAATCTTAAATTTGCAAAGGCTAACCCCTTTGTTGATTTTTTGGCATACAAATTATTTATTGAAATGTACACATATTTTGATGCAGTATTTTTACTCATGACCAGAGCTTTTAATTAAGGTATCATTCATCACAATCGGGCTACTACTACGTTTTGTATTAATTTTAATTTAAAAAAAAATCTTAAATTTGCAAAGGCTAACCCCTTTGCTGATTTTTTGGCATAAAAATTATTTGTTGAAATGCACACATATTTTGATGCAGTATTTTTACTCATGACCGGAGCTTTTAATTAAGGTATCATTCATCACAATCGGGCTACTACTACGTTTTGTATTAATTTTAATTTAAAAACAAAAATTCTTAAATTTGCAAAGGCTAACCCCTTTGTTGATTTTTTGGCATACAAATTATTTGTTGAAATGTACACATATTTTGATGCAGTATTTTTACTCATGACCAGAGCTTTTAATTAAGGTATCATTCATCACAATCGGGCTACTACTACGTTTTGTATTAATTTTAATTTAATAACAAAAATTCTTAAATTTGCAAAGGCTAACCCCTTTGTTGATTTTTTGGCATACAAATTATTTGTTGAAATGTACACATATTTTGATGCAGTATTTTTACTCATGACCAGAGCATTTTAATTAAGGTATCATTCATCACAATCGGGCTACTATTACGTTTTGTATTAATTTTAATTTAAAAAAAAATCTTAAATTTGCAAAGGCTAACCCCTTTGTTGATTTTTTGGCATACAAATTATTTATTGAAATGTACACATATTTTGATGCAGTATTTTTACTCATGACCAGAGCTTTTAATTAAGGTATCATTCATCACAATCGGGCTACTACTACGTTTTGTATTAATTTTAATTTAAAAAAAATTCTTAAATTTGCAAAGGCTAACCCCTTTGCTGACTTTTTGGCATAAAAATTATTTGTTGAAATGTACACATATTTTGATGCAGTATTTTTACTCATGACCAGAGCTTTTAATTAAGGTATCATTCATCACAATCGGGCTACTACTACGTTTTGTATTAATTTTAATTTAAAAAAAAATCTTAAATTTGCAAAGGCTAACCCCTTTGCTGATTTTTTGGCATAAAAATTATTTGTTGAAATGTACACATATTTTGATGCAGTATTTTTACTCATGACCAGAGCTTTTAATTAAGGTATCATTCATCACAATCGGGCTACTATTACGTTTTGTATTAATTTTAATTTAAAAAAAAATTCTTGAATTTACAAAGGCTAACCCCTTTGCTGATTTTTTGGCATAAAAATTTTTTCTCATGACCAGAGCTTTTATTTAAGGTATCATTCATCACAATCGGGCTACTACTACGTTTTGTATTAATTTTAATTTAAAAAAAAATCTTAAATTTGCAAAGGCTAACCCCTTTGCTGATTTTTTGGCATAAAAATTATTTGTTGAAATGTACACATATTTTGATGCAGTATTTTTACTCATGACCGGAGCTTTTAATTAAGGTATCATTCATCACAATCGGGCTACTATTACGTTTTGTATTAATTTTAATTTAAAAAAAAATCTTAAATTTGCAAAGGCTAACCCCTTTGTTGATTTTTTGGCATACAAATTATTTATTGAAATGTACACATATTTTGATGCAGTATTTTTACTCATGACCAGAGCTTTTAATTAAGGTATCATTCATCACAATCGGGCTACTACTACGTTTTGTATTAATTTTAATTTAAAAAAAAATCTTAAATTTGCAAAGGCTAACCCCTTTGCTGATCTTTTGGCATAAAAATTATTTGTTGAAATGTACAAATATTTTGATGCAGTGTTTTTACTCATGACCAGAGCTTTTATTTAAGGTATCATTCATCACAATCGGGCTACTACTACGTTTTGTATTAATTTTAATTTAAAAAAAAATCTTAAATTTGCAAAGGCTAACCCCTTTGCTGATTTTTTGGCATAAAAATTATTTGTTGAAATGTACACATATTTTGATGCAGTATTTTTACTCATGACCGGAGCTTTTAATTAAGGTATCATTCATCACAATCGGGCTACTATTACGTTTTGTATTAATTTTAATTTAAAAAAAAATCTTAAATTTGCAAAGGCTAACCCCTTTGTTGATTTTTTGGCATACAAATTATTTATTGAAATGTACACATATTTTGATGCAGTATTTTTACTCATGACCAGAGCTTTTAATTAAGGTATCATTCATCACAATCGGGCTACTACTACGTTTTGTATTAATTTTAATTTAAAAAAAAATCTTAAATTTGCAAAGGCTAACCCCTTTGCTGATCTTTTGGCATAAAAATTATTTGTTGAAATGTACAAATATTTTGATGCAGTGTTTTTACTCATGACCAGAGCTTTTATTTAAGGTATCATTCATCACAATCGGGCTACTATTACGTTTTGTATTAATTTTAATTTAAAAAAAAAAATCTTAAATTTGCAAAGGCTAACCCCTTTGCTGATCTTTTGGCATAAAAATTATTTGTTGAAATGTACAAATATTTTGATGCAGTATTTTTACTCATGACCGGAGCTTTTAATTAAGGTATCATTCATCACAATCGGGCTACTATTACGTTTTGTATTAATTTTAATTTAAAAAAAAATCTTAAATTTGCAAAGGCTAACCCCTTTGTTGATTTTTTGGCATACAAATTATTTATTGAAATGTACACATATTTTGATGCAGTATTTTTACTCATGACCAGAGCTTTTAATTAAGGTATCATTCATCACAATCGGGCTACTACTACGTTTTGTATTAATTTTAATTTAAAAAAAAATCTTAAATTTGCAAAGGCTAACCCCTTTGCTGATTTTTTGGCATAAAAATTATTTGTTGAAATGCACACATATTTTGATGCAGTATTTTTACTCATGACCGGAGCTTTTAATTAAGGTATCATTCATCACAATCGGGCTACTACTACGTTTTGTATTAATTTTAATTTAAAAAAAAATCTTAAATTTGCAAAGGCTAACCCCTTTGCTGATCTTTTGGCATAAAAATTATTTGTTGAAATGTACAAATATTTTGATGCAGTGTTTTTACTCATGACCAGAGCTTTTATTTAAGGTATCATTCATCACAATCGGGCTACTATTACGTTTTGTATTAATTTTAATTTAAAAAAAAAAAATCTTAAATTTGCAAAGGCTAACCCCTTTGCTGATTTTTTGGCATAAAAATTATTTGTTGAAATGTACACATATTTTGATGCAGTATTTTTACTCATGACCGGAGCTTTTAATTAAGGTATCATTCATCACAATCGGGCTACTATTACGTTTTGTATTAATTTTAATTTAAAAAAAAATCTTAAATTTGCAAAGGCTAACCCCTTTGTTGATTTTTTGGCATACAAATTATTTGTTGAAATGTACAAATATTTTGATGCAGTGTTTTTACTCATGACCAGAGCTTTTATTTAAGGTATCATTCATCACAATCGGGCTACTATTACGTTTTGTATTAATTTTAATTTAAAAAAAAAAAATCTTAAATTTGCAAAGGCTAACCCCTTTGCTGATTTTTTGGCATAAAAATTATTTGTTGAAATGTACACATATTTTGATGCAGTATTTTTACTCATGACCGGAGCTTTTAATTAAGGTATCATTCATCACAATCGGGCTACTATTACGTTTTGTATTAATTTTAATTTAAAAAAAAATCTTAAATTTGCAAAGGCTAACCCCTTTGCTGATTTTTTGGCATAAAAATTATTTGTTGAAATGTACACATAGTTTGATGCAGTATTTTTACTCATGACCGGAGCTTTTAATTAAGGTATCATTCATCACAATCGGGCTACTATTACGTTTTGTATTAATTTTAATTTAAAAAAAAATCTTAAATTTGCAAAGGCTAACCCCTTTGTTGATTTTTTGGCATACAAATTATTTATTGAAATGTACACATATTTTGATGCAGTATTTTTACTCATGACCAGAGCTTTTAATTAAGGTATCATTCATCACAATCGGGCTACTACTACGTTTTGTATTAATTTTAATTTAAAAAAAATTCTTAAATTTGCAAAGGCTAACCCCTTTGCTGACTTTTTGGCATAAAAATTATTTGTTGAAATGTACACATATTTTGATGCAGTATTTTTACTCATGACCAGAGCTTTTAATTAAGGTATCATTCATCACAATCGGGCTACTACTACGTTTTGTATTAATTTTAATTTAAAAAAAAATCTTAAATTTGCAAAGGCTAACCCCTTTGCTGATTTTTTGGCATAAAAATTATTTGTTGAAATGTACACATATTTTGATGCAGTATTTTTACTCATGACCAGAGCTTTTAATTAAGGTATCATTCATCACAATCGGGCTACTATTACGTTTTGTATTAATTTTAATTTAAAAAAAAATTCTTGAATTTACAAAGGCTAACCCCTTTGCTGATTTTTTGGCATAAAAATTTTTTCTCATGACCAGAGCTTTTATTTAAGGTATCATTCATCACAATCGGGCTACTACTACGTTTTGTATTAATTTTAATTTAAAAAAAAATCTTAAATTTGCAAAGGCTAACCCCTTTGCTGATTTTTTGGCATAAAAATTATTTGTTGAAATGTACACATATTTTGATGCAGTATTTTTACTCATGACCGGAGCTTTTAATTAAGGTATCATTCATCACAATCGGGCTACTATTACGTTTTGTATTAATTTTAATTTAAAAAAAAATCTTAAATTTGCAAAGGCTAACCCCTTTGTTGATTTTTTGGCATACAAATTATTTATTGAAATGTACACATATTTTGATGCAGTATTTTTACTCATGACCAGAGCTTTTAATTAAGGTATCATTCATCACAATCGGGCTACTACTACGTTTTGTATTAATTTTAATTTAAAAAAAAATCTTAAATTTGCAAAGGCTAACCCCTTTGCTGATTTTTTGGCATAAAAATTATTTGTTGAAATGCACACATATTTTGATGCAGTATTTTTACTCATGACCGGAGCTTTTAATTAAGGTATCATTCATCACAATCGGGCTACTACTACGTTTTGTATTAATTTTAATTTAAAAACAAAAATTCTTAAATTTGCAAAGGCTAACCCCTTTGTTGATTTTTTGGCATACAAATTATTTGTTGAAATGTACACATATTTTGATGCAGTATTTTTACTCATGACCAGAGCTTTTAATTAAGGTATCATTCATCACAATCGGGCTACTACTACGTTTTGTATTAATTTTAATTTAATAACAAAAATTCTTAAATTTGCAAAGGCTAACCCCTTTGTTGATTTTTTGGCATACAAATTATTTGTTGAAATGTACACATATTTTGATGCAGTATTTTTACTCATGACCAGAGCATTTTAATTAAGGTATCATTCATCACAATCGGGCTACTATTACGTTTTGTATTAATTTTAATTTAAAAAAAAATCTTAAATTTGCAAAGGCTAACCCCTTTGTTGATTTTTTGGCATACAAATTATTTATTGAAATGTACACATATTTTGATGCAGTATTTTTACTCATGACCAGAGCTTTTAATTAAGGTATCATTCATCACAATCGGGCTACTACTACGTTTTGTATTAATTTTAATTTAAAAACAAAAATTCTTAAATTTGCAAAGGCTAACCCCTTTGCTGACTTTTTGGCATAAAAATTATTTGTTGAAATGTACACATATTTTGATGCAGTATTTTTACTCATGACCAGAGCTTTTAATTAAGGTATCATTCATCACAATCGGGCTACTACTACGTTTTGTATTAATTTTAATTTAAAAAAAAATCTTAAATTTGCAAAGGCTAACCCCTTTGCTGATTTTTTGGCATAAAAATTATTTGTTGAAATGTACACATATTTTGATGCAGTATTTTTACTCATGACCAGAGCTTTTAATTAAGGTATCATTCATCACAATCGGGCTACTATTACGTTTTGTATTAATTTTAATTTAAAAAAAAATTCTTGAATTTACAAAGGCTAACCCCTTTGCTGATTTTTTGGCATAAAAATTTTTTCTCATGACCAGAGCTTTTATTTAAGGTATCATTCATCACAATCGGGCTACTACTACGTTTTGTATTAATTTTAATTTAAAAAAAAATCTTAAATTTGCAAAGGCTAACCCCTTTGCTGATTTTTTGGCATAAAAATTATTTGTTGAAATGTACACATATTTTGATGCAGTATTTTTACTCATGACCGGAGCTTTTAATTAAGGTATCATTCATCACAATCGGGCTACTATTACGTTTTGTATTAATTTTAATTTAAAAAAAAATCTTAAATTTGCAAAGGCTAACCCCTTTGTTGATTTTTTGGCATACAAATTATTTATTGAAATGTACACATATTTTGATGCAGTATTTTTACTCATGACCAGAGCTTTTAATTAAGGTATCATTCATCACAATCGGGCTACTACTACGTTTTGTATTAATTTTAATTTAAAAAAAAATCTTAAATTTGCAAAGGCTAACCCCTTTGCTGATCTTTTGGCATAAAAATTATTTGTTGAAATGTACAAATATTTTGATGCAGTGTTTTTACTCATGACCAGAGCTTTTATTTAAGGTATCATTCATCACAATCGGGCTACTATTACGTTTTGTATTAATTTTAATTTAAAAAAAAAAAATCTTAAATTTGCAAAGGCTAACCCCTTTGCTGATTTTTTGGCATAAAAATTATTTGTTGAAATGTACACATATTTTGATGCAGTATTTTTACTCATGACCGGAGCTTTTAATTAAGGTATCATTCATCACAATCGGGCTACTATTACGTTTTGTATTAATTTTAATTTAAAAAAAAATCTTAAATTTGCAAAGGCTAACCCCTTTGTTGATTTTTTGGCATACAAATTATTTATTGAAATGTACACATATTTTGATGCAGTATTTTTACTCATGACCAGAGCTTTTAATTAAGGTATCATTCATCACAATCGGGCTACTACTACGTTTTGTATTAATTTTAATTTAAAAAAAAATCTTAAATTTGCAAAGGCTAACCCCTTTGCTGATTTTTTGGCATAAAAATTATTTGTTGAAATGCACACATATTTTGATGCAGTATTTTTACTCATGACCGGAGCTTTTAATTAAGGTATCATTCATCACAATCGGGCTACTACTACGTTTTGTATTAATTTTAATTTAATAACAAAAATTCTTAAATTTGCAAAGGCTAACCCCTTTGTTGATTTTTTGGCATACAAATTATTTGTTGAAATGTACACATATTTTGATGCAGTATTTTTACTCATGACCAGAGCTTTTAATTAAGGTATCATTCATCACAATCGGGCTACTACTACGTTTTGTATTAATTTTAATTTAATAACAAAAATTCTTAAATTTGCAAAGGCTAACCCCTTTGTTGATTTTTTGGCATACAAATTATTTGTTGAAATGTACACATATTTTGATGCAGTATTTTTACTCATGACCAGAGCTTTTAATTAAGGTATCATTCATCACAATCGGGCTACTACTACGTTTTGTATTAATTTTAATTTAATAACAAAAATTCTTAAATTTGCAAAGGCTAACCCCTTTGTTGATTTTTTGGCATACAAATTATTTGTTGAAATGTACACATATTTTGATGCAGTATTTTTACTCATGACCAGAGCTTTTAATTAAGGTATCATTCATCACAATCGGGCTACTACTACGTTTTGTATTAATTTTAATTTAATAACAAAAATTCTTAAATTTGCAAAGGCTAACCCCTTTGTTGATTTTTTGGCATACAAATTATTTGTTGAAATGTACACATATTTTGATGCAGTATTTTTACTCATGACCAGAGCATTTTAATTAAGGTATCATTCATCACAATCGGGCTACTATTACGTTTTGTATTAATTTTAATTTAAAAAAAAATCTTAAATTTGCAAAGGCTAACCCCTTTGTTGATTTTTTGGCATACAAATTATTTATTGAAATGTACACATATTTTGATGCAGTATTTTTACTCATGACCAGAGCTTTTAATTACGGTATCATTCATCACAATCGGACTACTATTACGTTTTGTATTAATTTTAATTTAAAAAAAAAAATCTTAAATTTGCAAAGGCTAATGAGTTGTCAATCTTGAACCCCATTCAGTATGTTTTGCATTATAATCACATCCCGCAATAAACTTACTACCCAGGTGGTTAAAAAATCTATGAGATGCTCCTTTTTATTGTGTGTTTCGTTCCTCCAGAAAGATGTTTGTTGCTTGGATGTGATTTTTGTAAAATTTCTCAGCTTCGTTGAGCAGATGTTGTGCCATTTTTTCAGCTATTTCTTTAATTTCTCGTAGCTTAGCACTTAAATATGCACACATTTTGGAAACACAAAAAACTATCTTATAATCACAGGAAAGTAAATAAAAATATTCACTATTTCCGTAAGACTATCAAATACTAAATGTCAAATGCCAACAAACAAACAAAAATTTTCTTCATAAAAAACTAAGGCTACTTGATTTTCCTAAATCAAAATATTTTTGGTACTCAAGTTCCCTGTTAAAGGATTTGTCATTATCGTAAATAAATAAAACCATACAAATTATTATTATGTCTGTGTGATAAAATTATTTTTATTATTAAATTATTTTAAGATTTAGTCAATAATCAATTAAAATATTTATATTTCATAATTATAAATATTATACAATATTTAAATAGTATTTCATTATTAAAATTGGTAATAAAGATAAAAAAAAAATTAAAATTTTAAAAAATACGACAAAACCGAATAAAAATTTTAATTTATAATTAATTAATTTATAATTTAAAATCATATTAAATTTTATTTACTTAATTTATTTTGAGCACAATTTTTTAATTTTGAAATTACAAAGACAATATATTATGAATTCAGTCACATAAATTATTTTTTTTTAAAAAAATTTTGATATCCATGCACTTAAATTTAATTTATTTAGTTTTTATAATTTAAAGGTAAGTAGATATCGTGTTTGTATGTATTTATAAAATAAAGGCACTTTATTTATATTTTTTACTTTTTTGTTAATTTAAGTCATCATTTTTAGTGTTTTCCAAGTAATTCGATAAGTAGAGTAGAATTTAAGGTAATTATATATGGTTACAAAAAATATCGTTCAATGCACAATACGATAGCCTCGCCTAAATACCCTTTCGCGATAAATCACATGTAGATACGGTACACCGTCGTCCCTGATTTATACCAAGACAATTTGAGGCAATAAAAGTGAATTTATAAAGTTCTAAAAAAAATTTTTGTAAATTGTGCAAAATAAAGTCTTACAAATAATCGAGCGTTTTTTTTTTAAATTTGCTAAATCATTTCTCTGGCACAGTTCTTATAAAATTTTTTATTTTTATTTATTTAATTTTTTTAATTAAAAATAATTATTGTAATTATATGTTATTACAAATAATAAAAAATAACTATAATATAATATATAATATAAAACTAATTAATTAATACTTTGGAACATTATCATTAAGTAAAACTAAAAAAAAAAAAAATTAAGGTTAAAAATATTTAAATTCTTTGCGTGTTAATTGCTCTCCACTGCTTTTTTGTGTTTGTAAATATTATACGTATAAAAAAAACGATGTACAAATTTTTAAAAAAATTAAAATTTTGGTAAAAATTCTGATTATTTAATAAAAATTAATTAAATAACGCTATAAATTTTTTTTTTTATAAAAACGAACGAATAAAATTCTTATTCATCCGAACAAAATGTTGTGTGTCCGCGCCCTCAACCTCCAAATATGCGGTTGAATTGCGAACCAAACCAAATTTTTTTTTTTAAATTAATTTAATTTAATAATCAATATTTCCCTGAGCTCCTGTAATTATTACATCGATCCATATTCGAGCTGCTGCATCCGATGCTGCTTGTAAATGGTAACTACGTTTTTTTGTTTTAACAATAAAGGTACAATGCGGCCGACCACTTTTCGACGTATTCAAATGGTCTAGGTAAACGTCATCGATGGTTGTAAAATAGGCACCGCCACGTGGTTTACGTTCTAATTTATCCGAATAATAAATAAGGGCACGTTTTTGACGATCGAATACAAACCAACGTCGTGACCAACCATGGAAGGTAGCACCTAATTTATGTAAGTAACTGTAATGAAAGTAAGAAAGAGAGAAAGAGATAAAATATATATGGTATAAAGTATGTCTTAATATAATAAATGGAAGGCAGAAGATTTATCATGCCACCAGTATGGATTATTTTATTATCTTGGATGTTATGCATTTAAATGGGCAGGAATGGTAACAGGTTTAACCTGGCTCAGTAAACTAAGATCATTTAAAAATAATAATCACGACATCGCAGAAAGGATATATGCTAAGCCTAGGAGACATTCTTGCGCAAAAAAGCCAAATGATAGCAATGTCAATGTTCAAAAAGGGGTAACCCTCAGAAAACCACGTTCTCTAATCGTAATTGTATTAACGTCATATAGTATTATCTCGGAGATGCGGTACTCGCCATTGTCGATTTAACAAAGATAGAAAGGGCATGCATGATACGAAAGGTTCATCGGTAAAACAAAAATCGAAATAACTTCCGACACCTTCACATGAGTGTATTTAACATCAATTCGGAAACGAATTATTAATCCGGAACTCAAAACGTAACTCAAACAAGATTTCGCCATGTTCCGGATTTAGTTCCGGAAACTAATCAGGTTCCGGAACCAAATCTGGAACTGAATCCAATTCCAGACATTAATCCGGAACTTAAACGGAGCTCAAAACGGAATTCGTATCTGTTTCCGGAACCGAGACTGGACCTTAAAATTTAACAGGAACTTAATCCAAACATGTTTCGGATTTAGAAACAGAAACTTCTCCGACTCTAAAAACAGATCATAAAACGTATCAAACGTATATAAAAAACTTTTCGGAATCTGATGCGGAACGTATCAAGACTTTGATTGAGAAATACTAAAGTGAATAAAACCTCGATAGAAACGATCTAATCCAGTATGCCGGGACTGAAAATGTTTCCAAATCTGGTACTGGGACACTTTTGGATCTGTTTCCAGTTCTCATTTGTTTTTCGTCAATTCCGAAAATACACTGGATTTAGTACCGAGACACTATCCAATTCCTGAAGTAAAACTGAACTTAAAAAGGGATTTAAAACCAGCCCGAGGATGTGGATTCTGAAAAGGAAACGTGTCCACCTCCAAAATCAAGAACTTAAACAAAATCCTCGAGCAGATCCGGTTCCGGACAAAAATCTGGAACGTAACACGGAACTTGAACAAGATCTGTAAATGTTCCGGATCTAGTTCCGCTAACGGATCCGGAACTCAAACAAGATCGGTCAATGTTCCGGATCTAGTTCCGAAAACGGATCTGATTAATTTGGAGCTCAAAACGGAATTCAAACAAAATCCGTCAATAATCCAGATTAAGATTTGGATCCAAACCGGAATTCATACAAAATCAAGATGTCAAAATGTTTTGGAATCAGATCCGGAACTTATCAAGACTTTGATTGAGAAAAACCCCTCGATCGAAACGATACAATCCAGTATGACGGGCCTGTATACGTTTCCAAATCTGGTATTGGGACACTTTTGGGCTTGTTTCCAGTTCCCTTTTGTTTTCCGTTGGATCCAGAAATGTTCTGGATTTAGTAACGTAAACGAAGCGAATTCTGGAACTAAAACTGAACTTAACAACAGAAAATGTTATCCGAAAATGTTTCGGATTCTAATACGTATACGTATCCAGCTCCAAAATTCGGAACAAGAACAAGATCCGTCAATGTCCCGGATTCAGTTCCAGAATCAAATCTGGTTTCTGACATAAATCCGGAACTCAAAAAAGATCCTGAAACTAAGTGTTTCTGAACTAAGAATGAACAAACAAACTTAATAGCAGATGCGAACATCTTTAAGATTCTGATACGGAAACATGTCCAGCTCCGAAATGCGGAACTCGAACAAGATCTGCCAATGTTCCGGATTTTGTTCTGGAAACGCATCCCATTCCGGACATTAGTCCAGAACACAAAACGAAATTCTAACAAGATCCCTCAATATTCCAGATTTAATTCAAGATACGGATCCGGTTTAAACCAAATCAGGAACTCGAAACGGATCCGTCAATGAATCAGATTTAGTTACGGAGGCGTATCCAGAACCAAAACTGAATTTTCAAACGAACGGGAACTAAATCTAAACATGTTCCGAATTTAGAAACGATGCCGGGCCTGAATACATTTCCAAATATGGTAATAAGACACTGTTGGATCTGTTTCAAGTTTCATTTTTGTTTTCCGTCGGATCCAGAAATGTTTCATATCTAGCATCTATCGTAAACGAATTTAATTCTGTATTTATGGGAAGCCAAATTTCTACCTTCTATTAGCCGGCAATTTCTTGAGTCGCCAACAAGGAAAACACCGAACACACATCTTTAAGAGCCTAGAAAAATCTAGAAACACATGATGGTTAATCCTTAAAAATTGTAAGCTCGAAAAATAAGTGATAGATTATATGAAAATATTGGGTATTTTTATAATACAAAATTCGTACGAAACAACGAATTTCGCGAGAGGATATAAAGGAAGCTTTCTATGTAATATAACTCGCTGTTATAAAGCAAAATTCTTGGGCCAAAACCTCACCCATGCCAGTACAGAATGGCTAGAGCTTTCCAAGGACATCTAGATAATAAAATCGATCCTGGGTCCAAAATAAATGGTACAGAAAACTTTCGAGGCTCTCATGAGTCATCGAGTCGTTTGTTTGGTTAAAATCCAGGAACACTTCATGTGTATTTTAAAAAATCATCCATAACCAGATTTCGGCCAAAATTCTTTTTGGAAACCACCTGCATTGTCTTGCTGTAGAGTCTCTCTAAAACTATTTGGGTAATTCTAGCCAAGAAGTTGTAAACATGTACAAAGGACATCTGTGAGCTTCACTCAAATCAACAGATCAGAGTTGATCAATTACTAAGATATATTTTTACAAGATCATTCCGACAATTTTAGGTACAGTTCTAGGTAGTAGTTAACCCAACAGACATTACTCAAAGGTATTTTCCAACGGCATTAAGCACTAAAATGCTACAGCTATCCTTAAAGCTATTGAGCTTTAAGGATAGCTGTATAGCATTTAAGATAAGACAGGATACACATACCGTGACCAGAGTTGACCACATTTGAGGGATTTTGCATGTATCGCAAAAAATTAAATCTTCTGAATAAAAGTTTACTGATTTTCCTTCTACGAACGCTTAAAACCATCTTTGAAGTGCCATAACCATTGATTTCATTGAAGTATCTCCTTGGGTAAAGTTTTATGATTTCTGAACATTGTATAGAGAAATTGACATTGACATTCCTTATTTTTAAACGATGCAAATTTCGTGATCTGTGGACTTTTACTAGGAGACGAGCACGATGAAGTTTCATGTTCCTCTCACCGTAAGGTTAGCGCCCGTATCGAAAAAATATGTTAGCTTGTTTATTCTGTCATAAGTGAATAAGCGTGAGGTATATATTGAATGTGAGATGAATTAATCTCGAACCCCTGTTGCTTAGTCGTTTTTTGAATCGACTTGCAAGTTCAAACTATATAGATGTAGACGATGATGGTATTGTTGCGTTGCAATTACCTGTATTGACGCATTTTAAGGGCATTGTTGCCGAATGTGGCGTGGTATCAACAACGGCCCAGCCGACGCTTTTTGTTATTATACGATTTCTGGAACGTGAATTGGAACAACGAGATCGAAATTGGTACTATCTGCCTGAAAGGTAACTGTATATTTCGAGACGTGCTAGTCGATTTTCGGTGAGAAAGGTGCGTTTCGACGGGTCTGACGTATCCTGACGTAAGCATATAGTATGCTATGTACTGCTATTAGAACACCTGGTGGCATTACTTCACGCAACGTATCCACTGACTTTACTTAGTCTTCTGCTGTCAATGACTCTGGCTGGGAGAACATCGGGCGAACATTGCGATTTTAATCATTTTTGGAAATTTTTTGACCCTTAGTGTGGTTAATCCAAATACTGGTGGAATTCGAAACCTGGTTGACAGAGTCAGGTCGACGATTTTTGAATCAGCCTTGATCAGAAAGTCACTCTAGTGGTACTCCAAATTTCCACGCGCAATTTTTACAAACGGATCGGGATTTTTTTAGGTTTTAGATTTTTCTGGAAATGGTCTAGCAATATCGGCGCTCCCACGTTGTACCATTTTACATCTTATGTAGTAATACGGCACATTTTTTGTGCCATTCTTCTACATCTTTTATATATCATCGAATGTTTGGTGTTTTTCCCGTCGGCAATTGCCTGATTTCGCACAGACAATCCATTTCAAATTTTAAATATTTGCCACTATGACCAATAACTTTTCAGAGTAGTATTCCCAGATGCAATTTTGCACTATTGGAGTCTTATACATTTCTTCATTCGCTTCATATGATTGGTATAATAGACTTATTATTTCGCTCCGCCAGCCATTGATCATTATTTTCCTCATATTCCATTGATCATTACTTTTCTCAGTGCCGTGGATGTTGGCATCGAAAACCTTCTTGACTGGGAACGAGGACTATCTGTATCTGTATTTTGAAAGCCTTGTTGGTTAATATCGATGTGGTAAGCATTTTATAAGTTCAACGGCGACATATCGCAGTTACACAAAAATGTACACGAAACATTTATAACGACACGGATTGTGTGTCACTTAAGCGTTTTAAAGAAATGTATAACCATTAACCATTTAAATGTTAGTCCCATCCTAGCGATTTAAATTTAAAATGTAGCAAACAAAAAAATTGACTTACCCTCTACAACAGAATTCATCAACTACGACATGCGGACACAGCGTTATCTGGTGGCCCGCTTTTTCCACATGTTGTCTTAAATCTAAATGCGATGACATAATGGGCAGATATCGTGTCAACGGCCTTTGTGATTTCGGCACATTACTTCGTCGTCCCGTGATCACTCGAGCACCAGCACCACCACCACCATTCATCTTATTACTACTATTCACATCGTTCTGTGATGCAAAACTATTCCGATTACTATCGTCATCGGTTTGATCATCTATTGTATCGCCATTACTTAACCGGTTCGATGAATCGTTACGACTTATATCATTTGCTGACATATACTGTTTATCGACTAGTGGATCATAGCTTGCCTCACTTATTTCAGATAGTGGTCGATGTAGCGTTGAATCGAGTTCCGGTTGTGAGTGGCGTTGCTAAAATAAAAAAAATAAAAAAAAAAAATTAAAATTTGATAAAAAAAAACAACAACAAAAACAATTAAATAAAAATGAATCACATGAAAAGGATTTTTCATTATTTCTATCACACACCGAACAGTTGTGGATAATTTTTTTTTTTTTTTCATTTTTCTATTTTTAATGTAACAATTTTTTTTTTTTATTAGTGTGTCGAGTTGTTGAGACAAATAATATATAAAAAAAAATGTCTCTATGATTTTTGTGTTGTGTATGCTTAGACCAAAGGCACAAGAAAATTCCAACAACAATTTTTCACACAACAAGATGAAAAACTATAAAGAAAAATAATTTAAAAATGTGAGATGAATTGGGAACACCTACTTTGAATTTATTACACACTCGTATATAGTATATAGTATGTGGAAATGTCACGTAAAATTATTAGATTTTGTAGGGAAATTTTTTTTTTTTTTTTGTATGTACGTTTTGCGTCACTTTTGGTTATTTAACTGGTGCCCGAATGAAAAATGAATGAATTAATTAAATTGGAACAACAACAAGTAGGTACATGACAAAATTATATAGAACGTTTTGAGAAATAGGATTTATGGGTTTGTGGTTTTTCTAATGAATTTTAATTAGAACTTGAAATAATTTAGGGTGATTGCCCATTAAATTTTTTAAAAAGTTTTTATTAGTGCTTTGCAATAAAACAAAACAAAAAAAAAAGTTACGAATCTTAGAAAAAGATTCGTGCAAAAAGTTGAAAAGTTATAGAATCAGTCCTGAATATTTAAAAAAAATAAGAAGCCTGTTTATAACCTTAAAAAAATTATTTGTACCATAAAATTGAATGAAATTCAATTTAATGTCTGTTTTGTGGCCGAAGCTCTCCCACTTTTAAATAATTGCATAGTTCAAGCAATTATGTAAAAGTGTGGTCGATGATTCTTAAGAAATGAAACAAAAAGCATTTTTGAGGAGCATTTTTAATATATAGTTTTAACAATTTCGAGGGGAAGGCCAACAAAATGTTCAAAAGGCAAGATGCTCTAAAACGGTCGATTAAACACTACACATTTAGGTAGCCATTTGGTACCACATTTTTCAATTTTTTTAACGCGTGTTTTAAAAGTTTTAAAAGGTTACTGTTGTGCATTTGTTTTTTTTATGTTTTAATCCCTACAATCTTTTTCTGGGGCTGAAGCTCAACTATTTCTTTCGCGGTTATTTTAACGTCCTTACTTTACGCCAACGAGGGCCAAATCGAGGACGCACGAATACAGGTTCGCGATTTTTGAATATCCATCTGCGCAATGCATTGCTCCATGCCAGCCTGTACTGACACGGACGATGGTTCGGCCCATAGACTCTGCACTCCAACAGGGGGTCATAGTTGTGTTCATCGTCACCACCGATCGTAATCAGGTGATGAAAAATTCCTTTTGCAACCCTCCCCCGTTGGGATTCAAACCCGGTACCTCCCTTCCCAAGCACCGCAGCTTTAACCACTGCGCCAATTGATCGGTGGGCATTTGGTATTTTGTGCAGACAGTTCTTGATTAATCCGAAATTTTGTTGAATACTAAAAGAGCCATAGATCATTACATAAGAATACGAAACCTCATTGTTGATCAAATAGAGCCAATTTTAGCGTTCGCCAAGCATATTAATGACACCACGACGGAAAATGCTATTCGTTCTTAATAAGGAAGCTTCATCAAGCTTCATCGTGATTTTAATGATTCAAAAATTGCACTAGAAAATTTTCCAGATTATCAGTCAATCACGATCAGGGTCGATGTCGAATATTACGAAGCTCGAACATTTATATACTGGTATAAACCGAAGGATAGACAAAACTGGTGAAGAACTGATTGAAACGATCGTAATGCAAGAGTGAAAATTTTTTTGAAACGATGCGAATAACATCAAAGACGTGAAGCTCCCAAAGCTTAATATTGAGCCATTCTGAAGTGATTATAAATTATAGCCATCATTCAGAGACATTTATGTTAACGCGGTACATAATCAACCAAATATGAAAGGAGCACAAAATTTGCAGCAATTAAAAGGTTTGTTACGTGGTAATGCAGCAGAACTAATTTGTCATATCACTACCACCGATCAAAACTATGAGGAAGCATGGGGAAAATTAGAAACTAGCTATAATAAACCGAATCCAATAGTGTCAGCGCTCATACAATCATTTTTAGACCAAAAGCCTTCTAAGCATGCATTAAATTTACAAAAAAGGGTTATCATATTTATGGTAAAACAATCGTTCCAGCGATACACGTGTATCGAGGATCATCAACTGTTCAACTGCCCATCATTTCGAAATAATTTTTTAGCGGATGGAAGCAAATTAGCAAATATACGAAGGTTATGTGACTCAATTAGTTGAAAAATGGGAATTTTCATCTAGATCCTTTTCATAAAAAATGATGTTTAATTTGTAAGCGATGACATCACTAAATCGACTTATATTCGAACATTTTCAACATCACAACCAAAGTCGCTTGCTACAATTCAACAACCAATATCCGAAGATCCACCAACAAAGAGTTGTTTTCTATCCAGTAATAATTATAAGCAATCTTTCACATTTATTATGTTACCCCGCCTGCCATTGGTAATGTTAAGTCACATTTGTCACCGAATCATTGATAAAAACTGTATCATTTGCACAAGATACCGTGCTACAGCCGAATTTCAGAAGATGGGTGACCTACCTACAGATAGGGTTACCAAAAATTGAGTATTTTCAAAAAGTGGTCTTAGATTAGGCGGAACCTGTTTACATTAAGACTAGCAAATTATGTAAAGCTTCGATTTCTAAGGCATACATTATTATATGCTCGTCTGTTAAGCGGAGAAAGCTGTTCACTTGGAAGTGGTTAGAAGTTTAGACACTGATTCGTTTGTTGATGAAATGCGTTGATTTGTCGCCAGATGTGGGTTACCCATTTTATTTTCATGTGATAATGGGTTCAACTTTGTATCTGGCAATTCAGAGCTTATGTTATTATACAACAAGTTATATTACAACAGCAAACTTGTAATAATGTTCTTGAATTTTGTTTGAAGAAAAACATTGAATTTCGTTTTAGTCCACCCAAAATAGTAGTTCATATTTTGGAGGCCTGCGGGAGGTCACGATGAAATCGGTGAAGAACCACTTAAGGAAAGTTACTCAAAATTCAAATTTTACGCTTGAGGAATTGACAACCATGGTGACTCAAATAGAAGCAGTTTTAAATTCACTACTGACGTTCCAACTACATGATAATAAGGATGATCTACAAGTACTCACTCTAAGACATTTTTCTATTGGAGGATCCATAAAAAGTTAGTATTCGGGAACTTACGATCAAATACCAAACAACAAGATCAATATATGACAAAATATACATAAAAGAGTACAAGGCTTCTGGACAAATTGGCAGAAGGATTACGTAAGTAAGAACTGCTAGCTTTGCAATAAATGACGATGATTAAAATTTACCTCCATCAAGGTGGCTGTAGGTTTAATTGTATAGCTGTATTCTTATAGGCAAAGATCATCATACGAGTGGTCAACATTAAGACGAAACAATCATTATTAACTATAGGAATATTCATTAAAGGACAAAAACGATGATCTAATTAGAGTCGTGTCGTGACACCTAAATGTGACACAACTAAAATGAAACCTATATTGTAAAGTTATGCAAATCCCATAAAAAATGTGACATTTATGCTAATGAGGTAAATATATGATGAAATAAATAATGGTAGGCACAATAAATTAATCCAAAAATTTTTAAATCATGAAAATTTGTGAAATTTACAAAATTATTTCCATTATTCCACAACTTTTAAAATCATCAATCCATGTCAAAATACATTCAAAATCATCAATCTTTTTGCCTTAACTTGTAGCGACCATCGCTACACACACAATTAAAAATTATTCAGATATTTCGTGCAGTTCCATATAATTCGCTAACGCTACATGTACACTGTACATAAATATATATATAGAGCGTAAAGTAGCTATTACACATAGCACTCGGTCGCCATGGCCTGATGAGATGACAAATAATTTTTCAGATCGAAACTGAGCTTTGCTTTGCACAACATCCGAATCTGAATAATTAAAAAAAATAACGACGTCACCGCGGTCGTTATAAACTATAGCATTGATTTGGTCGGAAAATACATTGCACGCTGCAATAATGCAAGCCTCCGAAATGGTTTGCCGTTCCTGGCGAATAGCTTGATTGAGATCATAAAATGTTTCAGACAGAACAATCCTTCGGATTTTATAAGTAGAATTTGCTAGCCGAGGTGATGAAGAAATAAAGTGGGGGGCGTAGTAATTTTAGAATGTTTAGGGTCTACAGCCAAAAAATTTGGGTGCCCCAGGTTTAAGCACAGCTTTCAGTATAGTTTCGCGATAAACACTTGTTTTTATCTTTATGCCACTGTTCAAAAAAACAAATAGATAGTGTCCTTTGGCAGTAACGGCGACCCAAACCGTCAACATTGCTGGGGCTTGCTTTCTGACTGCCATTCGGAGGTGTAAATGTCCTTGTGATTCTCTGGCAAATAAACTCGGTCATTTCGTTTATTAACATGTTGCTCAATGTAGAATCAAGCCTCATCAAAGAAGACGACATTCGGCAACAAGCTACTTGAAAGCTTTAACAAAGAAATTCCTTTGATCTATATTAAGTCCATTTTTTCTGTTCAGAAGTAAGAACCCGTTCTTGTTGGAACTTTAAATGCCCATTTTTCAGAACGTGTGACTTAGACCCTAATGCTTCAACATAATAACAAAACAATATAATGAACTGTCATTAGTATAATTTTGTGCGCTCTGTCATGTTTGCTTTTACATATATATAGGTGTGAAGTTAAAATTTTATGTTTATGATTTACATATAAGTGTGATCATTCAGCTGTCGGGATTAAATCTGTGTTACATAAATCAATGAGGGGAGAATTTTTCATTATCATGAATTATCAGGAGAAAGCAATACATAGGAGTTGTGACTCGATTTATGTGCACATTTCAAAATTTTTATTATTTTTACTTTAGGTATTATTTCTATATACCAATTTCGGGTAAGATGTTCCAATGCAGCAAATGATTAACTTGTGATTCATAGACTAAGCTTTGTATACCGGTTTTTACTTTAGAGTATCTCCAAATAAAAATAGACCAACTGCATGACCATTATAAAAATAGCTACCATTATAACAATAAAACAGTGCCAAAAAGATAAAATAACACTGGCAAGTACTCGGCAAATTTAAGTTCCATTTAATTATCTGATACCTTTAAAGTGACTTATATAAAATCTTAATTAAGGTAATCAAAAACTAGTTAAGCTCATTAATCATCTATTAACAACAGGTGGCAACTTCAAAATAATGTGGATCCTACTGCAATCGATATTTAACCATCTCCAACCAATCAGGCCTTACAAAACAACCAGTTTGAGCTTCCAGAAGAATTCGAATATTTAGGTAATATACTGACTTTTGGGAAAGAAAATTGAAATCCCTAAAAGTTATTTTAGAAATTTGCTCTAAAAAAACTACAAGATTTGTACAACCCTCTTGTACAACGACTAAACTCATGCCGAAAACGACGACCTAATTAAAAGTAAATTCTAAAGAAAACACTAAACTTCGTCGAAGAAAAAATCAAAATGAAACGACTCTTGTGACGTAATAAAATAGAAGCAATTATTGAAAGGAAAAGGATCAATGACATCATCCATTGAAAACGGTAGAACGTTATTCGCAGTCACTATGTTGTTAACAAGGAAGAGTTAAAATCCTGGTTAACAACAAAACAACTGCGATTAATGTTATTTTTAATAGATAATGGCCAGGTACGATAACGTATCGAATAACAAATTTAATCATTTAGTAAATATACACCTCAACAAACAAATGAAGAAAGAGCACCGAACAGGCACGCAAAACTTACCTTTTCGTTTATTTATAATTTTTTCGATTAATGGCCATTTTTGTTTTATGTCCACTACAATGAAAGTTACGTCACAAAACCACAATTTTCTAAATCAATAAAATCTAGGAAATGCTATATAAATTTAAAATGTCCAAAACCCCAAAAACTGGAAAATGCAAGACGATCCCATGAGAAGTGAGAACTGCAAAATTAAGGTTAAAATCCGTAATTTTCAAAATTTGGAAAAAGCATCATGGTTCGCTCATACGAAAACAGTGAAATTTATGCCACAAATCATAAATTTCTAAAATCAAAAACTAAAAATGACACATTGAAAAGTTGTTAAATCACCAAAATCTCGAAAATTAATGATTATTAGCCCATGATAGCCCCATTAAGAAATGTATACCTTAAATCGAAAATTTTCACAAACATTAAAATCTGTTAAATTTCTTATGGTTAGTCTCTTAGAACTTCAATATGTATTCCACAAATCCACAACATTCAAATCAACAAAACCTGGAAAATGATTGATGGTTCCCTCATTAAAACAGTAAAATGTATGCCACAAACACAAAATCACTAAAATGGTTCAACTGGCGATGAAAACACATAGCCATGCCTTTGATTGGTGTTCAGATTCAATTGGATCTTCGTTAAACCATTTGGATTAAAAAATAGGAGTACCTTGATCGGTCGTAATGTTGACGGGTACCCTAAATCCAGATATGCAGTTCTCTACAAAATTTTGGGTAAATTGTAACTGCGTCTCCTATGCAGTAGGCTTTTGACCATCTTATGAAACGATCAACGCAGGTTAACAAATAATTATATCCATTAACTACTGCTGAAATTTCGCATCCTAACATCAGATCCACTCCGGAAATCAATATATCAACAAGACAGTTCAGGCCCAGTATGAATCAGGACGTAGCCCACTGAGCAAAATCATAATTTGCATCAAATCCATTTTCGATTAACAAAAATTTATTGAGAAAATAAACAAAATATGAAAATTACATTAAAATCACCTGCGTGTGAAAATCAAACGTAAACATTTCGGAATTAAATTTAATGGAAAAGTAATCCACTACTAAATGGCAATAATCTAGTTAATCGAAAATCAGAGTGAAAATTCTATATAATAAACTAAATTCAAGTATAGACTTAGTATAAATGGAAAACTCGATAAATTCAGACAAGAATCTAAAATACATATAGACGTTTTAAATTGGTTTGGAATAAAACCAAACTATAAATGGCACATTGTCCTAAATTTCATTCGCAAGTCCCATTTTTCCTAATATACAAATTTATTTTTGGTACAGTTTGTTTACAAATCTGAATATTAGATTGACCCACAAAAAATTCTACTACACAGTATACATATCGCGATAGACAAAAACAAATGAAATTAATTCATATCGCAAAATCTTTTGCAATCGGTTTTCTAGGCATGAGCACACAGACAGACATGTCGAAAAATGGCGAAAAAAAAATTTTATTTGGCGTTTTTACAAAACTATGAGATTCAAAATATGTATATGTATATACATGTATGTTATGTTCGACCGACATTAATGAGTTTATTGTGAAAATGAAAATTTTTTTGCTGCTGTAACACAAACGAGATACAAGATTTTCTTAAATTTTCATGCAAAAACTAATTAGACAACAAAATAATGTTCATCGTCGACCGTCGAGTCAAATATATCATTTTGATTTTATCGGTCAGACAAGTTAATTGGTTTGTAAATAAATAAAAAAAAAATTAAAAAAAACAAAATGTTTGAGCTCAAACAATTTTCATTTACATTTTCATTTTTATTTTTTATTTTTTATTTTTTTTTTTTTTTTTTGTTAACTTTGAGTAATTTTGATTGGAATTTAATTTTACAGGAAGTATTAGTGTTCGATATTCGAATCGAACAGATGTAATTTATAAATCGCTGTGAAGCGTAAAGTATTGAAATATTTATTCATGATGCATGTGTTAGGTGTTGAAAAGACAAGTCAATTTTTTTTTCAAATTTCAATATGTGCGATTTTGTAAGTACTATGTATGTCGATTCCAAATAATTTTTCAAAAATACTCAAAAAATGTTGATGGTGAAACTATGTCTTAAACAACCAGAAGAAGATTTTCAAGTTTCACTCAAGATTACCACTCAAAATAAAATATCAAATCCATAAAACAAAAGACAAGTTCTATGTTATATCTAAAGGTGTGGACTAATAGTCGGGTAAATTGTTGATTACTAAATTTTATCAGAGTAAAAGGGTTAAAATACTGTCTTAAAAATATGAATTCAATTTGAATTTATTTAAAGTGCTTAGTTTCCTGGAGCGTTAGCACAACTGAGCAAACCCCCACAAATAATGGAAAAACATTTTGATAAATAGAATTAATTCAGGAGTAAAGCGTTAAAGTAAAGCAATACGAATCTTAGAGATAAACGTAAAAATAACTCATTAAAATACCTCGAGTGAAGTAGATTTTTTTATGAGGAACTTAAAGTGAGTTTTCCAAGTGCAAAAATGTCAAAAAATATTGAAGACGTCAGGTGTATCAACGAATTTTCTACAAAAGCACCTTTTACTTATCCACAACGTTGTTATTTGGCCTTTCAAGAATACATAAAACCACAACATCAGGTATGTCACCACCAGGTGAATAATTTACAAAGTTCTAATTATTCGTGATAACTCATTACCGGTAGTTTGAGTTTCTAAGGAAAGACCATATTTTAGCATAAAATTTGTTGGCATAACAGAAACACTCGGCGGTATTATGTCAGAAAATGAAGCAGTTGTCGAAGTTGAGTTACACATGTCACTACAAGAAAATCACGACAGAGCAACTAACAGAACTTAATCTAGAACTAAAATGGCAAGCAACTAACAGTGTAAGAAAATAATTGGCTGTTATGCAAGTTGGTGGTAAACGCGTAAAAATATCGAAAGACGCTATATTAATTTTCACCAATACCACCTACCATCGTGGAAGCAGAACAAGTGTTTTCCAGTTGTGGAAAGGTTGCAGCAAAAATTCGATCACCACTAAACGACGAAAGTTTGATCCTTTCATGCATTTTTTGCATTTTAGATCGCATTTTTAAGCGGAAGCAGATTAAAAACCAGGTTTTAGAATTGGTTTCTTGGTTTCAATAAATCTAGCACTGAAAAACAGGTTTTGAAAGAATTCTGCGGTTCTGGGATGCATTAGGTAAGACATAGCCAACAATCTATTGCTAAAAGATAGATTCGGAGAGTATAAGAGTTTATTGTTAAAAATTGCAAATTATTCGGTTACTGTTGGTAAAATCAAGAACAAGATGATGACCATAAATTGGTTTAAACATCAGCCGGTCTATCTGGAAATTTTCCATAGTAAATGGGGGCATACAACCAAAACATAATTATTGTAGCAGAATAGACGAGACATATTTGAAGCTATATTACCTAATAATAATGGTAAAAGAGACATTCGATAAGTGCAGAGCAAGGAGAATAAAAATGATGTGAAAAAAATGTGAGTAATAAAACCTTCAAACTTAATTTTGTGTAGCCTTTATTGATAGCACATAACGATTGCTTAAAAATAAGTTGACAAACCGAGCTTTTATATTTTTGACTGATTCCGTCATCCAACCAGATCTAAAATGCTTAAAATTTAGAAACTGTTACAATTTATTAAAATAAAGATCGCATGAGTAAGAATCGGAATAACTTACGTCCAACATGAATTATTAATAGCAAATATTTTGGTTGAAGTCACCGTTGGACCTAAACTTCGAAAAAACGGTGGGATTTACTTGTTTAATTAAAGGAGAATACTTATATGTGATAACATTGAACTCTAACTTCAAGTTACTTAGAGCAACAAACTGCCACCCAGCTATAAAACAATTGCTTGGGAAATAGTAGACGAATAAAAAAAAGAAAGTAAGAAAATTATCATTAGAATATCAAATGCTTAGCATATGTGGAGCAAAAAGTACATATACTCTCTATTCACGAATTTGTTAGACGTTTTATCAGATTCTCAAGTCTTAATTAAGAAAACAAAAAAAAATGAAAACAAATAATTTTTTTAAGCTAATAAGGGATAATTAAGAAAAGTACTCGAAGCATATCAAACCTTTGATTCTTTGAATTAAAGCGACCTTCGTCGAAAAAAGAGGTGATGAGCCTCGACCTAAAACAGATAGCAAAGGAAAATTTATCAAAGCAAAAAAAATCCGAGAAAAACCTACGGTCGCTTAAAATGTCGACTTAGTCACATCTTAAAACAATAAATGTTTTACAATTTTCCATTTACTCATCACAATTAAATAAAATAATTTGCGGTTTAATCATTAAACATTCCTGTGGCCAGAAAATTTTCGAAAAATATTTTATGACCGGCTCGTGGGAACATTTGAATAACAATTTTTAAAATGAAAATTCTAAGAAAAGTTGAAAATCGTAAATATAAAAATTTTTAAACTATTGCATCAACGATTTTAATAAAAACTATTTTTTTTAAAACCTTAGATTTTTTATCCCAGGATTTTCTATCCCAGAATTTTCTATTCTAGGATGTTTTTATTCTATATTTTTTATCCTAAGGTTTTCTCCGAGGATTTTGCATCCTAGATTTTTCATCCTGTGTTTTTTATCTATGATTTTTTATGCCATTACGATACAATTTCGATAAAATGTTATACCGTTTAGGATTTTTTGTCCTAGGAAATTTATCTTAAGATTTTTTATCATAGGATTTTTATCCCGGATTGCCCTCGGATTTTTGTCCCGGATTTTTGATTAACAACGGATTAAGATGAATGAAAGTGTTAAGAGTTCTATTTAAATTTCAAATACGCACAGAAGATCATCAGATGATAATTATATTGTTAATCTTCCGTTTATTTATTCTAGATCGCAGATGAAGGCACTTTCGGCACTTCACAAAATGGAGCAATTGCGACACTACTTTTATTCAAAAGGCACTTTTGTTAGAATGATAATCCCCATGAGGAATACTTAAAATTCATGAAAGATAACCTCGATCAGCGATACATGGAAGTCATCATTGACCCATTTAGTGACATCAATCGTGCGTTTTACATGTCACACCAAGTCGTTTTCAAGCAGAGCAGCACAACCACTAAACGTGAGGTTTTTGATGCCTTTCGAAAGTCATCTAATGGAATCACACTGAATCAAAAATTGTGATTTTCGGTTAAATACCGTAAACTATGGTATGGCTAGTGCTCCTTACTTGATCATAAGGACATTAATTCAGTTAGCTTAATGCAAAAGCTTCTCAAATCTAGTGATTTTGAGTTTCAAAGAGATCATTTAACCATTCCGATTTGTGCGAAGCAAAGCTCAATTTCAATCTGATGAGGATTCGTAATAATTTTGTTAAAAACTAATTGTCATCTCTTCAGACCATGGCGACCGAAGTATAATTACACTTTCCATTTCTTGGAATCCAACGACATTTCTCGACTTTTTTACTCTTTGGGTTGGATTTTGAATGCAAAAATCATTTTACAACATCTCTGATTATAGCTAAAGTAAGCATACTTACCGAGATGAACCACAAATTTCTCAAATAAGAACTCCAAGGTGGCTCAATACTAATTTGAAGCAGCAATGTTGTGAGTTTTATAGATTTAGAGATGCGTACAGAGCAGCATATGCAGCATTTATTCTGTATGCTGAAGACACTATTCGCATCAAATTAATAAAACATAACATCCGTAAAAACTAAGGCTTATCCAATAAAGCAAGTAACATTATCTCGTCTTGAATTGTGTGATGCCTTTTTAATGACACGGTTATTCAGCGAGGTCCCATCTGCAAATATATATATCACCATTGGGATGCATATGACTGGACTGACTCCACGATTGTGTTACCCTGTCTTAAATGACATCCTTATCGTTGGAAGACTATATGGTGGACTGGTTCTTTCTGATTGGCTCTCCTTTCATCTCAGTGGCCGAACCAACGACATATATAGTAAATCAAGATAATGACCTCGAAGAACGCATCAAGCTGGTAAATTCAACATTGATCAAGAACGATTCAAGAGAATGAATGGCATCACTACCTCTTATTGGATGACGATGGTGTATAAAAAGTTGAAACTGATCGATTAAGCTGATCAACATAAAAACTATATAAGTTGCATAATTAGCATAATTTAAAAACACATTTTTATCTAAATTAATTTTGTAAAGTTTATAAAATTTATAATTTTTAAGTTTTCTTAAGAACCTTTAGATATTCTAGAATTTTTCATTACATTGACAATTATGTGGTGTAAAATCTTACGAGGAATTTGAAGGCAATGCTTTGGAACACAGCAGAATATCATATAATACCGAAAGTCGAGGAAGTCGAATCCTTAGAATAATCCAACATTTAAGCCAGCTATTGCTGGCCCGTTGCCTATTGCTGGAGCCCTATCCAATTGGTTTTGAGACCTATGGAAGACAATATGCCATCTATCACCAAATGGACAGTCACACACGACACCCATAAATAGTTATACAAAAATTTCGCAAATTTATTGCCAACTTTATGATAATCACCATTTTAGTAATGTCAAAGGTTAACACATGTTTGACCTTGTAAAATTATTTGTAATTATTTTCGACATGTATCCAGCCATTTTAATAAAAATTACTTGTGCCAAACCCAATTAAAACACGCCTTCATCGAACTTGTAAGAACCGACAAATACTTAGACATCGCACACAACTTAAAAATAAAAAAAAAACCGCACCAACAAAAAATGTATGCCCGCAAATTTAAGAAAATTACTGTTATTACTTTTTGCAAAAAATTTATTATTGCAGTTGTACAAACATAACTCTTTAAAATGATAACAATGTTGACGTGCAGCAATAAACGATTAAATGTAATATAAGTGAACGAATTGGTTTTAAAATGTTAATTACACAGTAGAGTGTCATACAATATTATACGCTCGTCTGAATGATTGCAAAATTAGTGTCCGCAAAATCATGCAAAAAAAAATTTACAATTAAATGTAAACACTATATTATTATATGATTGTCGAGTAGGATGTAATTTTCCGCGCAATCACAATTTAATGTATCTGTACATATGTATAAAAGGTTTTCCAATTGGTTTGTACTCAATTTTTAACTGCTATTCTGCAGCTTGAAATACTAAGCCAACTGAGAGCAGATTAAACATCCTTGTTTCGCAACTAAATTTGAAGTAACTTACAGGGATAAACTATTCGATTTTTTAACTACTTAGTTCGATTCTATATTGAGCAACTAAATTTACTGAAGAGTTATAACTTTTGCAAAGCGGAACTTTGTGTTTTTGATGACACATTGTTCTATTTGACAAATCCATACTGTAGCAGACAAGACGCCAATTTAAAAAAAAAATTAACTCTTTGCGGGCCTGCTTATAAATTGAATGAAAATGAAAATGAAAAATTGAGCAAAAGTCATGTCTGAAAGCCTGATTCACCCAAAGAGCTCGAACTTTAAGAGATAGTTATATCAAAATGTTGCTTAATTTTTTTGTTTCTTAAATAAAAAAATATGGCCTATTCATAAATATGAGCTACTGATTTATATAATTGAGGCCATTTACATTAATAGCTTGCCATTAGTTCCGGAGATCGGACAACTGTTTTCTGTTGGAAAATAAACTACAAAACCAATCTACTTGATACCCGATACAACAAACAAATAACTAAATTTAAAGTATTGAGCCAATGCTTTATATCAATGAGGATTTTTGTTTTTCAAATAAAAAATTTGCTCAATATTTCATTAAAAGCGAATAATTTCTATAATATATGTTCACCATATAGTCTATTTCTAGTGCCCAGGACCAGACACGTTTTTTAAAATAGGATGCAAAAATCAGAAGCCATTTTAAAAAATTGCTTTATTTTTTTATGTCAGATATCTTAAGTTATCAATTATCATCATTATTTTATTTAACTCAAATATAAATTTATTTTAATAATTTAAATTAAATCAGAATTAAAAATTTAATTTTATACATTTAATTGCAGAAGTAAATAAATAAAAATATTGAGCTACTGAAATATTGAAGTAAAAAGAATCGAAAGAATTTAATCAACACTTCTAGTAATCTAAATTTTTGTAATGGGGCTAATTTTTGATGGAATATGCTCCAACGGAAGTATGTCTAAAAATTTATTTTTATTCCAGTAAACCAACCTGGTTGTTGTAGGTAATTAGGTCAACGAACACGCTTATTTATATTGAGCTACTGAATTGTATAATGTTGTTCAAAAAATTGACATTTACAACACAAATAGCAAAGTAGCTCAATTTGTTCTAGCAGTTAATTAGATCATTTCTAGAGTGAATACTCGGCATACACGGGTTTTGCGGCTGCTAATATTATAATACAGGCTGCCAATATGTTTTCGAACGTACAAGTATGTTGAACCAATTCTGAACAGTTCAAAATATCCCTGCAGAAATATAGTAATAAAATAATCGAAACCAAGATATTCTACAATTTAATTTCTAAGGAATGTCACGAATCACGGAGCATTGTCTACTAAAAACCATTTTTCAAAATACACGCAGCTGTCTGGATCGTACGTCTACAAGCTTATGCCTTCGAGGCAAGCGTCAGAATAAAACGGCTCATCGGACATAAAAAATGTGGACATAAAAAAGTAAAGCAGCTACATCCTTTTCACCGACAACGGTTATGTCAGAGTTGAAATTTCACTTGACTGTTTCTAGATACATATTATATTAATATTCAGCAAAAATCATGCAGGTATCCAGCGTACGTAATCAAAAAGGATCTCGATTAATAGATAGCGTTTGGGATGTTTGCGAGTCGTACTTAATTGATATCGAATGAAGATAAAGCGACAAATAATAGCGACACAAGCCGCTTAGTGAAAAACGAGATACTATATAAATCATGAAAAGGGTATTCTGTTGCAAAGAGTATGTTGCCTAAGCAGAGAAAATATAGTAAAATAGATTTTATCGCATACAGTCCAGTTGGAAAATTAGCACAAATGCTAAGCAGGAAGTAAAGGCACAAATGAGGCACAATTATAACATAAAAAAGAGAAAAAAGTATGTGTTTTCATTTTAATTTTTTTAAGTACAAAAAAAGAGTAGTAGCTCAATGTGTAGCTTAATATTTAAATTGATGTGAATTGTATGAAAAGAACTCTCAACAAATTAAAATAATAAATAACTTTAATTTTGATATATCACATAGCAATTCATAGTGAGTGATTAGTTTGTCCATCCAAGTTATAAGATGCACCTCTCTTAGATTTTATTGCAAAAAGTCTAGAGGAACAAGTAGCACAAAAACTAAGCCGGAAGTAAAAGCAAAAACTAGACACAAATCTAATATACAAAGAAAACAGAATAAACAGTACGTTTTGTTTCACTTTGTAAGGAAAAAATGAGAAGTAGCTCAATATGTGTAGCTTAAAATTTCAATTGATGTGAACAGTACCAAAACAACTCTCAGGATATTTTAGATATGCCAGTTATTACGTAATAGATAATGACCATTATGCTTATTCAGTTTATTTGATATACCTCACTTTGCAACAGTTGCCCAAAAATTTAGGGAGAATTAGAAGCAAAAATAAAGCACTATGCTAATCTTCGAAGAAAAAAGAGAATACAGTAAAAAAAGAGTATTTCTTATTCTTTTCTTAAAGAGAAAAAAATTGGAACTTAGCTCAAAGTGTGAAGCTTAATATTTTAATTGATGTAAACCGTATGAAAAAAACGCTCAGTTAATTTAATTCTTCAATTGGTTGAATTTAATTTTGATATGTCAGTTAACAAGTTAAAGAGAGTAACCATTTTGACCATCCAAGTTATATGATACAATTCTCTTAGGTTTTATTGCAAACATTCTATATGGACAATGAGCACGACTAAGAAAACAGAATATACAGTTTGTTTTGTTTTCTTTTTTTAGTACAAAAAAATGGGTAGTAAGCTCAATATGTGAAGCTCAGCATTGAAATTGATGTTAACAACATCAAAAAAACGCTAAGTTAATTTAGATAATTCATATGATTAAATTTAATGTAGATATGTCACATATCAAGTCATAAACAGTTTATATGTTGCTCATCTAGATTATATAATACACGATACATCTCACTTAGATTGTATCACAAAAATTCCAAGATGGACAAGTAGCTTAAAAGCTTAGTGGAAAGTAAAGGCAAAACGAGGTATAATGCTAATATATAAAGGAAAAAGAGTATACAGTTAAAAAGAGTATTTTTATTTCACTTTTACCAAAAAATATGTAGTTGCTCAATATGTGTAGCTCAATATTTCAATTAGTGTGAACTGTATCAAAAACGCACAGGTAATTTAAAAAATTCAGTTAATTAAATTTAATTTTAATATATTTTGCCATTTTGCTATTCAGATTATATGAAACACCTCACTTAGATTTTATAGCAAAAATCCCAAATGGACATATAGCTAAAAAAATGTAGCGAGAAGAAAAGGCAAAATGATACACAGTGCTAATCTACAAAGGAAAGAAACTATACAGTTAAAACGAGTATGTTTTATTTTACTTTGAAAGTAGATAAAATAAGTAGTAGCTCAATTTGCGTAGCTTAATATTTCAATTGTTGTGAATAGTATCAGAAAACGTTTAAGTAATTTAAATAATTAAATTAATTAAATTTAATTTTGATTTATGATATCAAGTAATAGTAAGTGGCTTTTTTCCGCTCCAGGTGAATTTTCTCACATTTATCTCACATGGATTTTATCGCAAATTCTAGATGGACAAATAACACAAACACTTAGCTGGAAAGAGAGACCAAAACTGGGCACAAATCTAATATACAGAGGACACAAAACATACAGACATTATGTTTTGTTTTACTCTGAAACCAGAAAAAATGAGAAGTAGCTCAATATATGTAGCTTAACAGTTTAATGGATATGAACATTAATCAATAATTCTAACGTAATTTAAATAATTTAATTGATTGTTGGTTAATCTCACTTAGACTTTATCGTAAAAGATGGACAGATGGAAGTAGAGGTAAAACCTAGATTATATGCTAATATACACAGGAAAGCACCGTACTGCTTAAAAAATTATGTTTTGTTTGACTTTGTAAGTAGAACAAAAAGTAGTAGCTCAATATAGGTAGCTTGATATTTCAATTGATGTGAACAGTATCAAAAGCACTTTGAGTAAATTTGAATAGTTTAACTAATTAAATTTAATAGTGTTGTATCATTTGAACGATGTTATGTTCCATAATTAATACTATTTATTAGCCCGTAAGGGAAAACCCTTTATATACCACATAAAACAAATACCAGAAAATTTAAATAAATAATAAAATAAAAAAAATCGACGACTCGGATGAATTAATTAACAAGCAAAAAAACTTGAATCGGAATTCGACCATTATCTATATATAGACACGGGGTGTGTTTCCGAAAGTATTTTTATCGTAGGCATACACAAATAAATTTTTAATTTGTTTATTTTAAACGCGCCAAAATGTATTTATATATATTTTATACTCATTATCGTGTGAATAGAGTCACATGCATAAACTAAACGAAGTCACGAGTTTTTAAGTAGATTTTTACGAGTTCATATCAAGGTTGGGATGAAAAAAATCGTATCTTCCATCAATTACTATATTATAAAAAAATATTCGGAAGAACCCAAAATCATTATAATTTTTATCAAACCATTTTACATAGTTTAAATCGTTAGAAATGATGAAAATTGAAAATGAACCGTTTAATTACATGAAAATTAGTCAACAATGTTTTCTTATTTTTTTTAATTTTATTGTTTTAGTGTGGAAAATGAAATGAGTAAAGGAAAGCGAAACCAAAAGAAAATAAGGAAAATTCGGTGTCATTTTCGGTTGAATTTTTTTTTATATATTTTATGGATGAGTAGATTTTATTTTATTACCCAAAGTATTTTTTTTTTTTTTTGGGGGTTTGGATCATTATCATTTTACATTTTATTATATATCACATCATTGTGAAAATATTGGAAAATTTATTTGGTTAATTTTCTGAGTAAATGTTTACTATGTTTATCGTTTTTTTTTTTTTTTTTTTTTTTTTTTTTGTTATCATTTTGAATAATTTTGCAATTGAAATTATTTAGGGAACCACAAGTTTAATAGAAATTTGACTTGCATAAACAAAAAATAAATTGTTATCTTTGACAAATGTCAAATATATGATGCAATGATATTCTGTATTTCGATGAAATGTCGATTGTTACAAATTAAATTTGATTCAAATGAATGCTAAAAGATGTAACTATATGATATATGTTTCGGAATCCAATTTTTGACAGTTAATTTAAATAGTACGATTTTGCTATGCTAATTCGAGTGCATACTTCAGTATTTTTATGTCGTAGTATTTTAACTAACAAATGTAAAATATTTTTCTGACTTAATCAATTACATTTTGTATAAAAAATATTATCACATCATTAGCACCAAAGCCGGTTATATAATTTTAAATCGTATATTATTGCCTTTTGACCCTAAAAATAAATTGTCTTTAAAATTTAAAGTTTATAAATTATATCATCTCCAACTTGCAAAAAAATGTGCATTCATTTTGACCTATTCATCATACATACATACAGTATGATCTGTAAAATACTTTGCAGGTGATACCACCGGCTAAATTGTTGAAATATTATAACTGTACAAAAGTGTGTATTTGGGTCTAATTTTTCTAGAAAAATGTGACAACTTGGAAAATGAGAAATTCAAAAAGAGCTTTCAAAAAACAAAAAAACAAAAGAAGTAAATTTATTCAGTAAAAAGAAAACTGAGTCGTCCCTAGAAATGAGCACTAGTGTGAACATATCGAGAGCAAAGGTAAACCAATTATCATTTTCAGCAAGAGGTCTACATTAAACATGCACATCAGATGAGATAATTGAAGAGCTTAAAAGAAAAAATGTAGCGGTCTTAGATGCTGATAATATGTTTAAAACTGAAGATTTCCTTTCAGTCAACGGAGGGATGTTAACAAAATAAAGGTACCACTATTCACTCTGACCTTTGAAAAACTTAGAGAAAATCGTGAACATATTCAACAATAGAAACAACTTGGGAATGGTTGTCCGAATAGACCCATTGAAATGGGCGACAGGCCTCATACCACAAATCAAAAGTGTCAGGCATACAACTACACACAAAAATACTGCAATCATGAAACCAGATGTGAAAAATGTGCGGGAAAGCATGATATAAAAAATGCGTGATAGATAGGAACACTCCAGCAAAATGTGCTAATTGCCGAGGCACCCACGCTGCTAGCTATAAAGAGTGTGAAGTAGCCAAAACATTGCAAAACAGACGAAATAGGGCAAACAAAAACCAGCCAATGAGAGCAACGAAAGAAAAATAAATCCCGACAAAAACTGACACTACGTTCCATAGCGCGAAAGTGGCAGGAGGATTCTCATACTCACAATCAGCAAGACAAGGACTACCTGGGCCTTCAGATCAAAATGTTGGAATTCAACAAGCTATGACAATAGTGCAAAACACGCTAAATGCTATTGTCCATTGAATCAGATCGCAGCATGGGAAAGCATTCCTTCTACCAAAAATAAACCTCACAAGAATGAAACATGTACACAGGAAATATGAAAGAAGGTCAGAGAAAAGCGGAAAGCTCGTAAAATCTGGTATAGAAATCGAGCATCAAAGAGTCAAACTATTTTCGATCGAGCAGATGGCACAAATCAAAAAATCATATGTAATTGGGCCAAAAGCCCCAAAAATAAAGAAACGGGAAAAGCTGTGGAAGAAACGTTAAAAGCTGTGACCAGACAAACATTAGATGAAAATACCTTTCTAATGCAAAAGAAGACGAGTTAGACGTACGACCAGCTACAATGAAAGAACTCAAAAATGAAATCAAACATAACCGAAATGCAAAAAAGGCTTCTGGGTACGATCTTACTACAGGGAAAGTTATAAACAAGTTGCCAGAAAAATATCGTAAAAAGTTGCTATACATAAGTTCTTCGAAAAATTACTACTCAAAAGGATGAAACGTTTGATTGAAGAAAGACACCTGCTACCATCTCACCAATTTGGTTTCAGAGAGAGCAGGTATACAGAGTCACTAACGTGATTGAGAAGATGCATGAAAACAAAAATGTATATTCTGGAGTTTTCCTTGATGTTGCCTAGGATCGAGTTTGTCATCGAAGACTGGAATATAAATTACATCGCGACGTCTTTAAGCAATTCTATGAGATATTAAAATCATACAATGAAGGGAGATACTTCAGAGTGAACTATCACTTAAGAGAATTGAAGCAGAAGTATCACAAGAAGCAGAAGTATCACAAGAAAGCGTGGTGAAAACAGTCTTGTATTTGCTTAATACGAGAGACATACATATTAGCGGAGAAACAGATATTGTAACTAATGCAGATGATACAGCAATATTTGCGGTTGGAAGTACAATCGAAGGGGCAACCAGCAAATTACAGCACACTGTGAATGAGATTGTCCACTGGACAAAAGAATTGAGAATAAAATTGAATGACCTAAAATCAATCTTCACATATCTAAAAGTTGACAAAAATAGGCAGGAAATACCACATGCGAACACGGCAAAATACCTGGATAAGACGCTCGACACCAAATAAAAATGGAAAGATCATATCAAGAAAAAAAGGCAAGAACTAGATATAAAGTTCAGAAAATGTATTAGCTCAATGGAAGAATTAGTGAACTTAGCGTTCACAACTGCTTTTATACAGGCAAATATTTAAGCTTGTGTCGACCTATGGCAGCCAGCTCTGGGGATGCACAAAGAAAACTAACGTTAAGACGTTCCACGATAACAACGGCGAAAACATAAATTAATGGCATTTCCAAGGGACTCTTATACTATTGATTAATATTCGAACTGGAAATCAGCACTATTACCCGTGTAGTGCCTTGCTAGATTCTACTAGCATGACATGTATCATTACAACAGCTTGTCTTCAAAAGTTTAGTCTGAACTCTAGGTTCTACCAAAGTAGGGCTTGAACCTAGCAGATACAGCTTTCCACCAACCCAGTAATATCGAAGTTTTGACTGGCGCAGAACATTACCTAGTACTAATACGCCTTGGTCACGTCAGGAAAGACCACATCATCTAGTCATGATCAAATTATTTCGCATTATTCAATGCTGAAAGTGAATGAAACCCCTCGAAAATTCTAGGAAATTGAGCAATTAAAACAACCGACACCATGCAGTCTCCAGAAAAATTTATGTGAAGAAATATTTGCAAAAACTACCACAAGAAATAACAATGGTAAATATAGTTCATTTATTCAAAATCCACCACCATTGGGAGAATCCAAATCGCAAGCCGTCAAACGACTTCAATCAGTTGAACGCAGACTTTGCCACGAACCGGAGTTACAACAACCATAACTGACATTCATGCACGAATATTTAAAACTTGGTCATAAGGAACTAATACCATCACATGAACGTAATACTCCAGCACAGGCAGATCTCTCAACATCAACCTACTTGTTGAGCCGATCATTTTCGTCGATAAAAAACAAACCGACTATCAGCGCATAGTATGGCGTAAAAATACGGATACCATAGAAGAATACCGCCTACTGACCGTCACATATGGCACTTCAAGCGCAACCTTTTTATCAACAAGAGCACTTCTTCAACTTGCCGATGAATGTGAACATATAACTTGCCATTAGCTTCGGCAGTTATTTGCACGATATTCCTATGTTAACCATCTTATGACTGGTGCCGATTCGGTAGCTGACTGCTTTGAACTGAAGGATGAAATAATGCATGTCATAGAAAGTGTTTGTCTAAACTTAAGAAGGTGGTCTACAAATTCATCAGATGGCTTGTAAGCCCCAGTTATAATTTACATAAAAATATTATTCCAAAAACTTTGGATGCTTCCACTAAATTGGGAAAAATTCTATTGAAATTCGACGACGGCTCCAATTCACCACAACAACTATCGCAGCCTCCATGGATTTGCAGATGCCTCAACGAATGCATACGCTGCAGTAATTTATGCAAGAACTCCAATTGGATGACAAGCCAAAATAATTAACCTATTTATGGAGCGATTCAATAATTGTATTATGTTGGCTTTCAACGATTTCTCAAAATTTGGGATTTCTCGAAGGTAATCGCGTTCTACCATATCCACATGAACATTGGAGAAACAGTGACGTCGCATCAAGTGGAATTTTACCCACACAACTTTTAGTTGTGTGCTGAGGTTATCTCTACTCTACGATAACATTTACAATATACCGTGTCTCTATAATGGCTGTATTTAATTCACTTTTTTCATTATTATCATGGATTATGTGCATGCCCTCTGACGACTTAGGCTTACATTAAACTAATATAATTATTTATATCTATATAATAATCATAATTATTTGTACAACATATCCATTGGGAAATACATAAAATAATTGCAATTTACTATATGTATATACATAAAAAGGAACTACATATCCAAACCAAAACGAACCAGCAACTCACCCATTTCTTTCGAATAAAGTATACACATAGTTAACATCTATCGAAAAATTTGAATATTAATTTATTACAGATAGACGCACGCGATTTATTTATTTTAATATCTCATTAAGATTTTCAATTTTCTAAAAATACATATTACAAAAACAACAAACTATAAATGCGATAAATTATTATTTTCACTTTACCCAAACGATTTTTGTAAAATCGGGAAAATTCAGGTTTTTTTTCTTCTGTTTCATTCGTTAAATTGAAATTTTGTACAAACACAACAAGAAACATATATTTTCAGAGACAGATTAGAGTGTTTAAAATATTTCAAGGTTGATTTCATAACAATTTTAGCAATAAAACAACAAAATTGAACTTAAAAATTATAATTTCACTCGTTATTTGTACACAAGACCAAGGCTATATGGTGAGGTGGTTTTTGGTAGACGGAAAATAAAAAATTAATAAGTTTTGACACAGACTTTTGAAAATCATCATGAGTGACATATTATAATTTTTCATGAATGGGGAAATAAGAAAATTATTTTAATATTGTTGAAATTTTGGTGTTAGACAACGTTCGTTGGTTAATTAACAAAACGCATTTTTTGATTCATTGTCTTTAACTCTATATGAATTATACGACTTAAGTTTAATTCGATCAACGACCCACTATGGTACAATTTATTTACTTAATTTTTTTTTTTTTTTTGCAAAATTCTCAAAAATAATTTCTTTGTACAAACATTTAATGTTATTTGTTGATAGACGGTTTATGAAATATATAATTTTTGCTTTGAATATAAAGAATGTCGTGACATTTGTATTTATATGCAGTATGATTTGTAGAACATTTATCTTGAGTTGTAGTTGTAACTGTCTAGTTTTGGTTTCCTTCAGACAATATATGTTTAGTCTTTTCAGGGAATAATGCATCCGAAGTTACATAGTTTTAAGAATAAAACTTATTTAAATTAAAATTAAAATTAAAAAATTATTTAAAGATCTTAACAAATATTCAAACACTTCACTATACTGATTACTGGCGAACCTAGACGAAAGCTATTATGAAAAAGATGTTGGCAAAAGTTGATGGATTGTTACGAAAAAAACTGGATTGACTCATATCAAAGTAAATTGTTACCATTTTGTTGTAAAATTGTAAAGTAATTTTTTGACAGGCGCTTAAAATTTGATTCTATGAATAGTAAAAATGTTCCGTTGGCCAATTTTTAAAAAGTGGCAAGTCTTCTAGTTTTCTAGTTTTACAATAATAATATGTTTTATATATAATCCTTTGTAAAAGCATCCGTGTTTGCACCGATTCAATGATTTGGAAATCAAAAATGTTTTAAAAACCAAAGGATTTTGCACTTTAGTGGCAAAAATTTGTATTTCATTGGGTGTATGATGGCGCGCGATTTAATCTCTAGCCACAATTATATGAATCAAGAATTTATTCCATTGGAATCAATTCATTTGTTTCATTACAGATAATTACATTCAAATTTATTTATATTACCAAACGGTAAAATTCATTTTTTTAGAATATGATTATATCTAATATCGATAGCGCCATCCTACGGACGGTTTGCGTACTGCACCTCATACACAAACCCTAATTAATACCTTATACGTAGAATAGCCTATTGTTATTTTTTTCTCTTTTTACCATTATTCGCAGTACCTTGAGATTAATCATCCTTTTTGAGATTAATTATATCATAACCTTTTCGTCTTGCGAACTACCCGGACAAAATAACAGAGATCGTAATAATTTTGGCGAAGATTAGTTAAAGAATATAATTATAAAATTGTAAATAAATTAATTATGCAAGTTACAAATAAAATAAATTATGGATTAATTAAAAGTTTTAAAAATACATTTATAAGTGAATAAAAATTTAATGTAAATCCCGCTATAGAAAATACAAGTGGAGACCCGCGACATTCGTTTTTACGAAAATATGCGCACCAATAATAATGGCTAGCAACATAAACATCAAATAAGCTTCATTTATCTGCCAAAAAAAAGTTTTGAGAGCCGGGTGCGAAGAAGGCATCGGCTAAAGGGTGAGTAACCCGGAATAAATTTAGATAAAAATAATTTCTGGCAAAACATTTTTTTATTCCCCACAGCCTCCGGCAAATATTAAGAAGCGTGGTAACACATTTTTTTATTTCAACAGTAAAAAATTATCGACCAGCATAACGGATTTACACAACATATGGACCTGCATTTCTTCAAATAATTTTTTTTTTTTTTTGGACAAATAAAGTAGACAAAATCATCAACCAATATAACGATCATTTACATGGTATACGGGACCAAAACGGACCTTAACGTCGAAACCAAAAATCAAGAAGCGTAAGATAAAGTCATCTTTAATAACATCGTATTTATAAAAAATAAACATTAAACCGTAACCTTATTAATTACAATATAAATTAACCTTTAGAAACTTATCTTGATTTTTTTTTTGGTCCACAGACTATTTAACATAGATAAGGCTATGTTTGGTCATGTTATTACGGCATTGAAACTATCGATCTTACCTGGAATATCAGATATACTGGAAAATACCAGTCGAGAATCGGTATCAAACTTTAAAACAAGCCCTCATCGAAAGATTAGCTCCGTCGGACGAACGAAAGGTATTGCTGACAGAAGAAGATATCGGTGACAAGCGGCCATCTGAACCATTAATGTATATCCAAAACATGGCAGGAAAACAGATCAGCGATGTAGTAATCCGTTCATTGTGGACGCGACGGTTACTGGAGATTATCCGGATGATTATGATCACACAGCCAGAGGGTTCTGCGTTAGATATCAAGTGGAATTTCACAAACATCGCGATCAACTGACCCAAATCTGAGAAAGGCGCGTACTAGATTCTCGATCGCGGATGCACAACTACGTAAAATTTCGTAAGAAAGGCATATGTTATTACCATGGAAATATCACTATATGGGAATACAGAACACACATTTGCTACCACCGCTTTATTCCGAAATTGGTTGAAATACTCGCCCCAATTCACGGCCATTTGGCAAGTTTATTACGTAAGCCAAAAACGACCAAGAATTTGTCTTGGGCCGACCAATGTTAATTAGCACTCACGTCACTGAAAGCCGAATTGGAGAGAACGAATCGGAGAGAACGATGGCATTGTTATGCCATCCACTAAGTAAATCCAAACTTAGTATCACGACGGATGCGTCAAGCAGTGCAGTCTGGGCTGCACTACAACAGTATTTTGTTTTGCTTTGTTTCATTTTTTTCGCACCCCTGTATAAAACCGAACGTATATTAACAGCGTTGCAGGCCACATAGTTGATCGTTTAATGAGATATTTTTTACAATATATTTCAAATAATTGGCGTAAATTGGAGCAAAAGAAGCAAGTTGTTGGTAATCGTGCTGAACATTTGCTCAATTTGTTTAATTCCGTCAGCTTATGGTCCATCGCAAAATTGTGATAGAGATCACTGCACCATCCGCATAGGATCGGCTCGAAGAATGTGACTGCTGTCCTTTTATTTTTGAAACTTGACAAGCGAAGGTGTGTTCGCACGTGTCAGCGACACATTGGTCGTCAGCTGCGTGTGGCTGGATAAATCAGCTTTCTGTTTTTAAAATCGACTAGTAAATTGTATTTCTTTCACCAATGTATAGGACGATTTAAAACGACGGCTGTAAAAGTAACATTGGAGTCACATACATGCAAAACGACGATGCTATGATCTCCTGTATAGTTAAAAAATTGTGAACCACTTTTTGGTGGGCATCTATAATATTAATTGCGTTCCGTCGATTAATCCCAAACAATTTGAGACACCCGCTTTAATTTCAAATTCATGTGCTATTTGCAACCATTCAGCAAAAGTCGGCTTTGAAATGTAGAAACCGCTAATGTTCCACATTATTTCACGTTACAACGATACTACTGGAGCATTGCCAGATGCAAAGATATACGTTCTTCAAAACAGTGGCTGGCAAATTCTCGGAATGTAAATTCAAACAACTTCTCTACTTTATTTCGTATTCAAAAAAACTATGTTAGGCAGACAGTACACCATGCATCCCAATCAAGATGAATGCCTCTTTTTTCGCATGCTGTCGGTAAATGTACCAGGTCCAACGTCTATCCAGCAATTGCGAATTGTCAACGGCGTTACACATGTCACGCAGTGCATGTCAAGCTCAGTGCATGTCAAGCTCTGAGTTTATTAGAGAACGACCGACACTGGGATGTATGCATTAATGACGCGTGCAATGTACGTCACAACCAAATCAAATTCTGTCATTATTTGCAATAATATTGACCGCCTGCTCTCTTTCATCTCAAATTAAGTTATAGGAGAAATATAAATGGCACATGGATGAAGATATTCTCCGTCGAAGACGGGAGGAAATTTCATTTATGAATATGGAATTCACGGCAGAAATCTTCAATAAAGAGTTAATAAAAGTTGAAGATTTGTGCTTAGAAGTTTCGAACAAAGTTTTCAATCAATTAGCAATGCCATTGCAATCAAATATTCCTAAGCTAACGCTTGAACAAAAACGCATCAAATAAATAGAAATCTTCTTTTTAAAAGGAGACCAGTTCCTCCTTCTAAAAATAAGATTTCTTTTTAGAAACGTTCTTATAATTTTATTGATTCTGGAAGCAATTCGATCCCCAAAAAGACATAGCCTTAGCTTTAACCTCGTCTGGAATAGCTACGACATTGCTGTCAGGTAGAAAAACTGCTCATTCTGCTTTGAAATTGTCATTGGACATTCAATACATTGAAACTCCGGTATGGAAAGAGCGATCATTGCAAGATTTGCGTGGAAACATTAGACTATTTGGAAACGCATTAATATTGCTTGCAGGAAATTTCAGGCAAACATTACGTGTATTTCCTCGATCAACAGTAGCGGGCGAAATAAATGCTTGCCTGAAATACTCGACTTTATGGCGATACGCAAAAACGTTGAAATTAACTACAAATATGCGCGTCCAGCTGCAAAACGATCGATTAACTGAGATATTCTCCCATCAATTGCTGGAAATTGGGGATGGAAAGGTGCCGGTTGATCTGACCTCAGGAGGAATTTCTTTATCTTATAACTTCTACAATTTAATGATGTCAAAAAAAAATTTTGAAAAAATTCTGTCGCGAATCCTACAAGAACAGAATGAATTTATCACAAACCAATCATCATCATTTACGACATCGTTGAACCAGGTGGTGTCTCAATCGTTAAATGAACTACACTGTTCCGTTGGACTGCCGATGATTAGCGGACCAACATTTTCCGGTGAATATAAGGAATTCCCTAGTTTTAAAGACCTATATACAGCATCTGTCAATATACAGCATAGTAAAATCGGTTTGAACGACGTAGAGAAATTTAATAACTAAGGGATTATCTGCGAGGTGAAGCGACTAACCTAATCATGCACATACCGATATCAGAGTCGAATTATACCCAGGCGTGGAACAAGTTGAGGTGAATATAGGTTTTGGAGGCGAAGTAATGGAACGCGATCCTTGGCTCATAAATTTATTGTTACATAAAACTGACCCAGAGACACACAAAGCGTGCGCTCACAAGACAGTTAACGACTATTTTCCGTCATTCGACCAATTTTTGGAATTTATTAGCCAGAGATGTGATGCTTTTGAATCATGTGAACTAATGCACATCAACTACAATCTGGTTCTATGAGTAGAGATCGTTGTTCGCATGAAGGTACATATCAGCTTTATCTATGTGATAAGTTTAAACATTTTGACGTAACTGGACGAAGAGATCAGGCTGCTAAGTTTCATGTATGTTTTAAATTACTATTACCTACAAATCGAGCAGATAGAGCTTCTGCATGACGAGGTACGGACTAACCATTGTACTACATCCTCTAATTCAGCAGGTGTATCAGAGATGGATGCGAACCAATCTTCAAATAGAGTAATGGAGTCATATACTACTAGTGTGATGTCGAATGCAAATCAACTTGGCGGTACGACATTACCTACTGGGATCGTGAGCGTAAAAAACCAATATGGACAATTTAAGCGACATACATGCTACTTGACTCGCGGTCGCAAGTGACATTTGTTTCACAAACACGTACAAATCAATTGGGAGTTCCATATAACAATGTTTTCAAATACTGCGCAAATTTTGGGAGCAAGAAGAAGCCTCGAACCCAATCTGTGGACACCAGAAGAATTAGCTTGTGAAAATCATTTCAAGTTGACATAAAGAAGAACTCAAACAAGGTGGTTTTTAGTACAATTGCCATTGAAAGAAAATATACCGCGACTGGGTGAATCTTATAAACTGACGTTACAACGTCTGTTAGCAACGGAAAGAAAAATCAAAACCTAGAGTACAGAGAAATGTACCATTACTTTATTGACGAGTACCTTGTTTTAAATCACATGCGAATTGTTCTCGAGAACGAACTAACCCAAAGCAATCGTGAGTGCTATTTCTTTCCATATCAAGGCGTGTTTGGCAATCCGTGTGTTGAATCAAGTCACTGAAGACTGTATTAGTCGTCATCCAAAAGTATCTCTGATGATAAAAAACAATTTTTATGTCGACGATTTATTGGCTGGTGCCGAAAACGAAGAAGAAGCTGAAACCTTAAAGGCAGAGATATCCGAGGTGTTAGGCCAAGCTGATAGGTTACATTTACGAAATGGCGTTCAAATTTGAAAAATTTAAGCGGATCAACGTAGAATGTCACCAATGTTGGGTTTTTATTGGGAATCGAATCAGGATCATTTTTGGTTTAAAATTGCCGATGTGCAATATGTAAAATGTACAAAGCGAAATGTGTTGTCTGGTTCTGCGAAAATTTTTGATTCGTTAGGATGGTTGACTCAATTTACTGTCAACATAAAAATATTCATGCAACGATTGTGGCTTAATAAAATTTCCTGGGATAACCCATTATCGTTGGGTTTACAAGAAAGTTGGGCAAAATTGCATGAACAGTTTCAAATATTGAATACAGTAAAAATTGACAGATATGTTGGGCTAAAGACACAAGATATTTAATTTCATGGATTTTGTGCCTCCAGTGAAGCTGCCACTGTTTACGTGACATTAGAAAGAGGTGATCAATATCTGGCGAATTTGCTCACATCAAAATCTAAGGTGTCGCCAATTAACAAAGTAAGTCTACCCCGGTTGGAACTGTGTGATGCACACCTTTTAATAAAATTAATGAAAAGGGTTGTTGTGGCGTATGTTGTAAAAGGTGCGTCTATCTGGATGTGGACAGATTCAATGATAGTCGTGGCTTGGTTATTAAACCATCCAAGAAAATGGAAGGCATTCGTAGCTAACCGAATTTCAGCAATTCATACATTGTTTCCTGAAGCAACCTGGCGACATATATAAGAGTAAAGATAATACTGCGGTTCTGGCAACTCGAGGAATATTAGCCACAGAATTATTCGACAACAAGTTATGGTGTAAGAGCCCTGCATAGTTGTCAACGAACGATGACACTTGGCCAGTTCAGCCTACTATAATAACAACACTTCAAGAGCAGCGAATCAAAGAAGTAAATTGTTGCCATGCTACAGTTAAAGACGGTAATACTCATACAATAAACCAGTTGTTAAGGCACTTTTGGAATTGGTCACCATTGATTCGATCGATGGCCTATGTATTAAGATTTATATATAATATGACATCTAAACATAAGACATTAACAAGTCTCGTATCTGAGCTTGAAAATGCCGAATTAACAATTTTTCTATGTGTGCAACAAATAGAATTCTTCGACGACATTAATTCACTGACTAAAATCGAACGAATACTATCAAGCTCTAAATTAATTTCAGTGGCACCTTTTCTCGATTCACAGAATATTTTGAGAGTAGGTGGCCGGTTGGAATACTCTAGTTGTGGCTATGACATGAAACATCCGATAGTGTTACCGCGTAATCATCAAGTTACATATATGATTCTAACCTATCCACATAAAAAACATGCACCACATGATTCCGTTATTCAACACTACGTTCAATTCAACAAATGGGTAATCTTCCACAATCCAGAATAAGTTCAAGTCGTCCGTGTTCAACAGTTGGAATAGACTATGCGGTTCCCGTGCTGCCCGCTACAAAAAGGGGGAGAGGAACCAAACTCATCAAGGGATTCATCGTAGTATTTTTGTGTTTTTCTACAGATTGAAGGAATATTAAACTCCAGGCCTTTGTGTGCTATGCAAAGTGAGGATACTTGCAACATTGATGCATTAACGCCAGCTTATTTTATCAATGTTGGGCCGGTTACTGCTCTTCCTCATGCTAGTTACAAGGAAACTAAGATGTCCAGATTAAACCGTGGGGAACAAGTGCAAAGATTGGTATAGAATTGTTGGCTTCGTTACACATAGTTACTTATCTAAACACGTTGCAACAACGCACCAAGTGGCAACAAAGAAATTGGAACTTAAAGGTAGATGATGTGGTAAACAGCTAGCCCGACTTACCCAATTACATCCCGAAACCGATGGCCTGACCAAAGTCACCACAATTCAAATAAAATTTCCTACGTACAAGCAACTTGTAATCTACACAATACACAAATCGAAGAAACAAACAATTCTGAAAACACGAGTTGTCATTTTGACAAGTATATGTAAATGTAGTACAACCTTGATAATATGTATTGCTATGTACCGTTGGTACTAATCGTTGTATCTCTTTTTTTCCCGAATCAGTGTATATGTATATAGGGAAAATTGAGTTGAGGTTTGGTGGGGTGTGATAAACAAAATGACAGGAAAGAAAGCGGTCTGTTCAGTTTGGATTTTTGTGAAGACAACACATACAGTCCATTTTATCGTGCAGATTGATTGTATCTGCTCAACACACCACACATACTTTACAACAGCGCCAGACACTCGGTTAAACTAAATTTTCCCATCAATATACACATCCTCTCAAAACTATAATATATACATTGTAAATAATTATAAACTATTCCATTTTCAAATTAACGATATATTTTTAGATTTACATCGTTTTTATTTTTCACAAAACCGAAACATTAAATATTTAATTATTATTATAATAATAATAATAATTTATCTATATAAATTTACATATAAAACGATAATAAATATATTCATTAACAATTGATAATTGATTGAAAAACGGACATGTAAATTGGTTAGTGCAAAATTTTATTGTTTATTTCCCGCGAATTTTCAATGAAAAATTACCATATACATACCACCAAGAAGATTAAAATTGTTTATTGCGTGATTTAGTCGAATAGATTCGATGCTATAATTCAAATTTTACTATATGATATATCGACTGTTGACATGGCAAATTGGTTTGTAATCTTGGTGAGTCGATGGACCGTTTGACCCGTCTCTTTGATGTTGGAACAATTAATTTATTTCACAATGTATGATTTATATAAACACTTAGTTCGGCGAACCATTTTTTTATTGTGTTTGATGTACGAGACGGACAGTTAATAACAAACATAATATCGAACTTCCGTTAGTCATCTTAAAAGAATATATATATATATATATATATATATATATATATATATATATATATATATATATATATATATATATATATATATATATATATATATATTCCCGTCGAATGTGCAATGATATAGTACGATATAGTATATAGTGGAAAACTCATAAATTATTAAGAATACGAGACAGTAAATTACGTATATATTCTTGTGATCGTAAAGATTATTTTTATGTTTATGATTTTTCTCGTAAGATTAAACGTTTTTGCTTTACTAGATAGATAAATAATCTAAAAACAAAAATTAGGTTTTGAAGTCACCAAAATATACTTACAACACTAAAAACGATGTTACAAATTAAATTGGTAATAAATCAATTTGACAATTTTGGTAGACAAACTGCGAGTTAGGTGGCATGCTATTAGTTCAGAATATATATATATATATATATATATATATATATATATATATATATATATATATATATATAGGTTAGTCATACTTTAGATTTTTTTGGAATCAATTTTGAAAATACCTTTTTGTAAACATGTCATTAGATTTACGTCATTTCATTTATAGTTCGAAATATTTTAAACAAAAATATGACGTCGGTATATGTTTTGGTATCTAAAAGTACGATAATACGCGTCAACAATATATATTTTTCCGAGGAAATTGCGAAAAATAACTGACATTGTGGAAAATGTAGCACCTGTGGTGTAAAAACAAGCTGGATGATAGTCAAATTGAAATATAATATGAGATGATTAAGTATGTTTCATCATATATTTTGGCCAGACAGTTTTTCTCTTGAGATGGTCAGTATACACCAACACTAAAATATGAGCTCATTGTATATAACGCCTTTCATTATTTAAAAGTAGGAACAATGTTATTTTAAGAGGCGTTTCCCGGAATGGTTTACTAGACATTCGGTAGTATAGGCACTCTCTCAAAATAAACAATCATCATTATGCGGAAGCATGAATCAATACACATCATCTAAATACCGACAAGCTGAAGTTGTACAAGGAATTGTTGTAATCTCCTCATTGATGAGTATGAGAAATAGTTAATGACATTCGAGAGAAGAGTCAGCGGTCATCCAATAAAGGGGACCTTACAAACATTATCAAGTTAATATATTAAAGAATTTCAAACACTCATTGATTTTTGAACAACTGACCATCGCTACACAAACACAAAAAATCATTCAGGGCCCCTACTATTGAAATCGATCGCCCTCGTTAGGCGTTCATTTTGTCAAATTCGTACTGTGGATTTCGATGGCGTTCGTTACTGATCGATTCAGTCGATAATCTAGCAACCACTATTTTCTCATTGTTCATTTTCGACTATCATCATTCGAAGTTATATCAAAACCCTCTTTACTACAAGCCGTATTCATTGCATACTCATGCTATTTAATCATATACACATGAGAATGTATTATAAGTAAGAAACGTGTCGATATATGATTTAGAAATAGCAAAAACGTCTCTCTAGAAAGACAAACTATTCAAACATTTAAAGGGACAAAGCGTCTCTTTGATCTAGTATTCCTTGTGTACAGATATAGGCGTAAAACAAAAACCAAAAAATATTTTTACTAACACTAATATAGTTAGCTTTTTTTATGTTATTTTTGCTTTGTTATTTGTTCTGGCAAAACCAACACAAATGTATATACAAGCCATGAAGTTGCGATACTTATGCCAAAAAGTGACTACTATACCTAAGTATTAGTGTTGTGACGTAGTATAATTTGTATATACTTTTATTATATGCTTTGATGTAAATAAAAAATGAATACGAATGATGGAACAACAGTATGTTGCGCTCTTTAAGACAAAGCAAAAAACAAATTTATTATTTAACGAGAGAGAGAAGTATTGTTATTATTATTTACTTCATTATATACTATACTATTTACTAATAATTTAGAGCAGAATGGACAGTGCAAAATATAATTTTTGTTTCGTTTTTTTTTGTAGAAATGTTATGTACTTTGAATTTAGAGGAGTATGGACAGTGCGAAATATAATTTTTTGTTTCGATTTTTACTGTAGTCAAATTCACTAACACATACACCAAATAGTAGTCATAATATGTTTTACTTAGCTAAGCTTCATGGCTTGTATAATATACAATAGTGTTGGTTTTGGTTCTGGAATCAATACTACTTTATTAAGGTGGGTATGTAGTAGTATTAGTGTACGAAAAAATGAGTTGGTCTTTCTATAGAGACGTTTTTGAATATAGTGCAAAATAAAATAAACATTTCAAAAGAGAAAAAGAGAAGAAAAATTGTCAAAAAAAATTTAAAAGGCAAAATTGATGTTATCTCTTTCCTATACAAAACACAAATAACAAAAAAACAGACGAAAAAATTCTCAATTATCCATACACATTAAATAGTGTGCATAACTTAGAGATAAAAATGTTAAATAGTGGTAGTGGGAATGGGAAAATTTTACATTTTTTGGTATGGTTTTTCATAACACCAATACACTTAATTGTGTATAAAGGTTTTGTTAACTGTGTCAACGAAAGTTACAAGACAGCTTGTAATAAAGAGGGTTTTGAGTAATATACATACGAGTATAGAAAAAAAGCATACATATAAAACATTTTGTTTGTTTTGAACATACATATACAAAAATTATGAAGTATTGCAAAACCAACACAAATATTTTATACAAGCCGTGCTCTAACTTTTGTACACAGATACGCTAAAACAATCGGTACACTAACGGTAAAAAAACGTATACGTAACCACTTTGTAATTTTTTACGTTTCTACCAAAACCAACACAAATGTATTACACGCCTGATTGTTGCATCGAGTACGCACAAAACCCTCTCTATTATACAAGCCGCCTTGTAACTTTCGTTGACACAGATAAACAAAACCTATATACGCAATTGAGTGTATTGGTGCTATGAAAATCCATACCAAAAAATGTATAATTTTCTCATTCCTTCTATCTCTATTTAACATTTTTATCTCTAAGTTACGCACACTATTTAATGTGTATGGATAATTGAGAATTTTTTCGTCACGTTTTGTTATTTGTGTTTTGTATAGGAAAGAGATAACATCAATTTTGCTTTTCAAATTTTTTTTTGAAAATTTTTACTCTCTTTTGTTTTATAGTATGGGAATGTTTATTTTATTTTACACTATATTCTAAATCATATATCGACACGTTTTTTACTTACAATACATTCTCATGTGTATATGATTAAATAGCATGAGTATGCAATGAATACGGCTTGCAGTAAAGAGGGTTTTGGTAGGGGCACATAATTCGCTAACGCTACATTTACACTGTACATAAATATATATAGAGCGTAAAATAGTATTTGCACATAGCACTCGGTCGTCATGGCCTGACGAGATGACAATTAATTTTTAACAAATTGTTATGATTCCTCATCAGATCAAAACTAAGCTTTGCTTCGCACACATCTAATTCTGAATAATTAAAATAACGATTATTACACGGCCGCCACAATCTTAACACTCGAATTCGATCTAGAGCAATAGCCGCGGGCAATATTTTTCCAGATTTATCAATGGATATGACAACCAAAGGTTCTCATTACGAAATCAAACTGCCCATAATTAACATACCCCCATTTTCAGGATAATACACGGAGTGGCAGTATTCTACGACCTTTATTCTATAGTACAATACATGAATTTCAGCTTAAGCCCTGTACAAAGGTTTCAGTACTTGAAAAGGATCTTGTGTGGTAAGGCTGCCATTTATTGAGGCACATTAGTGTCACTAATTATGTTGGTAATTATGTTGGCACTTTGAGTAAACTTGAAAATCGGTATGAAAGTAAACGTCAGATAATTAACTCGAATAAAAGTTTTTTCCTACTTTATTGTCACAGTTTTCCAATGTCCAATGAAACTGACCACTATTTGCATGCAAGCTGCTCAATCAAATGGAACCTGCAATTGTTATGTTCGTTCAGAATTTTCATTGCAGCCACTTGTACAATCTAAAATTAGTATAGGTGTTTTAATTAGTGCTGATTATTTAATTTGACTATTGGAACCCGAACAAATCAAAATCGGTTTGCAACAAGTGAAAACATTGATTTGAACCAAAGACTTCGTATAGATTATGGGAGATAGAATCTATTTCAAAACCTAATCCATAATCATGTAACCAGAAGAATCATGTTGCGCTGAACAATTCCACTCAAATTTAAAGATAGAAAGTGGTGGTCGATTTATCGTTACATTATATTTTGAGAAATCGTCTCAAAACGTGGATAGATCATTAAACGTCTACGGAACGCTGGTTCCACCAGAATTCCGCAGACATTATCAGAAGTTTGTGAGTGAATATCAAAATCTGTATCATATGGAGGAAATTGAACTATCTGAAGGTAGTGAGTCTGGATACTACTAACCTCATCATACCCTAAGATACCTTAAACAAAATGCAAACCATGTTAGGATACTTGGTAACATTTATCAAAAGTATGATTGCCAAGGAGATATCTAGCAGCAACTCAGCGCAAAATGTTCACCAGATAAAACTTTTACAACTCTTTAATTACCAACGGTCATCTATATAGCTCTGCAAGTGCAACTTTGTTACCTACCCGAGCACGCAACGAAGCAACAGTAAGATGCGAGAAAAAATTACCAGCGGCAGCAAGCCACATAAAAAACAACATTTATGAGGATCATCGCAGGTGCCGATTCAAATTGAAAAATAATTTTTTTTTGCGTGAGATGAAGGCAGAAAAGAAACGTTCGGGAAGTCCCATTAATTTAAGAAGTACTTGGGATTTCGGCGATCAAATGTTTTTCTTACAGACCATTTGCAACCAACTTAATTAGAAATTGATTAACGACTAAATGTTATATTAGAACCCAGGGCAATTACCACGAGCTGCTAGATAGAAGTAGAGTAGATTTAATTGATGGCGGGTTAGATTTCGTAACAGAAAATTATTTGTCGCAGTATAAGGTTGATACAATTCTCCTCATTGAAAAGAAGAACCAACTCTGTCTCAGATGATAGGCCGACGTCACCTAAAAAACAAAAATTAATAGTGATATGATGATCGCAAATGCGATCATTTCTACGGTGAAAAGCATAAAAAAATATATTAGCGACCAATATTAGAATTAGAAACCATTTGGATAATTTAAATACACATAGACGAAAAGTCACTGGTAAAATATTACGTTACGGATCCTCTCGATCCACAACATTTGCGTTAAAGTATGGATTATAAGCACCTACATCTTCCATTGTGATATTATAATCTGGTGAAAGCTTTTAAGGAATTGTGACCCATTACTGGGCGGACAAATTATGGAAATGTGTTTACCGTTTAGCTTCGATGCAATTGGATAAGTTGCAATTTGTCCAAAAATGTTAGACAATTTCCTTATAATCGCGCTGATCAAATTTTTTAACAAAATAATGTTGGGCTCCAAATAGCTTCACAAGCTAGAAGAATTATTTCTCGCGCTTGCCGACCTTCCAATTTTAAAACTGTCTCCCAGAAATTGGAAGCTAACTCCTTGAGAGAGATGCCATGAATAAATTGAAACCATAAAACCTAATTCGTAAAAAAATTCTTTAGCCCGATAATTTTAGCCTAGCATAATATCGTCTCACAATATGGGAAAATATTATAGAACATTTCTAAAAAGGAAGCCAAAATATGGTGAATATTGAACCACTTATATTATAAACGAAAAGTATTTGTGAAGTATTTCTAGAACAAGGCCATCATACATATTGTATATAATTTCTGATATGAACGGCAATCAACGATCGGAGACTGTGGGTATGGCAAAAAGAGCGCCTTTACAACTTGAAACGCAAACGAGTGACCACTTTAATGGACTGAGCAACTCATTCTTTTTAGAAACCGATTCAAAATAGTCATGTTTAGAATGTCAAGGATATATAGCCATAAACTGTAAAAACTAAAAAAATGTCGAGCATTTGAAAGCAAAATGGCTACCCGGGTAGCCGGTCATAGACATAAGGGTTAGCTACTATTTAAACTACTAAAAATACCGAAACCTTCTTAGCCAGTGGCCACCATTTTTGCTTGAAGACCTAAAATCTAAACAGCTTCAAAACATGTCGTTTAGCATGATAGTTATTCAGCATACTGTTCGGTAGTAGAACGTGAGGTGTTTGATCGGGATTACAGTAATCGTTGGGTTCGTATAAAAGGTATGGTAAATTAGCCATCTATATCGCTAGATCGCTAATAAATGTTCGCCTCCTCGTTTTGAAAATATGTCCATGATAAACTACAACAATCGTTTCTGCTTAAGCCTTGCCATTGTGGAAGAGAACCAGTAGTTGTATTGGAATATTGAAAGCAAGAGCCGCGAATTGACTCGATTGTATAGATCACCCAAGTTTTAAAATACTTTAACCCTCTAGTTCGCTTTGATTCACATATGAATCGTTGTTGTTTAAGTTTTAGGTACTTCTTTTATACACAAAATTGGACCATTGTCAATTTACAGGTATATTACACAAATTTTAGCGGGCATCGAATAATGTGTACGATGTTTGCAATGTTGCGCCTTTAACTCAGATTATTCGCGTTGTGACTAATCAGATTGTGACCGCTGCCTTGATCATGATTGATGTCACCGACTTGATAAGAGTTTAAACGCTCCTATAGCACCTCTCCTCAAGTCAAATGTTTTAGGACAAAGCAGACAAACAGTGCGGCACACTTACGAGACCAATCGTTTGTTGCCAGAGCAGAGTAACACCGAGATTTCACCAAGCAGTTATCTTCTTGATACTTCACTATCATTTGTAACGACTTAACAATATTTGGCACGGGATCAGATATATAGATAAGTTCAGGCTAGGCCACCTTTCGGCAAGATTGCAGTTTACTTTCTAACAGCCATTCAGCTGGACTTTTGATTGTAAATCGAAAGAGATACGCTGTTATGAACAATATTAACCCCTTCTACTTTGCCGATTCTCATTCATGTGGACCAAAAGGAACATGTGCAAACGATACAAGCTACAAATAGGATCATCTGTAAATATGAACGTTCAAGTGAGTGCCATAGAGCATTTACTCTCGATTATATTGAAGTCGCTGTAATGGGAAACGTTTTGCAAGACGCTTTTGCAGGGCTACAAATAGTAAACGATATTGAGCTTGTTGCTCAACCCATCTTCAAATCAACTCAATTCCAGTACAAACTTTGCCACTTTGGTTATATTGTTGATTGATACGTGTCAGCCTCCGGAAGAACTGGAACCCCAATAACGATTTCACCACTGGATTACTTTAAACAGCAAATTATGGGCAACCATAATTACATTTTTGCTCACTTTCAATATAGAAGTATCTTCATACCACGGGTGGAATCAATGTCTGAGGCAAAAAGATCCTGCGTAACAACGAAATAATTAATAAGATGTTCATCTCTATACGTCAAGAATTTGTGAGGCATAATGGACTTCAATGAGCTAAATGCCGTCGTTCGAGTGCTATTTTTTAGAGTAGTTAACAACTCCAGAACCACTTCTCGCCTTCAATATTTACCGTTCTGCAATAAAACTGAACTATTGGCAGACTATAGGAAGTTAATAGTAGAGTTAAGAGCTAGAGTAAGAGCATCAGGCATGCATACGGCGATTAACCTGGTGAACGAGACCGAAATGATTAAGATTGTTCACTACTATGACAATGCTGAAATTGGCAAAAGATTTAGTATATATAAACTCAACCAAAGAGCAGATTCAGTGCTATAACATAATCAATAAAAAGATTCGGTGAAGGTTGGTGCTCTAGTTTTCGGTGCAAAGGTAATGCTTCGGTACAACTTTGACACCATCAAAGGTCTCGTGAGAGGCGTGATGCTGAAGATTTGCTATCTAAGAATAATTTTCTTTGAAATAGGCTAACACATTAGCAAGCCGTAGACAGTTAAATTTCCTGAAAAATCCATACCTGCAACTGCAGAACACCTTTTCTGAGAAAATCGCGCACTATAGGAATAAAGACAAACTAAGTGGAATGCAAACCACTCTATTCAATAAATGTCTGGAAGACAAGTGATTTCGTCAGCATGTCCCTCATCTCATTTTGCACAGAAAACAATTAAAATGTGAAATGAAAATTTAACAGAACCGTGATGTCAATATAGGCCAATTTGGGATCGAACCTGATTTTGCATATTTTAAACAAACACACGTCAATTACTAGTAACTTTACAAACACGTTATAAAATTTTATAAAAGTAAGTACAAGATCGTTAAACATGCCAACCTCAAAACGTGTCATTTCAATTCTTCAATCACCAAAAATATGCGTAATTAAAAAAAATTAGGTTCAGATCCCACATACTCTTCTACTATATATGTTTACGGTCGATTACGATATAGTTATACGATTATGATGGCTATAAATAATATTTATGTTTAATTTATGTTAGTCTTAAAACAAATTACAATTTTATGGTGTAATTATACGATTTAACTTAGATCTAGATGACAAAGTACATCAGAAATAGATTTGGCCGACGGACGCAACATGTTTCGCTTTGGTACGTGTGCGTAATAAACTATACAATAAAATTGCGATCATATGCATTAGTGATATTTATATAATCAACCCTTTTACTACCAGCATAATATATATAATATGTTCATATATCTCAAATATATCATAACAATACAACATTTTTATATTATTTATTTATATTAAAAATATACAATAATTTTTTTTTATATAAATACAGATTCTAAAAATACTCGGATTAAAATAATTTAACGAACAGTTTTAGTTCAAGCAAGTCTAATTGACAGGACCAACTGTTTGGTATGATGTTTGAATAAAATAAAAATTCCAAACTAATTTTTCAAAAAAAAAACTATAGACAAAAATCATAATCTTACACGAGGATTTTTAACACGAGTCATATTCCACTTTCTTTGATTAACATAAGTCATCCACACAGACATGATATTATATTTTTAACCAAAATTTATTTTCAATTAAAAATAAAATCACCTAATTATTCACATTAATAAGCCACTTCACTATTTTAATATTTTTTTTTTTTTGTTAAAAAAAATAAATAAAATATTTCACTCAACTTAAAAAAAAATAAAAAATCACTCAACACCGTACAACAATTTATTATTGATCACATACACCGCACAATCAACAAAAATACGTTCATCTGATCTTAAATTTAACCAAAGACTAAAGAAGAAACGTAAACACGAAATAAAAAATTTACAAATTCCCAAGGAAGAAAAACAAAAAAAAAATTAAAAATAATTGACGAAGAATGAAAAGTATTTTTCCCTCTTCGTAGTGATCTCCCCACTTCATATTTTTAATGTGACGCAATTTAAATTGAAAATTTTATAATTTTACATTTTACTATCAACTTAATTTTTCGCTTAATTTTTTTTTTTTACATCGATGATCCAAGATCGGTCACTGTTTTTCTTCTTAAAGTTCTTGAGTGTTTTTTTTTTTTTTTGTTTATATTCAGCACAAATTTTGTGTTAGAGCGGAAGAAGATAATTGATATTTAAACGTTTTAATGTATGAAATTGATGGACTCGGTATGGAAGGTGCGGAATACATAAGTCTATTGATCGGTAAAATGTTTACTTAGTGATCGCGTTTTTATTGTTACTGAATTTTTTGTTTGTCGAAGTGAATTACCTTAGTGTCAGACAGATTGGATTGAATGGCAACAGTGCAAAATAACTGTTGGGTCCACCAAGACGCAATAATGGTTTAATAGTGATGATCACTTATTTGGTGGTCAGGTTGAGGTATATTCAGATGGAAACACACAAGACTCGCTTTTTGTGCCGTATCTGCATACAACTTCAACAAGTACTCACACTACCACTTTGCGTGGCGGATAAGCATGAATTAGGCATCGGGTTCTTGATTGACAACCGATGTTGTCCATTCGTGACTGATTTCAAACCTGTCAGTAATAGCACAATCAGGTTTCATGGACGTCACTTTAATATTAATGCAAACGTTAATGCTTCCACAGAGGAGAACAAATCTAGGATAGTTTCTATGACTCGAAACGGTTTTGAGTAAAATACCGCAAACTGACGTTAAAATTTTGACCTTGATGCTTAAATTGGCAGTGCTGGCAGCACGTATCGTAGCACTATTGGCCTAAACTCCTTGCATCCTACAACAAATAACAACAGGACACGCACCACTGAGCTAGCATTACTGTACAACTAATAGTTGCCAGTACATTCTTCCCACATAAGCGCATTAATAAAGGCATACATGGAAATCAAACGACGGATCAATAATCATTCAAATCGACCACATCCTCTTGTCCAAAAGATATTTTTCCAAACTCAACGACACCAGAACCAAACGTGGAGCCAACATCGATTCAAACCACTTCCTGGTAGTTGCTGAATTAAAATTTCGCCTGTCAACCACACACAATCAACGTGTTCAGCTTATCATTTGCTGGAACACATCAGCATTCAGCAACGTAGTTAGTTAGTACCACCTTTCTCGTACCTCCATCTAGAAGTATGAAGGAATTATTTCTGTTCGCTTCTAAATAGACGGACACCACCTACTGAGCAACAACCTATCTTGCGTCAGTCTGATATTACCGTCGCGATGACCCCACCACCACCAACATACGATGAAGTGCGGGACGTAATAGCGCGAATGTAAATTTAAAAGACACCCGGTGAGGACGGTAACTGCAAGTAAATGCTCAAATATGGCGGCATCATATATTCCACCGCATATTTGAACTTGTAGCGATAATCTGGTCAAAAGAAAACATCCCAGAGTGGAAGACGGCTCTTATCTGCCCACTACATAAAAAAGAAGATCGGTTGAACTGCAACAACTATATCGCGGTATAGCTTTGTTGAACACAGGCTACAAGGTTTTGGCCAACGTAGTCGCGACAAAGTTATCAACATACAGCTAGACGATCTTAAATGATTACCAATGCGGTTTTTGTCCAAACAGATCAAGGACTGATCAAACTTTCACTCTGCGGGTGGTCCTAGATAAGTGCTACAAAAACGGCAACCCTGTACTTAGTATAATCGTAGACTTCCAGCATGCGCACGACTGCATTAAGAGACGCGTTATGGAACTATTATCCTATTTGGGCTAACCGTCAAAATTGGTATCTATGTGGAAACTTTTAATGAATGAGTCAAAGTGTAAGGTGCTAATTGAAGGTACAATTTCAGATGCCTTTGAGATAACATCTGAAATGCGGCAAGTAGACTAAATAGCTCAAATTCTATTCAACCCCCCCCCCCTGGAAATATCAGTCCAGCAAATTGGCCTTAAAATTAAAAAAAGCGAAGACTAAATCTATGGTCACAGCGAGAAGGCAGACACGCGGAGACTTCATTTCAGGAGAAACGCAACATGAGAGGGGAATGAGTTCAAATATCTGACATCATTGATCACTGACTAAGACTCCGTTTCTACAGACATGTCATCGAGGATCGCAGCAGGCACTGATCATTTTACGCCAAAATTAAAATCTTCAAGTCTCCCCATATGTCGCTCAAAGTAAAACTGGACATCTATAAAGGGTTGATAAGACCAGTCATCTCCTTTGGTTGTGAGTCTTGGACATTGACAGCACAAAACGTCTAAAAACTTGATGTAACGGGACGGAACGTAAGATTATACGAATTATCAAATGAATCACGAGATCAGCAATGATCTCATTAAAATCGACATCGTCGGATTCATACAATCATCAAGGTAAAGATGGCTTGGACATGTTGTTTGTTCACTAAATCGGACAACAAAACAGCCCTTGGAGTCGGCAACAACGAAAGTAGGTCATCGTGTGAGACTACCTACTCGTTGGATGGATGATGTCGAGAAAGACCTGAACGCACTCGGTCACCATGTTTGGCGTTCTTTTGTGGCGGACCGTAAAATTTGGAGAGAAACATCGTTGAAGCACGTCTTGTTGCTGGCAACCCTGCTTTTTATGCCCTACGGCCACTGCTAAAGTCATTCAAGGTCGTGACCATAAATATTGTCATGTATGAGCAGGAGAGTCTTGACGGATGGATATATGATATATGGCTGATGAAATTCGAGAGAAGAGTCATGCGTATAATACACGGCCTCAAGCGCGAATATGACGAAACTTACCGAGCTCTCTTCAACGACGAGATCAGGAATTTGATAAAGTTAAAGGACTGTGAGTATGTTATCTCGGCCACATTCTGCGAGCCCATCAGATATGAAAGCCGCCATTTGGAAGTAGAAGATTTTGTAGGTAGAAGATTATTTATAAGGTACAGGCAATGGTTCAATAAGATTTTCTGTAAACCTCAATTTTTCCGCCGAAATCTGCGTGAAGTTACGAATTGGTAAATAAATAGATATTTAAATAAATAAAAAGTGCTAATATCATCTTATTCCTATTATCCGAAAGTAGAAACCTATGTCTGCCAAAATTCTTAAAGTAATTTTAAAAATCACCCAAAACTAGTGACGTTCTATCATATATTAAAAAAAAAAGTTGGCAAGCATTGAGAATTATATATAACTTAACCGCTAAACAAGTGTTTTCTCCCCTAACAGTTAAGAGTTTAAGAATCACAGCATTAACATCCGGCCGTCTATATATATTATGTGAATTATTTTATTAATGACCATACTGAATATTTCAATCTAGACTACTACGACTACTACTATACGATACAGTCATGATTTTAAATGATGATGGGAACAGTACTGTAATTTTAAAGGTAAGGTGACTTTAACATGTAATTACTATACAATTTTGTCAGATATTTGCAATATGTTACAAAACAAATCTTAGTCCTCATCTGTCGACACCGTCTGAAGGCCAATTTCTAATGTCTGAATTTAAAATGATAATCAAGTGGAAAATAAAATAAAAAAATATGTCCGATTCATTTCCCCATAAATTAATGTATACACGCGAGTACGTATACACTTGTTCATAATCATAAACATGATCTTAAATTTAGTTATTGTTTTATGTGCTTATGTGAAAATGATTATCTTATAGAGGAAATGGTATTGTAGTACTGTAAACTGAAGTGATTTTTATTACAGCCATTAATAACACAATATGTGTTATTATCGATAGATAATAAAAAAGAATCAATGTATATTTCAAATAACTTAAGCTACTTACATAAATAAATTTTACACACATTTCAATTGGTTGATGTACATACCTGAAAATTAAAAGAAAAATATGATTATTAGAAAGTTGGTAAATAAAATAAAAATTGCATGCATAAATTTTCATTTAACAATGATCATACTTAAGATCAGCTTCATTATGCAAAACAATACTTAATTTAATTTAGAAAACTTGTAACAGCTAGTGAACAATTATTGCTCTCCACAAACCTCGATGGCCAAAAGGCAATTAATTTTTTAAAGGCCCCGTAATGCGACTGGTTAAACTTACCGGTGTATCATACAGAAAAAATAGTCACTAGCTAGTGGATAACCAATATATCTCGCAGAATAATTTTCCGAGTGACCAGGGACTACCGAAATACCACTCCTTATAATGTTAATAACGACCGGTAGCCACCGGTATACCATATTGCGTAATTCGAATTAATGACAGTGGTCATCGGTATATTACGCTTAATAATGTCCCCACCGACCAATGTACCGATAAATTGTTTTTTTTTATGTCAAAAACATATTTTGACAAAAGAACAAAAACATATTTTGATACTAGGAAGTGATACTAGGAAAAGGTTTGCCGCCGATGGTTTACTGGCCGCTGGACTAATTTTACTGCGGGACATACTGAGAGTGCACTAGGTGCTGGTGACTATACAATAATCTTATAATCTATCTCGGCGAACTTTTCTACATGGCATGCCAGTGGCCCATTGGCCCATCACTGTATTTTTCTGCGTGATATGTGCCAAATATATTTCCTTTCCATTGATTTTGGTATATCACAAGTAAGCAAGAACTACAATAGCGCTCCCAAAACACTTCCTTGAGAAACTCCTTAAGAAAACACTTCCATGAGAAACTTGCTTTTTTTTAGTGCTTTTAATAACATTAGTAATCCTAAGCACCGAGCCGATATCGAGTGCTTACTTCCGAATCAAAATGGTGATCCAAAATACACCATTTCTTTTCAACAATATTGACAGGAGCTTTTCAGAAATAACTTTTTAAATACTTTAGAAACTACTGCGGCAATAGTGATTTTGATTTTAAAATGTTGTTTCCTATGATGGTTTTTCTGGTTTGCAATCATGGTGGTCATTATTTTAACAAATTATATTAAGCAGTTACGCTGCACACGAAAAAATGGAAGTTATTGTCAAAAGCTAAGAATGTTATATTTTCTCTATTATTAGTGTTTGATAAAATCAATCAACCACTGCATTTATATTATCCGATGCACTAGGATTTTCAGTTTTACGAAAAAGTATTAAAGGTATCTGTTTGAAAAAACGCGTTAATAATATTTCCGATTTGCATCTTTAGCTTGTGTGATTCTAAAGCCTAATATTCTAATATTCTAAAGTGTTTAAAAGAAAGGTCATTGAATTATTATAAAAGTATACATTTACTAAAAAAAAATATAGCTTTAAAGTTCGGAAGCATCATTTTTTGTTTTTAAGCTCTACTTTACAATTTACTTAAGATTTTATCGTAACAAACTTTAAAACTATTAATTTATAATTTTGTACTTTTAAAAATTATATAATTATGGTGCTTTTGAAAATATTTAGGATCTAAAGTTTATTACCAAAAGCTTTTTAAGTTACTTAGCTCCTAGCCCCTAATTAAAAAAAATGTTTGTCAATTATTTGTAAAGGGGTTTCCAATAAGAAGTTTCATTTTTATATTTAAAAAAAACGAGTATTTATTAAGAGAAATCAGTGAATGTTTATTTCGTTGTAAAGAGGAAGGTATGCCATTAACATTTGAATACGATAGCAGCCAAATGGCCGCTACGCTTGCAGCACCATAGCCTTTTCATGAAATTTTCCATGACTAATTCGCACATTTGCGGCTGTATGTCCTCGATAACTTCGATAAAGAAATAGACTAAAGGTGTCAAATCACAAGATCACGGTGGCCAATTGTGATTACCTCTTCGAGAAATAATACGGTCAAGAAACTTTTCTTGCAAAATTGCGATTGTTTTGATGCTTGTGTGCCACGTAGCGCTGTTCCAATTCCGGCCATAAAAATCATTAATCATAGCTCGGTGGCGCAATCTATTTACCGTAACAGTTGCACCAGCCTCATTTTCGAAGAAGTAAGGTCGAATCACATCGCCAGCCCAAAAACCGCACCAAACAGTGACACGTTGAGGACGAAGAGGCTTTCCAACAATCATTTTTGGATTTTCTGAGCCCCAAATGGGACAATTCTGCTTATTAACGTAGCATCCAAAGTGAAAATGGGCCTCATTACTGAAGATGATTTTTCGATGAAAATCCGGATCATTTTGATGCATTTGAAGGATCCAATCAGCGAAGATACGACGCTTAAGTCTTTATGCAAAATTCGGTGTAATATCGTTTGTGGAATTTCTAATTCCAAAGATCGACGAGGAATCGACAAACATGGGTTTTCCTCAACACTACGGACTCCAGCATCAATATTCTTAGTTGTTCTTGAGTGACGCACACAGTTTCGATTCTTCATATCGCTAATTTGTGTCAACAGCTCAAATTTTTAAAACTAGTTTCACTATTGCCGGCCGAGAAGATGCTTCACGACGACCAAAAAGTGCTTAAGTTTGAGTTATAAATAAATATGTCCCCATAGGAAAATATAGATATTGTAGCGACCATCGCTACACACACAATTAAAAAATTATTCAGATATTTCGTGCAATTCCATATAATTCGCTAACGCTACATGTACACTGTACATAAATATATATAGAGCGTAAAGTAGCTATTACACATAGCACTAGGTCGCCATGGCCTGATGAGATGACAAATAATTTTTAACAAAATTATTTACGATTCCTCATCAGATCGAAACTGAGCTTTGCTTCGCACAACATCTACATCTGAATAATTAAAATAATGACGTCAACCGCCGTCGTTATAATATATTATCAAACTTTTTACCAATAATACCTAGATTGAAATTTGGCGTTATGTTACTCAATCTCTTTAACGAGTATAATACAAAGTTCACTTTTTTACAAATTTGATTGACATGTGTATTCCAAGTTAACGTGCTATTAAACAAAACGCCAATATTACGAACAATCTCAGAAACCACTAAGTGCTCACCAGAAATTCATAATGGAGGCAAAATAATTATCAACTTGAGCTTTCTTTGCATTTAAAATAAAGCCATTAGATTGAGCCCAAGAAGTACTCATATACTATGTAATAAATCATAGTACACTTTACTTAAAGCCGTAGTCGTAGAGTGATTGTAACTATAACCAGACTTAAATGGATCTATCAAATTATTTTTATCAAGATATTGCCTCATTTGTCGACATATAAGAATCTCAAACACTTTCGATCAATAAGATAAAATACTAATCGACCAAAAATCAGATGTTTGTGAGTATGTTGAGACTTTAAATATGTAAAGTAACAGGTAATAATATTTTTATGAGTTTAGGTACTATGTTATCATGCCCAGTCGCATTAGATTTAACTTGAAGAAGCGCCATCGCAACCTTCAGTTTCACTAAATATTGTAAAATTCAACTCATTGCTGAAATTATCAACCACCTGGGTCATCGGTAGTACAATCGGCTTATTAGGCACACTTGAAAACTGCATATTAAACTCCTCAGCAGTAAAATTAACACCACTCTCTTTAGAGAGCATCATCCCCAAACGTCTTATGACTCGCCAGATATTACCATTGCGGTTGTTTGGATTAAGATTTTCCAAATAAAACTTTCTTTTAGAATCAAGAATAAGACGGATAGTCTTATTGCGACTATAAGCTACCTTATAATGCAATTTACGCTTGATAGGGACGTGACGGTTAAATAATTATGTAAAAATATTATTTAAACATTTAACTTTACTATTTACATCAGAACATAAATAAATGCTTGACCAATCTTCTGATAAACTGTCTTTAATAAATAATTCCTTATTTAGTTTACAGAAATCACGGAAGAACTGATATTTAACCTTTGGTTGTGGATATTGACACCTATAACACATAAAAATCATGCCATGGTCAGAGATTCCAGGTAAAGCAGTTAATTAATTAAAAAGAATAATTATTTGGTCACAAATCATGCTTGCTATCATCATTAAATCCAAAGTGGAGGACAATCTCGTATTGGAGAATGACAAAATTTCAATAGAGAATGAAATCATTGAATCTGCAAAGTGCGTAGCAGCCGCTACTGAATCGACCATATTTAAATTGGAATCACCTATAATTACAATACGATGATACTCATTCACCGAGTTTAATATAAATGCAATAATTTCATTAGTCTGTGTATTGGGAACACACACGAGGATTATATAAAATGCAAACAAGCAATTTACCACTGGATAGCATAATCTCAACATACAGGGCTTCAAACCGAGTCACACTACTTTTGTTTACTATTTTCACTTTGAAGTATTTTCGTATATAAAAGGCCACTTCGCCTCCCATTCTCGTAATAATATTTTCCCGGTCATTTCTGTATAATGAAAATCCAGCACTCAAAAAAACAACAATCGAATCATTTTCATCATTCTCACGAATACTATGACTACATACCATGTTCACGTGATTGCAAATATGTATCTAAAAGCTTGTAATGTATCAAATAATTAAGTAAAATTATAATCTAAAAGTAGCCGCCTTTTTCATTGATTTGTATAAAGCATTCGTTACCATTATAGCCGATTTACATTCAACAAATTTTTCATCTTGAAAAAAACCGAGACACTAGATTGAAAAATTATACAAGCCAAACCGAAAAAAAATTTCTTCTTTTAAAAATAAAAAGACGAAACCCGAGATCCAAACCCAAAAACTGTTATAAAAAGATAATCTTGTATTTTACAAGATGAATAGTTTTATCTTTTTGTAGTAAAACATATAAAAAGATGACAATACATGTATGAAATTAGTTTAATATACTATGTTTTGGTTACTCACACAAATAAAAACGAAATGTTATTGCAATTTTCGTTTTTATTACAATTTTACTAAATTGATTTCAAGATCAACTTCTTCTTCAAAATTTGTTGAATGTAAATCGGCTATTAGTCGTAATGTTTGGTAGCTGTATCATATCGGTTTTAGATATTTAGAAATTTTTAAAGTACTTAAGACTATTATATCAGTAATCGAGACTTAGAAGTCGGGTTGGAAATTCTTATGAAAAGTTCAATCGTAACAGCCTTAGTTGCCGGACGTCAAATGTTTTCTTCGTGCAAAAAATTAAAACTTTTTTTTTGGGGTTTTTTGCATAAATTGGGGCACCAAGATAAGTATCGTTACATTTGTTCGTGTTCTATTTGATTATCACCTGTTTTTTCTTTTTCTTTTAGTTTATTCTATTATTCGAGATTCAAGATTCAAGATTTGCAATTCTATTTGTTTGGTGTCACTATCTGACAATAAACCAAAATTGTTTATTATTTAATTGTAAGTATTGCCAATTGGTTACGCCAGTCTTAGTATTTCAGTATTTGCTATGTCGGTGAATATTCGATGCTAGCGGATAAATTCAATTTATCTATAGGTTGCACCAACTTTTTGTTGTCCAACCGCTAGCGGTATTTCTTATTCTCTTATTGACCATATTGTTTCCTTTAGTAATAGCCCTATTTGTTTTTTCAATCAGTTGTCCCTCGGTATAGACTCCCATCATGATCTTTTAGTTTTTACTGTTAGTTGTTATTCTCCGCCAAAGTCTAGAAGCTTTAGTTTTAGGGATTATTCTAGGTTAGATGATTCCGGTCTTTATTTAGCTCGTACCTCGGTTCCTTGGGAGGATATATTTTTTGTTAGTTCTTCTACTAGATAAATCGAAATTTTCAACGCTTATCTTGGTTTCGTTTTTGAGACTTGTGTTCCATTTAGGACTGTTGTTCTAAAACCAAATTCTCCATCTTGGTGGTGTCAATAAATTTCTAATGCTATTTACGTTAGGGTTACCAAATATCGTTTATGGAAAAAATATCCTAATTTCCAGTCCCACTTTGACTATAGGCAGGCGCGTAACAGAATTGTAGGGTTAGTTAGTTCTTCTAAATATAAGTTTTTCAAAGATAACATAGATCCTTTTCTCTCTCCCAAGGTCTTCTGGCGTAATATTCGTAATTTAGGACTTGGTACATGTAGGAGTATCATTCATGAGGTTTTCAAGCCAAATGAATTTAATAGTTTTTTTAGCTCCAATTATAACTCTGGTAGTAACGGTCGAATTTTTTTGTCCACAAATATTTCGCTCGTTGAGTTGCATTCCGCTATTTGGAAGATTAAATCGGAATCCTCTGGTTTGGATAATATCAGTTTAAAATTTCATTCGTTTCAAAGTACTTGCTACATATTTTTAATTTTATCCTAACATCCTCCTCATTTTCTGACCAGTGGAAGCTTAGTAAAATTATTCCTATCCCAAAGATTAGCAATCTTTCTGAACTATCTCATTTTCGACCAATAAGTATGTCAAGTTCTATCTTCAAGCCTTCGAGATAGTTGTCAAGAATCAAATTCAGGTACATCTGAATAGTAATAGTTTAGTAAGCTGTGTTCAATCTGGGTTTAGAAGATACCATAGTAAAACCACTGCGTTATTACACGTTTGTGACATTAGGCGTAATATGAGTAATAGGGATTTGACTTCTTTAACTTTGTTAGATTTTTCCAAGGCCTTCGATTCCATAAATCACGGTATTTTATTCAATAAGCTTTTTTCTCAATTTAGATTTTCGGTTTCCGCCGCCAAATTAGTTTTCAATTACCTTTCTAATCGTTCTCAGGCAGTTTATGTCGGTGATAGCTTATCTGATTACCTTCCAGTTACTTCCGGCGTACCTCAGGGTTCAGTGCTGGGTCCCTTATTGTTTCCTCTGTACATTAACGACATAGAATCCTCTATTCACCATTGCTCCCTACATATATTTGCTGATAATGTCCAAATATATAGAAACAGTCGTTTAGATCAAGACTCTGTAGTTAGGAATATTTTTCTGGAATATAATTGGTCGGTTTCGAATGGGCTTAGATTAAATGCGAGTAAATCTCAGCCTATTATAATTTATAAGAAACTTTAGATACCTCGTCCTTTCCTGGAATTTACCTTGGCGATTCACTTTTTCCATTGTCATATACTGTTAAAGATTTAGGGTTAGTTTTTAATAATTCTTTTACTTGGGGTGACCACTTAGTTAATATTAGTAGAAGGGTGTTTGGCATGCTTAGTTGTTTGTACAAAGTGGTAGGGTTTACGGATAGTCAATTTAAGAAAAGAACGTTTCTGTCTTATATTCTCCCACATTTTATTTATGGTGAGGTAGTTTTGTTTGGATTGCTTTAAGAGAATATGAGTATTCTCCAAAGATGTTTCAGTGATTGTACTAGGTTTATTTTTGGTATTAGAAAATTCGATCATATTTCTCCTTATTCTAATGTTATTTTAGGATGTAGTTTATCTACCTTTTTTAACTTCGCATTTGTCTTTTTATATTTAAACTTCTTAAAACTAAGCATCTAATTTATTTGTATAGGAAGTTGGTAATTAGTAGGTTTCATTCAGCTAACTTGTGGATACTCCCACCAAAAAATTTGTGTAGATCGTTAAATAAAAATCCTTTTTCGTTAGAGGGATTTCTCTCTGGAATTCAATTCCACTTGCTATTAAAAGATTAGGTTCGACAAAATTATTTAAGTCAACATTTTTAGAGTGGCGTGGCTAATTGGCAATACACAGTTTTTTTTTTTACATTTTTTATGTTATTTGTTATTTTTGTTGTTGTTTTATTATTATTATTATTTCATCTCTAGCTCAAAATGAGGTGTGCTATATGGGGTGAATTGGTTTTGACAAAATTGAAGAGGTTTTTATGCATAATAAAAGCAAATTACGGTTTTGATGTTATTATAATTGCTTCCATAAGTGCTTTTCCTCTTAATTCTAAATTCTTAATTCTAAATAAATGTATGTAACATATACACACAAATAAATAAATAAATAAATTATGAACCATATGTAAGTACGCTAATCAAATCAGAATCCTGAACCATATCTCTATAAAGAATTTTTCTGTTTTTATAATGACATATGTGAACTGTAATTAGTCGTTTTTAATTGAGAAATGTACCACTTCAATTATATGAAATAGTCCTCGAGAAAGGGTAAATAATCGAGAAAAATTGGGTTTAATTAAATTTTATCCTAAATTTTGGCTAAAGGAGTAAACGGCCACATTGCTGAATTTTAACGTTGTTGCCTTTAATGAAAATGACAATTAAGTGTCCTAATTGTCTAAACAAATTCTTTTAGAGAAAATAAAAATTAAAAACAAATATTTTCTAATGGATTAAGTATAAAAAATACCGAGCAATTGGCGCAATGGTTAAAGCTGCGGTGTTTGAGTCGGGAAGTATCGGTTACGAATTCCAACGCGAGAGGGGTGAACAAATGATTTTTTATCACTTGATTACGTTCGATGATCACGATAAACACAACTAAGATACCCTGTTGGAGTACAGAATCCATGGGCCGAATCATTTCAGAACATACTAGCCGGAGCAATGAAATGTGCAGATGGATATTCAAAGTGAACTTGTTTTCGTAAGTCGTTGATTTGACTGGCGACGGCGTAAAGTAGGACGTTAAATTAACCGCGAAGGGGTTGGGTAAGTGATATGCTATTTTTCATCTTTGACAAATTATAACGACATAACGGTAACATAAGGCATTCAGTGACTTATACCTGCTGATGACGTTCAAATTCATATTTTGTTGAGTATCATGGTTGTTTGTGAGTTGAGTGCATTAACATTGCTCAATAAAATCGTTTCCGGAAATAATTTAACATCAATACTTGCCGAATATGTTCTTCACATATCATCTTATATCAATAAAATTAAGTATTTGTAATATAATAAAGCGTTTATATGCAATTCTTTCAACAAAATCAATAAAAATTAAAAAAAAAATAAGTACACATATTTATTTACAATTAAATTACAATTTATATAAAAAAATATTTACAAAATTAATTTAATATATGTATATTCATAAACATTAATTGATTAATAAAAAATGAAAATTGGAATAGCAAAAAAATTTTAAACGCGAAACAGATGTTTCCCATCAACATATAGAAAAACGGAACGAGATAAAAACAACAAATCAGTCGTTGTATTGTATATAGGTATAGTAGAACACAGAATTTTCATGATCACCTGCCAAACATTAAGAATTTTTATTTTTAATGGTATTTGCTGTTAAAGCATGTTTAACACTTATCTAATAATAATTATTGTTGTCAAATACATTTTTTAATTACAAAAATATTTTCTATATTTTATCACATTTTTTTTTTTTAAGAAAAATTCATATGTGAGTTATGAATTTGAAGAATATGAAAATATGGTGTAACCTTAAATATTTTGTCATATTTTTGATAAACAAACCATTTGGCCGTTGTCGAAAAATTATTATAAAATAAAAATCTCAGCACGATGATGAAGACATAATAATTCGTTTAACAAATTATCGACATGTGGCTAAAGATATTTGCTAAAGATCTAAACTAATTACGCAGAAGCGTGGCTAATACGTTCTCTTATATAAATTGTTTGTAGCTTTACAATCGAACTTATCATAAACGATTTTCAAAATATGTACATAAATTTCGATTTTATTTACACTATCGGTATTGTTCATACATGCCTTGTATATAAACACACCCGCAACAATCGCATAAATCTAATCAGAAAACTAAAAAAAAATAAAAAAATAAATAAAAATTTACGCGAAACACAAAACTTGTGACTAATATTAAAATTCTAAAACTGACATCTAAACAACAAAATAATAATACATTATGTCTTTACATAAATAGAAACGAGATTTATATATAAATTTAGAAATAGCAAACTAATCGACCTCCTAATAATACACACTAATAAAATTTATGATTTTATGTGGTCCATGTGCGTGTAGATTTGTAATAAAATTTACTAATCGTGCTCATAGTTGATTTTATTGTGCCCTTAAACTCTAACAAATGTATAATTAGATTTTCTTTGTATATACAGACGATATATAAATATATTGACAGATGTGTTTTCACATTTTTGACATTCGAGTATTAATTGCATCATTTATATTATAAGTTGGAGTTAAAATATTTCCATGTGAAATTTAATTTCAAATTAATCTGCGGTAAGTCGAATGTATGGTGTCTCGACTAACGATCGAAACAGACGTGTATTTTGATCGCTGCCAAAAAAAATAAATAACTAAAATAGTTATAGTGTTATTTAAAAAGTACAGATTGTTTAAAAGTGTAGAATAATAGTTTATAGTTTAGTTTATATTGACTTTAAAGTGCAGGAAAATATAAAGAGTTAAATTTCGTGAAAGTGAAACGGTTAATTAAAAAATGAAAAAAAATAAGTAGTTGTCAAAAAATTCAATGTGATAGCAAGGACGCAAACCATAAATCAAATGATTTTTTGTGTAAATATTGTTTTTTAGTACACTCATGCATTGGGAAAAAAACAGAGGAAAAATGTGTATGGTTTGGTTTTGTTTCTAATATTATACCGGTATTTAAAAATCGATTTTTCGGTATTGAAAAGGCTTCTTTTTCCTTATACATATTATAACATAATGATCAATTTTTTGTGTGACAGTTTAACATTTGTACTAAGTGTATTCCTTTGGAAAAAAATCTAGTGAATTTAGAAAATTAAATTTACCAAAAAAGTAGCTCCAAATTCAGTTTTATATGAATCGACTTCATGTTGCAATATCGTTATCCAAAAATTCAATTTAATTTACGTAAATTTAAATTTCTTTTTAATTTAGCTAAATTTGTTTTCAATGTAGTTCTATGCGATTGTTGTTGGAGATGGAAAAAACATTTTTTATTTTCAGAGTCATTAGTAATTTTCGGGCAAAAAATAACACAATTTATTACAGCCTAAGGCTAAGAGCAATTAATTAATTAATAGAATCTGTTTTCAGGGAATCTTTGCAGATAAGAGATGAAAGGTGGCACACTAAAGTTGCTGCCAAGAGATGCTCGAATGCAGAGCAGTTCAGTAAAATTGTGATTGTCTTATGCTAACAGTAGTTCGAATATTGGCCTGGAAACTGGACTAATTCTGTCATTACTGACATACCTTTCCTTTCCTTACCCCAACAAAAATTTACTAACTATTGGCCGCCATGGTGTCTGTAACCGGGTCGATCTCAATAATTTAACTAATATCCTGCCTTATCCTTCCAAGTTTATGTAAAACGGGTGTACGGTGGACCCGGCCATATTTCCGGGAGATCCTGCTTAATTCTTGGTCGTACATTCTAAATCAATCAATCAAAAATTAAGCTACGGTAAGATGAATATCATATTTCGACCAACGTTTCTCATATGACGGGTATATAGGCAGGGGCCCGGCATACGTTGCAATGTATCCAATAAATGAAAGAAAAAATAATTTAATTAAATTTGTAAAAGTGTATGTAAGTAGTAGGGCTTTGCCTATACAATATTTTTGGTCTTTCTATCTTTTCGATACAAGGCGAACGTGGAATCCAACGAATTTCGAATTAATCTCGTATGCATTGACGACGCAATCGATTTGTAGGGTACAGACTCGTCCACAATTGGTTTGTGGGTTGCGTACTTGATAGCATTGATTTTGGTGTATTTTGCTGCCAAAATTGCTCATTCACCAAGCCCTTGATGATTTTAGTAATATAACTGTATGAATTAACAACCGTCTTTACCATCGGTAATCGCATTTATAATTGTGTCGTAGACACTTCCTAAATTTTTCCAACAAAGAGTACGGGTTAGGATGGCGAACTTGTGGTCAAAATAATACCTAATAAGGTGGGATCCCACAATGGGATGCCGAATATAAATTAGGAATCTCAAAATAAATTAGCCTCATTGTTGCTGATTTATCGACCTGAATGAGATTTTTTTTTATGTAGCAAAATGACGAAGAGTAAAGTATACCCGAATACTTCCGAGTACTTTTTTTCCAAAGGCTCTATTCTGGACCCTGATACTAGTTAATATGGGGCCCATCAACTATGTATATACTCATATTCACTCTTCCGTCACAATAAAGTTTCAATATGGAGTGCCACCACTGCCATTGCAGAAGTAAGCTGTCACTTTTCTTCGGTAATTTCCCTATTCTGTGTACATAGGTTCCGAAATAGCCATGCCCTGTAAAGAATTGGCACAGGAAAAAATCCATTTAACCGCGATAACGCTCGATCTTATGACGGAAATCACTTATAAATCTAGCCATTCATCGGCCTATTCTTTCTTACCTTCCATTTCCTCTATCATGCTTCCAGAGTTCTAGAGCGAATTCTGGCCACAGCTTCTTTTCTTCTCACTTACGCATTCAACCAAAGGATCTTTCGAAGATCAATTGGAATTGATCAAGCAACAACAACGCACCCATGCAATGGACCACAACGCTGGGTCGTAGGGCAGGATTGAGTGTACCGTTGACATGAGGAGTTTTCGTCTACCAAAAGACGGACCACCCACGGTACTCGTCAGTCTATTAAGCGATACTATTACCGCAGCCGCCTTCTCGCAAGACTTGCTAGTATATTCAGAGAAAGAGAGCTAAGTATCTAGAGTTACCCCTAGATACTTTTTCGTCCTTTATGTTTAAACCACCTCCGTACCAATAGTCATGGGACTGACAGTTGGCTTTCTCCGTCCAGTAAGCATGACGATCTCCATTTTTGCAATCGCCAACGATGTGTTCAACCATCCAAATGTTGACTCATCTCATAACTTGGTTAAGTATGAGTTGAGCTAATTCGGAACTTTTGGAGGTGATCACGATATCGTCCACATAAACTTTACAAAGAATACTTAGTCAAGCATCTGAAGCCGCAAGAGATTCCTAAGAACCGACGCTTATGCCACTCCAGAGGTGATCTTTTTTAACTTTATCTCGTTTGACGTCTCAAACAATTGCTGGTCCTTTAAATAGCTTTGCAGCATCCTTAAAAGGTAGCTTGGTACTTCGAGAAGCCGCTGAAGCGACTCGAGCATATTATTCCACCTAGCCGAGTTTAATGCGTTTTTGAAGCTTTCACAACCGTATCAGCCCTCCTAACCTTGGTTTCAGCATATTCTCTAGAACCATCGTATCGAGCGTGCAGAGACGTCTGTATGTCGACGGTGAATTTGGATCACCATGCACCTTTTTCTTTGTCGATAAGTACAAGCCGATTTTTTTACTATATCTTCATCCGTAAATGCAGAAGCGACTCAAAAATGTTCCTTAATATGCTTGTATATAGAAGAGAGCATTACCAATGTTTTTCTGCATTCTTTTATCTTCTCGTTCCTGCATTTATCATTGTACACACACCCATGAAGCCAAGCTTGTGAGTAACAAGCTTATATCCTTGTCAAGTTTCCTTGACGAGACTCACTCATTTCGATATACTTCTCTTCTTAGCCAAAGAGCCTTTTTTAAAGGTACAGGCTCCTGATGTGAGCTTATGCTCGGTTTTCTTAGCACCGGGTAAATCTGCACATAAGAAGCATTTCGGCCGCTATGTGCACGCCGCACCTTTATGTCTTACCTGACAACATCCCCAACAAAGGTTGCTGTGATCAGAGCCCGAACATCTCACCCTGGTGTGGCTATATCCCAGGAACTTGTGGAACCGTGAGACTTCGACCTTCTTCCTGGCACGGTCATAGACCCAGGCGATTTTGTGTCTCGCCATGTCAAGCAACTTTAAAGCGTTCATCTAAGTCAACGACCGCTTTTTTTTGCTCTAATTGTTCGGACACAAGGTAAACTCGAATATCTCCGATCTCATTCTCGAGGTCACGTCCGACTGCCGCCTTAACCACGTCCCCCTTCGAGAGGAAGTCCAAATAGAGGATTTTTCCTTCTTTCGAGGTATTGGTCCCTTAACTTCTTCATTCACGCTGACCGCTGCTCGTAAACTCTCCTGGATCTTAAGGAGAGCTTTGCACTGATTTGATTTAAGGAGAACTCTTCCATCTGCCGGTTTTATTACGCATCAGATTTCCGTCTTCGAGTCATCCGGACAAGCTCTGCACTGAATGACTCTTAGAACCTCCGCATAAGGTCCTATCCACTCGTTTAAATCGGTCAGTCACTGAACATGTTTTTCACTTCTGAAAGTTATTCGCGTATAACTCGATCAATAGAAAATGTTTATAGTTTACTTTAAATATTCTAGTATTATGTAAAATAACACATTTATCAAGTTACAAATATGCAACAAACTCAACCCCAAACACTATCATAGCGTGACCAACGACACAATTTATATTCACATCAAACATTCAAAATTTACAAATAATATTCCCTAAAAAAAAAATTTAATCAAACTTTAAAAATACACAAAACCACTCAAAGTGACAAACAAGTGACAAATTAACTAAATTATCAAGCCAAAAATAAATATTTAATACCATTTCGTGTTTTTTTTTTATTATTGTTGATTTTAACATAAAAAAGACAACAAAAACAAATCAAAAAAGTGATGAAAGCTTATCGCCTTAATTTTTTTTTTTTTTTTTTTTTTATAAACAGAAACATAAAATTTCTGTCATCAAATTAAAAGCAAAAATTAAAAAACAAACATAAATAAAAAATACACAAAATTAGAGAATTTTTTCATTGAATTGCAATAATATTAATCCAAAAACGATGGTTTAATTATACCGCACGCCTTCCTCACGCGGATTAAGGAGATCGATCGGTTCGTCATTCTAAATAAACTTTGTCAGTATTTTATTATGTAAGAGATAGCACCCCAATTTTTGTGAATTGTCACTTTAAGTGACAACAGTAATATTATGTGCTTAAAATTAGTGACACTCATTAATCGGTATAAACATTAAAATACGAGAGCAAATCACGCAACGATCTAATAACCTAATTCTCAACATCATACATAAATTACTAATATTTATATAGATCTCGATTATATATCGTCGCTGTAGTTCTACCTTGGGGTAGTTGAATTTTTGTCAAAAAGTCTACCAAAAATGCATTAAGAGACATTCTTGACTGAAAATTAAATGATGGATAAATATTCCACATCGACTTGGTTTTGGATTAAAATGAGCAGTGAAACGTGAACATTAGGACTAGGATCAAATGACGCCTCAGTTACAGCAATATTTAAAAAAAATTTATGTTGCTCTTTATTTCTAAAATGGTATACGCAACTCTTTGCACTTATGTGCCTGTTTCACTTGCCAAAGACCATAATTCCTTGTGGAGTAACGAAATAAATTAATTTTTTTACACTTGTTTCCAAACTTAGCAATAAATTGAAAGAGTTTCAAGAATATTTTGTATTGAAACCGCAGAAAATCCTAGAACTTCCTTACAAACGGTATTTTATTAAAAGCTTTATTTCTTGTACCTTCGGGAACAAATTCACACAACAAACGAACAAACAACTGTAAAAGGTAATATTCAAGAAATATTTTGAAATTTCTGAAACCTTTCCGTCTCAAAGTAATGAACAAGCAGCAATTATAGCTCAATAAATCAAAGGCCTTAACAGCTACAATTTAGATGTATCGCAGTCGATGACAAGGATTAAGGAATTAAATTTTTTGTACATCACTTGGTGGGTACCGATCGAAACTGGATATTTTACAACTGGATTTGACGAAACAGGATAATTCAAAACTGGATATTTCAAAACGAGATAAGTTACAAAACGAGATATGGTATAAAACTGAATATTTCAATACTGGATATTTTAAAACGATATAAGGTACAAAACGAGATATGGTACAAAACTGGATATTTCAAAACAGGATATTTCGACTTGTGATTTAAACTTAAAATGATTTTTTAAGAAAGTTCTGGAATATGGCCAATTAAAAAGGAACTCGGCGAGTTCTTAACCGATTATGATGAAATTCTTTATGTAGGATAAGAATGGGATTTTAAAATGATTTTTTGGGAAAGTTCTGGAATATGGTCAATAAGGAAGCAACTCGGCGAGTTCTTAACCGATTATGATGATTTTAAAAAATCATTTTAAAATCCCATTTTCTTCCTAAGTATCGCATTTCATCAAAATCGGTTAAGAACTCGTTCCTCCCTAATTGGTCATATTCCAGAACTTTTATAAAAAACAATTTTAAGTTTAAATCACATGTCGATATATCCTGTTTTGAAATATCCAGTGAAACAATAAATTTGTAATTTACAGGTGAAAACTAATGCCATCTGTTACAGCCTACGGTTTTGAAAAATTAATTCATTGATAGGTTTTGTTCTTAGGGAACCTTTATAGAATACAGTTCAATATTGGCACACTGGGGTTGCTGATAAGAGACGTCAGAATGCAGAGCAGATCAATAAAATAGTTAAACATTGGCCACCGGGAAACCTGACCAATTCTGTCATTACTAACTTACTTTTCCTTTCCCTATACCACAAAAAAAATACTAATTATCGATCGCTTAAGTGTCAGTAACCGCGTCGAGTCTGTCATAACTAACTCCTTCGGTTTTGTTATCTGTAACACGGATGTACGGTAGTGCCCAGTATTCCGGAAATTCCTGGTTCGTCCTTGGCCGTACATTCTAATCAATCAATCACTCAAATCAATCACTTGGTTGCGATCGGTGATGAGGTACATCAATTAGTTTTTATTGTTTCTATGACGTATTTTGTCAGTTTAACGGTTATTTTATTTAACTTTCGTGTTAAAATTTTTTTTTTAATCTGGTATTTACATACACATTTAAGAGTTTTGTGTGTATTGAAATACATATATATTACTTGGATTTTCTTGTAATTACAACAACGAGTTTTATCAGTTTAACGGTTGTATCATTTAATTTTCGTGCTAAATAGTTTTTTTTTTATTTTGAATCTGTAATTTAAATACATTTTAGAATTTTGTTTGTATTGGGGCTTTGCACAGTTTTTTTTTTAAGAGATCGGACTTGTTTTGTTCGATCGCTAAAATTAAATGTTTTAAATTTTTTAGTTTCCTAAGAGGATGGTTAAATTAATTGACATCTACGATAAAAAGCTGCGACCAAGCTACATGAAATGAAATTTTAAGATTCGTACGTATCGGGATATATGATGCAAAATTTGAAGTTTTGTATAAATTATTTTACAAAATTTTTTAAAAATTAGGTGGGTGAATAAAGACTGAGGTTTAAGCTTAAATTTTTCATTACAACTTGCTAAATAAGATAACAAAATTATATTTATTTTTGAATGAAGACTGCTTTAAAACCTATAATTGCAGGCAGTTTATAGACAAACAAAACTGTGTGCGTCCGCTAAAACTTAAAAGAAATATTTCAAGAAATTGTTGACTGGAGTAATTGACGTAACAATGACGCGTAAGAAATAAAACCAAAGTGAACAAAAATGAATTCAAAAATAAAAAATTTGATCACAGACTGAAAGAAATTCTTATCCTGGCTTATAATTTTTATAGTCGGTTTCTTTTACTAACTCTTTAGGCAAACTCTATACAGTTCATCCCGGATAACATAAGTGTTTTCATTTGCTATTACTCCTGAATAATGCAAGAGACCTAAATTCAATTGCCTATCTTATAAAATTTAATGTTAACCGTTACAATTATTATGGCGATGCGCCATGTGTTCATCTTGGGCAGAGGCCGCTCCCGCTTCAAATCAGTAACACGATGTTTGTTTGAAATTTTATTAAATTTCTATCATTCAACGAACGCGAAAGGATATAGAAAAAATATAAAAACGCGATAAGCGAAGATATTCTACATGGTATATACGAACTACACGAGGAGATTCTGATATGTGTCGATGAGAAGCAAAAGGTCACCTTTGCCATTTAAAAATTTAATTGAGTTGACAATGTCATCTTGTTTCTTTTTCATCACTGCATTGATTATTAGCCTATTTAAATTTCTAGTATTGGTAACCAAAATGTTCCTTTTCCGCCATAAAAAGTATAAAAATTGCAAAAAGTATTCATTTATATTTTTAATCGATGCGGTTTGTTCATTTTCGAAGTATTATACAATAAATAGCGGCGAAAACCCAGTGCGTGTGATATTTCGGGGATTCCCCAAATTGAGATTTTTTCATAAACTTTTTTTTAATTTCTTTTTAGTTTTTGCAGCGGTATAGGCTAGAACTGTGTTACTACTGTGCGTAAAGTAAGTAAATATTTTTCGAGTTAAGTTTTAGTGTGTGTTATAATATGGAAAACAATTTTCTTAAAGTAGTAGCAGAAGGGACGAAAGCGAGAAAGTGTTTATTTAATAAAAAAAATTTGAAAAGAAAAGAAAAATAGGTCAGGTAAGGAACTTTTTAAAAAATGGTGACACGTCTCATCGGATTGACTGTTTATTAATTTACTCCAGACTGTAGCCTAAAAGTCTCCCAAAACACCCAAATTGTGTAAACATTTAAGTGTAAAGTAATACGCGGGACCGATTTGAACAAATTTTAGAAAAGCTTTTACAATTCAAAAAGTAAAGCATCAAAGTACGCATTTATTCTGGCAAACACAATAATTTACGTCCCAAAATAAACCAACCGGCGAAAGGCAGGTCCACCAAAATCATTTCGGGCAGAGCATTTACGTACGAAGGAGTAACGGCAAACTAATTAGCGTCTGCAAAGCTACATTTTTAAATATTTTACGAGTATCCAATAAACGAAAATGCTCCAAAAGACAACCGAGAGGGAGATAGAATTACTTCCAAATTTCTCATAAAGAAGGAAAGCGTTATTACATACATAAGCAAGTACAAAGCAGAAGACATCCATTATTGCTGGTCGAAGTCATCTGCGTGGCAGTATACTTACTTGACGAGTTGTCTGTCACTCGAATGTACATGGATTACATAAAATCAACATCTACGGAATTACACGTCAAGCTCAGCTATTTCTGAAATGTCTTCAATAATAATTTTAATATTGGGTTTAAAATTTCATCAAGCGTCCAGTGACCTACTTCTATAATGCTGAAGGGGCAGATAAAATTATAGAAAATCTAATCTAAAAAACAACAACAAATATTGTTACATTTTCGTTCGACTGCCAGAAGAACATGCTGCTACCCAAGGTTCCGGACCAAGCCACTTACTATAGTCGGCAGCTGTACCTTTTTAATATCGCTATTGTTCAATGATCCCACTAAAGCCGGATAATGTATACCTTTATCTGTGGACTGGAAATCTTCGTCTGAAAGGATTTAACGAGATAGCTTCAGCAGTGCATCATAGATTAATTAATACAGTGTTTAAGAGCAAAGTAACCAAAATTCGATTTATATGCTTCGGATGCGGGGGTTAAAATAAAAATATTGGCTTCACAATCAAGCTCCTCAAAATAAACGAGAAATTGAACTGATTTATCCAGTATATAGTCACTCTTATATTCCTCCAGATCGTGTGTTCGCTCAACTAGAGAAAAGAGTCAGATCAAAAGAAACAAATTTGCACGTGTGCGACTATTTTGATAAGTACAAAGACCATGGAACTCTGATCAAACATGCATTGAATGATTGCCCAAATCCATGGTAAAGAAAAACATCAGAATTAAGTCAATGGATCTACTTGATGTCCTGAACGAGAAATCCACAGTAAAACCGATTATTGATAACGAGGAAGAAACGTATGAGTATGAAGAAGAACTTTGCCAGGAGCAAAAAAAAATGACTGTGTTCTTCGTATTTAATTTTATTATTTCACGTATCTAAGACAAAAATTTGCCTATTAGTTAAAAATTAATTTGTTACTTTAATAAACATGTTTGTGCTTAATATGAATTTTTGATTAAGATTAAAATGAGAATTAAATAAAATTTTTGGAAGCAAAATGGATATTTTCCAATATATTGTTATCAAAAGGTGTATTTTGCAAAACTAATTTGCAAACCATCTCTTTTCCAAAATTTGAAAGCAATTTCTTAAAAATCTTGGTACATATTATTTACAAAACTGTAAACATCTCAAAGAGAACATAAATGTGGCTGATTTAAGCCATAAGCCATCTAAATCTTATTAAATTTTTAAAAATTAGAAGTTTTTTTGTACGTACAGTGCTGCAGTGTTCAGTTTTCAATTATTCGATATGCAGGTAATTTATACAATCTTGACTGAGGAGGTTTCTTGTTTTGGATGTGTCTGGAAGAGCAAAACATTGTTTTTTGATTTCATTTCTATTTGCCAAGATCGGAGAGTGATAAATCATTGGCTATCGCAATGCCAGTATTAACTGCCACTTTATTGAATGGTTGTAGAACATCGCAATCGGCATTAAAAGTACCTTTAAACATTCAAAAAAGCTCTAAACATATATCAAATTCTTATTTGGGATGAATGTACAATGGCCCAAAAATATTCATAAAAATGATTTTAATCAAAAAATCCTTAGTTTTTTTAATTGTTTTAGACAAAATTGATTGACAACATTTTTGACAACACTCCGAACAACAAATGCTGACAAAATAAATGCATTTTAAAATCATCTGTTTTGTGGTGCAGGTTGCATGATTTTATAAAAAGATATATTGTAATATTACCACTTTCATCAAGGTAGAACTTTGGCTACGATATATATATATATATATATATATATATATATATATATATATATATATATATATATATATATATATATTATTTTAAAAAATTTCGATCGTCCACACACAAATAAAAACCGACGTCAAACTTTCTCGCTCGACAGAAATTAAAAAAAAAATAAAAATAAAATATTAAAATTATTTATTTTTATTAATATAAAAATAAAACAATAATAAAATTAAAAATAAATAAAACAACAGTCGAATTTATTTTTAAATTATTTTTGTTCAAACTTTAAATTTAAATTTAAAAAAAAACAAAAAATTTTATCATTTAACACGCCAAAATTATGGGGCACTTGTATTGTCATCCAATTAAATGTTTCACATAATTTTCACTTCTTTCGTACGTACATACATATGCACATATTATCAGATTCCTAATGTCAAAATTTATTTAATTCACAATCGATTATAATTCAACACGGATATTGGTGTCAGTGTTAAATGATTGACATTTATAAAATATAAATTTTAATGTGCCAAGTGCAACATTATTATAGAGATGGAAGTCGTTTATTTTTTCAACTAAAATATATATGTATAGACGATTAAAAGTAATCGTATATATCGTTTAACGTTCGCACCTAATAAATAGTTTAGTCGAATTAAACGATACTTATCATGTTACTAACTTTTACGATAATTCCACAACCTTATGTACTTTTCACACAAATCCGATTAAAACTAGGCGCATAAATAAATTTTATCGCCAAAATGCAATACTAATTGACGACATTTCTTATCATCGCAAACATATATATGCGTAAGTATTATATAGTCGAGAGTGGATTAAACTACATTGGAACGATAAAATCACAGGACATACACACACACAAATTTTTCATCGATCGTAATAATTACAAATACACGCTGGAGATTTATGAATAAACCCGTTAACACTTACTAGAATATAACGAACAACAACAAACTTCATATAACATAAATAATTTTTCACGAAAAATTATTTTTTTTTGAGTACGCGCCAAAAATAAATTAAAACTTTAATCAGTAGATTTTTTTTTAATTTCTAAAAAAAAAAAAAAAAAAAAAAAAAATTTGTTCGAATGTTTCTTTTGAGAAGGTAATTTGTAATAATTTCTTATTTAATAATTCGATTGATTTATTAACGAGTACTAAATTAAATTTGTATTTAAGAATTTGTTTAAGTTTTAATTGCGCGGGCCATAACCTTTTAAGTATTTCGGCAAACTACACAAATACAAGCAGAAAGGGACATTTGATTTGTTCACGATATCATTTTTTTTCCTTTTTGCAATTATCGCGTGCAGACAATTTGTGGAATTACTCTTCTATGGGCTTCTGGGCTAGATAGTTGGAGCCTAGGGAATTGAAAGAGAACCGACTACATCCTAATTCAAATCACGTGGATAGTAAAACAAATCTACCCTGTACGTCTGTGAATTTTACTTTAGTATGCTCCGACACTTCGTAGCGAAAGCCATGCACTTACTTGAAACTTTTTTTTTTTTTTTCATTGAATGTTTCACAATAAATTTCAAAATCTGGGACGGCAATGAATTTTAATTTAAATGTTGAACTCGCAGGGCATGATGAACCTAACAATTGTTGCTATAAAATATGTCCAAATATGTTATAAGTTGAATGGCGAAATAAAATCTCAAAAGTTCTCTGTCAAAAATGGAATACTTTATTTATTTTACTTAACTTAGCGGGAAAAGAACTTATCTGGAATCGTGAATGGGATTAGCTAACATGGTTACATTAGCAAGTGCTCTTTTTAATTTACCAAATCTTGCTTCACAGTTTGCAGGCCAAAAATAAATCTTTTGAGATTTTGGGATTTTATTTAATTTTGCCATAAGCAGTGATCATGATTTTAAAACCAAACAAAAACAGTAACGATAAAAAGTCATTTAGACCAATATTTCTACTTCCTACTATATCGAAGATATTTGAAAAACTACTTCTGAAGAGACTAAAGCCTATAATAAAGGATAATGATCTTATACCTGCTTAGCAGTTTGGATTCAGAGAAAAACATTCGACCCTAGAGCAAGTTCATAGAATCACAGATATTATAGAACGTACTCTAGAAACGAAAAAGATATGTTCAAGCCTCTTCTTGGATGTAGCGCAAGCATTTGATCGTGTATGGCATAAAGGATTAGAGTACAAGTTACATCGCGATCTTCCCAAACAGTATTATGAAATCCTAAAATCTTACATAACCGACAGGCATTTCCGTGTAAAATATGAAGATGAATATTCGGATCTAAAGAAAATTTCAGCAGTAGTGCCGCAAGGAAGCATTTTAGGCCCCATCTTGTACCTCCTGTACACACGAGATATACCACTAATGAAAGAAACAACCATAGCTACATTTGCTGACGACACAGCAATTTTGGCAGTTGGGAGTAATGTAACGCAAGCTACAGAAAAATTACAAACATCAATTAATACAGTTAGTAACTGGATGAAGAAATGGAGAATTAAGCTCAATGAAACAAAATCGGTTCATGTGAATTTTACTAATAAAACAAACTATGTCAGTATACCAATCGTAATAAACTCTAAACAAGTCCCTTATGCAAATACAGCAAAATATCTAGGGATGACGCTTGATGCCAAACTTAAATGGAAAGAACATGTCAAAAAGAAAAAGAACGAATTAAACATCAAATACAGGAAAATGTATTGGCTCATAGGTAGAGACTCGGAACTATCTATACATAATAAATTGCTCCTATATCGGCAAACTCTGAAACCTGTGTTGACTTACGGAATACAGCTTTGGGGCTGTACTAAGAAAACAAACGTTAAGATAATTCAGACGTTCCAAAATAAAGTACTTCGGAATATTGTAAATGCCCCGTGGTACATTCGAAATGAAGACCTGCACCGTGACTTAAAGATGGAAGACATCAATGAAGTAATTGCAGTTTATGCTGCCAAACATTATTCACGCCTTCAACAACATGAGAATATCGAAATCCGTCGTATGCTGGACTGTCCGATAGCAATACGACGCTTACAAAGAACCAAACCAATGGATCTAGTGATTACAAACTAAAATAATACTATATTATAGCAAATATTTATTTAAATAAATAATTATATTTATCTTTGGGACTAGCCATTGGGCTTTATCCCAACAAATGTGAATTAAATTAAGATAGAAAAATTGCTAGATGACTTATAAAATAAGTCAGTTGTAATAATAATAAATAAAATAAAAATAAAAAAAAAATAAGCAGCGCATCGAATCGATGGTATAATTGACTTTTCCAACAAATCATTGAAATTTTCTGATAGATGGTGGCTGAGAAATACTAAAGCATGAGCTCCTAATAAGGATTTGCAAACGTTGATATTGACTTCAAGCTCGGGTATCGAGTAAATTCGAATAAACCAAATGGAGTGGAAAAGCCGCTTCAGGCACATTTTGTGGGTTGGTACTGGCATTTAATCGAAGATAGTCTCGACATGGCTTGAAATCGGTATAGTATTTCTTCTAGACCATATGAAGTGAAAGTATACCTTAGCAATAACTGGTCTCCATACATCTACCTTGATCCAAACGACGTAGTGGTCAAATGAAGTTGTACTAAGAGCTACTGTCTGAAGAAATTGCTGTCACCAAATAAATCAATTGAAAACTGGTGAAAAAATAAAATTCGGAAAACTATAACCAACACTTACCGATATCCTTATCGGTAAAATTATTTCATTTTTGTATATTTTTATCGGTCACAGCTTATACTCAGTTATAAAATTATAGTTCCTAATTTATCGAGTGAGTTAAAGTCAACTTTTTCGTTATAGCATCCTATGATAGGATATATATCTGTCCTGTACAGCTGGATAGCCTGTCGATTAAGATGACATATCCTTTAACTGTAACGGATAATTTTCTACGCTATTATCTATTATCGATTTTTACGATGTTGATCGATAATAAATTTCTTTCCCCTCATTAAACATAACTTTCGATTTCTTAAAAGCTTTTTCTGGCCGAGCAATTGGCGCAGTGGTTAAAGCTGCGGTGTTTGGGTCGGAAGGTACCAGGTTCGAATCCCGACAGGGGAGGTGTTCAATCGCACAACTACGAGACTGAGAGTAGTATTTGAGCTTCCTGCAAAACAACAACAGGCATATCATTAAATGAAATGATGCATGTCGGTCCCACCTTACAGGACAACTTAACAGCAATATTGATCAGATGGAAAAAATATCGTTATGTAATTGCAGCGGACATCGAAAAAAGGTTCAGGCAGGTCAAAATAACGCGCAAAGATCAAGATTTTCAACGAATTCTCTGGCGGTTTAAAACAAATAAACCAATGAGCAGTTAAAGATTAAAAACTATAACTTATGGAATAGCTTCTGCAACTTATTTGGCTACAAAAACAATGCAGCAACTAGCTATTAATGAAGCGTCAAGATATCAAATTGCTTCAAAAATCATTCAAACCGATTTCTACGTAGATGATCTTCTATCTGGAGCTAGCACAATAGTAGAAGTGCTGTGCAAAAGGAACTACTAAGCATTCTTTCCGATGTTGAGGTCCAACCTCAGGAAATGGTGCAGCAATGAAAAGACAGTATTAGAAGAACTTCCCAAAAATCTGAGAGAAACTGGACTGCTCACAATAGAATTAAATGATACAGGAAAACACTTGGACTTCTCTGGAACTCGTCAACAGACGCTTTTCAATTTAAATTATCTTCGCCTGAAGATAAAGCGACAATATCCAAACGAGCCAATAGCATTAAGTCGTTTTTAATGACAATCATGCTGACTGTGCCTCTCGAGGCTGAAACCCAGCTCAATATATAACCCACATAATTTGGTGGGAAGGGCCAACATGGCTAAAGGTTTCAAACTATCCAATGACAAAAATTAAATGGAACAAGCAGGCAGCATGGAGCGAAAAATAACAACACTTACAACAACAGCGATAAAACCAATAATTGAATTCAGTCGATTCTCATCATTACAACGGCTTGTTCACATCATTGCATATTGTCTACGATTCCCACCTATGTCAAAAACCAGGAATATCTCCCATTTTAAACCAGAAGAACTGAACATGTCTCTAAGGGCGATAATTAAAGTTGCACAACAAGAAGCTTTCGAACCAGACTTAAACAAATTAAAATTAAACCAAGACTTACCAAGTAGCAGCACAATTATTACCTGAACTCCATTTTTAGACGGAAACAACCTGCTAAGAATCGGGGGGAAACTAATCAATTCAAATCTATCGTTTGAAGAAAAACATCCAATAATACTGCCCCGAAGTTACAAGTTATCAAGTTTGCTCATCAGAGAAGCTCATTTAAAAACACTACATGGTGGCAATCAAGCAACACTATCACACCTGGGAGCGCAGTATTGGATAATCAATGCCAAGAACATAATTCGCCAAATTATACATGCATGTATGACCTGTACCATAGAGCAAGGAAAATGGCATCACATCAGCTAATGAGTATGATACCAAAAGAACGAATAACACCAGTACCACTGTTTACGAATAGTGGGGTAGACTATACGCAGGGCCAATAAGCATAAAGTTATGGAAAGGCCTCTGTAATAAAATAACTAAAGACTACATTGCCATATTCATTTGCCTAGCCACGAAGGCAATCCACCTCGAACTTGTAAGTGATCTGTCAACAGATGCTTTCTTAGCCGCATACCGAAGTTTCATATCAAGAAAAGGGATTTGTTTGAAAATATTTTGTGATTGCGGCACAAATTTCTTTGGCGCAGACAAACAACGCAGGCCAAAATGGTTATAAATCAACCCAACATCCATTTGGGAGAACTAGTAATCCTTAAAGATGAACAATTGCCTCCTACGCACTGACCACTAGCAAGAATCATTAAGCTACATCAAGGACAGGATGGCCATGTTAAGGTAGTCACACTTAAATACAAAAACAACACGTTTAAAAGGAATATCACTAAAATATGCCGCCTACCCATAACAAATGATCCGAAGGATCACATTAACAAGAAGGAAGATCCTGTTCCCACAATATAGTTAAAGATAGAACCATTACTCAATATTTATAACCAACCCCACAAAATCTAGCCGATCCGCAGTCTGCAAAGCAACTCGCGCTTCCCGTAAAGGACAACCAAAACCCCAGAGAGCAGCCTCACAGGCAAGCAAAGAATTTATCTAAAGTAAATCATCTTGCATTAGCGGTATTCTCAATTTGCTGCATACGGGGGCACGCGCAAGCCCAGGTTCAGATTGACCAATTTAATCACTCGATAGGTATATATTTTGAAGATCCAGGCAAACTCGAAGAGGTAGCCATAAAATGGACATTAGAAATATACCACAACATGACAAGCTATTGGGAAGAAATAAAGGCTTTTGAGCAAACGCAACTAGAATTAAGGGGAGCCTGCAATGATTTACCTAGTTTCTCACCAACATTTGATTTAAGCAGAGACATATTTGAAATCCACGCCCAGCGCGAGGCAAGTCAGTATGAATTTCAATTTGAGAATATTAACTAAAATGAAAATCTAATCCATCTATTGGCATTAATGAAAAATCAAACGTCAATAATAGACAACACGATCAAATTGGTAAAACACAACTTGAACTCAACAATGTCATCATTAAACAACCTCATTAGGGGACAAGAGCGATTGAGCAAAGAGATGATACAGTTAAACGATGCTCAAGCATAAGAGGAAAGAGTTCGTACCATAATTATGAGCACAATTGGAGACACACAACAACGTCTATACTTGACGTAGTCTATTTTGCACATCACGAGATATTACATCCGTCAATTCTCATGCCAGCTCTACTAACAATAGAAGAGGTAAACCATTGCCAAAGGTTGCAATTATCATAATTTCTATGTGAGATATTCGCAATGTTTAATGCAATGACGACCAAAGGCCAATGCGAGGTGGCAATCTTGCGGCGAAAAATGGAGCTTGACACAATATGCAAAACCAGGACAATAAACTCAACGAATCATTGGCTTAAGATTCACTCTTGCAATCAATAGATCCGGCATAGTAAAGATAGAAGCCGGTTGTATATTAAATATATTAAGAGATACAATGCTTCGCATTATTGCCATCGGCACGTCACACAACAATATAAGCAAGTCATTCCACAAATCACTTGATATAGCACATGGAGCAATTAATTTAAGGAAGTTCAACCTACAAATAAAAAACAAAACAACAGACAACATTATTGAACCAATTACAGCACCAGACATGGCCGAGATGGAAAGGCAACTAGCGATAGTCAAGGATAATGAAAAACGACCAGCGAAAATAAATCAACATGACATCCACCACTATATTATCTCCTATGCAACCATAGGAATGCTGCGACCATCTTATTCGCAATATTTTATAAAGTATTGAACGATTTTCCAAAACGGTAAAAACTATTACTCTGATCGAAAAAGAACTATTACCAATCGTATGGGCATTCGTAAATATTTCTAGTCATATCTCTTCGGGAAATGTCTTAATATTATTACTGGCCATTAGTTATCAACTTATTTTTTTTTTTTTTTTAAATGAATCTATAACACTAAACTTATAGCGCGATTTAAGAGCACTAAATTATAGTAAGGCGATCATAAAAAACATTCTAAGTTTACTAAAAATTGATGTGTTTTTAGCGTGTAGAACCGTAAAATATTCGTTCAGTAGAAATCAACCTTGAAATTGATGGATTCACTACAATCGACTGTAGTGAATCCAGCAATTTCAGTTCCAACAACTTTAAGCACTATCAATTATTTTAATCAATAATTAATGCTCCACATTATCGATGAATTTAAGCAATAAAAAGTGAAACAAGAATCTTTAACCTTAAAGGATTAGGTGCCTAAAAAATTAACAAGAATTTTCTTAGACGAAGAACACTTCCTAAAATTGTTAGACCCAATGGAAGAATGACTAGGCCCAAAGCCATCTGAAAAGTCACTAGATCTGACAGAAACTCCAGATATATGCAAATATTATTACTGATGTATCCCATTAACAATCACAGATAATTATACCAGATAAACATCATGTACGGTTAAAATGTACACAAGATAATTCATAGTACGCAAATTAATGAAAATGAAATCTAATCAAACGAAAAAAATGTATATTTTCATCCTCTTCTTTTTTTTGCATACGACTATTATTTTGCATAAAAAAAATAAAACAAAAAACAAAAACAAAGTTGTAAATGATTCGTGTTCGCATTAATAAATTCGCGTTTCTTTTTTAACTTGTATTCATTTTAGAAAATATTTGTTTTATTTTTTTTTTTTTAACAAAAAAAGTAGTTATGCACAAAAAAAAAGAAAGGGATGAAAATAAGCATTTTTATATGTAAGTACATTTTCCGTTTCATGTGCATTTGGTATAGTTATCTGTGATACAGTCATAACATTTCCTCACAATCATAGACAAGTTTTCAAGATTTTTCGAAACCTTATGACGTAGCCTACAAATGAAATAAGAGAGGCAAGACTATACTTGAAAATATTTTTCAATTCAGTAGTCTACGCTTTAAAAAAAAAAAAACTTTTTATGAAAAAAAGAGAGCAATATATTTTAGAAAGTATCATAATAATTTAATGACTGCCTATCGTTGCTGTATGTTTACATTTACGAACTGGCAAATTTGCACAATCCGAACCAAAACGAGTTTTGAAATTTAATGGTCTTTCGGATTTGATTTCTAGATTGTATTTGTGCACAGGCCGTCTTAAATTACGCGCGGGCCTTGACCAATTAGACATGATCCATAAAGTTTCGAAGAAAAATGATATTTGTTAAAGAAACCATTACGAATGTGGGACACATTACGCCTATGGAAAAGACAATCAAAATAAGATAATAGACTGACGGCCGCAATCATTCGAGATGCTCGATTTTAGACTCGATCGAGTGCAGTCAAATGGTTTTTGTTACACCTGCTCAAACATAGATCTTGTATATTGGAAGTGTTTCTGATAGAGTAAAGTAAAACTTACATCTACGTCAAAATTCAAGACGCCTCAAATATGGCAAACTTAACCAAGCTAGATTTAGCAGCCATCACATCAGTTCGGCCAGAAAAAACACAGGATTGCAGTTTGTTGGGATTGAATTCGATCCTGTTGACTTTACCGCATTCAAGAATTGTATTAAGATCTCCAGTAAAGCGGTTCTTTAAAAACAGTCTTTCTGCGAGAATGTCGTCTCGCAATGTAAGATCATTAATGGAAATTATAAAAATTGTCAGTGAAAGGACGGATTTCTGAGGAACACCGGCGTCTCTACAAAGAAGAAAATTTTCAATCCATAAAATTAACGAACCGTGAAGGCCAACTGCCGTCAATTTGCACAATTAATCTTTGTGCCGCACGCGATCAATGCCTTCGATATATCGAGCAAAATCATTTACCGGATTGATGGATCCACCTGTTCTATTTTTCAGTAACAACATTTATAAAGTTATCTGCTAAACGCCCTCGCGAAAACCATACTGACGATCGGATATTAGATATGGCGATCTTTAAAATATTTCATCAGTTGGGAATTATGATTATGGTCTCAAGTACTTTGGAAAGCACCGTGACGATAGCAATTAGACGAAAATTTGAAGGCTGCCCTTTTTGATATGCTGCCCTTTATAGGAAAATGCCAGAAGACATAGTTCGGTGGGACAAACCCACCTAGTAGTGGCTTTGATAGGGATTTACAACTATATTTGAGTACAATTGGGCGAATACCGTCCGGACCGGCTAACTTGTAAGTGTTAATGTTTGAAAGTACTTTAGCGATAACTCTAGGCCTGAATCTGATAGGCATAACAAGAGTGAAATTCGAACTCTTGAAGGAACTAGTTCATTCCTATATGATGTCCACATTTTTATAATGGCATAATTCACGTTTAGAAGGAACGCTTTATTGACATGGCCAGGACAGAAAATACGCTGTAATAAGCCGATGGTTAGAATTTCCGAAGACGAACTGATAGATGAGATCTGGTTTTCTCGTAGCCTGATCTACAAACTGCTTTTGTTTTGGTTGGCTTAGAGCTGCAAACATTTCAGCCCCCTTGTTGGCCTTCAATATCATTGTGGACATTAAAAACACCTGCCACAGCGATAACCATATATCAAATGGATTTCCTACTAACTACAATGAGGAGATTTGTCTCTTTAACGGTTATTTCATTTAATTTTCGTGATAAATATTTTTTTTTTTTTAAATCTAAAATTTATGTTAACTTTTGCTGAGTTAATTATTGGACATCAATTAGTAACCATCATTTTACGAATATCAATTTACATGCTCATAATGCATTTTAAAATCTCGGTTTAGTACAAATTCAGCAATTAGTAATAAACAAAAATGTGAAGGCTGGCTAATGTAAACCAGCAGTTGTGCTTTGCTCACGACATACAATTGACCATACTGCAAATAGTGTCTATAAAAATGATGATAATGTGGCAGAAAAAATTATAATTGACTCTAGTTCACGGATTTCGAAAAGATCGGTCTAAATATAACTAATACGCCAAGTGGTTCTTATGTTTAAAAGATTGCCATTAAAAAACGATATTCTGGACAAACCTATTAAAAACTATATGAACCTTAACGTTTTATTAGACACTAAGACACGTTGGTTGGTGCAGTCTCTTTGTAAAGTTGGAGCGCTTTTATGAAATAAAAATTCGTAAGAAGTGGTTCTAAAGCTCTCTTTAGAGACACGGTATAAAAATGACTAGAGTCAGGCGCAAGTATACTCATACAAATTTGATATTTTTTTTTAGTCGAACGAAACAAATACTAATATTGTAAAATTAAGTACATCTGCACTAAACTGCACTATATAAAATACCATTTAATGCATTTTAACAGTTTACAAAATTTGTTTAAGTGTTTTTATATTAACGATCTTAGTTTGATGGTAACACAAACACTTGAGAACACTTGTGCTCGAATAGGTCGAATAACCACAATAGAATTATGACACTTCGTCGAAATATCAACAACAACTTAACTTAACCATAAATAATTTATGTAGCGATCGTGTTTATTTCATAAATTTTAACTCTCTGTTTCTTATAATTAATTGAACTAAGATTTAGTATTGATAATTTATGGACTTTGTAGTATTGCACAACACTATGAATATATAAAGTTGATTTAATTAATTTTAAACAATTCAACTCATTGTTTTCATCATTTATACATATAGCATAATATATTTATCAACCCAGACCTTAATTATATTGACAGATCAAAGAAATTATTTTATAAAAAAAAATCAAAAAAATTAAATTCAAATGACTCACCTGATTAGAATTATTTGGAATCTGTGAATCCTTCAACGAGGTTCTTTCGTTTCGCTCTCCATATCCTACTTTGTATTCGCTGCGCACCTCCAATCCTGAATCTTTATTCCGATAGCTAAATACACACAAAAAAAATGACACACACACACACAAAAAAAAATAAAATCACATTAATAAGGCACAGCACTATTTCGCTTAAATAAATTTTTAATAAATCTACCAACAAATTAAATTATAAATTCGCATGTAATCCATCATAATATCGAATTTTTTTTTTTTTTTGTTTTGAATATTTCGTATAAACCAAGCGCGCACGTTATCAGAGATTACGAGAAAGCCACCCAAAATGATAACACCGAAAATAGGATTGTTTTTGTTTTTTTTTTTAGCCAAAACCAAATAAGTAAACTACATTATTTTCATTTAACGATTGGGCGAAGACTAAACTTTAGTATATTACATTTCAAAGCTAAATTAAAAAATTGTTTCTTATCGCAATTAAAATATCGTGTTACGAGTCTCGCCCACTGTGGTCGAGGGGTACTCGTATGTCTCGTAAAGTATATTTATAAACGAGCACTATACAATATGAGTACAACCAAAGGAAAAATAGATAAAGGAAAACAAAGGAGATATGTGCATAGAGGATCCTTGTTACGAGAAATTTATACTGGCCATGCAGAAACTACAAAGAAATAGTTTTGTTGAGGTTGATTACATTAATTCCGAACTTTTGATATTATAGATTGCATACTTTGTAGAAGTGTATTTTCGACCTTATTCGTTTAGTTTGGCATAGCATAGTTATGTCCGTTGTATCATCAAAATTAAAATGTTCCAAAAATTCTTAAAATCATTATGAGTTATAATGATTTTATGAATTTTTGGGACATTTTAAATTTCTGACATTTTAATTTTCCGAAATATTCCACAATTTTGACAGGCATGATTTTATAAATTTTTGGAACATTTTAATTTTCGGAAATATTCTGCAATTTTGACAGGCATGATTTTATGAATTTTTGGGAAATTTTAATTTTCAGAAATATTCTTCAACTTTAACAGGGTAACCCTGATGATTTTATCAACTTTGGAACATTTAAAATTCCAGAAATATTCTACAAGTTTGACAGGATACCATCATGATTTTAAGAATTTTTGGAACATTTAAAATTTCCGAAATATTCTACAATTTTGACAGGGTGACCATCATGTTTTATGAATTTTTGGAACATTTTAATTTTGTGAAATGTTCCACAATTTTGACAGGCCATTACGATTTTATGAATTTTCGGAACATTTTAATTTTCCGAAATATTCCGCAATTTTGACAGGGTAGCCATTACGATTTTATGAATTTTTAGAACATTTAAAATTTCCGAAATATTCTGCAATTTTGACCGGGTAGCCATTATGATTTTAAGAATTTTTGGAACATTTAAAATCCCCGAAATATTTTACAATTTTGACAGCCTAACCATCATGGCTTTATGAATTTTTGGGAAATTTTAATTTTCGAAATTATTCTACAATTTTGACAGCCTAACCGTCATGATTTTATGAACATTTTAATTTTACGAAATATTCATCAATTTTGACAGGCATGATTTTATGAATTTTTGGGACATTTAATTTCCCGAAATATTCCGCAATTTTAACAGGGTAACCCTTATGATTTTATCAATTTTTGGAACATTTAAAATTCCCGAAATATTTTATAAGTTTGACAGGATACCATCATGATTTTAAGAATTTTTGGAACATTCAAAATTTCCGAAATATTCTACAATTTTGACAGGGTAACCATTATGATTTTATGAATTTTCGGAACATTTTAATTTTCCGAAATATTCCGCAATTTTTACAGGATAGCCATTACGATTTTATGAATTTTTAGAACACTTAAAATTTCCGAAATATTCTGCAATTTTGACCGGGTAGCCATTATGATTTTATAAATTTTTGGAACATTTAAAATTTCCGAACATATTCTACAATTTTGACAGCCAGGTCAAAATTCAGGTTTTATGAATTTTTGAAACATTTAAAATTCCCGAAATATTTTACAATTTTGACATCAGGTTTTATGAATTTTTGGGAAATTTTAGTTTTCGAAAATATTCTTCAAGTTTGACATGATTTTATGAAAATTTTAATTTTACGAAATATTCATCAATTTTGACAGGCATGATTTTATGAATTTTCGGGACATTTTAATTTTCCGAAATATTCCAAAATTTTGACAGGCATGATTTTATGAATTTTTGGGACATTTAATTTTCCGAAATATTCCGCAATTTTGACAGGGTAGCCATTACGATTTTAAAACATTTAAAATTTCCGAAATATTCTGCAATTTTGACAGGGTTATCAGAATTTTATGGATTTTTGGAACATTTAAAATTTACGAAATATTCTACAATTTTGACAGGGTAACCATTATGATTTTATGAATTTTTGGAACATTTAAATTTTCCGAAATATTCCACAATTTTGACAGTCTAACCATCGTGGTTTTATGAATTTTTGGGAAATTTTAATTTTCTGAAATATTTTACAATTTTGACAGCCATGATTTTATGAACATTTTAATTTTACGAAATATTCATCAATTTTAACAAGCATGATTTTATGAGTTTTTGGGACATTTGAATTTCCCGAAATATTTCTTAATTTTGACAGGGTAACCATTATTATTTTATCAATTTTTTTGGAACATTTTAATTTTTCGAAATATTCCATAATTTTGCTAGGCTAACAGTCATCATGATTTTATGAATTTTTCAGCCTAATAAATGAACTCGGTGGTGTTGTTCTTAGAATCAACGTGAATCCAGTTGTCATTTGAGCTGAAATTTTGAATTTTAGCGACTTGAATGGCTAGGAATGTTTTCTAATATTATAAACGAAAGAACAATTTTGAAGTCTGTTCAATAAAGTTTACAATCCATTTTTTAATTCTATTCCTGCTGATATTTTAAAAATAACCCATTCCAATAATGCTTTTATCAATACAGGTTTTTAATTTGGCCTACAGCAAGTACATTTAAGAATAATTGAGCGGAGATTAAAATTATGGTTCACTATAGCGGAATATTAGATAGAATTTTCCACGGTGTTATGTTGGTTTTCATTAATGGTTGTTTGCCATCCAATCCTGAAGGGAAATTTGGAAGTACTTCTATGTCATCGTAATCCCAAGGCCACATAGAACAATCATATATTATTTGCTTATCAATTTGCTTATTGAACATGACAAAATTTCAGTGTTGTGATGACGAACGCATAAATTTGTACTAACTATGTGGAAAAATGTTCCGCCAAATTTGAATGGTGGCAAAACCACCAGAACTTGCAGCGTATATTGTGGAGACAAAAGGTTAGATTTTTACGCAAACGATATCTTGACCGAAGGAGCCACCATTGAAGAGTATCATTCAACAACATATAGAGAATTTGCATGAAGTGGAGGGTTGTGGATGGCAAACTCAGTAAAAATCTTAGAAAAAATTTCTGACGATCTAAGAGCAAAGACTCAGATTCATTTAAGAGCCAACGATATAATTAAAGCATTAGGTATTCTATTTACCCCGGAGTGTGGCACATTAGAATTTGATATGACAAGAGTTTAACTATCTACTGAAGAACCTACAGACCGTCTATTATTATCCATTTTTCTAAGTTATTTATTCCTATTGTCTAGTTGTCACCAATAACGCTAACTGCAAAACTGCTAAATTGATAATGCAAAAACATGAATTAATATACCTTGCTACAATCAAAGGTGGGGTAACATGGATTTGCCAAGAACCACAAATGTATTCAAGCAAATAACATCTAGCTTCTTGATGGCAAAGGCCAGGGTGTCTCCAATCAAGAATACTCTAACAATTTCAAAAAGAGTTAAATGTAGCGCTTCTTGTATTAACGACTAGAAGTATGTAAAAGACATCATAATTTATAACAACGTATAAATGGTCGCCTGGTCTCCACAATAACCCTAACCTGGATAGGAGGTGATGTTACAAAGCTCAGTTGGAATTTTCGTGGCAAATTAAGTACGTGGGCAGAAGTGGATTAATCACCGAGCAATTGGCGCAGTGGTTAAAACTGCGGTGTTTGGAACTAGAGGTACCGGGTTCGAATCCCAACGGGGGAGGGTTGCAAAAAAAGTGGATTAATTCGAATTATCAACAAATTTGCGAATTTACATTCAAAGAGGAACAGATGCACAGAAGAACAGATTTGGGCTTCCAGAGCAAAATTTAGACAAAATTTTTAGGCAGATGCTTACAACAGAAAAGTAGGAAAATTTTGCAAATCAAGAAATCATGATTGATAATTCTGCGTATTCTGCTTCAGACAGCTTTGGATTTTGCTTTTTGATGCTGAAATCTGATAACAGAAATTTTCCTGGTGGTAAAGTCTACTTTAAGAACTTAAGAAAGTTAAAAAATCTTTAGCACCAAGTACTATATCAGATCAACTAATCATGCAAAACAATACGAAAAATTCAATGGATTATTCCATTGAAGTATCATCATAAGTTTTTGGTGACTTATGATGATACTTCAATGGAATAATCCATTGAAGTATCATCATAAGTCACCAAAAACTTGTAACAATTTCAGAAGAGGGATAAATCTCGTAAACCGTGATATTTTCCACGTGGTTTGTGTGCAATATTGTATTTTGATGGGAGGTCCCACAAAAAGATTTGACGAAGGTTGCGGAAAGAATGTACAATGTAAGTTCGGAGTATCGTGGCGAGATGGATGGATGAGTTACAGCATGTAGTAAACGCAAGTTCGAAATAGTTCTCGAATATAACCGAACTTTCTAGGGAAGAACGAACCTGGAATGAATGGAAGGAATTACTGTGCACGAATTTTTCGGTCATTCGCTCAACCATACAGTGCAGAATAAATAGTTGCCGAATAAATAGTTTTGATATTGTGTGCTACGTTGATATGGGAAGCAGCGCGACGTTGATAAACGGAAATTGTGCTAATGAATTAAAAGTCAAAAGAAAAACTATTCGAGCCCTGTAATTCTAGTTCGAAAAAGAAATGGCGATGTTCGGATGTGTATTGACCACTGAAATACAGGTTATTTTCATACCTAAGGCGGAAAAACGCTCTCACGGCGATCCGAAAGACCTTAGGCCAATTAGCTTATTTTAATATAAGCTTATATTAGAGGATCGATTGAGCCGGTTAAGTTGTTTGCATCTCAGCATGCATACTGTAAAGGGAAATCGGTGGAATCGGCATTACACTCCCTCATATGCCCTATCGAGAAATCGCTCATGCACTGGAGATGATCTTTCATCTTATCCCACTTGATATTTTAGCTAAACAGATGGCTGCTTGTATAGCTGCTGGGCTCATATCAATTTCCCTGTGGACCTGCAATACTAAGGGGCACTCATCTTTTCTAAATAGTAAAAGAATTCCCAAATCAATCGACTATACCATCCCGTCATCCTACCTCAAGGCTAAATTTATAACTTATATTCCCTCAAGAGAGGACTGGGCGAGTGATGCAGTTATGAAACCTGATGCGAAAAATTTTTTCACGGATGACTCGAGGATGGATGGTGAAGCTGGCTGTGGAGTTTTCTGCGAGGAATTAAATCTTAACCTCTCTTTTCGCCTACCTGATCATCGTATTTTTTTTCAGGGCAGAGCTCATTGCAATTAAGGAGGCCATAGATTGGATGAAGTATAATGTAATATCTGTAAGGGATATTGGCATTTTTACGGACAGTCAGGCTGCAATTAAGGTCCTACAATCAGGCTTTCTCACGTCGAAAGTAGCGCGGAACATCCATTTTACGTGGGTGCCTGGGCATTTCAACATAACAGGGAATATTAAAGCCGATTGAGTCGCTAGACTGGGTACCACCTGTCGCATATTACCAAGTAAGCCTGACTTTCTACGTGTAAGCTACTTCTTAAGGAAGAAGCATATAAAATCACAAATGAAAGGTGATCAAAGCATAACGCATGCGTCATTACGCAGCAGATTTGGCCTATACTCGACTTAGTCAGGTCCAACCAACTAATATCTATGAAGCGATGTAGTATTGGTAAAATTGTGGGTGTCATCACTGGACACTTTCTCATTGGTAAGCATGCAAGTATAGACTTGGTGTTCTCTCTCATGATTACTGTCGTGGTTGCATGGATGAAGAGGAGGAAACTATTATCTACTATCTCTGCACCTTTTCGAGCCTGGCTCAGTACAGGCTTAAGTTTCTAGGAGCTCGTATCCTATGTGATCTCACAGACCTCAGCGGAATGAGTGTTAGGGATATTTAGCGCTTCGTCAGAGCTCTAATTGGTTTCAATAGTGATAGGTGGTAAGAAAATTTGTTGTGGTAGGGCTTCGGACCTTTTCGTGACTATGCCACGTCCCTGTTTGACGGCCACCTAAACATAACCTGATCTAAGAATATCTTCCGGGCTATGTAGTCCCCTCCGGTATTCCAACGGCTTAGAAACAATGTTGTGGGAAGGTTCCAATATACAATAGTCATGGCTTATTTAGACGACACTAAAATTCCAGCCACTACAATTGACGAAGGAATGCTGATTGAGGACGCAGTCTTAACCTTGAATATGAGTAAATGTGCATTTTATGCTAAAAGGAGAGATATTTGGGGTTCGAAATTTCGATAAATGGCATTGCACCAGGTAAAAGAAAATTGCTGTGTGTAGAAAGTTTTCCTGAACCAAGAGGTGTAAGAGCGGAACGCAGTTTTGTTAGACTCTGCAGTTATTTCCGAAGATTTATCGGGAATTTTGCAACCTTAGCTAGGCATTTAATCAACCTATTGAAATAAGTTCAAAAATTTCATTGGTGCAATGACGAAAGAGAAGCTTTCTTAGAAAGAAAGAAAATCTTAGTGAGCAGACAATCTTAACCATATTCGATCTAAATATGGTATGTCTTAGGAACTCAAATAAATGTCCCATCTGACGCAACGTTACCGATTTTTAAGCTCTTCATAATAAATTATGGCCGACCCACAAAGATAATCATAAACCAATACACGGAACTCATTTTATTCAGCACATCATGTCCGCGATTGTGATTGTCCGCGAGCACATGGACAAGTTTAACGGGTGGATCGCATAGTAACTGAAAAAGTGGCCATCATTTGTTCAGGCAAGGAATGTGTTGATTGGAACGATAAATTGGGTGGAGTGGAAATGGCCATAAACAGCAGTGTGTGTAGAATGACAAAGAAAACACCAGCAGATCTCGTGTTCCAACATATCTTCAGAAACTCAAATGAAAGCCCATAAATTGATGAGATTGAAGAAGTCAATACAGAACTCGGAGTAGAGAAGTCCGCAAAAACCTGCAAAAAGAGTTTCGAAATTATTGCAAAAAATTATTCATTAATTTTGGAAACTATGGTCAACTCTGTCAAGCCGTCAACAGCAGAGATAACAAATGGCAACCACCCTGAAGCCAATCCAAATGGGATTGTGATTCGACAGATTGGCAACGATTTCATTCCCATTGGTTAAGAAAACGAGTTGTCTTCTTTGTGGGGTTGTCTAAAATAATTCACAAAGCCATGCCCATATTGAAACGACGAAACTAGATTGTTGATACGGTACGGACCAACAATGGCTTATAAAAATCGTTTATTACGAGTCGTTGAAATAATTATGTCTACAAAAGGGTATTGTATGCATGCACGTAACACATACGAAGAAATGAAAATTATTATGATTTAATATATAATTACTATTATAATTATACATAATTAAAGTGATTTCGAAAGTTTTTATGTTGGAATTTAATTTGTACCGGATTCTCTATACACAGTGTACGAGACATCTGCGTACGAATAGAAAAGTTTACCAATTTTGCGTCTCGACTACCCAATTCATCTCTGCATATTTTGCAACCTGATAATCCAATATTTTCTTATATAAATACCGTTTCTATTTATATAACAAGATGGTAAATTAGAACAAGATAAAAATAACTTAATGATAAGAACAAAAAAAGATAAATATTTACAAATATGAGTCATTCGAACATTTGTTAGGTTTTTTTGAAATGGTTTGAATAATGGATATATAATTTAAATTGTGTCTTAGATTCAAAAATATACAGTGCACGAAATTTACCTGTCTTTTCCGTTTTCGAAACATTGTTTCTGCATATATTGTGCTCGTGCTTCATCGTGACTTTTCTTTTTAAGCTCGTTCATTTTTTGACGTTCATGTTCAATAACGTGTGTTCCCTGCTGTGCCAACAACAGTTGGCGATTTCGTTCAATCTCTTTTATCGATTCTTTTACTTTGTAACTGGCACCCTGTGTTGTCGTAATCGGTGAGTCAAGCTGTATTTTACTTATACGATCGATATCGTCCTGTGATGCCATTCGTTTATCAAGCGGATTTACTTCGAAATCATCACTTTCGAGTGATAAATTTAACGAATTTAAATTATACTTTAGCTTGAGTAGTGGATCGGATTCGGCCGAATTTTCACGTTGAAATAGAACTGGTGCCCGTCCCGACGACGATGACGATGAGGTCGTCGATTTCGAATTTAATGAATCGTTCGATAGACTTTTTTTAAACGGTGTACTAGTTTCAACCATTTCGATATTATTATTGGAGAAAATTAAATTCTCGTTAACACTTTTCGACATGATGTTCGAAATGGCGGTGTTCTTGTGATTATTCATGCTAAGAATTTCGTTCGATCCGTATATTATTTTATTCGTGATTTTATTGAATTCGTACTGGGGATCGTTCACAAGCACTTCATCGTCCATGTCGCCGGTAAGATTGAATATTTTTTTATCGATTTTTCGTAAATTTTCGCGACATTTTTCGAGCTCCTTAAGCAAAATAAAGAGATTATCTTCTAGCAGCTTTGTATCGTTTGTCGCACACTTGTGATTGAGCAACTCAGATTTCTCGAGTGATTTAATTTCAGTCGTTTTAACTTCGATACTCGACAGCAATACTTTTAGTTCTTTGTTTAATTCTTCGCGCTGGGCAAACCATTCGGTTTCCTCTTCGAGATACTGAAATTCAAGATCTTCGAAATGTTTACGATCATTTTCGAGCAATTCAATTGTTGAATTCATTTCATCGCGAATCGATGCCGTCGAATCGTTATTCGATTTAATCAATTTCTCAAGCCCGATCATTTGATCTTCGCGTATACTTATATTTTGCTTGAGCCGAGCTTGTTGTGTTTCCTGCATAACTCGGTTTGCATTTCGTTGAGCTTCCAAGCTTTGAATTTTCGTTTTTAAAATCTTTAGATTTGCTTCCATTTCGTTGAGTTGCTTAATCTCAATTTGTAGTTCGGCCGAGACAAGCACCTTTTCGAGATCGAACTCACGAAAAACTTCATCTTCCTGACACTGCAACTCGCCAATTTGTTTTTTAAGTTCACGAATATGGTTCAGCGTTATATCCCGATTACGTTTCAACTTGGTTAAATCACAATCCTCGATGTGCGGTTCGAGTGCCTCGTAATTTATTTTATTTTCGCGTAAATTTTTTATCTCTTGTCTGAGTCGATCTTCGAACGAACCGTTTGTTGTGCTTTGCGGCGGCGATTGTGCTATAGTTTTGATTTTGTTGCGCGGACTTTGCGGTATTATTTCGATACGACCTTTGTCGCGATTATAATCGTGAATAAAAGCAACATTTTCGTAACCGGACACCACACGATTTATTGCCGGCTGATTAATTCGCGTCTCATCGAATGTAAAAACGTTTTGTGTACTGCTGTTCGACGACGATACGGACGAACTTGGTGAATTCAGATCGATAAAATTCTTTTTACTATTCTCTCGCGGTAGTGAACCATTGGTTTTAATACGGTTTTGTACAAGCGGCGAGTGCAGTACTTTCGATGAATTTTGTTTTTCGTATTCCGAGCACATTTTAATGATTTCTTCGAGTCGCTCCTGTTCTAAACGTTGTAATTCTTCTTCCTTCATACGCTCGAAATGTGCCTTTTTATGTTGTTCTTCGATCAGCTTCATACTTTCTGTATCGCTGTCCGAGCATCCGTTTAAATTGATACCATTCATAGGGAACACCTGTAGCGTTCCATAACTGCCTGGTTTGGGATATCGATCATAGCATGCACTAAACGGTTGTAATTTACCATTACAGTTACTATTACCATTACAGTTAATATTATGTATATTATTAGCACTACCGTTATGATGATGATGACTATTCGTATTCAAATTATTATTAATTTTGGTTAAAACATTCAAACTTGAGTTGGATGGCGAGTTAGATGGTGGCGGTGATTTAACATTGTTAATACTATTGTGCGTGAAATTAACGTGATTTTGTGATAAATTCTTGGCAAAATTATTATACTTGGTTCCGAGCACGTCCTTCGCCGGTGTATTGACTGTAATCGAATCGGCTGTAAACACTTTAGGCGAATGATTATTTAGATTTGATGGCGAATGGTAACCACCACCGCCACCATTCATCATCATCATCTGAGGATTTTGCTTATTATTAATCGTCGTCGGTGATTGGCTTGTATAATTTTGAGATTCGAATTGTAAATAATCGTTGAGATTTTGAAATACTTCTTCGGGCGAACCTGGTAATAAAATAAAAAAATATATAGTATCATATAGCAAGCTCACTAGGACCGTTATTACTTACCACTATCATTCGAGCTACACGAATTTTGTGTAAAATCAATTTGAGGCATAGAGATTCGTTCATTACTACCCATGGTCGATCTAATAAGCTGTGCCTCGGCTGGATTATTAAATCGCAAATAATTTGATTTGCCTATCGTTAGCATAGCACCTTGGGATAAAGTTGTTTCATCGATTATTTTAGTACCATCGACAAGCGTTCGACCTTCAGGCTCTGGTACTAAAGTGACTTCGTTCATTTCACTTCGATACAATGTACAATGATGGGGAAGAACGCCTGAGCCATTTAAAACGACACCACATGAAGATGATGAACCAATTAGAAGTTCACCTGGAATAAAACAGAAAAAAAAAATTGTAATAAAACTTGTTTGAAAATTTTTTTGAAGTTTACAAAATAGTTCGGCTGTCTAGAATTTTCTTAACTATCATATAAAGCCATAAAATAAATTTTAAACCCATTATTAACGAAGTTTGAAATCAGATGGAATCTCGTCACGGAGCAAGTAGCACCACAACAGGCCTCCTAAGGGCAAGAGTTTTAACTGAAGCTTTCGGAATAAAAAGATAACTCACATCAACAAATAGCAATAGACATAAGTCCAAGATTTCCATCTATCGTCAAGAATCAAGATACAAGTTGTTGATGCAACATAAATTAATATAAGTAGTTAAGTAAATAGTTTGTATAACCAAATTTATATACTTTGGTCATCGACCAACATTACTGATGCGTCAACACTCTCCCCGCGTGACGATGTGACGTTTTGCAGATTGACTTCGAGTTATTCTGCGAGTTGTTTCGAGAGCCCTTAGGCCAGGTGAACCATGTAGGAATTTTTTTATCGTCTGCTTTTTCGTTGCAGTGAGTTGGCATTGGACTGATTTTAGCGATGGATCTTTTGAGAGTTCTTCTCTGAGTTTTCAAAGTAACGACTCTAACTAACTTATCATGCCCTAAATGTGTTTCTACCACTCTTGCCATTATCCATTTAGTAGGTGGTATATTTTCATCCCTTATGAGAACTAACCGGTTCTTTTTTTATATTTGGTTGCTGCTTTGTCTATTTTGCGCGACTTTGCATGTTCTGTAGGTAATCCTTGCTTCAGATTTTCCAAAAACCATTGTGCATCTTATCGAGTAGTTGCCACCTAGTTAATAGTTGTGGTTTTAATTGAAGTGACTGGTCAAGCAAAGGTGGGGCAAGCATAGAGTTGCTTATTACAAAATGTCCTGGTGTTAGACATTCAAGCTCGTTTGGATCATCTGTTAATAGGTACAGCGGTCTAGAATTTAACGATGCTTCGATTTGACATAGTAAAGTGGTCAATTCTTCGAACATAAGTAGTGCTTATGCTATGATTTTCTTCATATGCTGCTATGATTTTCTTCATATGCACGCCAAAGTGTGGAGATCCTGGTGGAATAAAATGCCACTGAATCTCTTGAACCGACAATTTAGTCGCAATATCGTCCGACTGTGAAACTTGTAGCATTATCGCTATATAAATTTGCAACATTTTCCCTTCGTGCTATGAAGTGTTTGAGGGCAGAGAGAAATCTTTCTGATGTCAGATCACTAACTAGTTCTATATAAATCGTTTTCGTGGTTACACAGATGGAAATAGCGATATCTGACTTTTCGATCCTCTGCCCTTAGACATTCGAAAATGTATAGGGCCGGCATAATCTATTCCCGTATGGGTGAATGTTCTTGGTGGTGTAACCTTCGCTGATGGTAGGCTTCCCTTTAGTTGGGCTGCTCGGCCAGCATTAAATCTGAAACACTTGAGACAGTGGCGATCATGTTGTTTTGTAGCGCTTTTGCCTTGAAGAATCCAAAATTGCTTCCTTATAAACCCAAGAGTTAAATCCACACCTCCATGCAAAGTGCTTTTATGCGCCCAATCAAGGATCAAGCTCGTGATATGGCATTTAGATGGAAGTATCATTGGGTGTTTTTCATTATACTGTAAAATTGAGTGCTGCAAACGGCCTCCAATACGTATACCACCATTCTTGTCCAGAAATGGATGTAAGGACAAAAGTTTACTTTTACTGCCCACTAAACTCCTATCTCTTAATTTTTTAATATCATCTGCGAAGGCTGTAGATTATGTCTTGAACTGTTAGAACACCTTTTCTCTGATTACCCTTATGACGACTGCTCCAATAGACCCGCCAACAATATGCGACTATTCTTCTTGTTTTTGTGAAACTCAAGAATCTTTCAATTAAAGTTGGGTCTGTTATTAATGTGCTCAGTGTGCATAAAAATAGTCCATTTCGGCTATAACCTTTTCTAAATCCATTTCGGCTATAACCGTATCGAAAGTAATATCAGCGTTGTTTCTAAGCCAATCAGGTCCCCATAAATTGTGATTACATAGCTTATCAGGATTTATTTCGCGTGTAGGTGCGGGGCTGATAATAGACTGAATCTGTGAAATTCTATTCGCGACAAAGGTTTTCCATTTACTTGGGTGTCCTTGTAACCAGTCTCGCACTATTATTGAATCTGTAAAGGCCTGCATATTACAATTCGGGATATCCATGCCTTCAGAAATTTGCCTTAGTAGTTTGGCTAATAACGAGGCTCCGCACAACTCAAGACTAACTCGGATGCATCACAAAATACATGAAGCTCCATATTCTGGTCTTTATTTTCTGTGTTTACCCAGCGTGGAATTTTTATTTTTTGCAGTTCGCAGAATGTTGATTTGTATTTGACCCATCTTCTTTTTATTTCTTCAGGTAGCTCTTCGCCCCACAATATTCCTTTTATCCATAATTCTTGGAACATAAGCTTCGCCTATAGTAGGCGAAACCCAACCTAATGGATCCAAGATCTTGGCTATTTCAGATATAACGTATCGTTTCGTTGGTGGTCTCATATCATTACCTATGTTGACTTGGAATTCGAATTCGTCGTTTTGTGGATTCTACATAAGGCCTAAAGTTTTTATAGATTCATGTTCCTTACTTATGATGGTTGGTTTGGTTTCTCTTTGTTGTTTTGGTATACCTTCCATGACAGCGTTGTTATTCGAGGCCCATTTCTGTAGTTTAAAACCTCCAGAATCTAGCATACTTTGTAATTGTTGCTGACATTTTATTGCATGTTCTATGGTCTCTGAACCAGAAAGAACATCGTCAACATAAGTCTTTCAAAAGAATTTCTGAAGCAATTGGGTATGTTTGTTGTTCATCTAACGCAAGCTGTCTAAGGGTTCTTATGGTCAGGTATGGTGCAGAACCGTAAGTTATTATTCGTAATTTCTCTTTGATTTGCGATTCTGGGTCATTTCTCCAACAATCCTTTGTAAGTTATGTTGTCTTTCGGTTATAAAGATTTGTCTGTAAGATGTACACTTGTACAATGTCTGCAATAAACCCTTATTGGAATGGTGACTTCATACCTTCCATCTGCCAATCGACTACAGGTGCCTTTATATGCCATTTTGCACAATTCTTCATCTTCGGAGTATGGGTTAATTTTTCTTATTTCTTCAATTTCCCAGAATCTTCGCAGCTCCAAATCAAGACTATTTCGAGATATCATAGTCAAAGACACTAAGTTTGAAGTTGTTTGTGTTTTTGTCATCCCCATAAGTATCCATCCTAGCTCCATTTTTTGAGCTACTGGATGGTTTTGTGAAATTTTAATTACTCCTTTCTTTAAAATATTTGCATAAATATCTGCACCTAGATGCAGGTGTCACGTAGTGTTGATCTGCCAATGTTACCTCCTTCCACGTGTTGTTGTTGACACCTTTTATTGATTCAGCTGGCAGATGTTCAGTCAATTTTGGTAAAATGAACGCTTCTACCACCTGCTTGAAAGTTGATGAGTAATGTGGTGATATTGTAATGAACTGCTTAAATTTTATATTGCTATTCGTCATTCCACTAATGCCACTGCCTTGCAGATTTACACGAAATTTTGGTAAATTTAGTAACTCAGTGGTATCGATGCCTAAGTTCTTCAAGGCATACAGATTTTCTACCATCCATGGCATTTTCTATCTGCAATGGCAGGCAGTCATTGTTTGACTTATTTTCAACAACTATTCACGACTCGGTATCGCTCAGTCCCGCACAGAAAATCTCACGGCTGAGACATCGGTATTAGAAAGAAACACATTATCTCATCATTTATCCAAACGTTGATGAGCATCTACCCCTATATAACGCGAATGCTGCAAAAACGCAATATATCTAGATTCAGCAGATAAGGTCGTTCGAGGTTTGAGACCCGTGATTTAGCTGCTGAAGCTCGCGATCACTGGCTGATCTGTATATTGGTGAGCAAGTGGGATAATAAAATTAAATGCTCGTGGGCAGAAACTTAAGCAACCGAAGAAAATTAGAATCACTAAATTTTTCAATGAAACAGGGAACCTCAAAGAGTTCAGTAAAAAGCCAAGTAGGCTCAAATGAGCAAGTTATCTATACCTGCGTTTTCTGTCAAAACAAGAGTCATTCGGTATTTAATTGTGCTGGATTCAACAGATTAGATGTAATCAAGCAAAAGGAGTGTCAAACCTACCTAGCGAAACACTGCACTCTCCGTCACATGACCAAGTCCGAAATTCCACCTTCAACCTACGACAGATGTTGCAATTACAAAAATGAATTTATAATTAAAAAATTGCAGTGATCCTAAAGTAATCCAGTTTCAATCTATTCTACCAACAGCCCTAGTTGCCGTATCCGAAATATATTGGATACCTCACATATGCCGAGCACGAGACTTGGGCTCCCAAGCAAGTTTAATTACTGAAGAATGTGCGCAACGGTCACAGTTGAAAAAATTTAACTCACAAATATTAGTATATGGTCTAGGAGCTACCAAAGCTCCCATACGAGTATAGGACGGATATACGATAGGCCGAGTTTCTGTATAGCCACTAGACTATGTTAAATTTGATGTTAAAACTTTAGTGTCGGGCAAAGGTTCAATTAGCTGACCCTGAGTTTAGTCAGGCTATTTTCTCAATAATTTTTTATCGGTAGGACCTACCATCTAATCAAGTCTATATGCCATACTTCTTCGGTTCTGGGAACCGAAAATTGTCATTTCCGCAGATGTGGAAAAAATGTACCGGTAAGTTGCGATTAAGAAAGAGAACACCAAATTCCAGCAGATCGTCTGGCGACAGCACCCATTGGATCCAATTGGCCACTGTGCGTAAGCAGTGGTCTCTTACTATAGAATTGTCACGCCAGCAGAAGAAGTATTCATAGAACTAGTAACAGGCAAAAGCAATGTGGCTCCTATCAGACAAATATCTTTATATCGTTTGGAAATGTGCGGGCCATCCTTTTATCCAAGCTAATTGAAACTGTTAAACAAGCAACAAGCCTTAAAATCAACAATATTTACACAGGCACGAAGTTCAAAATTGTACTGTATTGGATAGCTAACGAACCACGCCGGCGGGCAACCTTTGTAGCTATAACCTCACTTCTGTAATTATGAATACAGAAGTGAGCGACGGTTCGAAAAATCGTCAGGCAAAGTGAAGGCATTAGCAGGCTACATTGCAACGACAAATTATGGCATATTAATTATGGCAAATCAATTTCCTTCCAGGCGAAAGGAAGAGAACAAAGGCATATATTTGTGTATTTGTTTGCCTCAGGGTCAAAGTGGTCCACCTAGAGTTAGTAGGAGGCTTATCGAGTGAATCTTTCATCGGGATACAAATTAAAACTTACCAAGAAGCAGTACAAACGACCTGCTAAAAGTCGGAAGAAGAACCAATTCTAATCTAGCATTTAAAGAAAAACATCTAACAATACTGCCCCGATGTAAAATACTTCAATGTGGCAATCAAGCAACACTTTCACATTTGAGAGCGGAGTGTTCGATAATAAGTGCTAAGAACATAGTTCGCAAAACCATGGAGCAGACAAACAACTCCAAAGGCAGGCAAAGCAACAAGAGGCGATAATTTAGGGTAAAAAATCTCATTTCGGAACTGGACGAATATAAGAAGCTGGATTCAAGTTAACAAAACAACTCCTCCGTATAAAGTAATTAGAATCCATACAATAACCTTTGACACTTCTGCTTCAAATGAGTCAGATGATTAAGGGTTTTTAAGTCCAGCACACTTACTCATAGGAAAGGTTATCAGTCTAACAGGCAAGCAAAGAATGAATCTATGTTGCATCGTCTTGCATTAGCGATACTCTCAATTTACTGCATACTAGGACTCGCGCAAACCCAGTTCCAGATTACTCCTTTTAATCATTCGATGCAGGCATATCTAGTCAAACTCAGTAGCCATGAAGTAAACATTACAGCATAATGAGATATTGGGAGGAGATCATTAGGTTTGAAGCAAATACAAGGCGAACTGGCAGCAGCTTGTAAATGATTATCTGGTTTGAACTGCGTTGCAATCCTGGAACACCTTCAGTGGCAGCTTAACAACTTGATTGCAGTCAATGATTTCCTATTAACAAGCCAGAAAGAATGACGACGGGTGAACCGTGGTTTAGGAGATATAATTGGGGACATTATAGGGGACATGTTTGCAATTCTCATATGACGATTATATGACGAACTACCACTGCGTTCTTAGTTTTTGTCCTAGAAGGCGACTAAATAAAGGTTGGACCGCTGGGCTGACTAGTCGCATCCTTAAAAAACTTTTAAAAATATCAAAAAAAAATTTTGGATACTGTCAAAATATAACCCGTCCCTGGTTAAGGTTAATTAGGGTTAACGCGGTTTAGGTTTGACTCGTGGTTCGTGCAGTCGCTAAGAAGACCAGGTGCATTTGAAGAGTATCACTTGGAACTCATAGCTCTCTTATTAACTCGATGGCTAAAAGTCGAGGCTATGCGTCCCAAGATTTTACATTGCTTTACAGTGAATGTGACTTCGGTAATCTTAGTGTTAATATACAGGGCTATAAAAAACAAGGTGGGACTACAAGAAAACTACAGATTCAACTATAAAACTAAATTTTATTTCAATGTACAATTCATTTTTTAAATTTTTTTTCGCAGACCGGCATTTCATAGTATGGCGCATCAAATGTATTACGACAAATAAAATTTGTTGTCACCGAACATAAAACATCGTTCCATTTATAACAACTACTTGTTATTAAAACACAATGTTCCCTCTCTCCATTCGGGAACATCTTATTATCAGGATTTTGAGGTATAAAATTATGAAAAACGAACGACTGACCCGTGGTCATCCAAAAATAATTTTGTTGACTTCCCAAATCAGTTCCGCTGGTCCAAAAGGATAAAGCATGTCCGGTTAAATTATTATTTTGAGTGAATGTCCGAATAACATACTTGATACGATCATATTCGGCTTCCGTTCGAATATCAATTAAAAACATTCCTTTTGCAGCACAGTAACGATATGATTGATGCCAATTGCGTACTTGAGGATGACTTACATAATACGTAATGCCATCAGTTTGAATGCACTGGCCACAATTTACTAATTTTACAACAGCAACAATTAGCACAAATAGCAGAATAAACTTCATTTTGTCAATCGCTAAATGTTCAACTGATCCAACTTCAAAATGAGAAGCGCATTTTATACATTTCACAAAGATGAGATAATAGAATACTGGAAGTACCACCATACGGTGAACAAATATTTAAGAATTACGTTTATATGACGATGTGTTATTGTGAGTTAAAAAACTTTTTAAATTTAAACAAGAGCTTAAAGGTTATGAACCGATGATTAAGGATAATGGCATAATTGAAATACGATGCTGAGTATATAAAACAATAAAACAGATTAATTCATCAACAACAAAAATAAAAATATCTGACAGTAGAGTATTCAAAACATTTTAGCCTACAGATGTTTGTAAAATCCCAAAAATATATGTAGCCTAATATTTTTTTAAATTAAAATATGCTCTTATAGGAGACGAATTCAATCTAAAAGTTATATCATAAACTGTATATATTTTTTAGTTTAGGAGTTTGCTACATATCTATGGGGTATGTGGGTGTCAAAAATGTACAATACATTTTTCTGTGCTAAACATATTTTCCTAGAAGATAGACATGTTAAGGTTTCCCAAATCGTGTATTTATACAGGATGACCATTAAATTGAGGTCAAGCATCAAGGGTATATTTTTGGTAGATATTTTAGTAACATAACGGTATTAGATTGATAATACCGGCATTTGTCATAAAACGGTTAATTCAATTGAATTGTAATGTTTAATCAATTTTTTAATATCTAATTTGTGTTAATTTTAAAGTTTTTTGTCAAATAAAGTGAATATAAATTAGATGGTCGATCGTTGATCGTTGAAGAGATCGGACGTGTTTTTCCGATTTCTTCAATTTTAAATTATAAAATTTTTTAAAGTTTGTTTAATTTAATTTAATTTATGTATTGTTTTTTAATTAAATTGTGTCTAATTAAGTGAAAATATGCATGGCCAATGTGTAAATTATTAAAGTGTAATTTTGAAAAAAAAAAAAAATAAAAAATAAAAAATAAAAAATAAAAAATGGTGGATGGTGGATGGTGTATAAAAGTTATGTAGTGTGTACAGTGAATATTTATATGATTAGTTCTGATTTGATACCATGTGTGTTTAATCTTGTGTACCATGGTATCGATGGTCTTTTTGAGTCTGTGTTGTGTTGTGTTGTGTAATAGATTATAGAATCAAATATAAATGGAACTCTGTTGCTTTTCCCAGAGTACACGTAATATTTGTACAATACGCACAAATTATTATTTATTGTTGGATCTGCCAGTTGGGATTTCATTTTTTTAATTTAGATTGATTCCATATATAGTGTTGCTGCCTTTCTTTGTGGCTTAAGTTTGGTTGTATGTGGTGCTACGGGCACTCTATCTTGGCGTAGACGACGTCGTATATATTCGTGTTTATTGAGTTTCTAAATTTCACTTGCTGTAAATTTTGTATCATGTTAAAGACATGATTTTTATTAAAGTGTATGAGTGTGAGAATTATGTTCGAGAAGAATAAAATTGAATGTGGTCATTTGTATCGACGTTGTTGTTGTTGTGTTGTATAAAAATATACGGATAGGTGCGTTTAAATGTGTTAGTGAGTGCGCCCGGGAGCTGAGAAAGAATTACGTTTTTTGTGTAAAATGTTTGTGTGTGTACTTATCTAAATTTTACTTTTTGTGAATTTTGTATCATGTTATGACATGACTTTATTAGAAAAACTTTCTAGAAGGTTCGTGATGGTATACATAGTACATACTGTACTATTTTTTGTGTTTTTTCTTTGTATGATTGAATATGATTGTTGTTGTTTGTTTATTTATCTCTCATTTTATGTAAGTACTAGGTTCCTATTAGAATGTTCCTGCTGGATTTCATCAATTGTGTGGAAATATCGAAGCGTGTTTCGAGTTTATGCTTGCTGGTCGTAGGGTTGGTTTTGATTGTTCGGTTTTGCGGACAAAAGGGTTCGGCAAAGAGGCATGGTTTTGATTGCCTTTTTGATTTTGGTTGTAAATGTTTACAAATATTCGTGAACGGTATTTATATTTGAGTCTTTTAAATGTTGTGGGTGTTGGAAAAGTTTTGGCATTTTAGCATATATTTTTTTTTTTCCACATTGCGAAAGTGCGGATTATTTCTCTTTTGGTGTAAATTGTTTTGTTAAAATTCATTTAAAGTGATTTTTGTAATGTTGTTTCGGTTTAAATGCATGGTGTGGATGCGATTTTCATACACGTACTTGTCTATTAGGTAAAGAACCTAACCCGAGTTCGAGCGTGCGGTTGTTTTGTTGAAGTTTTGTTTAAAGAGATTTTCGTGGTATTATTTCGGTTTGAGTGCATAATATAATTATGTTATTATATTATTGTATTATAATATTATTGTATATTATACAATAATATTATAATACAATATAATATTATTGTATAATGGTCTTGGGGCCTTGGGGCTTTTCGATCTGTGGCGTGATTTTGATAAAATTTGATAGGGCATCCATCTAATTATAAATTAATTTGTTATTATATTATTATGTTTTATAATTTGTTATTATTATGTTGTTTATTATATTATAGTATTATTATATTATATTATTATGTTGTTGTATTACTACATTATTGTGGTATAATTATATTATTATATTTATTTTGAATTATTCTAACATTAATATATTATTATAGGTAAAATTAATAAATTTGTAATTAATAAATTTAATAAATTTGTATTTGTATTTGATATTATTAGTTTATTATATTACTAATCAATTAATTTATAATTTCAGATGAAAACTAATTCAATTTATTACAGCATACGGCTAAGAGCAAATATTTCATTAATAGATTTTGCTTTTAGGAAACATTTGCTGATACACCTGAATGGAGGCACACTGCAGTTGATGATAAAAATAATGCAGAGCAGCTCGTCGTAATTGTGATTGTCTTGTGCTAACATTAGTTGAATATTGGCTTCCGGAAAACCGGGTCAAATCTGTCATTACTAACATGCCCTTTCTTTCCTTACACCACAAAAAAAAACACTAACTATCGATCGCTTAGGTGTCTGCAACCGGGTCGAGTCTGTCACAACTAACATTCCTTCCATTCCTTCGGTTTTGTTATATGTAACACGGGTGTACGGTGGTGCCCGGCATTCCGGGAGTTCCTGGTTCGTCCTTGGCCGTACACTCTAATCAATCAATCAATCAATCAAATAAAGTGAATATAAATTAAATTTTCGGCGATTACATGACTTATTTGGCATATAACGGTTAATTCAATTAATTGGTAATGTTTAATCAATTTTTTAAAATCTAATTTATATTAATTTTAAAGTTTTGTGTCAAATAAAGAATACATAAATTTAGGATTTTCGGCGATTTTATGACGTATTTGTCATAAAACGGTTAGTTCAATTGATTTGTAATGTTTAATCAATTTTTTAATATCTAATTTGTGTTAATTTTAAAGTTTTTTGTCAAATAAAGTTTATATAAATTAAATTTTCGGCGATTACATGACTTATTTGGCATATAACGGTTAATTCAATTATTGGTAATGTTTAATCAATTTTTAAAAATCTAATTTATATTAATTTCAAAGTTTTGTGTCAAATAAAGTGTATATAAATTAGATTTTCGGCGATTATATGACGTATTTGTCATAAAACGATTAATTTAATTGATTTGTAATGTTTTATAAATTTTTTAAAATCTACATGACTACATGACTTATTTGGCATATAACGGTTAATTCAATTGTTGGTAATGTTTAATCATTTTTAAAATATAATTTATATTACAATTTTATATTTTTAATGATGTAATAAATTAATTAACTGTAAATCTAATCCAATTGATTACCATCTACGGCTTGGAGAAATCAGCCTATTAACAGATTTTGTTTTATGGACTTTTTTTCTCAGATTACAGTTGAATGGTAGCACACTGGAGATGCTGATAAGAGATGACATAATATAGAAAACAGAATGCAGAGCAGTTCAATAAAATTGTGATTGTCGTATGCTGACAGTATAGTTTAAATATTGGCTACCGGGAAACCGAACCAATCTGTCGTCACTGACATACATTCCTTTCCCTACTCCACAAAAATGATTCTATTAATTGTGCCGTAATGATCATGAGATGTCTAAAACTGGGTCGTGTCTATCATGCATTGAAATATATTTATACGCGTATATTACTGATAGTACAATTTTTAACCGATGCACTGATTTTAAATAATTAAAGAAAAATATTTATTAATGTTTTGAATGTGTTGATCAAAACGTCTAAGAAACGTTCTTAACCCTCTAAAGACCATTTTTTTTTTTTTTTGAATGGAAAAATTACGATATGATAATATTAGCGTGAAAAAGTTAAGAATAAAATCGAAAATCACCTCGGGTAAAAATTACGGGCCAAGATACGAATATAGGCTTTTTAAAGACAGTATTGTCGGCCTACGAAAAAAATGTCTGAGATATATATTTGGAAGCATTTTTTTGCTGGTAACAAACATAAATTTAGTTTGCATTTCATGCAAAACATCTAAGTGTTAAATTTGCAAACCGGCAATTTCCAAAATTTCTTTCTAACATATCTGGCCAATGACCAAAACCATCTAATCGAATATCTAGCGGCGGAGTATACTATTTTTCTGATGAACCATAATCTGTTTTTGTGCTTAGTGCACTTTGAGATGACCATCCGACCGACTTTTTTTATACGAGTTCATTATTGTCAATTGAATAATAGAACATTCGCAATGAATAACTGCTCATCTTTAGTCGTATGTCGTAGCGTCCGAGCAAGCCATCCATTAAATCTCCCCGTAGCTCATATGATGAATATAATCCTTGATTATGTTTAGGCATTCAAACTCCAATTTTTTTTTAATACAATCGTATCGAATCGCTTTAACTGAGGTTCTGTCTTACATTATTTTTGACCTTTCATAAAACGGCTGTTAGATCAATTCCGCACGCACGTGATAAATATTTCGTTAGGTACTCAACTCGAGGTTTTCTTTGGAGCTCTTTATCTCGGTCACCTGGAAGCTTGCAGTTGTTTAAGAGACCCAAGCGGATTTTACCTAATAAATATATTCCTCGAATTTGAAGATGCACTAGAAGAGATGGCAACGTATAAAAATTATCAAAGTAAAGGATATGGTAGCTAAAGTCGATAATTGATTGTGACAAACAAACCACAATGTTATAGCGCAAGCGCCTATATTTGATGTATTATAGGATATACTATATGTTGTCTCTTGATCCAGTGTACATTTCGAACTTATACGAAAAGCTATAAGAGTCGTACAAAACAAATAATTGTGTGCCTTATTTATGTGGCTTGTTTGTCATTTATTGGCGGAACCTAGTTTTCATTTTAGTGTTACACATTTGTTCATCCACGCACAATCGTGGAGAATTTTGGGATTGAATCAAACCTAATATTTAAATGATTAACAACTGTAAGAATTTAAAATAATGAGTCGTAACCAGCTTTTCCTTTTTCTTTCTATAAGTAATGTTGTTGAAACATAGGTAACGGCGTATTTTGTAAAATCGTTTTTACGTCATTGTACTCCTAATTGCATCAAAAGGATACCAAATGTATCTGTATTTTCTAGAAAATGTTAAAATATAAAATAAAAATTGTGTGTTCTAGAAAGGGTTAAGTGCATAGATAAAACATCATATTATATATTTATTATATACATATCCCGTTTTTTTGTTTCCGTTTTTTTCTGCTTATTTTGTTTTATTTTATAAATTGTTTAATGTAAAGAGGAGGAGAAGAGAAATTATATTTTGGCTCTCTGAAATTGTCGCATATTGTTTGTTTTTCGTTGGTTAATTATTTCGGTTTTGGTTTTTGTATTTTGATTTTATTTTGTTTCTCGGAATTTATAATTATTCGATGCATTTTATAACAGGTGATCATCGAGTTGCGTCGACGTAACATTGTTGAGACTAGAGTTGCTGATAAGAGATGACAAGCAGTTCAGTAAAATACGAACACAATCAGCTTAGATTGCACGCCACACGCTATTCATACTCGAGGGCTTAACTTCCACCCATATTATTCAGCAATATTTCATTCTGTTTTGGTAATTGTATAGATGTTTTTTTTTTCGTTGATTCAATTTGTTCGAAGTTCCTTCGTAGATAGAACGATTTGAAACTACCTCTTGGTTCACGCGCTGAATCAAGGGTGTTGTATTCGGAAGAAAAATAAAAAATTTACTTTTGCGCAAATATGATCTGAATAATAGAATGAGCTCAGACATTATCTAGCAGAATTAAAATTTTAAAAGCTAATTTTTCCCTTATACATACAATACTTCTTTAGTTCAGATATTTCGTACTATAGCACCCAATCCTTAAACAAAACGATAGTCATCCATTCTTTCTTACTAGATCTTTATTATACAGATAGGTCAGATTCAAAACTGGTTGGAATTAAAAAAAGAAACGAAGGAACTTTGAAAAAATTAAAATCGAAACAACGGAAATCGGGACGCTGGTGTAACTCATCATTTAAAAAAATGATATAAAGCAGGGATGAACTCAGGGATGATTTCGGTGATGAACAAGATATATTTTTTCCCTTGTGATCTTTAATAATTCGTGTGATTTTAGATCAATTTCCACTGAATTCCCAATTAACAACCAATATTTGGTATAAAGCTGGGACTGCATTTTTCAAACACAGACAATAGCTGAGAGCAAGGCTGTTGATTTCCTTAAAAGATGTAATATAGTTTTTGATTGGCCAGGGAATCGTCGTCCCTGGCTGTGGTTCAATTTTTGTTTAGTTCCGTTATTACCGTTTGTCATAAGAATTCAGTGGAAAGTGGCTCATATTTATGCCATCGCAAACAATTTCAGATGGGGTATTTTTCTCTAATAAATGCAGATATTATGGTTTAGTTCATCATAATATTATGCTGAAAAATTAAAATTGGAAACAGCAATCGAATCATCATCATCAAAGTCTCCGTCATTCGGTTCACTATCACTTGAAGCACCCTGACGTTTTTTTGTTTTCACTTTCGTGGCATTTTCTGCAAACAATATTTCTTTTCAGTTAAAAATGCAGTTGAAGCAAAACGAAAAACTATAAACAACATATAGGATCCCAAACCAATTGATATATTTTGAAACCTAAACAGACACAAAGATAAAAACACAACCATTAACCGGTCAGTCAGACCTTAAGACGGTGTTCAAACAATGGGGCCCGGAGACATTTTAATATTTAGTAGAATTATTTTGGTCTCCATGATTGGGGGACACCCTCCCATGACTCGTAAACGACTTCCAAAAAGCATGTTATCCTTCAAAATTCTACTACAGCTTCCTTGGCATGTCGTAGGAGGCAACTAAAGGAAGGGTGGATCGCTGACTACCCGCATTCGTAAAAAAACCCAATTTTTAAAAACATCAACCAAACGTAATATGGATACCGCCAAAACTATATCAGACCCATGCTTATGATAACGGACACGCAGTTAAGAATTGGTACGTGAAACGTGCAGTTGCTAAAAAACCAGGCGCGTGTAAAGGCACTAACTATATCAGCCATGAAAGAGTATCGATTGGACCTCGTTGCTCTCCTGCTTCACAGTGGTGATGACTTCGATATTGTTGGTCCCGTTATCATGTGACCGTCGGACTCGCCGATATGGCCCCAAACGCATCGATGTACGATACTTACCTAGTTCTGTTCAATCACGAGATCAGGGTTTTAATGAAAATTCCTGATATCGTTCATGAAATGAAAGGATATAAAGTATGCTGACTCGGTTACGTTCTGGGAGCCGATCTCACATGGATAGTGAAACAATTTTTGAGGGGAGAACCGCCACTTGGAGGGTAAACATGTCACTGTCGTCGATGTTGGCTACACGGGGTGGAGAAAAACTTATCTTTTTCGGGTTGTCTAGAACAATATACAATGAGGGGAAGCTCGCAATGACCTGTAAAAATCGTCTTATTATTATTAATTATTACAAAAAAAAATTATAAACTATGTAAATTCAAACTGGAACATTTCAGTAAGATAAATGGCTAAATAATGTTAAATGTTATAGGTATAAATAAAAAATAAATTAAGATTCAATGTATTAAAAAGATTTTATCTTAATTAAATTGAAAAATTTATACTAATGGTTTAAGTATAGTATTTGGCGAGATAGCAATCGACTGGCGGTGGGGTACATATCAACCTACATATTTTATAATATATTTTTTGAGAGCGAGGTTTTATTTTCAATTATCGATCGCTCATTCATTACACCATTTGATTAGATTTGATTTTATATTTTAGTTTAATGGAAACCATTAATTACGTGCTGATAATGAGGATATATATATATATATATATATATATATATATATATATATATATATATATATATATATATATATATATATATACCGCATGTGGTCACAGTTGTACAAATATTGGATCAGCTAAGTAAATAATATATATATTACTTATATATTGAATATAGATATATGTCTATGCACTCGGTAATTATGAATCACGATGGTATGTATTATTAATCGAATAACCTTATGTAATACAAGCCCTAAAATATCTACCAAAAATATACCCTTGATGCTTGACCTCAATTTAATGGTCATCCTGTATAAATACACGATTTGGGAAACCTTAACATGTCTATCTTCTAGGAAAATATGTTTAGCACAGAAAAATGTATTGTACATTTTTGACACCCACATACCCCATAGATATGTAGCAAACTCCTAAGCTAAAAAATATATACAGTTTATGATATAACTTTTAGATTGAATTCGTCTCCTATAAGAGCATATTTTAATTTAAAAAAATATCAGGCTACATATATTTTTGGGATTTTACAAACATCTGTAGGCTAAAATGTTTTGAATACTCTACTGTCAGATATTTTTATTTTTGTTGTTGATGGATTAATCTGTTTTATTGTTTTATATACTCAGCATCGTATTTCAATTATGCCATTATCCTTAATCATCGGTTCATAACCTTTAAGCTCTTGTTTAAATTTAAAAAGTTTTTTAACTCACAATAACACATCGTCATATAAACGTAATTCTTAAATATTTGTTCACCGTATGATGGTACTTCCAGTATTCTATTATCTTGCCTTTGTGAAATGTATAAAATGCGCTTCACATTTTGAAGTTGGATCAGTTGAACATTTAACGATTGACAAAATGAAGTTTATTCTGCTATTTGTGCTAATTGTTGCTGTTGTAAAATTAGTAAATTGTGGCCAGTGCATTCAAACTGATGGCATTACGTATTATGTAAGTCATCCTCAAGTACGCGATTGGCATCAATCATATCGTTACTGTGCTGCAAATGGAATGTTTTTAATTGATATTCGAACGGATGCCGAACATGATCGTATTATGTATGTTATTCGGACATTCACTCAAAATAATAATTTAACCGGGCATGATATATGGTTTTGGACTAGCGGAACTGATTTGGGAAGTGAAGGAAATTTTTATTGGATGACAACGGGTCAGTCGTTGGTTTTTCAAAATTTTAGACCTGAAAATCCCGATAATTATAAATATGAGGATGGAGAGGTGGAACATTGTGTTTTAATGTAAAGTGGTTGGGATTATAAATGGAACGATGGTTTATGTTCGTCGAAAATATATTGTATTTGCCGTAATACATTTGATGTGGCACACTACGACATAGATAGTTGCTAAATCTTTTATAGTATATACTTAGAAAATAAAATTAGTTTATGCGTTAGTTTTCTTGCATTCCTACCTTTTTGTAACTATTGCTATACCCGTAAGACAAACTTGAAGCTCCCTTCAGGTGCTTCCATGGATGGCGGATATGAGAATGCAGCTACACCTATAGAGTAGGATCATATGCAATGCACACAACAAGAAAAAATATTACCCCAGGTGATACTCCAGGCTGAAAAATATATTCTCTTCGAAAATATAATAACAATTCACAAGCTAGATATAACCAGTAGCTTTGCATAGGACCAGTAACTCTTCGAGAACTAAAAGTGAAAAGTAACCTGAATGGTAAAAGGGTCCCAAGATATGAGACTTAATGACTTGCCAAATTGTTACATCTCTCATGATAAAGGATTTCGTAAGCTATTACACATTATCAATGCAAACTTTTGGTTGAAATACAACCCGCTCTAATGGAAGGTAGCGTAAGTAGTCATGATAGGTAACCTAATAAAACACCTAACGATAAAATCACACATGTTCATTTCTTTGCTGCCATCATTGTCTTAACTTTTCAAAAATTACTACTAAAGAGAACTAACAGTTGAGGACAGAAACCTTATCCCACCTCATCAATTTGGATTCGGAGGAATTCTAGCGTCAAGTTCGGAGAATCAAGCTTAATTGGGCGAAAACCACTAATATTAATTTTACATAACAAAAGGCAAATCTACCAATAAAAATCAACTCCAGGCAGGTGCGATATGCAAATACAGCAAAAATCTTTTGCATGACTTTCGATGACAAACTTAAGTGGAAATAGCATGTAAAAAACAAGAACTTAACATAAAGTGCAGAAAAATTTAATAGCTCTCAGGTAGAAATTCTGAGCTTGTAATTTAAAACAAACTGCTATACTATGACGACAAATTTTGAAACCGATATGGGCTTACGTCATGATGCAAACCCACTCTATCTTCACAGAGTCCTACGCAAAACACGAAATAAGGCTTCAGCAATATAAAAATCCATTCACCATAAAATAGATCACTCTGTCGTTGAAAGAATACACTAAAGAACAAGAGTAAAATTCAAGGTAAAATTAGTCATGAAACGATATCTTACCTTTCAAGCTTAAAATAAGAAGTAGCCTATTTAGCCTTAATAGATTCCATTTTGAACAAATCATCTGACGAAATGTTCAAAAACATAGCAGAGCAGCTAAATATGGTATTGATGACCATTTAGCTCAGTTGATAAATTTTTATTATAAAGTCAAAAATGTCGATCTGAACGGTAAGCAAATTGGGAAATGGTCAAAAGAACTATCTATTCGGGGTAATAAACCAAACCTAGAAAGGCACAACCGAACCCCTAATATGTGCCTAATTTTTAAATAGCTTTAGATAGTAACAATTATTCAAGAACCCGAAATTCTGCAAAAACTCGGAAATTCTGGATTGTTTGTTCCATCTTAACTTTAGTAGAAATAAGTGAGGTAAGTAACAATCGTGGGATCGGCATCCTCTTGGTCTACCCAAACTGTCTGAGTCTAGATTTCACAAAGTATTGCATTTCTTGGTAGGGAAACTCGGTTGGAGAATTTTGACTGTCGTCTTATTTCCAGTGACCTATCTTTCCGGTTACTGGAAATTTGTAAAGATTTTCAGCCCACTATGTTATTTACCACGATGTTATACTTTAAGTTTGCCAGCTGCGTCCTCTTCACAAACGGCATGAAAATGTTCAACCGGATTTCCAGTAGTTCCGATTGCGTAAAGCTACCGGAGGATTAATACCGATTAGTGAGGAATTTTTTTAATTTTATCTTATCTGCTCACCAAAATTAACTTTACAATGAATACGTTAATCGGGTGCAGATTATATTCTTGCTTGATGCTATTTGTCAGAAACACGAATGCAATTATTTCAAAAGTCATACATTATTTTAAGCGGTGGCCGATTTCGTTCTCGTATAGAAGCACTAAAGTACCAATATTTTTCTGACGATATTCCCGAAGCTACTTCTGTTCTGCAACTATAGGCAAGCACAAAACTTTACTTTATACCTTAACTTTTTTATAGCCATAACTTTTTTATAAAATTGGATTCGTCAGTTATTTCACAGGACAAAAGCTGTCTATTTTCTGGTGACATTATGCTAATAATGCGCATTTCTACCAGAACTCAGGTCGTCCACGTAGGAATCACGTTTCAAGATACAGGATCCAGCTGGAAATTTGCTAGAAAACTCTCCGCAAAGAAATGGAGTATTTGCGTATAGCTAAATAAGGAGCGTGAGTTGTACCATAGGTTATTGTGCAAAACTGAAAATTGTTGAACTCTTGACTCGGGACTTTTACGCCAAAGAATCCTTTGGTAGTCTCTATAATTTCAGGTAGTAAGAATTTTTCTGAACATCACCTTCTCGGTGTCATCGGAGAATATATACTTATTTTTATTAAATCTTATAATGATTTTGATTAAACTTTTTAAATAGTAAGACTTACTATATAAAATTTGAATTTAATGATTCAAAGAAATCGTGTCCCAACAAAAAAAATTTTTTTTTTTTTTAATAAAAATTTCAAGACATTCAGCTTCGTCATCGATTGCGTTTTGTTGACTGATTATATCCTCAGGTTCCCAATATCGTTGTAGTGAATTTTCGATACTTGACCAATCTTGTAATTTTTGGGTTACTTGGGCAAGTATCAACGTCGATGAAATAACAATAGTTGTATTAGGATCGTCTGATTTAAAGGTTCCTTCATTATTGAAGGATTTGAATTTTGGTGTTGCGCGCTACTGGAGACTCTGGACAATTTTTAAAATTTAATTTATATTAATTTTAAAGTTTTGCGTCAATTAAAGTGTATATAAGTTAGATTTTCAGCGATTATATGACGTATTTGTCATAAAATGGTTAGATCAATTGATTTGTAATGTTTAATTAATTTTTTTAGATTTAATTTATATTAACTTTAAAGTTGTGTATCAAATAAAATGTACATAAATTAGATTTTTGGCGATTATATGACGTATTTGTCATAAACGGTTAATTCAATTGATTTGTAAAGTTTAATCAATTTTTTTAAACTCTAATTTATATAAATTTTAAAGTTTTGTGTCAATTAAAGTGTATATAAATTAGATATTCAGCGATTAAATGACGTAGTTGTCATAAAAGGGTTAATTCAATTGAATTGTAATGTTTAATAAATTTTTTTAAATCTAATTTATATTAATTTTAAAATTTTGTGTCAAATAAAATGTATATAAATTAGATTTTTGGCGATTATATGACGTATTTGTTGTAATGTTTAATTAATTTCGTTAAAATCTAATTTATATTAATTTTATATATTTCCAGGCGAAAACTAATCCAATTTATTACAGCCTACGTGTTGCAGAAATTATATCATTATATTATTTTTTACGAGTATTATTAAATTATTAATTAATTAATTTATAATTTCAGATTAAAATTAATTCAATTTATTACAGCCTATGGCTAAGAGCAATTAGTTCATTACTAGATTTTGTTTTCAGCGAAATTTTGTAGAATATAAATGACTGGTTACACACTGGAAATGCTGATAAGAAATGACAGAATGCAGAACAGTGCAGTAAAATTGTGATCTTATGCTAATAGTAGTTTGTATATTGGCTACCGGGAAACCAGTCCAATTCTGTCATTACTAACATACCTTTCCTTTCTCTATCCTACAAAAATTTACTAACTATTGGCCGCCAAGGGGTCTGTAACCGTAATTAGTAAGGCAAAGTGAAGTTATGGCAGTCTCAGCCTACCTATATTTGACAACTTTTAAATACAGCATTTAACACTAATCAGAGAAATACTTCTTTCAAGTGCCGTTTTTATATTTCTAGGATGAAAAACATTGCTCTATATACAATAAAAATGCGAATTCAATTAAACGACGAACAAATATAATTTACCATTTCAATTCATTCAATCAATTTATTTATTTAAAAAAAAATCAATCTACATTTGTGAAAATGTTATTGAATTATTCCATTCACATGAATAAAATTTTTATTTGAAAAAAGAAAATATTTTTATGTTTTTGCTTTTTTCTCGGAAAAGAAAATTATACAGCAAAATAAATAAATTAAAAAAAAATATTTATTTCAATTTGCTATATTTACTACTGACTGATAGCATTATATTACATTAAATTCTAATAAATTTTATTTATTTATTTTTTAATTTAGCAACATCAACAAAGACGAAATATATAAATTTATGAAAAAAAAATTATAAGAACTTTTGTTGCCGTGCTGTTTGCGCTTCAAAAGAATAAATAACGAACGAAAAAAAATTTCGATTAGATGAGTAATTTACTTCGCAATTATTTATTTGCCTTTTTTAAAAATTTATTTCGATTTAATATCTTCTTGAAATTATAATTTTGTGGGAAGAAATACCTTTTATAATTTGCTGTACCTAACTTTAAACGAATCAAAGAAAAATAATTCCCATTATAGCGACTTCTACGCCTACCAATTGTTACTTTTACCGTAAAATAAAATAACCTCGGGAGTTTCTATTCAAAAAGGCAATTTCATTAGATTTAATCTTTAATCATTAATTTCTTGAAAATAAAAAGCTAATCTGTTTGCGAGTCCTTGAAAAACCTTTCAACCATTACCCAGACAAACTGCGAATGAAAACGTTAGTTTAGTACACAGAGCGAATGAGCTTGAATCACAGGCTTTAACGCTTCCTAAGCTAAAGAGGATATACAAAATTTAAACGGAAAAAGCTTCTGGAAATTATTTAATAACTAGGCAAATTATAAAAAAAACTACCAGACAAACTCAAAGCAATTCGCGAAGTTAGACAATGGAAAGTAGCAAAAGTGGCCATTGTCATAAAAAATCATTCAGGCCAATATCATTACTTCCAATCATATCAAAGATATTTCAAAAATACTTTTAAAGAAAATAAATCCCATAATGGAGAATAATGCTTCTAATAATCCCATAATGGAGAATAATGCTTCTGCTTGTTAGTTTGAGTCTAACGTGAAACAATCGACCATAGAGCAAGTTCTGAACCCTATATTTTTAAGTAAAATATGAATTTAAAATTTCAGCAAGAGTAGCGTAAGGAAGCGTTCTGCGTTCCCAATTGTACCTTTTGTATACACACTAGACATACCTTTTATGAAAAAAAATTTTAATCCATGCAATCTTTTTTGGGGCGGAAACTCACCCATCTCTTTCATGGTTAATTTTTCATATCCTACCTCACGCCTTCTCTAGTCATATTAAAAAAGTACGAATATAGGTTCGCCTTACAGTTCCTTCTGCACAATGCATTACTCCAACATTCCTATACTGGCGTGGACGATGGTTAGTTCAATGGACTCTGTACTCAAAGGTCATAATTGTGTCCATATAGTCAATAATGATTGCAATTAAGTAATGAAAAATGCCTTTAACATGCAAATCATAATCAACTTCAAACAACTATGCGCAATGAACATAACCAATGACTTATAGATTAGAACTATAGTTGTCCTGCTTCGCTCCAGCCAAGTAAGAAAGATAATTTAAAAAGTAAAAATACTACAGTGATTTAGATGATGATTGTAGTTATTTCTGGTAATGGAACTGCCTCATTGATCTCGTTTATCATCTCGTTTATCTGTTATTTTCAGTATCGTTGATTATCAGAAATGGGTAATGGTCTAATGATTTCTAAGCGAATTTTTGCTAAATGCAACAAAGATAGCTACTGATAAAATTTTCACGACCTTATCTTCCGACCTGAAGAATCAGCCGTTACTGGTCACTCTGCTAACCTCGCATAGCGCAACAAAACTAAGCCATAGTCAATGTATTACAAATACCATTTTGTGATATCATTACACTAGTGATTGTAGGGCGGGCAATACAAGGTGGATGGGATTTTACTATACTCCTCTTACGATTTTTTTAGCTATTAAGAGCTGGCCTTTTTCTAACGAGAGAAAAATTTCAAATAAACCGTTGCATATAGTTTAATGAATTACTAAAATCTAATATTGGAAGATATGGCCCAAACTATAGGAAGCATTTAATTTATCACAAGGTCACTCTGAATTTTTATTTTTAAAGTTTTCTGAACAGAAGTCAAACAATTTGAAATTAATAATTGGACAGGACATAATAGCGATTAAAGTATTCTTCTTAAGAATTGGACTCTTCTGATCCTTGGAAATAATCGTTTATTCGTTCATTTTTAAATAAATAAAAAATGTACACATCATTTCTGGCCCAACCGTATCAACAATCCGATTTAAACGTCTGATCGCGAATCAGCTTTCTATATTGTTCTAGACAACTAGAAGAACCTAAATCATGCTTTGCTCTGAAAAGCAATCGTCAACTATAATGTCTTCTTCACCTACCAAATTGTTGCTCACCTTACAGATATTGCTATATGATATTGCGAGTTGGATCTGTACTGATTGTCCTTTTAATTTATGACAGAAATCAGCGATTTACATTAAATTCCTAAATGAAACTCGATAATTGCATCTGTTATCATCTATGCAAGATCCTAAATAATCATAATGCAAGAGCCTAACTACTCGGCATTTGGAATGTATTTAAACTTGAATTGTGGACGTAAGGTATACAAATGAAGTTTAACTGCTCAAAACATTCGCCGAACCGAAATTTTGTTAAAAAAGCTAAAGGAGTCTAACTCCAAAAAAATGCAACAATATATTTGTAACAGTGAAACTCTCTATAAATAATAGTCTGGTTAGCATCTGCCATCATCTGGACAATACTTTGTTAGGATTTGTTTGAAATCGGACATTTAACTATTTGTCAGGTCGAAATATGGCTACATGACTAAATCAAATAATTCGTCAAATGTCCCTTAACTACGTCAAATGCTTTTAAAAAGGCCAGTGACTGACATAGTATACAAAGCATTTTTTCTATTTTAGACATTGTGTTTCGATATAGGCATTGGTATAAGTTTAAAAAAATATTGAACAGTGGCGAATCTATAGACTTATCGGCCTTTAAGAATTTTAACCGGGATTTCAAGTGGGTCGTGTAATATAATCGCTGCCTATTTGAATTATGTCTAAAATATATCGTTTTATGTTTAAAATACCCACCTACTGTAAAAGGCATTATATGGTAATATATAGAGTCTAAAACCGGTGTTAGTATACTGGCTCTATACCTAAGACCCATTTTTATGTATGGAGTGAGCATTTGGTGGCCAACACTGGACATGGCAACTCATCAAAATGTACAATAATCAGTTCGCTTTAAAGAAAAAAGCTGCAAACCCTGATTACATTATGCCAGTATTATGCTTTTCAAACGGTTATTGAACCGTACTTCTCTGTTGTATCGAAAAGTCGTACTGGAAGAACCACATAAACGCATATCTGTTTTACAATACACCAACTGCCAGGAATATAATATTCACGAAACTGTTGCAAACTTCCAGCTGTTTGTGTAATATGTGGCAAACTACATGACACCAGCAAGTGAGAGTAAAAGAAAACCAGAGGCTCGAAAATGTAGTAATTGTGAGGAAAATCACACCGCAAACTATAGAGAATGTGTGGTGCAACATATCCAATAAGGTTCAAGGTTAACGTCCCCAAAAGTAAAACAACTGTCAAGATGCATGCAGTATGAAAAGCTGGATCATATATCTGCTGACCACAAAGGATACAGAAAACCACAAAGGGTAAAGAACAAACTATCAGGAATTTTTGCAATTAGCTCTGGTGTATGGCAAGACGATGCTCTGCCCCCGATACTCTTAAATCTCATGTTAGAATTTATCTTTCGTAAAAATGAAACACCTCAGGACAACATCTAATGTACCGATCTAATGTATCGAGATGTACCATCAGTCCAACTAATTGGACTGAATGGCAACGGTATTAAAGAACTACTGGATCTACTTGTACTATTCTCAGCTTCCTTTGGTCTCAAAATTAATGACTACAAAACCAAATATATGATCACTGGTTTTAGAGACCAAGACAGAAGTAGACTTTAGTAGTGGTGACTACACATTTAAAGAAGTGATAAGTTTCCGATACCTCGGATTCCTTGTCACTCATGATAACTGTGTGAGAGGGGATATTAAAGCGCGTTTTGTCGCTGGCAACCGAGCTCGTATGCCTTACGTTCACTGCTAACGTCAAAATACCTTGTTAATGCAGACAAGCTAAAATTGTACAAGGTGTTGATCAGACCTGCTGTCATGTATGGGTGTGAGAGTTGGACCCTGATGGATGAGTATGAGAGATGGTTAATGACATTCAAATGAAGAATGACGACACTTACCGAGTTTTATTCATCCACGAAATCAGGAATTTAATGAAAATTCATGAAATAAAAGGACATCGAGTACGCTGGCTCGGTCACGAGCTAGAATTTTGATGCGGTGCGGGCCAGCAATGGCCTATAAAAGTCGATTATTATTATTATTATTAGAAAACCTAGCGGATGTATTAAAACTAGTTGTAAGGGATGCTACACCTAGCAGTTCGGTTTACATAAAGTTGCAGAAACCATCTAAAAACATTCAGTAGCTTTTAATGATAAAATGGTCAATACTCAGGCAGCAGCAACTACATAGATCACTTTAAATCGAAATTAAACAAAGCGATAAAAGTTCCGAAAATAGCCAAGTTAAAAGAACGCGATGAAGAGGTTCAACATTATCTAAATATATACTCACAGCGACTGAAGCAATAGATTAATCTCAGGGGCCAGTCACACGTAACCTACCCTATCATGTCATCCGATTCATCTCTCTGACGAAAACTGGACAAGAAGTGAAGCAGATAATGCAAACATATTTGGTTAACATCTTAGTATAATATTTACACCCAACGAGCAAATAGGAAGCCCCGAAATGTTATCTGAAATGCAGAAGCTTCAAAAATCCAGCGTATTATATACAAGCGGCACCTAGTACACGAAATATTCAAGGTAAACATAGATCCAAAAAAGCAGCAAGGCATGATCTTATCAGCGGTAAAGTAATTAAAAACCTTCCGGAAAAATGTATCAATATAATAACGTACATTTTCAATGCTAACGTACATTTACAACATGCGAAATATTAGCTAAGTGATAATACTTTTAGTAACAACGATTATGGCCCGAACCAATGACTGGTCTCAGTTCCTGTTGTTTCGTTAGAATTTACCTGCGATATCCAATTTTGTCACTATATATATAAAACCTACTTAACTCACATTTATTATGCATATTTCATAGAAAAACTATATATATCGCGATAATTTGCATATCGTTTTATTATACGATTGTGTAGCAAAATTTGCAATTTAAAATTAATTTTAACCATAAAATTACAGCCGCACCATGTCAATAAACTAATGTGTTAAATGAAGGTTAACGAAATTGAAAGGTGAAATTCACGAACCATCAAATTAAATTTTAAATTACGTAATTATACACACATAGTTAAACTATAAATGTTGTCAACATATAAGATACGTGATGGATGATAAACGTTAATTAGATAAAAAATTACTTTTAGATTGACCTAAATACTTCAATCAAATTCGCTACACACAGACCACTTATACATCGAGTTTGCTAAACAAAATTGGCTAAATATATAAATTACTCGTAACACACAGCAATATTAAATTCCGTAATTAAACGCGTAATCCAAAAGAATTTTCTCCACACATATGTACCATAATCTTACAGTTCTACATAAGTAGGTACAATACAAATTTTAGGAAAATTTCGATTGAATAACAAACAACATAATTATCCATCGACCACCAAACGTATCCATATATAAACGCGTGTTTTGACAGTAAATAAAATACTCGCCGAAAACATGTTTCATAAAAAGAAAGTAAAATAAGACAAATAAAATCAAGAATTTTTATTAAAATGTATGCGCATACAACTTACCGAACCGAACAAAAAAGTAGTAAAAAAAAATCACATAAAATAAATTAATTCAATTTTCACACGAAATGGAAAATACTAATTTTTACCGTTGGTGTACTATATTGACTAAAATCAACCAGTTGCAAACATATAACAACACATACGATATATGTACACACACACACAAAAGTTATCTTATGTATAAACAACAAAACAGAACACATGTCTATTAAAAATATATGCGTACATTAATGGAAAACTCATATTGAAAAATCATAAAACAACAACAACAATCGCGAAACACTGACAACATACAAAATATTTACAAAAATTTAACTAAATAAAATATTAGAAAAATTTGAACATAAAACATTTACACATCCCACGGGGTAGCGAAAAAAAAATGTTAGTTCCCGTATATGATAACAAAAAACAAAAATCGAATGTCATGCATAAAAAAGACGAAAGGTAAACATATTTGTCAATATGTGAGTGTGAACAGATGGTGGCGAAACAATACGATATGATAAATCGAAATATCTAATTGGACAGGTGATTTTTTTTTTTTAAACTCTTTAAAGTTTGTCGTCTTATAAACCATTACTAAAATCTCTTGCGACTTTGAAACCTGCAGCCCCACTTACTAGTTTGGGATCATTAAATGTGGGAGTAACTACTGTCAATATATGAAATTACCAGATGAAATTACAAATAATCACGAAATTGTAAAAGGTTATAGCATAGATTAAGATACAAAAAGATGTTGCAATTAGAATAAGAAATAAAAGTAAAATAAAAGTTTGAATAAATATTTCGAAAATATTAACGCATTTTTTGGTTTACTGTACAAAATACCAAAAATATAATAGGTCTTGTCATGAGCATTTCGTATTTTCGTATTTTGTATATCGTATTTTTGACGTCTGTCCTGATTGGTTAAAACTTTTTAACAACAACAACCAAAACATATAATACAAGATTTTTTTATAGTGACAAAATAGCAAGTTGACAACATACATAATCAAATATGATACTGATAGCTAGTACCGGTATCTATGTTGGGACCTGAATGTACTGCACCCATTATGAACAATAATCTAAAGTAAAATTACTTCCCAAGATATCAATATCTGACAAATTTAGTTGAGGGCATTACTCTTAACCCTAAATAATCTAAAAGCATGGATTCTTCCATGCCTTGTACCTGCCAAATTTGTCTCAGATACAAAGTCAAAATAGATGTAGGTCGCTGCCGAACGTAAATTTATTTCACAACTAATCTAAGGCATAGCATAGATAAAGATATAAAAAGATGGTCCAATTAGAACAAAAAGTAACTGAGGTACCTCTAATATGCTGACGGGTACCACTAGTTTGAACAAAAATGTAAAAGCATTTTTTGGCTTGAAATTATATTTTTCAACCACAAACAAAGATTTTATTGCAAAGAGAAATGTTCTACAAAGAGAAATATTCTATTTTTTATTCTTTCATTGTCTAATGCATATTTTACAACCCTTCAATATACAGTAACCAAAAAAATTTATTTTTTTTTATTTTCACTTTCTTTATTATTTCTCAATTTAAATTTTTGTTGCTTGTGTATGGGCTATCTTTATTATATCTTAATCTATGGTCATAGCTAAGTAAATCATAGCAAACTAATCTAAGTCATAGGTTAGCGGAATTAACACATCACATTAGGTATAAAAGAACTTATTTGTTTAGGTGTTTTTCCAAGTTCATCTAAATGTGGCCGAACGTCATAGTCAGCTATGACTATTGTTAAACTTCAAAGAAAGATTTCATTGCACAGAAAGGCTACCTGGTTTTATTTTTTATTATTTTATTGTCTACTGCATATTTTAAAAACATTCAATATACGGTAACCAATAAAATGGTTTCTCCTTTTTATTTTTACTTTCTGTATTATTATTTCTAGATATATATTTTTGGCGCTGGTGTAGTGCCCTCTTTATTATATCTTAATAAAGAACAATTCAATCAAGAAACGAATACTATATCGAATTCTATTAAGGAATACGAACTTGTTTAGTAAAATCGTCCACCTAAAATTGGTTTGGATCTTTTATTAAGAAGATTTTGGGAAACGAAAGAATTACCTTTCAAACCAAAGTACTCTGAAGAAGAGATAACCTGCGAAAATTTTTTTTGTCTTTAATTTTTTTGTAAAGTTGCTGTTTAAATAAAAGAGGTTCATATTGGTCATTGAAGGCAGTTCCTTCGATGGAACGCCGATTCGAGCGAAGAGTATGGAGGTCTTCGCACATTGTGGTCATTCCAAAGACAGTAAGTACCACGACAAAGGTGATATAAGATAGATCAGCGAAATCAAGCTCTAGGCATAATTTAAACGATTGTCTAATGAATATGTACCTTACAAAACAGTTTCATTTATTTAGTTCAAAGATTTCGCCTGTACAAAATAGCGTTTCCCGAAGACTTAGAGAAAATGTGAATAGCCAGTACAACGTTTCCAGGTACGCATGTTCTACATTATAAAAATTGTGATTGTATTACACTAACTGTAGTTTGAATATTGGCTATCGGGAAACCGGACCAATTCTGTCATTACTAACATAACTTAACTTTCCTACTCCACAAAAACCTGAATAATAGAACTGTTCCGTAATTATCATGAGGTGGCTGAAACCGTGTCGTTTCTATCATGCATGGAAATATATTTATAGAATTATAAATATTTGACAATCCCTCCTATCATACCGTTTGTTAAATGTAAAAAGGCTGTGAGAATAGGACCGGCGTTATCCAGAACACTTGCCTGCCTGGTGCTTGGTCTTACAGTGTCATCAATCAATCAATCAATCAACTCCTCCCGGTCTGTGTCATTCTCATATCCCGAGACTCCTGCGTCCAAATATAGTTGGCTCATGTATGACGTCCTAGGTCTTCCCGCTCCTGTTTTTTCTTCAACAATGCCCTCGACGATGATTACGGTTTGTAGCTCCTCTTCGTGTCTCAGAGCATGGCCCACCATCCTCCATCTTTTTTTCTTAATAATTCTAAGGATAGAGCGGCCTTCTTCTACAAGCCTTAGCACATACTCGTTTGCTCTTCTCTCGATATAGCTGATTCTTTTCATTTTCCTCCAACTCCACATTTCAAAAGCCTCCAGACGTCTTCTTTCTATCAAGTTTATTGTTTATACATAAAGAGCCCAAATGTTTTAATGAGTTTCTTTTTTATTTTTATGCTAAATCCTTTGGAGCCGCCTTTGCCTGTGCAATTCTGCTCTTTATATCCATTACGCTACTTCCTTGACTCGTGATTATGCTTCCCAGGTATTTTTATTCCAATACTATTTGTAGGTTGTAGTCCTCTATCTGCACCTCTATGAATATTTCCCCTCGTTTACTGAAGACCATGACCTTGGTTTTGTTTCTATTAATTTTTACAAGATAATTTTCAAATATGCAGTTCATATGCTGACAGCACGATATCATCTGCGAATGTGATTACGGAAATTAGCCTTCCTTCTATCTTTATCTCTATATCTTTTCTTTCCAACTTAGCTTTCAGTTCCTTAATTGGGTTTTCCAAATAGATATTACAAAACGATGGAGACAATGTGCACCCCTGTCTGACACCTCTTTTTATGTTTGGCTGAGGTTTTTATATTGTTAATCTGGATTTCAGCTTCCTGTAACCTGTATATATTTAACTTCAGCTGTGTCTTTTTGTTCAGTACTTATCAGGTCTATACTAGGAAACAATTTTTTCCAGCTCAGGCTGTCAAATGCCTTTTCTAGATCTACAAAAGCCAGATATGTACTCTTTCCTCTATCAATCTGTTTCTTCTATATCTGTTTTATTGCTATTATGGCCTCTCGTGTCCTCCTGCCTTTACGGCAACCATACTGGTCAGGTGATCCAATATTTTTCGTTCCATTCTTTTATGAATAATATTTGTTAATATTTTCGAAACGTTTATCAGGAGGCATGAATTGTCGGGTATTGTGAGCATTGATCTGTATAGGCTTTAATTGGTACAGTTATTACTATGCTTTTTACGAAATTATCTGGTAGCTCCTCTGTGATGTAAATTTGGCTAATCAACCTATATAGTTCTTTCTTGATACCTTTGCCACTATATTGTAAGAGTTCAGTCATCTGGTAGCTCATCTGGATTTCGTCTGGTTATCAATACTTGTAGCTTTAACCTTCTTTAATTCTTTAAGTGCGATCTCAAATTCAGTATATATATAGTATTGATTCTCCCTGTTCGTTAATATTTGTATTGATTATATCTTTAATCGGGTCCTCATCATCATAAAGTTCTTCTAGGTATTCTTGCCATCTCAGGGCTATATCTTTCTCATTTATATTCAGCTTTCCATTCCTATCTCGGATATGGGCTCCTATTATTTTTTTCGCCTTTTTTTCACAATCTGATATCTCCGTTTTTTTCAATAAGTTCTTCGATTTCTTTGCATCTATCCTCTAGCCATCTTTCTTTTGCTTGTTTCGCATCTCTATTGAATTAATTTCAATAGAGATGCGAAACAAGCTTTTATATCGCAGCTTTTTATATCTTTCTTGTCTAACAGGGTCATTACTATTTTTATATTGTCTCCTCTCCTCAATGTCTAACTATTCCTTCTGTGATCCATACCTTTCTTGGCTTTTTCTACTCGGGTTTTAGGGTATTATTAGCCGTTTATTGTATCATTTGCTTTATTCCGATCCATCTTTCATTTACTGTTTTTCTCTTTCATGTTCAGTTCGAACGTATCATTGCCTCTCCCATCTCTTTGAAAAAGACTTCCTCCGATTGCTAGGTCTTCAGCAAATGTATAGGTATGGTTGGTTCTTTCATTAATGCGGTATGTCTCGTGTGTACATCAGGTATAAGATGGGACACTTCATTGTTAAAATTTTAGAGGTTAAACATACGTCAATTTTTTGCGTGTTTAGGAATATTTTTAGCTCAGGAACATGATAGATTAGCCCATTTGCACTCCATATTACTATTCTCAGCGTTTGTAAATTAGTTTTTATTAATTTTATTTTTAGAATACTCCGATGACAGTTTTCAATTAATCAAATATAAGTTTATTTATTTCAGCCTGCTCGTTAAGTTTTTTATTTAAAGCTTCTACGGCGGTTTTGATGAAATCTATTTGAACTTGGCCAGTATTATTTACTTTTGTGGTTGGTTCTTGTTTTTTAGTAATTTTTGCATATGCTGCGTTACCTCGTCCTGCACATATGGCACATCTGGTGTCACGCCCACCATATTTCTGGGTATGATTATAACCTTGACATTTCATGCATTGGACTATTTTTGAAGTATTCTTCCTCATTGGCTCATGTTTTGAATTGCTCGAATATTATATATACTTTGACTGTTTTTTTTATTGCCCAACGTAAGTATAAAGAGCAGTATAGTCCTCTTCTTGCCAGTTCGCGGCTCCTATTTTCACTTTCAGTTCTGTTTTTTTGAATAGTACTGACAGCATCCTGGATATCTAAACATTTAGCTTTAACTCTGCTATTATGTCATTGCTTTTGCAGTCATAGTGTATCCCTCTAACCATCACCTTAATTGGTCTAGCTTGGTTATATCTTCATTAATATACCACTGAACCTTTTCAGCGTTAAACTTCATGGTTAGTGTACGATATGTTTCTAAGTCTGGTACATTTACGTTCCAGACATCGTTGTTTAATGCTATTAGCGTGTAAACTTTATTCGTGATAGTTTTCATCAAGGCATTGATAGTAGGTCTTTAACACCAACTATAGTAATAGGTTGTGGCTGATTAATTTTCTCTGGTTTAGGATCTTTATTGCACTGAGTTGTTGCATTACCCGATACAGATGTCCGGATTACTTGCTCAATATTTTCTGGTTGCTTTCCGTTTCCATTATGTTGCGTTTTATCATTAATCGTGTTGAGTGCTGCTTGTCTAATATATTCTGGCGGTGATTTAGCTTTCCTTTCCTTTTGTGGCTTGCTTTTTTTCAATGTCCACGCAGTTTCTCTTGGTGGTTCGTCTTCACCAGTAACTTCCATGTTTTACTCTTTTTTAGGTTTTTTGTCTCGAGTATTTACTGAGAATCACTTTCGGATTTCTTATCCAAATGGATTTCTCGCTCGAGTTTTTCTATCTGTTTGTGGTATTCGATTCGACTTACCCGCAAAATTTCTACATTTATTGGTTATTTTGTATATAAAAATCCGGAGATTTAAACCATTAAAGTCCGGAGATTTAACCCTTTGAAGTCTTTCGGTTCAGGTAAAGTGCGAGAGTGCATTTTGTACAATTTTAGAGAACAGTTTTGACTTTGTTTTGGACGTCATGCCTTATTTTTAACAAAATGCCGTATTCTTTTTAAAAATGTATGCGAAATTAAATGGAACACCCACAACAAATCAAAAACTATTCGAAATCAAATGAGACAATTTAAGAGGTGCTATCACCAAAAAACTTCTTTTCGATTACCTTGTTTATAACGTTTTAAGAACATATAAGGAAAAAATGTATCTTCAAGAATGGCTTGATTGCTTTTATAAATATTTGGCATTTATCTAACAATTAATTAAAAAAAAAGTAAATATTGATCAAGTGCATTTTTTCATGTGAGGATCAAAATGCAATTTTTAATCGCAACTGTAGTAATTGATGATAAGTTTAATCGGTTGTTAGTTCTTTGAATAATGTGTCAAAACCGAGTTAAGACAAAGAACCCATCTTATTATTTTTAATCCAATCAAAAATCTATTAAAAATCGACATTAAACATTGATCTATATTTCGAATTCATTTTTCAGGACGTTTTTGACTGCCATATAAATATTCTTGAATTAGTTTTAACTCTAGTAAATCTTTTCTTCAAAATATACCAATTAAAATTTTTTGCAACAAATCCATCGACTCTACATATATTATACAGTGAGTGATTTAACATGGGTTATTAATTTTTGTATTGTGCGTCCGTTTTCAGTAAAAAAAAAATCGAAAACTATCTATATGATGATTAAATGCGAATTTAAAGATTAACTACCGAAGAAAGTTAATAAATTATAAATAGTAAATATATAATTTTTTTATTTTTAAAGTCGTAATTAAATTGTAATATTAAATAATAATAAACAAAAACTTTTACTCGTCTATTAATTTCGTTAGGTAACGTAAAACGTATATAAATAATGCAATTGATCTTATCGACGAATTATACGTCGTACGAGCAATGCTGCTGCGAACACACCAGATTTGCTTAATTTGTGAAAGTTTAGAACCATGTGCGCTTATTACACACACACGCACACACCCATTATGACTGATGAAGAAAGATAATGATCTACATAACAGCAGCAGCAGAAAATCAGTAATCGTGATGATAGTGAAAGTAACCGATTAATCTTAAAATTTAATTTTTTATTAAGAGTACGATCGATTCAAGTTCATTTTTAAAAAAAAAAAATTACAAATTTACAAATTGTTATTTCACCTTCTTAAGTAGTTTGATTTATTATAAATGTATATAAGCTCCTATAAGTTGGTATGTTAATGAAATTTGACGAAGTGATTGGTTTTTGTTGTGGGAATAATTCATTAGATTTGTCACTAAATTTGTGTCATTTTTATTGAAGTGACAATCGACGTCATTTTAAATTGATCATTTGAAATGTTGTATTTTATTGACGTTGATAAATTGTTGTATCAAAAGTGATCATTTTGTTTGGTTCGAATAGCTATTCTGTGCTCCAGGTTAATATTTGTATCATAGGTGTTATTGATTTACATAGTTAAGCCAACTTTTAATTTTAATTTTAATGTATGTATAAATTCCAGGGAAGTCAGGTTTCTTCGTCCAGTTTATCGGTGGCGAACAAAATTATCCATGTATCTAGTTCAGTCGCCTTTGGCCCAATGAGTTTTCAGCACTGGCTCATCGACTATGGATTTGATGATAGGTTTCTTTTTGTTGTATTTCTAGGTGGGAATGACAAACCGACGTATAAGCAGCACCTCGTAACTGACCAAGTAAATACTTGAAGTTCTGTGCTGGAGACTGATTAGTATTCTCATGCACAATGATATGGAACCTTAAGTTGTTTAATCTCTTCATTCCGAGTTTCCCAATAGGGTTCAACCGCGGCTATTAAGTGAGAATTGTGATATGAATTTTTGATACAGACCGGCGTTTTGTGTAACTTAAAAAAAAGTGTATTTCTCGGAACTACCGCAAATAACTGATGGTGGTGGTGTTTACTTTGGCTGCATCATTTACAACTAAATTTAGTGAATGTGCAGGGTATTGCACGCTTTTATTTCGGTTACTCATAATTGCATAGACAATGTGACACTTTTTACGCCAACGAGTCTTTCGGCTTCATTCTTACTTTCGATACCGCAATCTAAAGCAATTCGAGGCATTTTTCAAATTTTGTAAATGGTTAACTCATGACAACTCAATGATAACGCATGACCAGAGAATGTTTTGCTCAAGCTTTGCCGTTAAAAGTAACCTTCATTTGTCGCAAGTTAATTTCTGCTTGAACTATATTGGGAATTTGAAAAATGTTGGAATCTCTTAGGTTTGAGTGCTATTGAAATGGAATTCTAAGGTTGTATCTACTGTCCGATTATCGTTTGTGGGACTTTTGAAAATATTCTTCACGCTCTTCTTCGTCGGAGGTGTATTATTTTCTTTGTGGATGTTTTTTTCCAGAATTTTTTTTAGATTTTTTTCAATTTCCTCTCTTGCATTTTACTTCGTTGTGATTGCGGCTATTCTTGTCAAAGGATTATTTGTTTAGAGTGACTTGTTAAATCTTCCATAAACTATCCAACCTAATTTGGTATGTTGAGCGATGGCTTGTTGATTGTTTACTTTTATTATCAGCCAACTGGTCTATATTGCCCCAGCCCTGTCTTAATATGATTAAAATCGAGGCATGATCGATATATCAACCGATTTTTTTGACTATTTCTTTGGTATTTGCGCAAATGTCTATAATATACTAACATGCAATTCGGCACTGCATGTTTTTATTTGTAGTTTATTTACTGCTCTGGAAGTGATAAACGTGGCTTGTGAGCCAGGATCTATAACAACCTGTAGATAATCTTACCCAGTTTTAGTTGTTGTTCTTACTAGTACGGTTGGTAAGACAAACCTATCATTTGTTCTAATTTGTAATGTAGTTCTAATATTGTTTGCTGAACCGAAATTGATTGTTATTTTTGTGGTTTTTTCCATGTTACCAGCTGACTTTTGTCAAGTATTGATTTGAATTTGGAACAATCTCCGAAAACTCGTAGTTTTTATTGCGATATCATGGTGTAAATGTATTTAATTAGGTTCGCCCTGTAATTATTGTACCGTTCTTTGTACTTATACCGTGTGTTATTTTGTGCTTCGCTGTTGTGCACTAACTGTTGAAAAACGTTGTGAAATATCATCCATTTCATGTGCTCTCTACTAAAATGGGGTATTTGTATTTAAATTAAATTTTAAAAATGGAAAACAATTTTCATTTTAGAGGTTAATGACATATTAGGTTTAATACTTTAATCTAATCTTTTATAAAAATGTCGATTTAACATAAATTGAAAATATGTACATGTTTTTTACATAACTATAACAATGCAATCACCCATATCGAATACAGAAAGTAAAATAAAACTACAAACTATCTCATCTTATAATACAAACGATAACAATAACTGACCTATAAATAAAGTGTGTAAACTACCTTCATATTAGCGCCTAGTTACGTGTTCATTACGTTTCACATAAATATATGCATATTTATAGCGCGAGTGCGTCATTTTCCATCAATTTAACCACCCTATATTCATTAGTTTGCGTATGCATTTCGATTGCCTTATGTGCTGGCATTTGTTTATTACTCATAATAAATGAAATTCTATTTTTAAAAATATAATATATCAATCTATTTCTATATATAAGTATAATTAAAATATATAATTTTTAATTACAATTAGAACGCGGTAATTTAGTGATTATCAATATGATAAACCATTCTGACGGCGCGCGAAATTGCAAAACAACAGCAGAATTTTGCATGTTCGTTATGCACTTTATATATATACAAAGATGATTAATGATTTGTTGTTTAAAGTAAACATCTTATATACACTCAATTATAATATTTACATTTTTTGTTCAACTTGTTTTTGCGCGTATATATAAACGACGAACGACAATGATGCTGATGTGTTCAACTAACAGATAAAAACTTTCAATTAAATTACACATTGTAACAATTACAGATGAATATATAAATGGTAATAAAAGTATCACATCATCGTAATCATCATGACAAACAAGCTTATAAGCACACATATGAGTAATTTTGTTCATATACTGTGAAAAGTAAATTGCGATCAGGCCGCAATCATCATAATAATCATAGAATGTTGTTTGCTTGGTAAATATTTTTTTTTAAATGTTTTTTTGCATGACTGATTCGATTCGATTAGTTTATATATACCATAAATGAAAACATAAAGCAGAAGTGTAGGTTGTTATAGATGTGGTTATGTGTCGTCACCAGAGTTGAGGTTATGATAATAAGTACCCTAAAATTTCTCATACATGAATTTGATCAAAAAAAGCCTAAATCTGTAATAGTGGTCGGACTCAGTGAGACCTCTAAGAATATGTTTTGGTGAGTACATAACCTGTATACAATTTCATTTATATCGTTCAATTATTTTTTAGCTGCTGAGGCCAAATTGTATCCATTTTTTACCGAAATTCGAAATGTTTCAAATTTTGATTGATTGATTAACGAGACTGTGAGACCAAGCTCCAGGCAAGTGTTCCGGATAACGCCGGTTCTAATCCCATAGCCTTTTTACATTTAACAAACGGTAGAATAGGAGGGATTGTCATATATTTATATTTCTATAGATATATTTCCATGCATGACAGAAACGACACGGTTTCAGCCACCTCATAATCATTACGGAACAGTTCCTTTCTACAGGTTTTTGAGGAGTAGGGAAGTTAAGTTATGTTAGTTATGACAGAATAGGTCCGGTTTCCCGATAGCCAATATTCAAACTACTGTTAGTGTAATACAAACACAATTTTTATACAACCCTTCTTATCACTTTTTATCAGAAACTCCCGTTAAATAAAAACTAAAAGTGAGATAATAATTTTAAGATAAAATATCGTATATTGATTAGCAAAATGTTTGCGAGCTACATTTTCCTAATTTATTTGATGTACTGCTCGAAAATTTTACAAATAGAATTTTATTAAATAATTTAATGTTTAAATTCGATCGAATCCACCATTTTATAGCAATTACACAAAATACTCGCATACAAATACTATTTATATTTACTTTAACACCGAAAATATTACAATTAGAATTTTATTAAAATAATTAAATGTTTGAATTCGATCGAATCTACCGTTTTATAGCAATTACACAAAATACTCGCATACAAATACTATTTATATTTATTTTAAAACCGAAAATATTACAATTAGTATTTTATTAAAATAGTTAAACGTTTAAATTCGATCGAATCCACCGTTTTATAGCAATTACACAAAATACTCGCATGAAAATTCTATTTATATTCACTTTAACACCGAAAATATTACAACTAGAATTTTATTAAAATAATTAAGCGTTTAAGCGTTTTTAATGGTAGATCAAATCTACCATTTTATAGCAATTACACAAAATACTCGCATGAAAATCATATTTATATTCACTTTAACACCGAATACAATTAGGATTTTATTAAAATAATTAAGCGTTTAAATTAGATCGAATCTACTCGCATGAAAATCCTATTTATATTCAGTTTAACACCGAAAATATTACAATTAGAATTTTATTAAAATAATTAAATATTTGAATTCGATCGAATCTACCGTTTTATAGCAATTACAAAAAGTACTCGCATAGAAATCCTATTTATATTCAATTTAACACCGATAATATTACAATTAGAATTTTATTAAAATAAATTCGATCGAATCCACCGTTTTATAGCAATTACACAAAATACTCGCGTGAAAATCCTATTTATATTCACTTTAACACTGAAAATATTACAACTAGAATTTTATTAAAATAATTAAGCGTTTAAATTAGATCAAATCTACCATTTTATAGCAATTACACAAAATACTCGCATGAAAATCATATTTATATTCACTTTAACACCGAATACAATTAGGATTTTATTAAAATAATTAAGCGTTTAAATTAGATCGAATCTACCATTTTATAGTAATTACAAAAAGTACTCGCATGAAAATCCTATTTATATTCAGTTTAACACCGAAAATATTACAATTAGAATTTTATTAAAATAATTAAATGTTTGAATTCGATCGAATCTACCGTTTTATAGCAATTACAAAAAGTACTCGCATAGAAATCCTATTTATATTCAATTTAACACCGATAATATTACAATTAGAATTTTATTAAAATAAATTCGATCGAATCCACCGTTTTATAGCAATTACACAAAATACTCGCGTGAAAATCCTATTTATATTCACTTTAACACTGAAAATATTACAACTAGAATTTTATTAAAATAATTAAGCGTTTAAATTAGATCAAATCTACCATTTTATAGCAATTACACAAAATACTCGCATGAAAATCATATTTATATTCACTTTAACACCGAATACAATTAGGATTTTATTAAAATAATTAAGCGTTTAAATTAGATCGAATCTACCATTTTATAGTAATTACAAAAAGTACTCGCATGAAAATCCTATTTATATTCAGTTTAACACCGAAAATATTACAATTAGAATTTTATTAAAATAATTAAATGTTTGAATTCGATCGAATCTACCGTTTTATAGCAATTACAAAAAGTACTCGCATAGAAATCCTATTTATATTCAATTTAACACCGATAATATTACAATTAGAATTTTATTAAAATAAATTCGATCGAATCCACCGTTTTATAGCAATTACACAAAATACTCGCGTGAAAATCCTATTTATATTCACTTTAACACCGAAAATATTACAACTAGAATTTTATTAAAATAATTAAGCGTTTAAATTAGATCAAATCTACCATTTTATAGCAATTACACAAAATACTCGCATGAAAATCATATTTATATTCACTTTAACACCGAATACAATTAGGATTTTATTAAAATAATTAAGCGTTTAAATTAGATCGAATCTACCATTTTATAGTAATTACAAAAAGTACTCGCATGAAAATCCTATTTATATTCAGTTTAACACCGAAAATATTACAATTAGAATTTTATTAAAATAATTAAATGTTTGAATTCGATCGAATCTACCGTTTTATAGCAATTACAAAAAGTACTCGCATAGAAATCCTATTTATATTCAATTTAACACCGATAATATTACAATTAGAATTTTATTAAAATAAATTCGATCGAATCCACCGTTTTATAGCAATTACACAAAATACTCGCGTGTAAATCCTATTTATATTCACTTTAACACCGAAAATATTACAACTAGAATTTTATTAAAATAATTAAGCGTTTAAATTAGATCAAATCTACCATTTTATAGCAATTACACAAAATACTCGCATGAAAATCATATTTATATTCACTTTAACACCGAATACAATTAGGATTTTATTAAAATAATTAAGCGTTTAAATTAGATCGAATCTACCATTTTATAGTAATTACAAAAAGTACTCGCATTAAAATCCTATTTATATTCAGTTTAACACCGAAAATATTACAATTAGAATTTTATTAAAATAATTAAATGTTTGAATTCGATCGAATCTACCGTTTTATAGCAATTACAAAAAGTACTCGCATAGAAATCCTATTTATATTCAATTTAACACCGATAATATTACAATTAGAATTTTATTAAAATAAATTCGATCGAATCCACCGTTTTATAGCAATTACACAAAATACTCGCGTGAAAATCCTATTTATATTCACTTTAACACCGAAAATATTACAACTAGAATTTTATTAAAATAATTAAGCGTTTAAATTAGATCAAATCTACCATTTTATAGCAATTACACAAAATACTCGCATGAAAATCATATTTATATTCACTTTAACACCGAATACAATTAGGATTTTATTAAAATAATTAAGCGTTTAAATTAGATCGAATCTACCATTTAATAGTAATTACAAAAAGTACTCGCATGAAAATCTTATTTATATTCAATTTAACACCGATAATATTACAATTAGAATTTTATTAAAATAAATTCGATCGAATCCACCGTTTTATAGCAATTACACAAAATACTCGCGTGAAAATCCTATTTATATTCACTTTCAATGACACAATACCGGGAGGACTGGAGAAAAAAAGAAATTATGCTGTAAACCAACCCCAGGTTTGAATACTAAAAAAAAATATAATAATAAATAAATAAAAACATAAAAAAAAGTTAAGGATAAGCTGATTAAAGTTGACACGGATAAATAAATTTGAGCAGTTTTAGACCTCTTAGTTTCTAGGAGCCTTTTTGCCTATGGAAAAATATTTCCAGCCACGTGGAATAATTCTAATTTGGGTTTGTTTAAGCACATTTCAACAATTGGTATACGTATAACGCAATCGTTTGTGTTACCATATTAGAAACCGCATTTTAACTAAATTTAATTAATTACAGAATTACAATTTTTTAAGATTAATTAGATAGACTTCAATTCATTTTTTTTTGGACGAACCCATAAGCAGCACATTTCTTATATAAGGAAATTCAATTTAAAAGTAAAACTATGTGGTTATACAACAGAAACTATCTAAGATCAAACATATTAAAAAATAAGATTAATTAAATTAATTTCTAACTAAATTACAATTACACGATAGAATCAAGGCACACATATGTATAGAAGGCGGAGGAAGTCACGACTATATACATCTTAAAATGCATACCTCCTCCATATAACAATATATACAATGTACGATCAAATGGATATAATGTTCATCATATGTTCATCATAAATTTATTCTAATTTTAATGTTATGCACTTTTTGTCTCATTTGAATTGCTTGTACATACACATAATATATAGATAGAGCATAATTTATTCACAAAAACGAAACTTAAAAGAGACAATCAAGTATGTGTTCTATATAAGTATATAGTAAATGAAAATATACAATGAAAATTTCCATCTTACATTTAATTTTCCTTCGTGAATTACTGCTGCTGCTGCTACAATTACTGGCGGAGTGCGAGGAAATAAAATGTGAAATCATTAAGAATACATAATTTTTAGTGTTCATTTTCTTCTTTCACGTAATAATCATAAAATATGTGAATGGAATGTTGTTTGTAATGTTTATATACGATTTCATTTAGATTTGTTAAAAAATAAATTTAATTTTGGAATATTTGGTTTCGTTAAACTATCCATTCAACATAACGCATTGAACAAACTAAAAAAATGTTGTTTACGTTAATTATGGTAAATACTGGTTGAAAAAAAAATATATGTTCGAGAGTGGTTTAAGGCAGGGAACGAGAAAAATGAATACATAATTAGAAATTGATTGATAACATCGCCAATTATGGAAGATATATATACGATAAATTTTATTAATTTACCTTTGTGCGTACACATATATCGGTGCACTTTTGATGATGGTTACACGATATTTTACCGAGCATAAACAATATATGTAAATTGATACCATCACATATTTATTTGACAGTAGACTGTGATTTGGATGCACATAACTTTCTATATTATATTGATTTGAATATCATATCATCTTAAGTTTCATTTATTCTTGGCATCTTGACCCGATTCTCATAAAGTCAATATCGTATAGTAAACGATCAAATTTCTTATACGTTATTTTGAAAGAAATACCAAATACTGCTACTGTGCAGCTATAGATTTTATCTTACATCTTAATAATAAATTTCGATATCTTTAGTGATAAACCAATATTTTTGTGTGTACGTATGGTGATAAGAAAAGATGTGGATCATCTTTGTTTTCTATAAAGAAAAAAGTTTATTTCGAGAAAAGCGAAAAAATGTTTCATTTTGATAATAATGTAGATCTAATTATAGAGAAGCTTAAGTTTTATTATGACTTAATAAAAATAAATATTTATTTTAAACAATTGCAGCTCTTGGCAATACGTTGGTTAACCTTCGGTCCAGAATTAAATTGACTCTATTAGAAATGTGAGTCTCAGAGGAAATCGCATGGCTCCGGTAACAAAAAAGTTTAGTGATTTTGTGATCAAAGAGATCATGTAATCGTTACCTAATCACGCAATCATGCATAGCGGTAATTACGGCGTTTTACAGGTTCTGCAAACATGGCCAACATCCGGGAGTATGCGTTGCCGACTACGCAACCGAGCTTAGACGTGTTGCCAAGAGCTGCAATTTGCACAAGAATAACCTGAGCCGAATGCTACGAATTCCAGTCTACCATTATACATCACCACAGAGAATAAAACTAGTGTTGTTAGGGTCGATTGCTTCGGGCCTTTGGGGATTTCCAATCAAGGAGTCCATGCAATCACAAACACCTGTTTTTTTTGCATCTAGTTTAGCCAGATCTGGGTTCGCACAGTGGACCTCATGTTATTCCTCAAGTCAATCCAAAAATTGTTCCAATACATTTGCCGGCACGGATAATTTCAATCGTCATGCGAGCTGCAGTTAAAATAAAGCAGAGTAAATTAATGCGACAGGGAATTATGAGGCCGGTTAAGTCCGATGGCAGCATGAAAATTTGCGGCGACTACAAATTGACAGAGAACAAAGATCTCACACCACATTGTTTTCCAGTTCCATTATCGTATTTGCAAAACTAGACCTTGCCAAGAGCTCATCGTAAATGATGCATCCGCGCTCATACAAAAAATTACGACAAACACGGCTGCGTCGAATTAGAGTCGGTCAACCGACTCCAGGAATTTTCACGGAGAACCTAATACGAGAGATTCCAGGAGTTATACTAAATTTCAATGATATCACCGTCATCGCATCATCTTACATTTATGTTAGAAGTTGATCGAGATCTTCCAACGGTTTGATCAATATGGTATCCGTCTAAAACATGACAAATGTCAGAATTGTTATTCATCTACCAATTTTCTCGGGTATAGAATCAATCCCGATAGTATCCAACCGATTAAACAAAAGATCGACACCTTTAGAAGCATCCCATCACCAACGGATAAAGGGTAGCTTCAATCTTTCATATATAGCCTTTATTAATTTTTACCATTGTTTCACAGATTAGGCGACCTTTGCGGAACCTTTGCACCACCGCCTTCAAAAGGATGTACTTTAGAGATGAACACCGCAGTATCGGTATATTGATGTCCAGCAACGTCCTAATGCCATTTAGTGAGAAATACCTATTGTTGATGTTTTGTGACGCTTCTCCATATATAGGATTGGTGTCATACTGTTACATCGAGTGGGAACAAAGGAACGTCCCGTAACTTACCACTAGACAACTATGACGAAAACTGAACAACGAAATAGCTAAGGCGATTGTTAAGCTTTTGCAATTATAGTGGGAGTCAAAAGATACCATAATTTTCTCTAAGTGTGGAAGTTCACATTAAAAAAATAGATTTAGAAAGATTTTGTCCTTTCTATATACTGCTCACGTTATATGGCGAGGAATTACTATCCAACCGATGGGAGGAGACGATAAAACCATGTTCGAGAATCCATATCGATGCTGGACCTCACCATATTAAAACGTATTTTACTGTAATAGATTCCTATTCCAAGTGGTTAGAGATAGTTTCAGTGGCCACAACATCAGCGGCTTGCGGTGTACAAGCTCTCCGCAAGATATTTGCCACTCATGGAATTTCAGAGTTCATTGTGAGTGGCAACGGTACAGGGTTTGATTGAGCAGGATTACGGCAGTTTTGTGATACAAAAGGTATTCGTTCGGTATAATTGGATCCACGTTCAAATCGATAGCCAGAGATAATGGTCAAAGCTACTAAGGAATTTCTAAAGAAAAAAATGTCCGGCGACATTCAACATTGTATGGTGAAGTTCCTGCACCATCATCACGCAACTCCATTAGTAATCGACCAGCCGCGAAAACTTTATGAAAGTTTCACAGTTTGGTCACGAAACTACTCGTCCGGTCCGAATTGGATACCTGCTTTTATTATCGAAATAACAGGTCCCGTTGCATACACTATCGAGACTGAACAAGGCTAATTTATGCGACGTTACGTTGATTATTTGCGACGACGAATTACTGATGAACAAATGGACAACACCACTATGATTCCGTTAGACGAACCTCAATCAATTTCTCCGAATGATGTTACCAATAAGAGGGCGTTCAACGAGTACTACCTGCCGTTACAGAATACCAAGAATTGCAAGCTTGTTCTGAAGACCCATTCTGTATCAAGGAGTAGTGGCAACAGTCAAACCACGTTAAAAACAGTTTTTGCAAGTACACAAGCATTTCAGCTCTGAGATCTGATTCTTGCAATTTGGGATCAAAAAGATCTAACTCAAGATTGGGACAATACTCTTATAGCCGGTATATAAAAATTTAAACCGTATAAATTGCCGCGGTGTAGCTCTGATTAATACGGCATACATAGTATGTGCTAAAGTCGAAGAAACAGCATCAGATCTTTTCAATACTAAGTTCTTGACGATATATAGCAGAACATCTTCAGAGCAAATTTCTACAACTAAGCGGAAGACCTTAATTACGTCGCGTCAAATATAATATCAAAGATATAATAACAAAGATTTACAGGAAGATATAAAATCCGGCAACCCTGTCGATTACAAACTTCTTCTTCGATCAAACATACATTGCGGTCATTCAAACTCGCACCAACTGAATTAGATGGCCTAATCCAACCGAATTAGATGGATTGGTCGCGTTAAAAGATCATCATTACATAAACCAATAAAAAAATGGCCAACAACACCCAACTGGTAAACGTCGGGGAAAAGACCTTGACTGCTCTGGCGTGACGATTTTGAGCAAAGTCTGTGTGACATAGACAGTCACTAGGAGGAAACGTGTGATGGAACAAAATAAATCAAGGTTGACTGATCGGGCGGTAAATTTCCTGCACGGTATGTTACGCCAGAAAGATAGAAAGAAAGAGAAATACAGTATAGATCAAAAATATATCTTTTTTCTTTTAAATTTGCATTGTTGCCAAAAAAGTCAAGAACCAGCAAATCTAGACTAATCTACACATTGCATAGCAATCATGTAGAAAATCACTGTGTTGTACCGGACTTTCAGAGCTAAGTCCATTTTAAGACAAAGATTGAAGTATACCCGCAGCGATGCAAATATACTGGTCTAACCTCTGCAAAAAATTCTGAAACTTCAAATAATTTTTCAATTTTCCTAACATAGCCTCTTCTATTGTAAAAAATTGTAAGTATTTTATAAAAATAAAGTAACTCAATAATAGAATTTGACACTCGACGAATAAGGAAAATGTCTGGTCGCTAGATTGTTTTCAGCACATGATACGTATTATGTATATTATTAAGCTACAATTAATTTTTAAAAGGTTTCGGTAACCGCTCCACTTCAAAGAGCCAGACCATGATTCAATCTAAAATTTAACAAAACAAACGAATAGGCTTGAACTGAAACACAATTCTCGTAGAATCTAAAGTTGCTAATAATTAATTTCATTTAGTTCGAAAGCTTGACAATATAAGCTCAAAAATTCCATTTGATATTGTATTAAGATATTTGTACTCAGATTAGGTTTAAACTCTAATTCGCAGTTACTCAGAAATTTTGATTAGCTTAGAAACTTAAAATTCTTTGAAGATTTTACTATTGAAATCGATCGCCTTCGTTCAACATCACCTCTATTTGAACGTAAAATAATTCCGAACGATGATATTTTTTTTGGAAACGACCTTCATTAAAACCAAAAGTACGATTTTAGCAAAACGAACGTCTAACGAATGCGATCGACTTCAATAGTAGGGGCTCTGGTAACAACCAAATTGGTCAAAAATTAGACATCTTAGAACAATGACCCTATATTTAAGGGTACGCTTACAGCAAGTTATATCATGGTCAAGAAAATTCAATTCCACAAGCTAAGATTGAAGATAAGATCGAGAGACGGCATTATATTAAAAACGATTTGTTTTACGAACCTGGTCGGGATTTTATCAAATCAAATATTTTTTGAAATCAGATATAAAAGATACAATTTTACAGTCATCAAATGGCAAAAAAACAAGTAGTGGACTCATATAATTCCAGAAATTCACAGCAGAGTCCTTTTGGGCAGTACAATAAGCCTTACCTATATATGAATGCTGTTATTGAGTTGAATTGGTAAAATTTAACATAGAATTCAATAAACATTTTGACGATCAACGCTTGATCTATAGGCCAAATAAGTTCACTTTCTTTTTGAACTCATAACCGGAGAGCTGAGTCCCACCGAGTTAATAATCTGTTTAAAGATGGTTTTTGTTAGACCACTTCCGACCCTGATCTAAAGTTTAGATCGTTAGAAATAGAAAATTATGTTTACACTTCCATGCCTTTTAAAAGGTTTATAAACATGCAATACATTCTTGGTATATCACCACAGTATCCTTGGTTGGTCATAGGAAGCAACTAAGCAAATATTGGGTCAGTCGCTGGTTTGATAACCCGACACTTTAAAAAAACACAAGTTAAAAAAACCATCAATAATAAAAGTGGATAGAATAATTCGAAGGAGAAACATTAAGGAAAGCAAAAAATATGCCTGATGAATGCAAAATAGCCGCGTGATGGATATCTCTCAAATTCACGGTGCAGCTCTCCTTTGCACGGGATACAAATTACTATCTTCCATAATATTAGAGAAAATCACGCCTCTAGTGGAGGAAATTGTAAGTGATTGCCAAGGATGATTACGCCCGAATCAATTAAAGAGTTAATGGTTTACTTTACGATATCTAGAAATAGTAATACAACAACAATGCTGTTGGGAACAAGCTATCAACAATTTTTTAAAACAGCTCTGGTGTTTGGCAAGGAGATGCTCTGTTCCCCATACTCTTTAATATCATGTTAGAATTTATCTTTCATAAGAGTGAAACACATCAAGGACAACATCCATCTTATACAGTAAGTCCAACCATGTGTTGACATATGCAGTGTATATTTTTATGATTGGACTGATTGGCAACGATGTTAAAGAACTACTCGAGCCACTTGTAAGATTCTAGGCTTTCGTTGGTATTAAATTCAATGAAATGTATGATCCCCAATTTTAGAAACCAAGACGCAATTTTAGTTGCGGCGCCCACAAATTTAAACGGGGTTATCAATAATTATCATTGATAAGAGATGCTTCGAGTACCTTGCATCTCTTATCAATGATAATTATTTAGAAGGATTTATTACTGCTAGCAACCCTGCGCTATGCACATCTTACGTCGGATTTACAATCCGTTGTCATGGATTTTGCTAAAAATATGCAAAATCCTTTAGTATATGCCACTTTAAAACAGAAACACTATTAAATACTAAATATAAGCAGCGGTTTATGATCAACAAGTTTGTTAATTAACCAAAAACCAATTTCCATATGACTCAATCAATTATGACTTCTTCCTTGTCACACCACATTTAAACATTATGATGACTAATAATTAACATTAAAACATAAAAAAAATTATGAGCAAAAATCAAATATTAAGTCAAGCCAAATGTTGTTCATAAATCCATTCGGACGTCAAAATGTGTAAACATTTTAAACGATAATATACGGAAATTAACCCAAATGACATAATAATAATTTTCATCGGCTTTTCCATCAATTTTTTTTTTTTTTATAATTTTTTGAGTATCATAAAATGTATGATACTAAAAAAATAATGGTCGACTATACATTTAAATATTTTGAGTCACGTGTTAGTTTATTATGATAATTTTTCCGACTAATCTGTTACCTCTTGGCAAATTTCCATGCGTGGTAACATGCGGCCATATGATGACACGTATTATACGAAAATATTTTGTGTGTCGACGGACTGCGGTGCAGTTCTATATTTATGATTTCATGGTTTATAGTGGTTACCTTTTGCGTATATATAAACATTAGAATTATGTGTTAAAAGTCGCGATATATGTATGGTGTTTGTATATAAACAATAGGATTTTTTTTTGTTGTTTATATTCAAATATATACAAATTAGATAACAAACACATTACATATGGGGGCGATTTGCATTTTTTGTTGTTACTATTTTGCAATGAGTCATGCATGATGTATAATTGTATAATAAAGTATTCAAAACCACACAGTAGAATTTAAAACTCTCGATAAATGATGGATTCGAATGAATGATTTTTTATGAATTAAATGATGAATTAGTAATCAATCGCAAAGTAGTTTTTAGTCGATGATTTAGTATATTATGTAATTTAACCAAAATAATTGTTTTGGGATCACGTAAAGTTTTTTTACGGTATTTGTACAATAAAATCGGTTGGAATCACAAAGTGTATCGTACGCGTATACAACGTACAGAGAGAAGCTTTTATGTAAATATATGTATATGATTATTGTCGCGTATACGCGATGTTTACCTTTTTAATACGCGTTTTAATTTATTTTTGTTATCGCACTAATATTAAATATTATACACATTTAATAATATAATTTTGTGTTTTATTTATATTAAAATAATTTTTTGTGGGCTGTTAAAATGTTTATATTGTACTAGAATTTTATTTTAGTTCATGGTTACCAATTTTTTTTTAATTTTTGAATACAATAAGGAACGTGTGCTTTATTGAGAAACTCTTGAATACGTGCATGTGTTACCTTGTAATGATGGCATAACGGTTGACAATTTAGAAACTTGTATCGTCACTTCCTAATCTTAGTACAACGGGTACCTACTTGTTTTACAATTGCAGAGCAGTCCATAGAAGTCAATTTGCCAAAGCCGGTTAAATACCACCTAATATGTTATATCACCAACTATAGCCGTTTCTGAATTAGAATTTTTAGATTTTTTTTTTTGTTTAAGTGTCAAATTATTTTCAGGTTACTATGCAATCCAAGATTATTGTATTTTATTGTTTGTATTGTCAGTGAAAGTAACCTCTGTAGTTTTCCGCTCATAGATTGCTATATCCCCCGTTTGAGTAAATCACACAGAACGGACCGAGTCAATTTGCTCGGTATTATTTTACTTCGTTAACGACATTACGAATTTTCAACAAACTTCGGATCTCCTAATTGGTTTCGAACATCAAATACCATTTGTCATACTCATCCATCAGAGATCAATTCTTACACCAATAAATGTCAAAGAATCTGATCCATCGACTTGCAAAACTTACGGTTGTTAGCATTTAAAAATTATACAAAGCACGGTTACTTTCAGCATGACAATTATCACACAATTACCATGATAAACTCTTTGGTTACAAGGAGTCCTTTGAATTTTAACCACCTCTAGCATTTAAGTTAGTGACCACCACTCGAATGTTGTGAAATTGTTGTCATTGGAGTCATTATCATATGTCTAACAGCCGTGGATATATATATATATATATATATATATATATATATATATATATATATATATATATATATATATATATATATATATATATATATATATATATATTTATACACAAAGTTGCATGCGTAAACTTAGTCTAACAATGATCGACTGCTTTGAAAGCCAAAGTAAAGCTTTATTTATTTATTTATCAAATTATGTAAAAATACAATGTATGATAATTCTATATAATTCAAAGACCACAGCCACAAAAATATTTACATTGTATCAAATAAAAATCAATCTCCAAAAACATCAAGAATAATTAATTTGTGCCTAAATTTTAAGGTCATCTGCATACACAAGACAGTGACAAAACTTAAAACATTGGACAACATCATTAATAAAAATGTTAAAAAGTAATTGGCCAATTTGACTGCCTTGTGGAACCCCCGAAAAGTACGATTAATTCGAACGAAGTAACCTGCGAAATATTAACGCATTGACAACGTGCTAATAAGTATGATTGGTATGATGAAATAAATTTAATTGGATTAAAATCATGTCCGAACTCCATTAACTTTTGAAGATGAATTTTGTGATTCAATTTATCACAGAGAGAATCAAAATTCCCCTGGAGCACGTGGTATCGCTTCTTCTACCTGATTTGAATATGGGAAAAAATATAAGATATTTTCCAAAAATCTAAAAAATATATCACTCGACAAACTTGTATTAAACAAAAGAAGTAATGGTTCCCACAAACATTTCGCACTTTTATTTAAAATCAATGGTGTGATACCATCGGGACCTGCTCCGTCAGATATATTGATATTTTCCAATCCATTTATGGTTTCCGAGGCATTTAATTGGATTTTAACCTTAGGATTGGTACTATTATCAACATTATTTGACATAATTCTTGGTAAGCCCTGATATTTTTCTTTCTTTATTAATGAAAGCAAAAAATTGCTTCGAGTTATCAGAAATGTTCCTTTCAATCTGTAAGATATACATTTTATAAAGGAACTCCTTAAGGAATTAGAACTCTCTACATAACGCACTGTCATAATTATCCCGTGAGTACTTAAATTTCTTGAAAGCTTTGGAGTTACGGTTGGCAATATTTTTTAAGCGACGGTTGAACACTTCGAACAGTTTCATAAAACTCCACGACCGCCAACGAAACACTCAGGCCTTGTAATAAAATTGTACACTAAACTTTTTCAAGATAGTTTAAAGTTTAATTTTTTATCGGCTTTGCGCCAAAGTCATATTTAAAATCGTTCTTACTAAAATTAACAAAATCATAATCTGCAAAATAAAATTTAATTAAAAGTGGCGTGTGGTAAATACTTGTATGTCCCGCTAAATTCGGGCAAGACTCTACGTCGATGAACTCCTGCAAAAAAAAAATCAGGTTCAAAATACATAAAATTCGCGAAGCTATCCAATACATAGTTAGATAGTTTATCCACAGTAGTTCCCATAAACTTGCCATCCAGTGAAGACCAAATAATTTTAGGAAGGTTAAAATCTCCCGCGAACAACAGCTCATCGTTTTCTTTTGGTAGCGGCAGAACGTCACTTTTAATAAATTCTTTGAATCCTACAACAACATGACTACCAAATGATATAAACACAGCAACAAAATTTGACCTTGACTCGCCGAAAATTGACTCGCCTTTATCACATTTTATATGAATTTGCTTAGACACCAATTCCTTTTTCACAGTACTGATGACACCACCACTAATGAGTTGGATATTATCCGGGTCTCGATCATGGCGAAATATAGAGTAACACGGCGAAAAATATTCTTCAGTATTAAAATTAATATTCAGCCAGATTTCTGTTAGAATAACAATGTTGTAATCATAACATAACAGAGATGAATAAATGGCCAAACTTTTGTTAGATTTAATGTTGTTAGATAAAATACTTGTATTAGGATTATTAGTTATATTTGTATTGGTAGATTTTTTACATCAGTGTCCGGTAAACAAACTTTCTTACCAAAACTCCTGATGGCCATATGTCTGGTTGCAATAACTTTTTAAATAAATCAGGATCAATACATCAAGTTTTAAGATAAAGTCGTCAAGTGGCCAAGTGCTAATCCTAAACTTAGAGCACTCCAAAAACATTTTTTAGAGTAACCCCTCATATCAACTCTTTTAGATTATACCCTCATTTTTTTTCGTTTTTTTTTTTCAAATTCTTTAATTTTGAAAGTAATTGACTGCAACTTTATTTGCTCAATTTATTTGCTTTATTTGCGCACTGTTCACATTGATTTTTCTTCGATTTGTAGAATGACATGTTAAACTCTCAGTTGAACACTTTAGTGTAAATAATCTATTTCACAAAATCTGTGGCTCACTCAAATAGAAATGTTTACATTTTATGAAATGGAGATCAAACATAATAGAACATTCAAACTCTGTTGTTGCCTGGATATAACCCAAAATCTAATTCAGTAACTTTTTTTACTAATGGCATTAATATGATCCTGCCAAAACTTAATCCGACCTTTTAAATAAAAGTGGTCCCAGCACTCTTCCTTGTGGAACACCACATTTGGTATCTAACACATCAATTTTTAATTAACTTTTTAATCACTTTTTATTTATTTGATAAATAGCTTCTCAGCGAATTATAAGGAACACCCATATATCTTACCAATATAATTTTATTAATCGCAACTTTTGACCAATACAATCAAAAGCTTTCTGTAAATCTAAGACAAGCGCTCAAACGTAGTTTTGGTTGTCAAAAGCTGTAATAAAGATCATATTTGAAATTTCAACAAGAGCTAATCTCTATCCATCTTCCTTTCTAAAACCATATTGTAGTGATTAGAAGAAGTTATTTGAGTCAAGAAAATTTTAAAAGCGAGAGAAGAGTAAATAGCTTTTCAAAAATGTTGTCCAAATACTGATTAAGTGGAGATAGGTCTTTAATTACTAATTAATAAACTGTCACCATTCTTAAAAACGGGAATAACTTTTACAACATTCAAACAATTAGGATAAATACCAAATGACAAAAATTCACCATCGAGTTGTTAATTATGTCCAGACCACCACTCTAACAATCGTTATAAGTGAATAGATAATATTGGAAACTTCAGCAGCTGTAGCTGACGAAATAAACATGGAATTAGAGTTCCAATGTATGGTTCAGAATTTATGTATATCTTTCTCAGAGTTGATCTCTTGCCAATCAGACTACCTAGTTTAACAAAATAGTCATTGAAGAGGTTACCTATATCACTAGTATCATTATAAAGCATTCTATTTACACTAACTCGAGAAAATGTTCACAACGTATTTGAATATTGAAGGAATCTGCCCAACTTTTATGGATATTTCGGATAGATGAAGATATAAGCATATAACCTTGTTGATAGTCACTTTAAGTTTCTTTGGAACCGATTTGGGAATTGTAGGAGTAAATTGTTGGGGTATGGCGACCTGAAACGAACATTTTTTTACTCTTCATACTTAATTTTGTCAATTCTAAAAATATACAGAAGTTACCGGTTTTTAATAGGTGTATCAACATTTAACCGGCCAATTTTTTAATTTCATAATTACCAAAAATTATTACCTAAATAATTCGGCATTTGTATTTTTTATTTTCCGATAAATATGTCGAACATGACCATTGGCATCGCTGTCAGAAATTAGTAAAGTAAGCTTTACTAAAGCTGGTCTAGGCGATATAGTAACGTTAGTAGCCAATTATTATAAAAAAAAAGGTTGACGAATTTTTTCCTGCTGTAGTATCAAGATTATTTGCAAAAGACAGATTGCTAGACCAAAAAATATGAACGTCCTCATATTTAAAAAAGCAGTATCAAAGGATAACATTATACCGAAATCCTATAGCACAGTTAGGGTAATCATATTATATTTTAGCTTAAAGGTCGAAATTAAATTTTAGGGTTTGGGACTTAAAAATATATATTCCCACAGAAAATGTCAAGTATTAAATGTCAAGTAGCGGCATTTCTTCCTATTATCAAAATTGCAATATCATCTGCAATGGTGGCTATAGTTTCTTTATATAAGTTTATCAGGTTAAATATCTTTACTGTTATCCATGGTGCCAAAGAATCTATTAAATTTATGTTGAACGAACCATCTAACCAAAATACACGTCTTGGTGATCTAAAATTCAATCTTCTTTTCCTTCTGAAAAAATACAGCCTGCATTTTTTAAAGAAAATAAAAAACGAGGAAATGACCTTGAAAAATTTTAATTGTTTTCACAATAAACCTAAAATCGGAATCTAGAAGTTACAAAATTAATGACAAAAGCTTTGACAATTTGTGTTTTTTGTGCGCTTATTTTATTGGTACGTAAAACATGGCAAATCAATCAAAAACCGGCGAACGAAATATACATATATTAACAATTTATGTAACTGCCGCAAATCCTTTCTTAAAGAAGTTAAAAATAACTCACTCAATAGACACCTTACTCGTTTTACTAATAAAAAAAGTTTTGATTACTCACTATGGAAGGTAACGAAAGGAATTAAGAGACCCAAAATTCATGTTTCTTTGTTTTAAAAATATGATGGGTCCTGGTACGAAATCCTAAATAGAAGACTGCTCAGTTTGCAGATCATCTCGAAGAAACCTTTCAAATATCATGGCCTAAATGTCTATCCAAAAAGGAATTTCCTATATCTTACATGAGTTTAGGAAGTATTTAGCAAAGGAATGTGACTAGATTGAAATGTTAAAACGGTACTTTTAGCATCATGTCAAACATGGCCAAGCTCAAAACCTAAAGAATTTATAACTAGGAAATTTACATAAACATATTTGGCTTTTATTGAGGTATGTCTATGCAATTGTTGTAATGAGTCACATCACTTGGCAACCTGCAAACAATTTAAAACACTCACTACGCAATCCAGAAGAGAATTTGTGCAAAAAAACAGATTTGGCTATAACTGCTTATCAAGGTATAACCATGTCAGTTCATGTTCCTCCAAGTTTGAGTGTAAGTAATATAAAGGACGACATCACACATTACTGCATGATGATTTATTTATTCCATATAATTTAATAAATAGCCAAGCAAATAGTACTGTAGGTGCTGTTCCTAGACCAACATTGAAATTAAACAATGCAAAAGTAGAAGATGACACTTCATTACATGAAGTGCAATATTAATTACCCAGGCATTTATTTCAGAACCCTGCTGCTCAAAAACTCGGCTTGTCAAGGTCGAATGCCAACCCAACCGTATCAGGAATTATCACATCCAATCAATACACCACGGAGATGATCTCTTTAGTTCTAAAGTTACGATTTAACAAAGAACGAACTTTCGAAATGAAAGTTAACATCTTTAACAAATTAACCACGTTAATAGTTGTTAGCTGATAAACCTAACCCCAGCCTTGATAAACCTAACGAAATCGACTAATCGACCGATCGGAATTTTTTTTTTTTTTTTGAAATCTTATAAAACGATGTAATATTACAAAATACATACGGCATTGTTTTGGGTAGGTTTTACCTGGAGAACCAGGGAGCAAGAATTCTTACATATTAAAAAAGATTGAATCTTCCAGTGGCTTGAATTTTGCAGTGTATGAGGAGAATATTGACTATATCTTGAGTAAATTCTTCGTATCAAAGGAGTTGAATGATACATCAAAACCGCATTTGAGTGAAGAAGAAAGCAGTAGAGGATATCAACTGAATTTCAACTGATTTTATATGGCTTTAAGCCCATTAATATTGAGTTTAGAGTCAATTTTATGGCTTCATCGAGTAATTTAGACAATTCTAGATCAACCAAAACCCGTAAAATAATTTAAAAAAATTCGAAAAAATATAAATTGCACCAAATGTTAGAAGGAAATCAAATGGCAGTTATAATGTAGCATTACCATTTAAAACACTTAGCCTAGAACGAACGACTTTATTTTTTCTTCTAGAATTAAAAGAAGAAGTAAAATCGAAGTATGACTTAATCACTTGGCAAAATATTAAATCAATATACCTGATAAAAGATTTCGTAAGATATTACAAAATTCATGCTGGCTATTTTTTTTTTCTTCCAATGATATCAACACTTTTCAAAATTACTTTTAAAGATACTTAGACCAATAATTGAGGACAGAAATATAATCCCTCCATATCAATTAGGTTTAAAAGAATAGCACTCTACAATAGAACAGGTCCATATAGAATTAAAATCACAAAAATTAATGAAATTTCGTTAGAATGCAAAAAAGGATGTTACATTATTTTCCTACTTCTCGGTCAATCATTCTATAAAATTTTGTTACATTTTAGCAATTCTGTGACATCCCAAAGACAATTAAATATTGTGAAGGCTTCAGTAACGTGAAAACCTCAACATTAATCATAAGCGATCATATTTTTTAGTATTACATAATAAGAGAAACTTGTGTCACCTATATATTTCTTGCATACTTACGAAATTGTAAATTACATTTTTATAAAACTTTTAGTTTCCTCTTAATTTTTTTTTTTTTTTAAATTGGTCAAAAACAAAACAAAATCTAATTAGTTAATTGAAATTAGAAAAGCAAACGAACCAGAAAGTTACACAAAAATAATATATAAGTAAAAATTGAAATTAAATTAAAAAGTTTTGGAAATTGAATTTCAATGGGGAGATTTTTTGACGCAAAAACGACAAACATTACCTTGTCAGTTTCGACAAAAGGTTTTTTTTTTTTTGGAAATTGGGAAAAGTAGTTTTTTTTTGTGAAAGTAAAAATTACGATTTTTTTTTTTTTTGTGTGCATTGATTTGGAAAAATGTGTTGATTTTTAGCTACTGGGTGAACGAATTCAATTACCATACTAAAGTAAAAATTAAATTGTTTAATTTTTTTTTTTTTTTTTTTTTTTAAATAAGTATATGTAAAATGTTATAATATATTTAAGTGTTTTTGTATAGAAAATTCGCAGAACTTTATGTTGAATGTATATTGAAATAGTTTTTTTTTATGTAAGTTTACAAAGAAATTTTCAGAATATTATAACATGTTTATTACGCCGCGGTTATTATAGCCGTGAAAATGATGATTAAATGGCGGGAGGTTTTAATAATAAAAATAATGAACATCTGGAAATAATTTATGTATTTATGTTTATAGTTTTTCCGTTTTTATTATTGCAAGGTCGACGTAAATGTAATGAGGTGTGCTGAATGAAGAAAATTGTCACAGAACATTAACAGTTGAAATTAACAGTTTGTCCATTTGTGAAATTAATTTACTAAACAGAAACAGAATTACGAAAAATTCAGTTTCAAGAACTTGATAGTAGGTAGTATTGTTGTCAAGCTCGATGCTTAAAAGAAATTATATTTGATTTTCATGTAGAGGAAGACGACCACCTCTTTTCGCTATGGCTATTAAGATCAAAGTTTTCTTGGTTTAAGACGAATGCGATGGAGTGTGCACACTAAAGGTAGCAGAGCAAAATGGGCTATAGAGAAGCTGAAGTAACTGCTAGTTTATGCTTCGAAAATTTGAACATTTTGGTTATTATAAGATAAGAGGAACCGTTTGATCCTCAACGAGAAAAAAAAATTATTTCAATATCCGGGAAATATCAGAGACCAGATTCCTTCCGAAGATGTCCAGAAGGTTATTGAAAATTTTGCCATGATTACAAAATTTTTGACAGAAATGTGTAGAGCGGCGGTTAACACATTAAAAAATAGTTTAACGCATGATCCAGTTTAAAATAATTCTATCGAGAGGAGTAAAAATATGACTCCGTTTGAGTAAAATTAAAGTGTCCAAAAAATCTGCGGCTGAAAGAAGTTATACAGTAGGAAAATAAGCGATATTTTAATAAGAAAAGGAAACCAGCTACAGTTTTTGAGAATTTCAAAAATTCAACTAAACAGAAACCTCAATAAGAGCAGAAAATATAAAGTTGTGTATTTTTACGACATGACCGATGACGTCGACGCAATAAAAACATGATAAAGAGGAATCAGGGGCGGAGGAAATTTTAGAACAACAAGATTTAATAAAAAAGAAAACTCAATTTAAAAGGATTACTTCTTGTTTATTTGGAAGATCCGATCTCCTATCTTAAAACATTAATGTCAGTTATCAAACGACCAACTAAAAAAGAACTGGTAATGGTGCATAATGAAATGTATAGCCTAATCAGCGAGTCTGTGAGAAATCCGTAAGGAACATTGCGGAATTTGACGAATGTTACTTCTTAGGGGTAGTTTAACAAGTTTTCATGGTTTTACGTTGCGTGTAAATAGACTTGACATGTCCTACAGTTTGTTCCGTAATTTTTGCTCTTTTATATTTGTTAAGTGACATTCACTTAAACGAAACACTTTCGTTAAAGTTGTTAGTGGGTCGCTGGTTTGCCCATAATTCAAATAATGAGGGGAAAAAAACTTAATACCGAAAATTCGACAAATTACAGAATTTTATAACGCCGAAATAAAATAAACCTTTGGACATGGTGGTTCTCCTAAAGTCACTGTTATTGGAACAAAGCTTTCAATTAGGCGTTCAATTAAGCATTCAGCTGGCTGAACAAGGTGCCGAAAAGCCTTAATTTATACGTCAAATTCAGCCGTAAATTATGCGCTAAATTAAACCAACAAGGCGCTAAATTAGCTTAAGGCGAGCTAGAAACAAAGACGCAAACCATCAAGACTGATATAGATAAGAAAATGCAAACAATATTGACAGCGGAATTAAGCTTTCAAATTAAGAAAGCTAGACGGAGAAAACATCGCCCAGATCGAGGGTCTCATAAAGAAAAGGATGAGACAATGGAAAACACCAATCAAGTACTCGCTCCCTATGCTTTAGATGCAAGCAACCTCGACACTTCATGAGGGATTGTAACTGTCCGTAACCAACCGATCATTAATGCAGCCTGCAAAAAGGACTGAGGAAATGCGACAGATGGACTCACAGTGACAGAATGAAGGGAACAGTTTGGTCACTCTCTTCTCTGAGAATCAGGAGTTCCACCAGCTTTGCGGGGTGAAAGTAGGTGAAATCGGGAAAAGGCCCCAAGATAACTTGGGAACAGTTGTAACAGCCTAGATGTTAATGGCATATTGAGTCAGGCGGATTTTACAATCACACTAGACTCTGGAGCTGACATGGTACCTCAAGATCAAATTTAAAACGTGATTCAGTTCAAGTTAAAAACGGCTACTGGAAACGCAGCAGCAGTAAAAGGAGAGAGCCACCTTTCTGTCAAATTTGAGGTTCCGTTAAAAATTGCTGGTTGCAAATATAACAAATTACGATAGAAATTCCATCAATGTGTGAAGCAACCATCTAAGCCAGAATTGACGGTGATCCTGGAGGTAGCAAGATGGGAGTAGTAGAGCCAATAATCGTTGCAACAAATACCTACTTGTGCGGAAGAATACTGGTAAAACTCATGTCAAAGATACCAGTGCGAATAATGAACGTGACCCCGAACATAAATATCATCAATAGTAGATCCGTACCAATGTAAAGTCATGCCATTCGGACTATGCATTGCACCTGCTATATTCGAACGATTAATAGAGCCAGTTCTTCAAGGTCTTAGTTGGAAATCTTGTTTGGTGTATTTAGACGACATCATTGCGCTAGACTATGCATTTAATGAACAACACTTGAACAACCTCCCAAAGAGGTTCTCTAAACCATCAAAGCCGCCTGAGTGAAGTTAAGTTAATCGAAATGTAGCTTGTTTAAAGGTAAAGTGGACTACCAAGGTATCAAAGTCTTTAGTATATTCACGAGGTGAGAACCATTTTCTGACTATGCTCTTACTACCGACGATTAGTACTCAATGTTGCACGAAGCCTACATCACCTTACTGAGTAAAAATAACCATTTAGTTTGGGCCCTGGAATAACAAAAGCTTTTGATCAATTAAAGAATAAACTGTGTCGTTGTTCAACTCTGGCACTTCCATAAATATCTGTACGGACAAGAATTTATTCTTCGAACCGACCATGCGGCACTAAAATGACTAATGCAGTTGAAGAAACCAGATAGACATAGATAGAAATCGGTTTTATTAAGTCAACTGTCGGACGGATGTAGAAAATTGTGTAAAGCGTGTAACACAAGTGCGGCTAGCAAAGAACCACACACGAGATTAAGAGGGTAACAATAACACGATTGAGTACCGTTTGAGCGAATAACAATGGATATTGCGGGTCCATTCCCAGTAGCAAAACCTGGTGATCGGTTAATACTGGTGTTCATCGACTGCTTCAGTAAATGGGAAGAAGCGTATCCAATTATAAATCAAAAAGCTCAAACCGGTGCTGATATATTTATAAATAACTGGATTTGCCGATTTTGAGTACGACTAGACCTACATTTCGACCGAAGACGAAATTTCGAGTTTTCCGTATTTCAAGAACTTTGTCAAATCCTCAACATGTAACGGTAGAACAGTTTAATTAAACTCTGGAGGAAAATCAGGATCGTTGCAAACCGCTTTTTATTATAGGATATCGTAGTGCAGTACACGATACCAAAGGGAACTCGCTATTCATAATGATATTTGTCAGAGAACTACGCCTACCATGTGACATAAGAGTTGTTTCTTCAAAGATTGAATCCGCTATAAAACAAAATAACGTAGCCGATCAAAGACGAAGGATGATAAATATTCATGCCGCGCCGGTAAGAGTAACATTGCAAACAGCAGTGATTGAATGAAGACGCAATACGACCTGCGAGCGAATAGTGAGAGATTCCAAGAAGGAGAGTTGGTTTGGCTTTAAAATCCTAAGAGAAGGAAGAGAGAATCACTGAAGATGCACCAAATCTAGGAATGACCTTACACGGTAATTTAGAAAATCAAAAATATTGTGTGTAGGATACAGCAACGCCCCAGGAGTAAAATGAAAGTGGTTCAAATTGAACGATTAAAACGCTAAAATGGCAGGAGCATTGATACAACTGTCCGGGACGATTATAATTAAGGTGCCTCCATTATCGACACAAGATGTATTTTTGTTCTGCGAATATCATGCTCTACTATTACACCGATACTGAAGGATTCCACTTACAGCACAGTCGTAAACTCAGGTTTTACGACGATCATTCGAGTAATCAGAGAAAAAGTAAAAGCCGTTAAAAGAAATGCGAAAACAACGAAATACAATAACAATGATATAGGGGTTGATCGGTTCATGATGATAATCATTATATTACACATACATAACGCCAAAATACAAATACACTGACGTTTGGACTTATATGGAACGTTCGAAATCACTGATCAAGCAGATTAATGTACTGACATAGTTGTTTTCAAAAAGTGAATAAGGAAATATTCGGCATGAACCAGTGAAAGTCGGTGTATTAAAGTACCAGCAAAAGTTAGTGTATAAGGAACAATTTTAATGGATTAAAATTTAATTATCTTATTTTAATTAAATAGGTTATATTTTTTTTTTCTTGACTAAAACATTAACCAATTCACTAAAATAAAAGAAAAATATACTTTTACCAAACTTAATTCAAAATTACATAAGTGCAAGCAATATTATGACATTGAGTTGACACAAAATGTTGCGTCCATTTAACATATGTGTGAAATAAATTTAAGCCAAATTCTTTGGTCATTTTTGGCGTAATTTCCGTTAAAAAATTTAATGAGTTATGACATTTCATGGTTTGGTTATGTAATACTGAGTAATGATGATCACTTTTATGGTTAGTTTTTTTTTTTTTTTACTTTTGCACTCTGTTGAAACTTGCAAAAACGAATAAAATTTATTTACTTCAAGATTTACCTTGAGAAAATATTTACTTTAAAATAAATTACGTTAGAAATTTTTATTGACTTATTAAATTATTGTAACTAATAATTAAAAATTTAATGATTTCTTAAGATAAAATGACCTAGATACAATTAGCTAATTTAGGCATGATTTTGCAAATGTATTATTTATGTATATTATAACCTTAGGCAGATCAAATTTACTCTTGTTTCTTCTACTATTTTTATTTATTAAGAAGAAATTCCAACAGATAAGTTTTAAAAATAATTTATCGCTGAAAATCCATATCGTACTATGTACTTTATACCATAAAAAATAGTTAACCTATACACTACAATTAAATAACAAAATAAAAATTAAAATGTAAATAATAAATTATATAAATTAGAGGTAATTTACTTACGTATTGTTAAGCTTGGAAATTATATTTAATTAAAGATTAGTAACAGTTGGATTCGATTAAGTTCAATAATTATATAATATGTATAGTAGGAGATTACCTAAAAGCTATAAAGTATTTTTCTTATACACGAATAGGAAATGTGCCATAAAATCAATTTAAAAAAAATCAATAATATGATTGAGGCAAAAGTAATATTTGAAAACCTTACAAAATATTCAGGATTAATAGTCTTGTATATAGGCAAAGGCAATATAGGGTTCAAAAACTGGTTCTTAAATTTGGCATGATTTTCCTTTAGCGATTGATGATTATGCTTGTGATGTGTGCGGTGAACACATGAACTAATAAACAAGTTTGAGAAGCACAGTGCTGCAAAAGCAAAAAAAGAGATGAATAGAAAAAAAAATCGAAATTGGAGGATGTTGTGGAGTGTTGTGGCTAGGTTTAAAAGAGCGATGAGTGATAGTTTGACCGAAAAGGTTATGTTTCCAACAAAACATTGCGTACTGATGGCATACACGAACGTGAAAGCGAGGTAAATGAAACGATTGTTGCATCATGCGTAAATTTGGAGGTTAGTAAATAAAAGTTGAACAAAGTTGAACAGTGAGAATGCTGATCGTGATCGAAAAGTTGCAGATGAGTTCAGTTATCTAAAATTCAATGACGTTGAAGAATCGATGATGCGATTTGACGAAGAGTCAAAATTATCTGGCTTTTCTAACAGAATTTGAAGAGATGGGCGAAATAATGCGGTGGAACAATCTATGACAGCTGATTTAATGCAAACGTCTGATGATAACAACGGCCAACGAAGTCTTATCGAGTTTGACTCTGTCACATGTCAATAGTTATAAGAAATTAGGCGTCATTTAAGATCTGCGTGTCCAAATATTTAGAGGGGTATAAACGATGTTTCTTAGGTGGTAAATTTGGGCTTGAGTTAAAAATTTGTCCAAAGAAGAAAACTCAGGAGGTTGTGCAAACCGAAAAAAGGAATGTGACGTCAGGGGCGTTCAGTTCGAATCGTGAAGTGAGATTTTTGAGAACTACAACATGATTAAAATAGTAACATCAAATTATACATAAGTTGTGAAATGTGTATAAGTTGTGAAATTATACATAAGTTGTGAAATGTTTGATTGACACTGGTAGCAAAATTTCTGCTGAGAAAAGATATTTACGAAAGCATAGGTTCTCTAGAAATTACAAAGTTACAATATAGTTTGTCATGTTGTTTCGATGTCGGCGGTGCCAATGAAGATAATTCTTGAATATAATATTTTGGGAGATTTAATTTTAATTGTAGTATGAGGAGTTTCGTCCTTATTAAAATCAACCAATATTGTCAAGACTTTGCCGCAATTCAAGAATTTTCGAATCAAATGATCAATGTCACTCAACAAAAGGTGGTCAACGATGAATTATGCACTTTAAGCGATGCGTGCATTGATTATACCAATACAATGCTATACAGTGTTTCATGTTAAATTAAACAACAAAATCGTGTCTGTATCAGAAGAGAGTCAATATGAATTTCAAAAAAGCTCTTTTTCGATTCTGTATAATCGCCGTCCGATTGTCTACGGTATATTAATAAAGTGTTCCATTATTTAAACCAGGGGGAAGAAGAAAATACTGTATCTAGATGAAATTATTGTATTTGGTATCGAAGAAAATCAAGCAGAACGAAATTTTGAGGAGAAACTCTTTGTCGCTAAAACCGCATAGAATTAGATATCGATTGGAAGATTTTTTAGATAATGCAGAGGACAATTCAGTATATTGGGAGTTTGATTAAAAACGGACAATTAGAGATGCTGGACGTAGATCATTTATTAATAGATACCCTATAGTAGCAACAAAGAAAGGCTATAAGCATGTTTTAGCAGTAATAGACGGGTCTACTAAGGCTAGATAGATTTAACTATTGATAATACACTGATGAAACTTAAGATTATCTAAAGTATATTCGGTAACCCCCGATGTTTCATGATCGATAGAAGAGCGACTTTTAGATCAAAATCTTTTGAAGAATTCTGAGACCAGGTGCAATTGCGACTTGGCCGAGGTAATAGACAATTTGTTGTTGAACAAGATTTACTTCGACAAGATACAGCGAAGAATATTTTGAAAACACAAGAGGAAAATCTTAAATAATTCAATTAACGAAAACAAACAGCTAATAAGTGTCAAATAGGTGATCTTGTTGCCATTCAAAGGACTTAATTCAATAATGTATTGAAATTACGAAAGCCTCATGACTGAAATGGACGGAAGCACATACGTAGCTGGACGAGCATTATTTTACTGATATTAGAATCTTCATTTGTTTTAAGAGGATTTATAATTTTGTGGGAACAAGGAACCAAGCCAACCAATACAAATAGTGTCGAAATATTGAGTATCGTGAGTAAATTTTTTTATAATTATGGCTTAGATTGGACAAATTGTATTGATATCTGCACTGATGCATGGGGTAAAAGCAATGATAGGAAAAATTGCTGACACTTTCGCAAAAATCAAGAACCTAGCACCAAACTGCACTAATAGATATTGTATTATTTACCTACAAAGCTCATAAATTTCATAAAATCGCGACCATTATAAACATTTGCTTTGCTCCATACCGAAGTGCGATGCTTGCTCTATTCGAGCTGCGTTCCAATTAGGAACCTTTTGCATGAAAAACCTGACGGATTTACACGAAAGGCTCATAGTTAAACTATGGCAGTTTCGACTTGAATAAAAACCAAACAAACTTCCCAACATTTTTTCCAAGATAAACAAAGTGAATATGTCACTTCAAGGATAACAAGTAATTATGTTCACAGCCAATGACAAGAATCAAGCTTTTAAAAAGAAATTGAAATTATGGATAATTTGCATTCGCTCTCGTGAGCTAGATAGCTTACTGTGCAAACTTACAAGCCAGGGAATCCATCAAAGCCATTGAGGGCTAAAATAAAATAAGCACAAAAACAACTACCGCAATGTTGCCGCTTTTTTTTTAAAAATCGATAAGGCAACGCTAATAAAAGAACTGTTTGCAATTTAACAATTGAGCCGTTTCATAATTATCTGAGAGAAGAAATGTGGTCCAACCTAGCAAACGCAATGCAAAATTATGGTTAACATTTTCGATATATAAAATATGCAAGGTACGTACGAGGACACTGACGGACCAACCACTAAAGGACAACAATTTTCAAAACGTGTAAGGTGAGAAAAATATTTGTATATATTGTAACATTTCTCCGCCTAAATGAGGCACGTAAAAATTTCCATATACTTGGCTCACTAAGGGTTGTGGTATCCCATGTGCAACTGCAACAGCCAGCAACTTGTTCGGCCACATTCACTTCAGTAAGTAAATATTGCCGACCTTAATGCAAGATGCGATCAATTTTTTACTAAATATGATCGAATACCGTCAGCCAATACTGTTGAAAAACTAATTATATTTGTGAAATGAATGGCCCCATTTCAAACTCTTTATGCTAGATAAAAAATTTATTCATTTTTCTGATTTTTCTCTCTTGCTTCATATATCTAGGTTGCTAAGTATACTACGTTCAAGCTAGATGCTCTAAATGATAAATCTGGAGGCACTGATATTCCTGAACCAAGAATGTTTACATCCGTCAACATCCTCGAATTTACAAACAAATTATGCAACAAAGATTTAAACGTAGCATTTTTTTTACGAGAATCTAAAAAATAAAATACTTGATAGATTGAAAACCCGTTTTGTATATTTCGCCATAACCTCTTGACTGATAATGCTGACTATTTAAAACGTCACTAAAATTTGGGTATACATATAAAGCAACACTGAATTTCTTAAAATATTAACCAAATATTTTCCAAAGTGGTTCTAACATATTGGCCGATACAACAAACAGATTGGCACGAGCCTACATTCTCTAGAGGAAACTCAATTATTGGTTTAGTGATATCAAAAAATATCTTTACCTTTTCTGAAATTGAAGAAAATGACAACTTGTTATCTAAAACAATCCAAGGTAACCATGCCTCTCATTCGGAGCAAAGGTAACCTTAATATTCCTCTTAAACTGCATTCATTAAGCTATGCAATCGAATGAGTCGACTGTACTATAAGTACAAACTAATTTCCTGTTGGTTCAGTGAAGTAAGAAATTCCAAATTCACAAATAGAATTCAAAAGATTCCCGATAACACTCTCGAAATTTTTAAAGAAATTTGGAAGCCTAACGGTAAAAAGCAAAATGTAATCACTTCAATAGCCAAAGATTCTAACTATATTACAGATCGTAACCAAATAGTAGAGGAAATAGCTTTTAACTGTAAAAATGTACTTTATCAGAATGAGTACTGGGAAGACCCCAATTTTGAACAGTTAGTTAAGAACTTTGTCAATTTTCTTAACTTTCCTTTTCATAATCCAACCATTAAGATTAAAATTAGAAAAATTAGAAGTTGCTAACATTCTTCGACATCTAAACAAAAGAAAAGCTCCGAGTAACGAAAGCATACCAAACTCAGTACTAAGAAATTTAGCAGTTAAAGGTATAAATAAATGATAAAAATGAAAATGAAATGAATCCTAAAAATAGGATACTTTCCAGGCTGTCAAAAAAATGGCAAAGTCATTCCTATCAATAAACCAGGAAAGCCCTTCAATAGTAAAGAGCATACTCGTCCAATGTCACGTTTAAACGGAGTAAGTAAGATCATGGAAAAAGTCATTTTTAATAGGCTTCAGACCTTTGTAAAACCATAAATCTCAAAGGAACAGTTTGGCTTTTACGCCAGACACTCTGCTATCCAAGCAGTACTAAGGCTGAAAAATTCAATTAAAAAGGCGAAACAATTTGGTCGGTCAACCATCGCATCCTTCTTGTATATAAAAAAGGTTTTTGACACAGTTTGACATAAAGGTTTAGTCTATATAAACGCATTCAATGCAGTATTCCTCACTTCCTTATTAAGCCAATAGCAGGAGGAATCGCTCAAGGCTCAATCCTAGGACTAGACGTTTTCTCATTATTCTCTCATCCCAAAATCTGATAAACAAACCAAAATCTAAATATACGCCGATGACATGGCTATATATTCACATTTTCAATTAGCGCATGCAAGCCAATCGGTAGGCTATCTAAATAACTTAACCAGTACTCTAAATATGCAAAGAAGTTAAAGAAAATTAAAGTAAAGTCTTCTAAAACTGAAATCATTCATTATTTCATTTCCATCCCAACCAATATAGCAAAATGCCCAAAGCTAGTCCTTCTTTCATTCGAAAACAGTACCTTAGAATTCAAGTCTCAAGTCAAATAACTAAGTAGGTGGATTATAGATACCAAGCTATCACCTGCTGCTCACTTCGAGAATATTCGGAAAAAGGCTTTTGCGGCACGCAGTCTTCTTTACGAAATAGAGACGTTTCCTCTAAAATCAAATTAAGACCTTACAAGGCATATTTTAAGCCTATCATAACCTACATTATTCCCGCATGGATAGAAGAATTGACCAAAACCACTGGAAGATTGGCTCTTCCTAGAATATAATCACTCTATAAGCCGAGAAATTGTTTAGCAACCTGTACATTGACATCAGTACTTATGGCCAATAATTTAATAAAAAGATCTAATATAATTAGAGTGCTAATTTTTCAAGCAGAACTAAAACCTGCGATAAAAACCGGTAGTAGATACATATGCGATGAGAAACATTATAACGCATAATGCTAATCGTCTTTCATTTTATTTACAAACAACAAAAAATAATAATTAGTATACGTGCTAATTATAATTAAATTATGAACTTTGACAATCGACACGTGCACTAACTCCATATGTTGTATAATTATCGATATAAGAAATTGCGATAAGTATATATAACAATACAATATATCTGCATAAAAATTATAAACGTGAATATTGATTACAGTGGAATGTCATTTTTATGACACAATATACGTATTCGATTGATCTCCGGACTAACCACTTCAAAATATATATACACAAATTTCCACAGTTATCGAAAAATTTGTGAAACGAAATAATCCGATTAACATTTATTTAAAAATTTAAAATATAATTTAAACTTACCAATTGGTAAATTATGTATTGTAACAGCAGTTGATAGACGACCACCACCCAAACTAACTAAATGCGGTTCATCGGTTGCAACACGTAATCCTCCAGAACTAATTGTTGATGTACCCGGTGTTATATCTTTTTTCTTAAGAGACATCTGAAATTATATAAAATAATTTATTTAATTAAAACTTTAAATTAATCATAAAATCAAAAATATTTATTAACTTGATTAGTAGACGTTGGCATACTGGCGGGTTGCATATTTAAATGTTTAATTAGCGATGGATTATTATTAGTTGCAGTTGCAGTTGAGTTACCATAATAATAATTGCCATTGTTAAGCAAAAATTTACAATACAAATCACATATAAATGATAGCATTTTTCTATATATTTTAAACTATTTTAACAACAAACCGAATTCACCATTTTACACTATAGCTAATACTTTAATACTGCGCGATACAAAAACATATGGCCGCGATTTATTTTTTTTTTCTATAGAAATTTGAATGATTTTAAATGAAACACAATTTGTAAAAATAGTAAATTCCAAAATCGCTATTGATAAGATACATATGAAATTATCATAAATTTAGTTAACAAAACCGCTAAATATATTTTCAGCGATAATGATTGTATTAATAATTAAATACGCGAACAAAAAAAAAATTATCGCGTAACTATTAATTTTTTTGACTTGGAATACAAAACAAAATAAAATAAAATAAAAAAAATGTAACAGATATAAATTCAGCCTTGACTCCATTGAGTTATCACAAAGGTGGTGAAGCATTGAAATAATTTTGTGTGACTAAATCGTCGGTAGGAGATTGAAGTAAATTTAAGTTAACTTACAATAAACGGTTACAAGAAGTAAATTTTTTTAAATTTTCAATTTAGCAAGAGAGAGAGAGAGAGAAATTAACAGAAAACTAAAAAAAATATTACCAATATTCGGTATTTCCATCATAACACCGTCAAGACCCCTGTGAGCGTTAAACGCGAATTGTACTACAGATAGTAAATTATAATACGAGGGTAGATCGAGAAGTGCCCGCGCGATGGCGGTTGTTGTTTGAAACAAAAATGACGAGGCAGAAAGTACCAACTTTATACAGCTTAAGTTTGAAGTTTGACGATTTGTTGTTTAGTATTTGTTTTGGGAACCTTTAAAACTGTACTTTCTCAGTAAATGTACAGTACTTTCGTTTAAACGAGTCCTTCTTAACTGTCAAGACAGACATCCCTGTCGGAATGACCACAACAGAAATGATAAAGAAAATCCACAAAATGGTATTGGACGACCATCGACTTAAAGTGCGCGAGTTAGCAGCCGTGGTAGGCATTTTTAAAAGTTCTGCACATCGCATATTTATTGATAATTTCGGCAGGAAGAAACCATGCGTAAAATGGGAAATAAAAGAATCAACCAAAAAGAAGGTGAAGACCGTTCGATCTGCAGGCAAAGTCGTGAGGTCACTTTTGGGATGCGCTCGGAGTGATTGTTGTTGATTATCTTCAGAAAAGAAAAACAACCAACGACAACAACCAATGGTGCAATAAAAAAATGGCCGCATTTATGAAGAAGAATGTTGTGTTTCATCAATATAATGCACTAGTTTCCACATCCGTTATCGTGATGGCCAAAATCAACGAGTTAAATTTCGTTAAATTGGCTCCTTATTCGCCAGATTTAGTTACCTTAGAATTTTTCCTGTTTCCAAACTTGAAAAAATGACTCAGTGATTTGCCAATAATGAAGAGGTGAAATTTTTGGCTATTTTAAGGACTTCAATGATTCTCACTATAAACGGGGTATCGAAACTATTGAAGATCGCTGGGGATAAAAATATTGAACTAAAACGAGTCTATGTAGAGAAATAAAGATACATTTTCCTAAATATTTTGTATCTTTATATTTTCAGATCGGGTAAATGACTTCGACCACGGAAGACTTTACTAAAAATAAAGCAACCTAACCCAACAAGTTCTATGCATCCTACTATTAGTAGAATAACTGTAATATTCAAAATTAATTCTATAATGTTAAAGGTTAGTTTCGTATTAATTTAAGAGTTCAAAATTAACTTGAACTTTCAAAAATAGCCTTTCAAAATGAATAAAAAACTTCTGAACCAAAATTGGTTAAAGTAGCGGAAGACTTTTTCTATTTCTGAATTTAAAAACCATTTTTAGAAGTGGTTGCCAGAGCTCTAGTTAAAAACACTTTCATCGCTTTTCTTTGACATTTATCATCAATTGTTTAAGCTCATCAAAAATTTAATCAACAAACAATTTTTTTTTAATTTCAAAAATGATAAAATTGTACCTCATATGACACCACTTCTAAAATTTGTATTACTATTATTACCATATGTGTTGTTTGTACATTTTGGTACCATTTATGTTAAGTGCTAATGAAGTGTTGTTGAATGACTTGTTTAAGTTATTATTTTTTAACCAAAAATATACAGAAAGTGTGCTTCTTTTCTAATAACTGTTGTAGATAATACAAGTTGGTCGAAAACTAATAATTTAAATTGTAATATCAAAAGTAAAATCGGGACACCGCCTCTAATTTTTTTAAGATGACACAAGCAATGTGGTTGTAGGGTAATATAGATGAATATATTGATTGGTTCAGAGCCTTAGTAAAACATTTTGACGAGTCGGGTAACAGTCATTGCATATTCCACTTTAAAAGACAAAAGTGATTTATATAAGTTGCTCTTTCAGCCAAAGATTGTCATGTTAAATTTATTGGAATATGATCCATCGGAAAATCACGATTGATAGGCGATTTACATTGAACGATATTTTCAAGATGCAGATAACTGAAACGAGATAGTACGAGAAATAATATTTTGGAAATTATGAGAATGTAATCAAAGAATGGTAAATATTTCAGTTAATTGTAGCATTCATTCTGGCATTTACAAACGAATATATAACCTAATTTGTTATTCAATAATATTAAAAAAAAATTCCGCATGTTTTTGGATCTTTTGAAAACAACCGCCTAATAAAGGTAATAAAAATTCATCGCCAACATGTGTAAATTGCAAAGCACATCAGAGGCAAACGGTACATGCTAAAGAAGTACAAAAAATTAAAGATAAATTACGGTCTGATTTGTAAATTACAAATCAGACAAACTATTTTACACTCTTATCGAATGTATGGTAAGCAGACGAAAGACATTTTCACAAGTGATAGCATCTAGGCAGCAAAGCAAAATTCCCCAAAAATCAGTAAATTTTAAAGACACCAATGGTACTCCTATGCTCAAAAAATATTTAAAAGCATCGAAGCGCTTAATACGCGGCTCAATAAACCAGAGTAACGCATGGAAGCTATTAACAGGCGTCCAGATGGTCGAGAAATAGTGGATGAAATTATGAACACTAAAAATTGTAATTTAGAATGCAAATGTATCAAACAAATTCCAAGGCTAGAAATCTTTCTAAATACTGAAAAATTTGACTTATGTCGTATATCAGAGTCATCTTACTAAAACATTCGAGCGTATAACTTCGAATTCTTGTCAGGACATAAACGAACATTTTGGCCTAGTGATTCAAGCAAAACTCCAGATTTCATTGATTTCTGCATTGCAAGAGGTATATCCAAAAATCACGTCTGCTTAGAAGATAATGAGTATTTTATCTGATCATTTATGGGAATGGTTAAATAGTTAACCACCTTAACAATATACCGACAGACACAAAGTTTCTATAGAAAGATTGTTTAAGACCCCCTGCTGTCCGTTGATTTATTATTGTGTTGCCGGCGCCAACAGGAACTTAAAACAGGAACAGTATCTTCCAATTCCAAGTTTTCGGAGAAACCTGGTTATCAAAATCTAATTTCGATTAATGAACTTGGGATTCGAATTGATGGTTCGTATACCAATTCGGCTGGCGTCGACTGAAGTTCATCTTTAAAAGCTGTTCGTAGACCTAACATAACAATTGGTAATTGTGTGGTTCAACCCGGATCGTTGTGCGCCATGATTGCAACCTTTATCGATCGGTGCCAGCGTTCGATGGATCCGTTAGCTTTTAGATTGTAACTAGTTGTATGCCTGTGTTCAAAACCGAGTATCTTTCGAAGTTTCTTGAATAAGCTGGATTCGAACTGCGCTCCTTGATTATTCACTATTGATTCAGGAACATCAAAACCCATCTTTGAAGATGAAGAACACCGATGTGTTGCCTTCCAAAAGTGTCTTCAACTCTTCGTCGTCCAGTTGTGTATCTGCAATTTGTTCATAGTCGATCAGCCGAGATAACAAAATTGTCTTGGTGATGTCTTAGCAGGATTTTACGTAAAAACAAAATCAAAGGTTTGTGGTCAGTGAACAGTGTAAATAATCTTCCTTCAAGAATCGACCGATAGTGTTAATATTTCTGAATATGCGACCAAAAGTTTCTGTCGTATGCGCTGTATCTCTGTTGAGTTCCAGTAATTCTTACTGAATAGAAACTGGGGGTTGCCAAGATTTTTCTACGTTTCACTATAGCTTCGAGTGCATTGTCGAAAGCATCAACCATGACAGTAAGTTTAGCTTCCGTGCCAGAGGGAACTAACAGAGTCACTTCACTTAAGTAAGTGTTTTTTACACAAGTTGAAAGCTTTTACGGCTTCGTCCTCCAGACGATTTTCCGTTTGCCATTTTTTTACTATCTTTAAGATAGTCATTCCTCCAGCGGAGGAATAAAACGAAGGTAAAATTCAGTTGTTTGACTGTTTCGGGTTGGCTGAAATTCGAAATAGCGTTTATTCGATCTGTTGTTGGTCCGATTCTTTCTGAAGTTATCAAATGTCTCAGAAAATTGATTTTTTTCTTTGCAAAAACACGCACTTTTCCAAGTTGATGAGAAGTCCAGCCTCGCTGAATCTTTGGAAAATTAACTTCAACTGGTGCTCACCGACCGAACGTGAACCGACAAAGAGATCATCGATATATATATACGAAACAAAAATCTAGTCGACGTAAAAAAGCGTGCTTAAACCGCTGCAAGGACTGCGCGGCATTTCGTCAGCCAAATGTCATTTAGGTAAACTCTCTTTTTGAGACTCAAAAGACTCTCTTTTCAAATGGGGTTGTTATTGCTATATTTTCAATGTCTTTTTCCTCAACTGGAATTTGGTGATAAGCGCTAACTTAATCTATGGTGAGGAATTGGATACTGATCTGCTTGTGTTGCATTATTTAATTTCCTGTAATCACCACCAGGCCTCCATTGACCATTTTTCGTTGGGACTATATGTAGCGGCTTTGCCCACGGACTATTTTATAGTCTGCAAATCCACTGTGCTATCATAAACTCAAATTCTTTTCTGGCGATTGGTAGTTTATCTGGAGCCAGACGTCGAGTTTTTTCGCAATTGGCGGTCCTCGTGTTTCTATCACCTTCAATTTTAGACTGAATTGCTCGAGTTAATAGTTTGTGATCGGTGAATATTGTGAACTCCGGGCCCTCGACAATATACCGGAAATATTTAATTGCCTGATATATTGCGAGTAATTCTCTATCGAAAGGAGAACATTTTTTTTCTGCGACCGATAGTTTCTTTGAGTAAAACCCCAGTTGTTCCCAACAACTGTTGTTGAATTGTTAAAGCACATTCTTGAATCGTAGAAACGTTTGCGCTGCGTTTCTCACTCCGAATGGCATTCTATTGAATTCGAAAAGGCCAAATAATGTTGTAATTGCTGTCTTATAAACGTCTTCATCTGCTACTGGAATGAGATGGTACATTGTGACGAGATCTATTTTTGAAAAAACCTTGTAAAAAATCCATGTAAATGCATGGAGAAGTTTTGTATATGGGGAATCGGATATCGATCCATATGCAATGGGCATGATATTGGAGATGCCGATGGTCGGTAAATTCCAAATTCTACTATATGTTGGAATTCCATGAATGCAACTTTATGTCGCTTTGAATCATTTTCCACGAGACCATTGTTCTGCGCGGCCAAGGTAGCGTGAATATTCTCGCTAGACAAGCTTGGGCTCTGTGAAAAACCCTCTAATTATGTTTGGCCGAGGAAAATCGACCTCTTCCACCAAAGTTGTGCTTAGACCACATTTAGACCTTAGTCTGTCGAAATTGGTCCTCATCCATTTCGCTGTGGTATGACCGGAACATACGAAGAAAAGCTATCCTGTTCTCCGGAAGGAACTATGAATTGAGGTTTATGGGTTGGACCTTGTATCTCAATAATAAGGTCAATGACACACTCTTGTACGTTTGCCATTTGCTAGTGGATTCTAAAGCAACCTCGAAAGACTTCTCGGGCTTGCCACAAAACCTACTGTCTATGGTAGTTGCTTCAGGTTTCGAGGGTGTTTTGACAGGAACTCGGACTTAGCAGCGGCTATAGCCGTCATCTCTAGTTTTGCCTTCCTTGAGCCCCTTTTTGAAATGCCTTCTTTTGGAGTTGAGTTTCACCCATTCACTGATGTTGAGGGACATGTTCCCAATACCAACCCCAATGGTTGAGGAGCCCGATGTTTGTGAGATAACAATATTCTTGTCATCGCAAATGGCACCCGTTGTAGGAGTGGTGGACTGTTCCTCTTCATCCCTTTTACACTCTATAATTTAATTTTTAGAATTCATATAAAAGTCCTATGAGTAACCGAGAAATGCTGCTGTGTGTAGAGATCGGTATACTGCGGGAAGCCAACATTAAAATCGGATGTCGCCTGGTATTCGGAGTTCACAAACTAATGACTAAGCTCCCCCTTAGCCATGCAGTTCTCTGTGTATGTTGTCCCACCAAACCTTAGGGCAATGGATTGTCCGTCTTTGCACAGTCGTGTAAGCCACATTTTAGGATGCATTGCCCGCTTGTTGCCACAAGAAGGCGTAACTAAACTAGGGAGAGATCTTATGAGAATCGCGTATGCCTAGAAACCTTTGACTCCTAAGACCAAAGCCAAACAACCACGATTGTTACTTACCCTACTTACTTCTACTAAAGTCAAGATGGAATTTCCGAATTTTTAAGAATTTTTTCAGAATTTCAGTTCTTGAATAATTTTTACTATATAAAGCTATTTAAAAATTAAACACTCATTACGGGTTTGATTGTGACTTTCAATAAGCTAAGTAGAGCATTGTTGTTAAGCCGACCATTACAACAAGTTACCAAAGCCCTAGAAGTGAACATCACTAGCATAATAGACCGAGTCCATGAAGTCTACCGAATAACAGTCTACATATTAAGGTGGCGGACCAAACATCGAAGACTAATTCGGTAAAGAAGAGTGGGATCACGTTTAGTCCAAACAGTCCAGCAAGTGGCTTTCGCCGAGGAAAATTTATTGCTAAGCAGAAAAATCCTTTAATAAGCACAGCATGGTTCAATCATTATATCCTGGACAAAAAAAACGTAATTCGACCGAAAAATTCAAAGTAAGTATTAAGAACGGCATCCGGTTATAATCCCATACAAGGGACGCTTTACCGACTTCCACTTTTTCTTCTTCCTTTTTAAGTTAATTCACTTGAATTTTGGGTCTTTTGAGCAATCAACATTTTTTTTCATGAGTACTTAAGTGTGTCTGTTGATCGATTCTATTTTAATTTCTTTAAGAAGGGATTTAAGACTCTTACATAAATGGTTTTGTTTGGTGTTCGATTGATTTGACAGGTTTAACTTCCATTGAGTAGGTTATGTTAAGCACTTTTTTATTTTGTAGGGGTGATTGTCTTTACAGCACAGTAAAGAGCTGACGTGATGAGCTCAATATTTTGGCCCAGAACCCAAAGAACCAGCCTTCGAAGAGGATAAATTTTTCAACCTGGTGAGTACTTACCTGGAGTAATATTTTTTTGTTGTGTGCATTGCATATGGTCCTTCCCTATAGGTGACGAGTATTCTCCTATCCGCCACCCATGGAAGCGCCTCATGGAAGTTTCAAGTTTTCTTCACGGATAGAAATACTAGTTACAAGAAGGATGAAATGCAAAAAAACTATATATGTAACGCATAAACTAATTTTATTTTCTAGGTACTACTATACAATATTGAGCAACCATTCATGTTATAATGTGTCGCATCAAACTTATTACGACAAATAAAATTTGTTTTCCTCGAACATATATCATCGTTCCAATCATAATCCCAAGCACTTAGCATTATAAGACAATTTTCCGTCTCTCCAATCTCATTTTTAGCATTATTGGGATGTCCACCTCCAAATTTACGAAAAACGAACGATTGGCCCGTGGTCATCCAATAAAAATTTCCTTCACTTCCCAAATCAGTTCCGCTGGTCCAAAACTGCATATCAGGCTTGGTTAAATTTTGATTTTGATTGTATGTCTCAATAACATGCATAATACGATCAGATTCGGCTTCCGTTCGAATATCAATTAAAAACATTCCAATTGCAGCACAATAACGATATGATTGATACCAATCGTGTTGTAGAGGATGACTTACATAATATGTAATGCCATCAGTTTCAATGTATTGACCACAATTCACTAATTTTACAACAGCAACAATTAGCACAAATAGCAGAATAAACTTCATCTTGTTAATCGTTAAATGTTCAACTGAACCAACTTTAAAATGTGAAGCGCATTTTATACATCTCACAAAGACGCGATAATGGAATAGGGGAAGTCACCACAAGGTGAACATATATTTTAGAATTATGTTTTTACACAGATAATTAATGTTGATTTGGGGTTTATATGACGATTGTGTTCAAAAACTTTTTAAATTTAATCAAAAGCTTAAAGGTTATGAACCGATGATTAAGAATAATTATATAATTAAAATATGATGCTGAGTTTATAAAAAACAAAAATAAAAAATCTGACAGTAGGGTCAAAATTTTTGGTCTACAGATGATTGAATAATCCCAAAAATGTAAGTAGCCTGATATTTTTTTAAATTAAAATATGCTCTTAGGAAATGAATTCAACTTCAAAGTTATATCATGTACTGTATATGTTTTTTAGCTTAGGAGTTTTTTAGCTTAGGAGTTTGCTACATATCAATGGGGTATGTGAGTGTCAAAATTGTACAGTACAATTTGCTGTGCTATATATATTTTCCAAGAAGATAAACATGTTAAGGTTTCCCAAATGGTGCATTTATATATGATAACCATTTAATTGAGGTTAAAGCATCAAGGGTATATTTGGTAGGTATTTAAGAGCTTGTATTACATAAGGTTATTCGATTAATAATACATACCATCGTGATTCATAATTACCGAATGCATAGACATATATCTATATTCAATATATATATATATATATATATATATATATATATATATATATATATATATATATATATATATATATATATATATATATATATATATATATATATATATATATATATATATACATATATATATATATATATATATATATATATATATATATTATATATATTACTTATATATTTATAATATATATATTATAAATATTACTTATATATTAATATATATATATATATATATATATATATATATATATATATATATATATATATATATATATATATATATATTATATATATATATATATATATATATATATATATATATATATATATATATTATATATATATATATATATATATATATATATATATATATATATATATATAGATATATATATATATATATATTATATCCTTGTCATCGCAAATGGCGCCCGTTTTTGGTCGGTCACCGATCGATGAAGAGATCAGTTGTGTTTTTCCGATCTCCTTATTTTTCATATTTAAAAATTAAGATTAATTGTATTTTACTACATAATGTTGTATAAATAGTGATTTACTATATAATACTAAATAGTGATAGTATAATTAGTGATTTAGTATATAATACAGTGTTGTACATAGTGATTTAGTATTTATTTAGTTGTATATAGTGTTTTAGCCACAATGTTTTTTCCACGAAAAAGTCAGTGATTGTCTGCAACCGGGTCGAGTCTGTCATAACTAACAAATTCCATCTACTCCTTCGGTTTTTTTATATGTAATACGGGTGTACGGTAGTGCCCGACATTCCGGGAGTTCCTGATTAATCTTTGGACGTACATTCTAATCAATCAATCAATCAATCAATCAATTGGCGGTCCTCGTGTTTTTATGTGATGCTGAATGTTTGATTTTTCTTTGAACTGTAAAATAAATGGAAGAATTTGTGGATCGATGATGTCGTGATTAATTGCAGAAAGACCTTTAGTTGATTCTTTTGATAACTGGCCTAAAGTGAAAACCGAATTGAGAGGATCGAGCAGACGTTTTATCTTAATGTCAACCAATAAACCGTATTTATTTTTTTGTCCCAGTGATAGGCATAAAAACGTCAGATATAATGAAAATTTGTGAAAATGACTGTCTAAGACCAAAATTTATTTTAGTAGATTTGGTACCGAAGGTGTACTCCTTCATTGAATTGGCTGCGTAGATATTAAAATCCGACTTACCACGCAATTTGCCTTCGGTCGATGTTGGAAGAACCAGTGTAGTTCCTTCGATGTTGGAAGAACCAGTGTAGTATTTTGGGAATGAATTATTTTCGTTGAGTTTAGAACAATCTTCCAAGCATTTATTTGCTTTATCACCCCATCTGAAGTGATACGAGCAAATTCCATTTGCAATACGGCTTCTTGAAGATGAACGAATACGACGAGGTGAAGCTGAACGAGATTTGTTAAAATTACTTATACGATTTGAGCTTAATTTTTTAGTCAACTCATTAATTTGAAGTTATAAATGAATGTTATCCTGACGTAACTTTTTATTTAACGACATTAAATAACCTTCATGTGATGATGATGGCACGATATATTTATGTGACTGGGATGATGGTTTGTGGTTAGTTACCTCCAAAACACCGAAACCCATGACTTTGTCTGCAAGCTCTGCTGTAGATGGTAACTTCACGTCCCAAATAATTTGTAGTGTTCATGTTGGGAAAGCATTCCCAGCTGCGTCCCGCATTTTTGCGTAATAGCTGCGATGGGTTTTTACCTCCTAACTTATTTTCAATAAATACTCTTTAAATTTTATCTGTTGCTGATTCGCCTAACCGATTAATGAGAGCTCGTATCAGAGTACTGTACGAGCTCACCACTGGTATGTTTTTTTACGATATCTGAAACGATCCGAGCCAGATCGGAAAGCAGAGCAGAGTGTTGATTAGAAAAGCGTAAAGAAAAAAAAACGTGGCAGAGAAACTGAGCACCACAAACCAAAACAATTCTTAATTTTCTTTGCAATAAGCTTAAGCGCAGAGTTAAAGAACTAAAATATGAATCGGTTAGCCGATATCTACCTAGTCTTAACTAGGAAAGCTAGAAAAACACAATAAATTGCAAATAACCAAATACTACCAATTAAAAATGACGGCTGAAATTGGGTAACAGCAGAATGTTTTACATCTTATCTGAAAGATACCATTCCATCACAAGTAAGGCAATCCCAGTATATAAAGAAGATTATAGAGAAATACCACCTGTAACGCTACGGTAGTTGAAAGACTAAACTAATCATAATCGTATCTCCAAAAAATGCATTAGGCTGTGATTTAATTACAGGTTAAATAATAAAAGCACTTCCTGAGAAATAAAAACAAAAACTGCTATATATAATCAACGCATCATTTCGACTTAAACGTATACCTCAGCAATGGAAAGTAGCTGAAATTAGTATGATACCGAAAACAAACAAGCCAACGGTAAAAAAACATACGGCCAATTTTCCTGCTTCCAGCTGCTCAAAAGGATGAAGCGTTTAATATTATAAAGCAATCTTATATCGCCGCATCAATTTAGATTTCGAGAAAATCACTCTACCATTGAACAAGTTCACAGGATGCGCTTGAAAATAAAAAAATGTGTTCCGCAATCTTTCTGGATGTAGCCTAAGCCTTCGATAAAGTATGGAATACTGGGTTGGAATATAAATTACGCAGAGGCTTACCAGAAGAATACTTACAAATTCTGAAATCCTATATTGCTAACCGATGTTTCGTGTTAAATATGAAAAAGAAGTTTCCGAATTAAAACAAATACCACGTAGCGTTTTGGGACCAGTATTATTTTTACTTTATACAAGCAACTTAACTAGCACAATCGAGACAACAATACTTACTTTCGCGAATGACACTATAATTCTAGCAGTGACTGTAGCAGTACCTTAAAATAATTTAAATAAATTTTAAATATGCATATATCCATTAGTTATCCCTTCAAGTCACTGATTTAGCTAGTGAAAATTTGATTTATTACTGAATTATAAAAATTCCAATATTAACTGAGTACCGATGCCAAAAGATTGATTAAAACGTAAAACATAGAACAATTTATTTTTGTAAATTTGTTAAAATATTTAAAACTTATGTCACCTAATTGTGCGTACCAAATATTTTATTTTACGGTCTACTATAAATTATATGTCGCTATTTATCAGATTATTCAATCCATTTGAAAACTAAACACGAATTTTTATTATTTTGAACATTAATCAAATTGAGAAAAAAAAATTGCCTTCCTTGTTTATAAAGTATCGATGAAAAATGTTTAACTTTTTTTAACTGCCTTTGCCATTTTAGTTTATGTGTATACATTCGGTTATTAATTTATTTGTTAGGTAAAAGTATCATAAAATATCGATAAAATCTATAGGCGCCTTTATCTCAATGATTTGTTTTTATTCGATTCCATAAAGGTACGGTATTAAGAATCGATGGGTGTTGGTTTTATTGCATTGTTATTTATTATACTAGAAAATTGCACTCGATAGACATTTCGAAGACAATTGCTATGATCTACATACAAAAAGACTGGACGATGCCACTTTATTGTGTAGTAAAATCAATCCGATTGTTATTTTCTAGATCTGGTTAATAAAATTTACCGTTAAAATAATTTTGCGGACCGCTTTAAATGCTTTACATTTGTAAAATTAATGGAAAATTTCTATTCGCTGTTTTCAAAACACAATTAAAATTTAGACAGTCTTTTAGATTTTTAGAAAAAATGTTTTAAGAATATAGCTGTTACTCAATTAATAATGGGGTTAGGGTGGATTTTTATATGATAGTTTAGGAAATTCTGTATATCCGGAAGTTTGGAGTTAAAATTTTGGGATTTCGTATTTTGTTCATTTTAGCTGAATATTGGATCCAAATTTGTACTCTAATTAAGTAGGTATAGATAGAATGATAAACTTAACATATTAAAACGATCAAAATTGTATAAACACCGTCTACTTTTTCCATACTCGAGTTGAAATACACTCAACTTTGAGAGTAGCCTTTATTTAAATATGTTAATAGAAGAGCGTAAATATTTTAGAACATTTATAAAATTATTATATTATAGGCACAAAAAAATATTCTTACGACAAAATTCAATACAAAATTCTGTACATGTATCGCTTGCTGTAAATTTCGTTTTTATCAATAATACCCGGAATTTCTCATTTAACCGAGTCACCCTTGAGATATTGTCAAAATCATTTTTTCCCTATATTGGTAGATCTCTCAATTATTTATATGTCACTTTTAAGCTCAATGTGTCAGCTGTTTTTTTTGCAGAAACAGCATCGCAGTGCAGTCGCTAAAGAAATGATTTCTTTAGTCTAATATGTTATCGAAGGCATTATTAGCGGTGACAAGACATGGGTCTATGACATGAGAATTTGAGTACGAAACAAACCAATAATCATCGAAATGGCGCTTCTCAAACGAGCTAAGCCCCAAAAACACACGACAAAGTGACATGTGGTCCACTCCGAATTCCATTTGAGCGTACTAAAACGATATAGAGAGAATGTTCGTTAGAGGCGATATGCGACTATTTGACCAAAATTAGAGCCTGATATGGTCCCTGTTTTTTTCATGTTCTCACTATTTAAGTTATTATTTCGCGGAAAGCGTTTTGAGACGATTGATAAAGAAAAATTGTCAGAATAAGCTAAAGGCGATTCTAGAATCAGCAAAGTTTTTTAAAGATTGTAAGAAGCGTTGGAATATGTGTATTGCTTAACGGGCCACATTTTAAGAGATTGTGTATATAGTGGCAAAGGAAACGATAAGAAACACTATCGCTAATGTATCGCAGAGCGAAGGAAGAAGTTGCTAGATTGGTCAAGGAGCAAGACCAAAGAGATGGTTTAGAATAGCGAAGAAATCGAACGAAAATACCATGGCCAACATATCGCAGGCCAAGGGAAAAAGTTGAGAGATGGGCCATGAAGTAAGAGGGGCAGGTAACGACAAAGTCGTTTAACTAAAGTGAGTCGGTTTCGAGAAACAGAAAGCGTGTCTGATCACGCTGTCCTTGCAATCCTCCGCAGTCCGCAGTGACATAATAGAAATATCGAAGATTAAGGTTACAAAAGGCTACTGGTTAAAGTGCGGTAATCAAAGACAAGAAAGGAGTTTGGTTACAGATTGGAAACAGCAAGTTTCATCATGAAGTTTTAGTACCCGATCTCGTAGATGAGGTCGTCTTTCTGAGATGTAAGCTACATCGTCATTTTAAGCTACATCGTGGAATCATCTCTGCAACTGAAGGTTTTCCAGCGATAAAACGAGTTATATTAGACCATTGAGAAAAATTGCCACACAATGCAGAGACAGTTGTATGGGGAAAATTGGAAGGTGGTTCGGGATCACAAAGGTTGTGGATTGTGGAAGCAAGCGATGGAGCGAACAAAGTTAGGGAAATTATAATTGGGAAAGTTTGAGTACGGTTAGAGGCTTAAGAAATCCAATGCGAGACAAAAACAATCAAGAAGGGGACTATCATCGGAAAATGTGAGGAGGTATCCAATATTGTGAAAAGTGAAAAATCGAATCCGAGTTCACAGACCAAGGTTACCAACAACGGCTGAGGAAAATAGTTGAAGATCTAACGCAGAAATGTACGGTACACCTAATACCGAAACAGAAACAGGCAGCGAAAGCATTATTGGAAAAATACATGTCAATTTCCTTTAGTGATCCAGAGGATAATGGCAGAACAAGCATAGTTAAACACCGGATTGATACAGGATCGGAGATGCCAATAGATCAGGCGCCGAAAAGGTTACCATTAACAAAGCAGGTGGAGGTGGATAGAATGATAACCGAAATAAAAACAACAGATGTTACTGAGCAATCGAGCAGACTTTGGAGCTCGCCAGTGGTACTGGTGGAAAATAAAGATGGCACAGAAAGATCGCTAGTACCACTTTGGAAAGGAAAAATGGAACATGCATTGAAGTGGTTGCACTGGAAGACGTACCTTTAGTGTATCTAGATTTTATAGTAATGGGAAAAGATTTTAATGAGCACCTAAAGAATTTGGAGGAAATATTCGAGAGGAATCAATCAGCCGGGCTAAAACTGACTCCTGGTGCCAGTACTGTACCAGTACTGGCATACCCAGTACCGAATAAAACATTTATTGCGTGAACCGGTGTTCATACAAGTTATAATGAAAGATCGATGGGCAAGGGCAAATGATTGTGTACCATTCCAAAGCGGATTTTGGCGCTTTGAGATGGTTATTGCAGATTAAAAACCCGTAAGGACAAGAAGCGCATTGGATCGAGCGACTACCAAGTTAGGATTTTTTAGATTGAACATCGTAAGAAAACCGCACACAGGTACAAGAGGACAAAGTGTGAAAACGACATGAGTGGAAGACAAAGAAAAGATCATTGCCGGTAGACTAATGAAAATTCTACCACCAGAAGAATGGATTCTTGTGGAAATTAGAAAGAAGTAAATAGAAAACTCGGTTTTATCGGTAATAACAAAATACAAAGAAGAAGATCGCCGATCAGAATGGATTGAAATCGCAGACAAAAATCCCGTAGCAAAAGCATATTGGGTCCAGTAGTAGAATGTTGTCAAAACTGTGACCAATGTATGGCGGTTAAAAGGTCCGCTCGAGGTACAATGCGGCAGTATAACGTTGGGGCACCATTCGAAAGAATCGCGATGGATATTGTATGACCATTTCCACCCAGTGACAGTAGAAATAAATATGTCCTGGTAGTAATGGATTACTTCAGCACAAGGCCGGAGGTATATCCAATATCAAATCAAAAGACCACGACTATCACGAATGATGTGGTAAACAATTGAATCATTCGAATTGGGGAAATCATTCGAATCATTTAAAATGCGAACGCCACTTATGCATCGACAATCAGATGGCATTGTGTACCGATTTAGTGACGACTGGGATCGAATGATTCTCCTGTTCCCAATAGCCTATAGATCGGCTGTGCACGATACAATAGAATTTATACCAGCAAAGTTCATTTTTGCTAGTAATTTACGCCTACCATGAGACTTGAAGTTTGGAATTGTTCCAACTGCAGCTTTATGTGACCAGGAGTATGTGGACAACATGAAAGAAGAATTGAACGAAGTACATCAGTTTGTGCTAGAGAAGCTTCGACTTTCCAGTGAGCCCAGATGAGTAGGATCCTACAAGGTTATAACAAGATTGAAAGATGACATATACCAAATCAAAATGGGGTAACGAGGTAAACCTAAAGTGGTGCACCTAGAGCGATTGGTGTTCTATCGAGGAAGTGCGTTGGATCTTGCTCGGGACGAACAAGCTTAGGTGGAGAGTAGTGTTACGATTTTTCTAGAGGTAAACCTAGAGACATCTATGAAGTAGTATTAGTACTAGCAGAAATATAGAAAATAGAAAATAAAAGAATAGCGTAGTGACATCTCGAAAAAGTAGAACGAAACAACAGAAAAACTGAGTTTTCGAGATACATAGATGTAATTTTGATATATATATAAACAACAGACTATCGTAAGTAGAATTCAGTTATATTTCAAACGCGAAAGTGTTAAGATTAGTGGCATAGCCCCATCAGTGGCGATCAACGTCCGACATAGGATATAACCTATAATTTGTTGCCTAAAATATGAATATTATGACAAAACTTAAAACAGCAAAAAACAGCTGGAGCATTATTATAGCCGTAATTTCTTACAACGTACTACTGGCTACAGCTTTTCGAACCTACCGCCCTTAATCATTGATTATCAATCTATTGATCATCAATATCACTTTTTCTGACCTTTAAAAAATGTCATCAAATGAAGAGTTATGGTTCTAAAAAGCTAATAATAGGTATTTTACCGTTAGAAGGATCATAAAACGATACCTAAAGAGAATCAATTAAAATTTTGTTGCAAGATCCAGTCACATTAAGAAAATATTGGAAAGAAAAATGGTAAGCGCTCTGGAAAACAAAGCAATCTTATCTCTGAGAGGTTTGGCAAAACAAAATACAAATCTTATGCAAAACTTGTAATGTAAAATGTAACTGTATAATAATTTGTATTTGTAATCCAGTACGTCACCTACGTAAAGCCGATTTAAAATATTTGCTAGGTAGGTAACTAACACTATTCTAGAAAGGTTAAATTAAGTGATGGTCTACAAATTTAATAGGACATAGGTTTACTATGTAAATTAGAGCAATTTTAAGGCGAACTTATAATCTAAACTGACACTTAACAATGTTAAAACATAAAAATTAATAACAAACCTTAGTTTAAATTTTGGTTAATTTAGAATCATGCCGAACTGAACTGAGGTCAACAAGAATGAAATCAGTCAACTTTTAAAATTTTCAACCATGGATTCTTACGATTGAAATAAATGTTACAATGTTGATTGCTCTGTTCTCAAATAGTTTACGATACCGAATTACATATTTCTATTAATCACGCGGGTAAATTTTTAACATTGTTTACAGTTTACCGGTAACACAAACATAAGATGTTGTTAAAACAAAAAAAAAATCTTTTTGAAGTCTTCCATCGCGTACTATTATTAAATGTGCGTTGGGTGGTCACGACTTTTTTTTTTTTATTTTAAGAATTTGTAAACACCTATATAATTTCTAAAACATAACTATATATTATTATATATGATTCCAGATATGTTTTATACCAATAGTTGAAAATATTTATACATACAATTTACTCATAAATCCGGCAATGAAATTTATATTTTTTTATCATTCAAGACAAAGTTTGATGTAAAATGTATACAAGTCGAAAAAAATCAAAGAATATATTGAACACGTATACAAATTTTTACTTAAGCATAACGTGCGTATATCAAAAATGTTGTTCTGATACGAATTTCAAATAGATCTGTTAATTTGCTATATATCGAGATGAGAATAAAGTGGCAAAATAATGGTGGAATAAATTATATGGCAACAACAACTACACGCAAATTATGTGTATAAATGCGGTTAATTTATAAATAAATTATAGATCTTTGTATAATTAAATCACATAACGCTCGATTATAAGATGTTTATGAGAAAAATTATGATTACTTTATCAATGGTAATCGGCTAATTATGTTTTATGTTAATGTTTATGGTTCGTTTTGGTATGACGAGTTAATTTTAGTAGAACGAATCATCTTTAAGAGTAAGACAATGTCTTGTACCATATTCTAAAGCATATTCTTTCTTTAACATATTCTAAAGCCAATGCAATTATCTTAAGCTAACTTTATATTCGATTTGAGTTCAATTCGTTTAAGGTCAGAATCTGTGAAGATTATAATTTAAGAAACCTACAAAAAGCAAAATGCATTCTATGGTATAGTAAATGCCTTACACTTTTGATACCAAATGTATCAATCATTTTAGCGTTAGTTCGATTTACACAAACGTGCAGGGAAAATAAATAATATTAAAAAAATTTTACAATTTTAACAAGAGCAAACTAAAGTTTGCACAACTGTATCATGAAGTAAATGTGGTAACAAATTTTTTTAATTTATATTAATAATGAACAAAATCACACGTTTGTGTAAGTACAAAATAACATTTGTTTATCGCTTTGGCCATATGAATTAATGTACAAACGACTAATTATTATTTTTTGTTCTAATACTTAACATTAAATGTCAAATTATAATTAAATTTGTAAATGTTAATCAGAAAAATGTGCATACACGATTGTGTAACGGCTTACATTTGATTTATTATTGTTTTTTAGTTTTGTACAAAGTTGATCAGTGCAGATAGGGTTACTGAATATTTTTCATTAGGAGACTAAGGGTATGTCCTAGATCTTCGGGGGAATAAAAATTACACAACAAATTTAAAAAAAATTTAATTTTATTCAATGCAAATAAATAATGTTCAATTCGGTAAAAAAAACTAAAAAAAAAAAAAAAAAAAAAAAAAAAAAAAACTAAAAAAAAAAAAAAAAAAAAAAACTAAAAAAAAACTAAACTCGGTCGATCGTTGATCGTTGAAGAGATCGGACGTGTTTTTGTCGATCTCTTCATTTAAAATTCATTTCATTTTATTTTTAGTTTCAATGTTTGTGTGTGTAAATATAAAGTGAAATAGTTAAAAAGTTTTAAGTGTAAATGTTTTAAAAGTGTGCATGTTCTTAGTGCAAAAGTTTAGGAAATAGTGAAGTGGATTGTGTACTCTGTCGCTTTCCCAGAGACCAAGTACTAATCTTTATTTTAATGCGAATTTTTTTTTTTAATAAATTTCTATGTTATGTGTATAGAAGGGTTATATATTGTAGTTGGTATATGGTATATATGGAAATGCATGGTAATGTATTGAGTTCATATTAAGGTATAACATGTATGTACAAAATTTTAGTATATAACAAAGGTTATGAATGATTGATTTTTTACTCTTGTAAAACTATCTTGTTCTTATATGACTACTCAATACATTTAAATGCATTTCATGGGCGAAATATTGTGTTACCTGTTTTTGTTTTTGTTTTGTGAATCTGTACAGTAATGTATGTAATATTATTATATACATGTTTCATTTATATTGTGCATGTATTGTTATGTACACCAAAAAATATTAAATTTATTTTGTGTATATAACAAAAGAAGAATAGAAAAAGGAGAAAAAAGTAAAAATTATAAAAGTGTCACCGTTACAGAAATTTTTAGTTATTTTGTTTTTAGTGCATTGTTATTTTATTCTCTTATATGGAGTTTTCCAATAAGAGGTTTCATTGTGATGTAGAAGAAGGAATGTTTTTTGAAGGAAATCAATGAATGTTTGTTTTAGTGTAGGGAGGAGGGGGGGGGGCGGTATATCACCCAGATGGCCGTCACGGCTGCGCTTGCAGCACCATGTCGTTTTCATTGTATTTTCCATTACCAGTTTGCACATTTGTGGCTGAGTGTCCTCGATAACTTCACGAATTCCATCGTTAAGGTCTTGAATCGATTGTGGAGCATTGATATAGACCTGATCTATCATGTGGCCTAAAGAAGGGGGTCTGTAGGTGTTAAATCACAGGATCTCGGTGGCCGGTTGTGATCGCCTCTTCGAGAGATGACACGGTTAGGAAAATTTTCTTGCAAAATTGCAATTGTTTCGCAGCTTGTGTGGCGCGTGGCGCGCTTTTGCTGAAAATAAACGTCGTCCACATCAATATTTACAAATTCCGGTCATAAAGGGTCATTAATCATGGCTCGATAGTGCAGTCCATTCACCGTAACAGTTGCATGGACCTATTTTTCGAAGAAGTAACACACCGCCAGCCCAAAAAACAGCACCAAGCAGTGACGCGTTGAGGATGAAGCTTTTCAACAATCGTTCTCCGGTTTTCTGAGTCCCAAATGCGACAATTCTTCTTATTAACGTGACCTACGCGGTGAGAGTGGGCCTCATCACTGAAGATGATTTTTAGATGAAAATCCGGATCATTTTTGTAGTGATTTTTTACAGTTTCGGTGCGTTGTTGAGGCGTGTATCGTACCATTTTTAGTAGTGCCGTGGTTTTGCTTGTCGAATGCCAGGGGATAGCAGCTTCAGAATTGACAGCTGCTCAAATAGCATGTAAATGTTAAAAAGTTGAATTATTTGTATAATTTTTGTATTTTTTTATTTTTTATGTATTTTACAATTTTTTATATCTTTTTATTTTTATATTTTTATATATTTTATAAGTTTTTATTTTTTAACTTTTAAATAAAAACTTCTAAATAAAAACTTTTTTTTTAACTAGTTAAGTTTTAAATTATTATTATTAAATTATATTATTACATTTTTTATATTTTGTTTGTTATATTTTTTGTCTTTAAGTTTTTTATATTTTTTGTATTTTTATATATTTTATATTTTTAGGTTTTTTATATTTTTTATATTTTAATATTTTTTATATTTTTATATTTTTTATGTTTTGTATTTTTTTATATATTTTATAATTTTTATTTTTTATATTTGTTATATATTTATACTTTTTATATTTTTTGTATTTTTCTATTTTCTATATGTTTAATATATTTTATATTTTTTATATTTTTAATATTTTTATATTTTTATATTTTAATATTTTTAATTTTATTATATTTTGTTATAATTTTATTTTAATATTTTTTATTTGTTATATTTGTTATATTTTTGATATTTTTATTATTTAATTGTAAATTTCAAGCAGAAACTAATTCAATTTATTACAGCCTACGGCTTGCAGACATTTTGTAGGTTTTTTATATTTTTATATTTTGTTATATTTTTATATTTTAATATTTAATTGTACATTTAAATCGAAAACTAATTCAATTTATTACAGCCTACAGCTTTAAGAAATTAGCCCATTAATATATATTTTTTTTCAGAGAAACAATGCAAGATTACAGCAAAATGGTTACAGATTGGAGATCCTGATAAAATGCAGAGCAGTTCATTACAATTGTGATTGTCTTGTGCTAATTAACAGTAGTTTGAATATTGGCTACCGGGAAACCGGACCAATTCTATCATTACTAACTAACCCTTCCTTTCCCTTCGCCACAAAAAAAAAATACTAACTATCGATCGCTTAGGAGCCTGCAACCGGGTCGAGTCTGTCATCACTAACATTCCATCCACTCCTTCGGTTTTTGTTATATGTAACACGGGTGTACGGTGGTGCTCGGCATTCCAGGAGTTCCTGGTTCGTCCTTGGCCGTACACTCTAATCAATCAATCAATCAATCAATTTATATATTTATGTATTTATGTATTTATATATTTATATATTTATATATTTATATATTTATGTATTTATATATTTATATATTTATATATTTATATATTTATATATTTATATATTTATATATTTATATATTTATATATTTATATATTTATATATTTATATATTTATATATTTATATATTTATATATTTATATATTTATATATTTATATATTTATATATTTATATATTTGTATATTTATATATTGATATATTTATGTATTTATATATTTATATATTTATATATTTATATATTTATGTATTTATGTATTTATATATTTATATATTTATATATTTATGTATTTATGTATTTATATATTTATATATTTATATATTTATATATTTATGTATTTATGTATTTATATATTTATATATTTATATATTTATATATTTATATATTTATGTATTTATATATTTATATATTTATATATTTATATATTTATATATTTATATATTTATATATTTATATATTTATATATTTATATATTTATATATTTATATATTTATGTATTTATATATTTATATATTTATATATTTATATATTTATGTATTTGTGTATTTATATATTTATATATTTATATATTTATATATTTATATATTTATATATTTATATATTTATATATTTATATATTTATATATTTATATATTTATGTATTTATGTATTTATATATTTATATATTTATGTATTTATATATTTATATATTTATATATTTATATATTTATGTATTTATATATTTATATATTTATATATTTATATATTTATATATTTATATATTTATATATTTATATATTTATATATTTATATATTTATATATTCATATATTTATATATTTATATATTTATATATTTATATATTTATATATTTATATATTTATATATTTATATATTTATATATTTATATATTTATATATTTATATATTTATATATTTATATATTTATATATTTATATATTTATATATTTATATATTTATATATTTATATATTTATATATTTATATATTTATATATTTATATATTTATATATTTATATATTTATATATTTATATATTTATATATTTATATATTTATATATTTATATATTTATATATTTATATATTTATATATTTATATATTTATATATTTATATATTTATATATTTATATATTTATATATTTATATATTTATATATTTATATATTTATATATTTATATATTTATATATTTATATATTTATATATTTATATATTTATATATTTATATATTTATATATTTATATATTTATATATTTATATATTTATATATTTATATATTTATATATTTATATATTTATATATTTATATATTTATATATTTATATATTTATATATTTATATATTTATATATTTATATATTTATATATTTATATATTTATATATTTATATATTTATATATTTATATATTTATATATTTATATATTTATATATTTATATATTTATATATTTATATATTTATATATTTATATATTTATATATTTATATATTTATATATTTATATATTTATATATTTATATATTTATATATTTATATATTTATATATTTATATATTTATATATTTATATATTTATATATTTATATATTTATATATTTATATATTTATATATTTATATATTTATATATTTATATATTTATATATTTATATATTTATATATTTATATATTTATATATTTATATATTTATATATTTATATATTTATATATTTATATATTTATATATTTATATATTTATATATTTATATATTTATATATTTATATATTTATATATTTATATATTTATATATTTATATATTTATATATTTATATATTTATATATTTATATATTTATATATTTATATATTTATATATTTATATATTTATATATTTATATATTTATATATTTATATATTTATATATTTATATATTTATATATTTATATATTTATATATTTATATATTTATATATTTATATATTTATATATTTATATATTTATATATTTATATATTTATATATTTATATATTTATATATTTATGTATTTATATATTTATATATTTATATATTTATATATTTATATATTTATATATTTATATATTTATATATTTATATATTTATATATTTATATATTTATATATTTATATATTTATATATTTATATATTTATATATTTATATATTTATATATTTATATATTTATATATTTATAAATTTATATATTTATATATTTATATATTTATATATTTATATATTTATATATTTATATATTTATATATTTATATATTTATATATTTATGTATTTATATATTTATATATTTATATATTTATATATTTATATATTTATATATTTATATATTTATATATTTATATATTTATATATTTATATATTTATATATTTATATATTTATATATTTATATATTTATATATTTATATATTTATATATTTATATATTTATATATTTATATATTTATGTATTTATATATTTATATATTTATATATTTATATATTTATATATTTATATATTTATATATTTATATATTTATATATTTATGTATTTATATATTTATATATTTATATATTTATATATTTATATATTTATATATTTATATATTTATATATTTATGTATTTATATATTTATATATTTATATATTTATATATTTATATATTTATATATTTATATATTTATATATTTATATATTTATATATTTATATATTTATGTATTTATATATTTATATATTTATATATTTATATATTTATATATTTATATATTTATATATTTATATATTTATATATTTATATATTTATATATTTATATATTTATATATTTATATATTTATATATTTATATATTTATATATTTATATATTAATGTATTTATATATTTATATATTTATATATTTATATATTTATATATTTATATATTTATATATTTATATATTTATATATTTATATATTTATATATTTATATATTTATATATTTATATATTTATATATTTATATATTTATATATTTATATATTTATATATTTATATATTTATATATTTATATATTTATATATTTATATATTTATATATTTATATATTTATATATTTATATTTCGGCCAAAAACTAACAATTTATTACAGTATATTAGAAATTATATTACTATATAATTATGTTATTATATTAAGAATTAATGAATTTGTAATTTCAGATTAAAAATTAATTCAATTTATTACAGCCTTCGGCTAAGACCAATTAGTTAATTAATAGATTCTGTTTTCAGGGTACCATTGCAGATTACAGAAGATTGGCAGCATACTGGAGTTATATATTTATGTATTTATATATTTATATATTTATATATTTATATATTTATATATTTATATATTTATATATTTATATATTTATATATTTATATATTTATATATTTATGTATTTATATATTTATATATTTATATATTTATATATTTATGTATTTGTGTATTTATATATTTATATATTTATATATTTATATATTTATATATTTATATATTTATATATTTATATATTTATATATTTATATATTTATATATTTATATATTTATGTATTTATGTATTTATATATTTATATATTTATGTATTTATATATTTATATATTTATATATTTATATATTTATGTATTTATATATTTATATATTTATATATTTATATATTTATATATTTATATATTTATATATTTATATATTTATATATTCATATATTTATATATTTATATATTTATATATTTATATATTTATATATTTATATATTTATATATTTATATATTTATATATTTATATATTTATATATTTATATATTTATATATTTATATATTTATATATTTATATATTTATATATTTATATATTTATATATTTATATATTTATATATTTATATATTTATATATTTATATATTTATATATTTATATATTTATATATTTATATATTTATATATTTATATATTTATATATTTATATATTTATATATTTATATATTTATATATTTATATATTTATATATTTATATATTTATATATTTATATATTTATATATTTATATATTTATATATTTATATATTTATATATTTATATATTTATATATTTATATATTTATATATTTATATATTTATATATTTATATATTTATATATTTATATATTTATATATTTATATATTTATATATTTATATATTTATATATTTATATATTTATATATTTATATATTTATATATTTATATATTTATATATTTATATATTTATATATTTATATATTTATATATTTATATATTTATATATTTATATATTTATATATTTATATATTTATATATTTATATATTTATATATTTATATATTTATATATTTATATATTTATATATTTATATATTTATATATTTATATATTTATGTATTTATATATTTATATATTTATATATTTATATATTTATATATTTATATATTTATATATTTATATATTTATATATTTATATATTTATATATTTATATATTTATATATTTATATATTTATATATTTATATATTTATATATTTATATATTTATATATTTATATATTTATATATTTATATATTTATATATTTATATATTTATATATTTATATATTTATATATTTATATATTTATATATTTATATATTTATATATTTATATATTTATATATTTATATATTTATATATTTATATATTTATATATTTATATATTTATATATTTATATATTTATATATTTATATATTTATATATTTATATATTTATATATTTATATATTTATATATTTATATATTTATATATTTATATATTTATATATTTATATATTTATATATTTATATATTTATATATTTATATATTTATATATTTATATATTTATATATTTATATATTTATATATTTATATATTTATATATTTATATATTTATATATTTATATATTTATATATTTATATATTTATATATTTATATATTTATGTATTTATATATTTATATATTTATATATTTATATATTTATATATTTATATATTTATATATTTATATATTTATATATTTATATATTTATATATTTATATATTTATATATTTATATATTTATATATTTATATATTTATATATTTATATATTTATATATTTATATATTTATATATTTATATATTTATATATTTATATATTTATATATTTATGTATTTATATATTTATATATTTATATATTTATATATTTATATATTTATATATTTATATATTTATATATTTATATATTTATATATTTATATATTTATATATTTATATATTTATATATTTATATATTTATATATTTATATATTTATATATTTATATATTTATATATTTATATATTTATGTATTTATATATTTATATATTTATATATTTATATATTTATATATTTATATATTTATATATTTATATATTTATATATTTATATATTTATGTATTTATATATTTATATATTTATATATTTATATATTTATATATTTATATATTTATATATTTATATATTTATGTATTTATATATTTATATATTTATATATTTATATATTTATATATTTATATATTTATATATTTATATATTTATATATTTATATATTTATATATTTATGTATTTATATATTTATATATTTATATATTTATATATTTATATATTTATATATTTATATATTTATATATTTATATATTTATATATTTATATATTTATATATTTATATATTTATATATTTATATATTTATATATTTATATATTTATATATTTATATATTTATATATTTATATATTAATGTATTTATATATTTATATATTTATATATTTATATATTTATATATTTATATATTTATATATTTATATATTTATATATTTATATATTTATATATTTATATATTTATATATTTATATATTTATATATTTATATATTTATATATTTATATATTTATATATTTATATATTTATATTTCGGCCAAAAACTAACAATTTATTACAGTATATTAGAAATTATATTACTATATAATTATGTTATTATATTAAGAATTAATGAATTTGTAATTTCAGATTAAAAATTAATTCAATTTATTACAGCCTTCGGCTAAGACCAATTAGTTAATTAATAGATTCTGTTTTCAGGGTACCATTGCAGATTACAGAAGATTGGCAGCATACTGGAGTTGCTGATAAGAGATGGCAGAATGCCGAGCAGTACAACAAAAATGTGATTGTCTTACACTAACAGTAGTTGAATATTGGCTACCGGGCAATCGGACCAATTATGTCATAACTAACATACTTTTCCTTTCCCTAACCCACAAAAATTTACTAACTATTGGCCGCCAAGGTGTCTGTAACCGGGTCGATCTCAATAATTTAACTAGTATCCTTCCATATCCTTCCAAGTAAATGTAAAAACGGGTGTACTGTGGGCCCGGCGCTTTCCGGGATATCCTGCTTAATGCTTGGCAGTACATTCAAAATCAATCAATCAAATCAATCAATTCGGTAAAAAAAACTAAACTCGATTAAATGAATTATTTTAAAATCAAATTTATATTAAATTTAAAGTTTTGTGTCAATTAAAGTGTATATCAATTAGATTTTCGGTGATTATATGACTTATTTATCATTAAACGGTTGATTCAATTTATTTGTAATTTGTTAATTGTTTTAACTTTACACACACCTCATATACCGTAAAAGTACACGAGTGTGTCCCAAAAAATATTTTAAAACCAACAGATACAGCTCAAGTTAAACCACCGTTAAGTCTATTACAGCCAATATTAAACGTACAAATGTCAATACGTCAATTCTAGAAAAACCAATATATTTAGTATATTACTATAATTTCCTGCTACACTGTTGTCTACCGTGGTAGGAAACGCTAAATTTAATATGGGCTACTCACTGAAATGTCTGATTCTTTTGAACTCCGGATCTAAATCATAATTACTGTGTCCAGAAATTACAACTACTAAGAGATTATGCGCGTTTAATTATTACTGGACTTGGGCAAGTCGGTACAGGAACATCCAGGGGACATATCACCGTAGTAGTATTATTTGCCTATTTCTATTAAGGCATATCAGTAAATACATGCATATATTCTGCCTGTAGTAACATCGGTCTTACCAACTTTAAAACTACACCTGGAGAAGTGGCATCATCTTAAAAATTTGCAACTTGCGGAAGATTAGCACAGGACTTAGCACAGGAAACGCAGACGTTTGTCATTCAAAGCTTCGCTAAATCTACTTGAAAAATCATCCACAATGACCTTCCAGAGATTAATGACAGTGAAGAGGAAAGGAGTCCGACAATCAGGCTTTTATGATCAATATTATAGCTACATGGCTGAGTTCGAAGCCTTAGGGCACATGGAAGAAGCAGTCATTATGAACGAGCCAAATCAGTGCTTTCTACCACATCACGACGTCATAAACACATCTAGTACCACCACAAAGATGAGGCGAATGTTTGACGCCTCGGCTAAGACTGGCAGTGGATATTATTTGAACAATATCTTGCTAGTTGGTCGTATCGTGCAAAACAGTCTGTATCAGATACTCGTCAGATGATCTTATGGTCAAGTAGCCCATCTTATAACGTTAAGCTTAACAAAGTTGATAATATTATAACTGTCGCGAATTCAATCAAGGCGGCGAAAGGTCTTCATTCCAAGATTGCACAACTTTTATTAGTCTCGGGCTTCCAATTGCGCAAATGGACATCCAACCATTTGATGATAATCGAAGACCTGTCTCAAGAGAAAGACAGGTGGCTCCCAAAACCATTGAAGAAAATAACAAATAACGAAAGTTACTGGATTTGCAGTGGAATCAGTTTGTCGATAGTTTCTACGTTGAAGTATAAATTTGGAAGCCAAGCTGATAGCAACTAAACGTTAAATATTGTCGGAAGCCTGGTGAGTTTTTGATACATTAGAATGGCTAACACCAGCCAAATTAAGATATATTTTCTGACATGGTCTCTGACTCCAAAAATTGGACTGGGCCGATAAATTACTAAGTGAGCTAAAGAAACATTGGCTGATACTTCGCAACTGGCTACCATATTTAAAAAATATTAAAATTTCACGCTGGTTGTCAACCAAATAAAAGGAGAATAGTATTATTTGTTTTGATTACCCAAAAAAGTCACTTAAGCCACTTAAAGTTTTTATTATTTATTAAAAACTTTGTAGATATTGCTTCAAATTCGCTGATTGTATTTCCAGACGACATAAAACTAAATTGGCGAACATTTCTTGTAAATTGGATCACCATCTATTTCAATGTGACTTAAACAAAATTTTGCGAGTGGTATTTTGCTAATATTTTGTATTTGAATGTGGCGATTTTGTATTTTGTAGTTTTTGACTACAAGTTAAACGGTTGTTTATTAAGGAGAATGCATGAGGAATGTATGACTTTTTTTAGCTTGGAGTTTACATTTAATTTTTTCATTGATGCCGATAGATTAGAACGGCTCCGTCATTGAGCTCACAATCAAATGCTTGTTATTAAGAAAATGCGTTGGGAAAAATTATACAATCGATACAACAAAAAGAATCCAATTGTGACAGCACTAATGCAAACGTTTTTTGAGCAAAAGCCATGTGTGCAAGCTAATGTAAAGGTTTTGCGTCAATTAACATATATCGCTGGATGATGCGGTTATCACATTTACGAAAGACTGTTGTCTTTCGTAAATGTGATAACCACTCGATTCAAAATACTCTACATGCCTCAACTACTATGGTACTACCCACCGCAATGATATGCATCCAATCACGTACTGGTCAACTCCAACTACATCGAGCATTGCTAGGTTCCAGCTCGCAAACGTCGTTTGTACCGAATCTTGTGCACAAAGTCTAGTCATGCATAAGCCTAAGCGTATAGTCATGCTGTTATATCAATGTACGGTCTAGCACTCACATCAGCTGGAAAAACGAGAGTCACTATCGATGACCATACAATACCGAACTGACAATCTACATAAAGAATTACAAAAATTTTGGGAAGTACAGGAAATTGAACCACAGTGCCAATCGAATGACATTACACATGAAAGTGAATTGATTTATACACAAACTACCACAAGAACTGAGACTGGCCAATTTGTAGTCAAATTACCGTTTAAAAAATTAACACCTCTATATGGGGTACCACTGCGATATTATAAGAAAGAGTGGTTTCAATCTCCGAAAATAGAAATTTATAAATTCTCAAGAGTTTTAAAATTCATTTTCCCAACACGAAATTCAAAATATACCGAAGTTGATTGAAGACGATTAAACCATTAAACACTGGGGATTGTATGGAAGGTGGAAGGTGACCTATTTTTTTTAAGGTACAACAAAATAATGAACAATCAAACTGGACCAAACGACTAATTCTATCGGCAGCATCCAAATTATACGATCCATTAGGCTGGGTTGCACCTATACCACAATTCTTTTTAAAATTCTACTGCAAAAGATAATATGGCAAAATATAGTGATATTTTGCATGGAATCATTATCTTACAGTATCATCTAAATATTCGCATGGCCAGATTTTATGATAGTAACCAGTGTAGGGTTATCAGATGTTCCTGGTCGATTGAAAGATGCATGCTGGTAATGCAAATATTGGTTGATAGGAGCTGACTAATAAATAAACGCTGTATAAAATCCTGCACTATGTGTATTCGTCATCTCGTCCACAAGCTCGAAAAAAATTACCTGTCAGCAAAACGGTGTAATCAAAGTCAGTTTTTCCTAAATACAGTGCTCGAATATGCTGGGCCATTCTTTATATACTGGCGGCTCTAAGACATAATAAATTTTACAGCGAGGTAAGCTATAAAAAATCGGGTGTGATAATGATTCCAATTTTATTGGGGTGAATCGTTAGTTAAAATCCATTAATCTCAGACTTTTTCTTGCAGAAAGTCATTCACTTCCAGTTTAATCCTCTACAAAAATCCACTGAAATCGTTCAAAGATCACTCGAAGAGTGACAAACACCAATCTTTCGTTTAAAGAATTGGCAAATTTAATCATTTAAATAGAAACGCTATTGAACTCGAGACCTCACTGTAGATTGACTGATGATCCAGCTGAATTACAAGTTGATACACCTGCGTATTTTTTTAATTGGAGAATCATTAACTATCATATCTGACCCAATGTTGATTGTGTTTTCACAGAACAAACTGGCCAGGTGGCAAAACATTAATCTAGAGGATATACTTAGAAAATGGGAAACATCAACTAGCAACTAGCAGCGCATCCAGAGATTCTGAAAGAGATGACACTAAGACTACCTCACGTCAATACAACATCGTTATAAATGGAAGGCGACGTGTGACATTATTGTGGTAAAGTATAGACGTGTTAACCTGCATTCACAATCTAGGGAAACAAAATCTAGGTATTATGTAAAAATAATTTAATCAGAAAAAAAACAACGATAATCTCACCCAAACACGATTGTGTACAAAGTTGACACAATTGTTAATTCAAATTTGTTAAATTAATGTAAAAATCGGTTCATTCTGAAAAATTCTTTTTCCTGTATAGAAAATTGGCATCCACACAACGTAACTACACGATTGTATAAGTTCAGTTAAAAGATAAAGTTTAAGAAAACTAATGTGAAGATAAATTGATACCCACACGTTTGTGTACATCGAACCGACGCTAAAATGGCCATGTTCACATTGATTAATGTGTCTGTTATAGTCATATTTTAACTACACAATTGTGTAATTATAGACCGAAAGATATAGACTGACAAAATTTTACGATAAAAGAAATTAAACTCAATTATGTTAAGCAGATATAATAATTAAATTTTAAAATCAAGTTTTATCTACTTTTTGCCGTTCTTAATATTTTAAAACGATTTCTGCTTCCCGAATTTTAAAATTATAAAACAAAATCTGATATACGCTCTATGGGTTACCCATGTTTTATTGTCTTCAATTAAAGTTAATTAAACTATATTTTTTTTTTTTCATAAATGATCGACTTCACTAAAAAAATGTATGTCAACTCAACGTCCACTCAAAAAAAATATGTTGTTGTTTATCGTTGTATGATTTGTTGCTCATATTTTTTTTATTCCAATTAAAATTTGATTATAATTTCGATAAAATTAAATAATTTCACGCCTCCATGACAAATAAATCTCGATCTTTATTTTTATTTTTTTAAATATCTTTAAGATCTCATATATTACATACATATATCAAATATCATCTTAATAAATTGATTCGATATTTTGATTTTACAAAACCATTTACTCCGATATTTCCGTATATATGTATACAAATAGTAAAATCATTTATTGGAAATTACTTTCACTATCTTTCATCTTTCAAATTATCTTATACTATATTGTATGTATACTCGTATGATTCGAGAAAGTGAAATTTTGAAACAATTTTCAAAATTGTTACGGCTATAATTATTTAATGTGATTTCATTCAGATTTAATTATTGTTGAATGTATATTTATAAAATTTTGAAGGACGCGAATAGTCATCAATCAAGTTCAAATGCACACGCGGTTCTATATTTACTATAATACATATAAAAGTACATTATAGTAGATAATAGAAAAATATTTCGAATTTCTTAACATTTTAAATGTCAATCTTAAAATAGTTTTTACATTTTTTTTTTTTTAATTTTCTTTAATCTAAAATTAAAATTAAATTAAAAAAAAAACTAAATTGACGGTCAATGTACATAATAAATTGAAAGATACTGTGAGTATTGTGTATCTTTGACTTGTGTTTTATAGTTCTATTGTCATTGTTGTTGTAAACGGAAAATTAACATAATAGTAATGATTACACGGTGTTATTCTTACGAGTTTAATTACAATTTATGTCTTGAATGAGTATTGTGTAAGACGATTAGTCTTTTGCTGCAATGAAATTATTTTATATATTTCTACAGCCGTTGTAATTGTATTTTGATAATGATGGAACATTGAACTTGGTAAGTTAATATGCACACGATCATTTAAAAGATTATAATTATAATAGGTGGTAATACTAAACGATATTACATGCCTTAATTCCTATACTTATAGATATACGAACAAAATATTAAATTGCCCAAGGCTTAAATAATTAAGCTAATGGATTTTGGAAAAACTTTAATTGTCATCAACTTTGATATGAATCGTCGCCTTCGGAATTACTTTATATTCAATTTAACCAATCAGCATTGAACACGTTATATTACTGAGGAAATAGCAAAAGATATGAACTTTTATGTTACTCAATAGTGAATTCGTAAGAGTTACGAGGACTTCTGGTGTCCAAACGCAGCAACTCTGGGAATTGCGTAAAAGCATTCTTTTTTGAACGTATCATGGACAGTTGCAAAGTATATGATCGACGGTTTCATAGCCAGATGTTGACTCTTTGAAGAAAAAATTTAAGGCAATAATGACTAGACGAAATTCGCGAAATTGTCACTGCTCTCGGTTTCCTATCAATCTCTTCGACCAATGTTTGTTATAGACATTCTCGGAAAGATTGAGTTTGTCAACCGTTCCATTTCATCAGAACTCCATCTTGTTTGCCAGTGCTGTGTGCTATATAGAGCTGTGCAAATCTGTAATCAAAAGAAATTGTCGGCACATCGATATAATTGTCTCCATGCGATTTGGTAGTCAATCGTTTAGCCACTTCATTTTCATAGACATCCATATGAGATGGAAGTATCGTCAAGGAAATGACAATATTTCGATTTTTAGTCGAGCAAGACGTCCCTACAATCAAAAAGTCAACAATTAGATTTATGCTGCGACTTTATATTTTTCAGGGTCTCAATTGCATTAATGCTATCCGTGACAATAAGGTATTGTCACGACTGTGCTTGGGTCGTGCAGATTGTTCTTTATACTGACAGGTGGGTCACTAAAGATGCCAATTCCATAAGTATAGTTCTGTCGCGAACCCTCTTTATAAATAAAAATCTTTCAATACTTGAAAGAAACCCTTGTTAACCATTATCGCGTCTGTAGTATTCTTTCTCGGTATCATCTCTCATACTGACTCTATAATTTGTGGATGATAGTAAAGAAACTCGAATCCGAAGTGAAAAATGTGCACGTGCTCTACGTTTTGTGGCAAACTGAATAAAAATCTGTAATTGAGTAAATCTCACCATAAATCTATAGAAATGGTGCCACTAAGAATCTCAAGACTCATAGAAAAAAGGGCTTAACGTGGATCGCTCCGGTAAGCTTTGATATTCGGTTCTTTAAAGATGAAACTGATTATTGTAATAGAGATTTTGGCTCTCTTTTCAATCTGAACATTGTCATATGCCCCAGATGTGGTTGAGACACTAAAATATTTCATTATGGGGGTGATGTGGCAGAAAAAAGTGATGTGTTGATTGAATTGCTAAATCTTTTCCTGATAGCTCTTCCATGTAACCAAAATTTATGAATTCCTCTAAAAATTTTATGTAATCTTTTTTAAAGTTAATATGGAGTCTTCTTTCCAATCCGGGAAGATTATAACATTGCTTGTGATAATGAATCCCAAGGGTTGGTGGGTTCGATATGAACGGCAATTTTACTACGAATCTATCATGGTCATCTCGGTATGTGGATTTTTGAAATAATTCTTCAAAGTGTAGTTCTTGTTGATTCATATGGCTGTCCTCGGGTACCTACTTCTTCTAACTGTTAGAATTTTTGAAATGTATCGTCGACGTTAAAATCGAGGCTAACGTTGAATGGTTGTTGTTTTTGCATATAGGGGTCTCACCTCAACCGATTATCCAGTCGAACTGAGTGTTTTGAGCCATTAATTTATTCAGATTTTCCAGTTGGCCAGTAGACAATATGTTTAGGAAGTAACCAACACCCATAACTAAGTAGATTTTGAAATTGTTTTTGTCCGCTGTATCAGCCAATATATGTGATTGTAAGCTTCCCAAACGTTCAATAATTGTGGATTGGCATGGGAACGGCAACTAATTCATGATATACACCTCCATTTCGAGCTTTAATTTTGGTTGAAAATTGGGGGATATATCAATCTTTGTTAATTCATGCGTTGTGCTTTTAGAGGCTATTCTTTTAACTGGGTGTCGTGAATTTATTATTGGTAAATTGAGTCGGTGAACATATGACTCGCTTATCATGGAGCTATTGGAACCAGAATCTAACAACATGCGTCCAATAGTGCTTTGTTCATCATTGTTGGTTGCTATGTGCTCTTCGGCTTGATATGAAGATTTGCAATTGATAGCTTCTGATGGCGTTGGATGAATTTCATTAGAGGAATGTAGACTAAACTATGTAGATTGAGGGAATCCAATGACTTCCGCATGATTTGTTGTGATACGAAGACTCGGCTTGTTTGTTAATGATCGCTTATTACTGATGTCACAATTTTCGAGTGCTGCACACCTTTTGTCGAAACAATCGAGCAATGATTCAAATGTTGGATATTTGACGTCTACCGTTTTGGATGCCAAAGCTCTGAGTGTATCATCATCCAGTTTGTTCAGTAAAATGTAGTTGAGCCAAATATCGCGGGTCTGGGCGTCATTGCCTAGTGCGCCGAGACCAGTGACCACTTCGGTGGCAGTATCGTGCATCTTTCGCAGAGATTGCGTGATGGCATCCGATATATCGGGTTGTCCTATAAACCTTTTTACAAACGATTGAATGACTTGAATTGGTTGATCATATCGATAACAAATCTTTGCCTATGTGCTCTTGTACTTACATAGTATCGGTTACATCGGTTACTGTAACGTGGCGAACAAAATTATACGCGTCACCCTTCATGACACCTTTTAGGTCGCTACGCTTTTGGCAATCTGATATGACTGCGTTTTGATCGCCAACTGATACGAACAAGTCTTTGAAAGATTGAAACTCTTCCGCTCTTTTACCACAAAAGGACGGAATGTCTAATGGAGGCAGCTTTACGTCTTCCTTTGGTACAGCTACCATGCTAGTATTACGTATTGGCTCTAACAATTCCCGTTGCTTTTAAACAGCTGTTAGCAATCGGTTTGTGTCGTGTATTATACTTTATAGTTTTGCTTTCAATTTTCGAAATGTATGCTCAAATTCTGTTATTTGTGAGAGTCAGCATTGATGCCTGCCATTTTTTGATCAAATTTCTCTAAGCTGCGATAACATCGTTCCAGTTGCTCTAAATAAACATAGGAGCCTTGCAAGTCTGCTTGATCGCCGAATGCTGCGACGGAACTTTCCAACCGCGTGAGTGTTCCACGTGCATTCAAACTATTAAGATATTCGTTTAATGTCTCTTTTTAAGTAAAAAATATTTTACATAATTAGCGGAAATAGTTTTCTCAACTACCCCACGATAGTATTCGATTATCATCTCAATTCATAATATACATCCCGAACTGGAAACTAGAGTTTAGAAGACGTTACTTTAATGTGGTCTCACCTATCATACTTAACAATTTACCAGCGTCTCTGTTTTCTCCAAATCCATTAAATTATCCTAATTTAATAATTTTAAAATGAAGATTTTTTTTGCACTTTGTGTCAGTCATTCTATTGAGTTTTTACTTTCTTATGTTATAAGCTGTGCTTGTAGAATATTTATACGTTTTTCCAGAATAGTCCAAAGCATTTTGAGTTTTCGCAAATTCAAACCTAATACTAAGTAAACAGTTTCAGTTTGAAGAACCCCAGATTAATTTTTACTCTTAAATTTTTATCACTGACACTTTTTGTGTTATCAATTGATTAAATTATCTGAAATAAAAATAAGAGGCCCAGTTGGTCAATTACAGTAAATCAAATAGTAGTTCTATCACTCGTAGTGATTCTACTTTTAAAATGTTTAAAGAATGGATTTTAAGCATTAGATTTTTAGCGAATTCAACAAACTTATAACTTTCGTTTGTAATATTTTACAAATATTTAACAGATTAGTTAATTTTTGGCGTTGGTATTAATGAAATTATATGATTTTCCCTAAATTAATTTAAGATTTTCCGGTTTCAATAAATCTAGAATTTTCCATCAAATACACATCAATTACACACGAAATGTTCCATTCATAAAAAAAACCCACTTCCGCACATCAAACACAAACCCAACTTATATAACAAATTTACGACCGAAATTTGACTTTTTAAGAAATATTTTTATGAGAATATTTTGTGTCAAGTCCCTATCGAATTCGAGTTACACATACATTTTGAATTAGATGTGAGAAGATGGCTATAAATTTATCTATTTTTCAATCATAAAAATAGAAATAGAAGATAATTTTATGGAAATTTTTTTTATTATTTAAATTTTGTTCTATTTTAGTTTTTTAGTGCATTAGAGACACAAAGATAAAAAAAAAAAATAGAGAATTAAAATTTTTCTAAATTTCACTTAGTCTATGTATAGGTTTCCGGAATTAATAATTAAAATATAAGTGTGAGATTACAATTGATAACCGTTAGTCATGTGCCATTGCCTAAACCGGGATATAATTCGATGACAGTATTTGATAAATTACATTTTTTTTTAAATCAACGGAAAAAAAGATAAAACAAAACCTTCTTCACCTTAAATATATCTACATAAGTTATGTAATAATTCCTAGTTAAAACTATAAAAGCAATATAGCTTTACCGACAAAATATATACAATTAACTGTATACCAGCTTTAAAATCTATGTAAATATTTGAATTAAACACTATTTTTTAACACATATATATATATATATATATATATATATATATATATATATATATATATATATATATATATATATATATATATATATATATATATACCGTAAATAGTAAATAAACAATTTAAATAAACAAAACCAAACTACACGTGCTCACTTTAAAAACTAAAAATGGATGCATATACGAGTATACCTATTGTAAACTATTAAATAGTTTTTAGTGTTGGTTTTGCTTGTGTAACATTAAAAAAAAATAACAAATCAAAACATGCAATTAAAAATGTAAAGATTTTTTTGAATTTTTCCGTTTGAATTTTCATCGCGCTTACAGTGAACGCGCCTTGCCTTGTGTTATGTGTTAACTATTTTTAATTTTATTATTACTATAACGCGCGTTGTCTAGCTGTGTGTGCGGGATGTACTTTTTTTTTATATTCTAAAATTATAACTAAGAATACTTTATATATGTATGTAGTTATTTTGTTGATTTTTCTAAATGAATAAAACTAAAACTAAAAGTAACAATATATAAAAATGATTAAAATAATAAAAACATTTTAGTTTTGTTTGAACATAAATTTTTATTTTTATTGGTAACATGTTGAAATAAAATGAAGTGTTTTTGTTATGAGGCACAACTAAAGATAATATTGACAAATTCAACTTGTCTGTTGCGCTTTGGTTTGTTAAAGATAATTTAGGATGGTTAATCGAAAACAATAATAACTTTAATAGACACCTTCCAACAAAGATAATTGAAAGTCTGTGACTGAACGACTGTAAAAATGATTCAAGTCATCAAATGAGCAAATTTAACGAATTTGTTAAGCACATTTCCAGTCAACCACTGAATTTTCCTTCTGTCATTCAACGAATTATGCTTAAACTGACATAATTCAATTAATTTAATTGAAAATCATTCAATTGATTTGTAATGTTTAATCAATTTTTGAAAAATCTAATTTATATTAATTTTAAAGTTTTGTGTCAAATAAAGTGTACATAAATTAGATTTTCAGCGATTATATGACGTATTTGTCATAAAACGGTTAATTCAACTGATTTGTGTAATGTTTATTCAATTTTTTTAAAAAGGATGGTTTTTTTAAATAGAAATATGAATTCTAATAACCGCCTTATATATAATATAACATAAAACCAGCAATAATGCCTCGAATGAACGGTTGATCAGTAAAGCTGTGTTAGGAAGTAAAAAATTTAGGAACCAATCAGTAAAAGTGGCTTAAGTACCTCACACTTTTTTATTCTCCATTCGTTGAACTGTCAAAGTAATTAATTTTAAACTGTTGATTCTATTCTCTGTTTTAGCAAGGTACGTTCTGCTTCGCATCCTTTAATTAATGCATAATTTAATTAATTAATGCATTTTAAAAAAACAGTACAACCAGTCGTTAGTTGCAGCATATTCAGTTGTCGTTTCTTTAGCAGATTGTGTAGACGCTTCGAGTTTTAAACTTTTTTATTTACTCTAATGCTTTTTGTTTGATTATGATTTACAATCCGTTTTCTATTATTATCCTTAACTAACTCCTTTTCTATTTGTTTTAGTGCAAAATCTCTTATATATCTTAAAGCTCAGTTTAGAACCTGAAATGAACCTGTAATAGATTCATTGAACTTTTAATAACTGAAAATTAATAAGAAAATCTGTAGCATTAACTTAAAATATAAGAAATACGCCAGAAATCACTCACTAACACCTAAATTAGATTACAAATGCTACATTACCTGAACCGCTATAAACTTACTAGATAAGAAAGTTCAATCAAAAATCTAATAAAAATAGTGAAAACGAACTTTGAAAAAAACGAAACTACTCTCGATTAACATTCTAATTTTCAATCCATCAAAACATTCAAAACCAAATATTATTGGTGGCAAAATTGAATGAATTAACACAAAATCAAAATTCAAATTTATGCAAATTACCCATTAAATGATAGATCCAATAAATTTACCGAAAACGATTTATTAAAAAGAGATTTCCAGTAAAAATATACCACGAATATGAATATATTATTCTTGTTACAAATATATACAGGTGACACTCGAGTTGTGCGGTATTAAATTTTTTTTTTAAGGAATTAAAAATGAAGATCCTAGAAAAGTTTAAAACTGGCGTAAGATTTGCTGCTATATAGGAGTAACTTGAAATAGTTCAATCAACCATTCAAACAATTAAGAATAATAAAATTAAGAAAAATAAGACAAGCGATAGAAGTTGGCCCAACAATTAGCAAAAATAAAACATTGAATCAAACATTCGAAATCCATTTACGAAAAAATAAGTTCTGATGATAGATTTCGCAGATGGGTAAGCGAAAAAAACATATTAAAATAAATGACAACACCAAATACAACAGCCCTCATTCAGCACTCATTTCATTCGTTCAGTGATAAAATTTATTCTTGATAAAATGGAAGGAAGTTTATCTTTAATTTTAAATGATACCTAGAAAAAATGCAAAATTAGGCAAGCAAATAAACAACTACAAAAATACGTTTTTCAAGGTTCTTGAAAAAGACTTTGGTCTGAAGTAATCTATTAGCAATGCAATGCCAGAGATGTTCAATTGAAACTAGAATGTATTTTGCTATTAGCACATATGGTTGATGGGGATGGTTTCAACTATGTATATGGGTATAGATTAAATCAACATTACGGTACAGCCCCTTAAGCGATTGCTCACAAATTTTACACAATTACAGTTAAACAACATACAAGTCACAAGCCCATATCAACATCGTGTACGTATTGTCAAATCCACAAAATATATTTGTAAATAAGTAAATAAGAGCAGCGATACGGCTGCTCGTATTCAGAAATTGCCAAGCATTATTAGTAACAAGTGATATTTTCTGAGATTGTTCGAGGACAAACATCTTTCTAGGCTTTGAAACTATTGGTGGGAAAGTTTTCAAAACATTTAGAGAAACATGCCCAAATTTTTCAAACAGCTTTACTATGATTTCCAGTGCACACAAAAAACATCTTTAATATTACTTTTAAAATGCCCGTCAGAAGTATGCTGACCCAAACATGAACTTTTCACTATGAAAATTTAATAAAATAATAACTTATTTTATAATACAAGTGTGTAGCGATTATAAGCAAAATAGTGTTTCAAGTCATGAGGGAGCGAAATTACAACGACAGAGTTGGTACACTACGTGCAAATGAATAAACCACTTAATGTGGCACTTTATTTTCATCATCTGATGAAAATAATCTGTCCTTGTTTGTCAAAACTAAATACTAGTTACTGGTCTTTTGATTCTATAGTGGACACCAATGATACAATTATTTACCTGCTGAAATTTTTTAACACCCTGAAGCCATTTTTTAACACCTAGAATGCCTTTTCATATTTTGCAATTAAAGAAAGGATGATCAATAATGCTTTTGTGGATGATGGAGCTACCAAAACAATACGCAATGAAATGCGGTTTTATGTCGACAACCTCTTGCATCCTAATGTTTTCGAAATCGCTATATAAAAGGCAAATAGAGAGGATATATTCATATTTCGCGTACAGTTTCTACCAATTGACCTACTATTCGGCTTTAAACTAGTTTAGTTCCCAGTTAGACTCACATTTTTCTTAACTATCAACACAGCTCAAAGACTATTCTTTAAGCTTGCAAGCGGGAATTTGAATAGTTCATGCTTTCTATACATTTTTTATGGCTAGTTGTAAGAAAAATGCGAAAAAGTAGGAACTCAACATATTTGTATGTTTTTAAATTGGGAGGAAGATCATAAAATATGGTTTACAACCAAGTAGTGCCATAAAAACCCGATTAAGTTATTTGAGTATTAATTTTACTCAATTCACTTGGGAAATTGCATTCAAATGCATTCAATTTTTTATACGGTGGCAACCCAAAAATTTTAATTCTAATAAAAAGTCAAAGTGTATGTCTGTTTTAGACACAGGTTCCGTTTTGGTTATCCAACATTATTACAAAAATGGTCGTCCTATAAAACCTGAAATTCGCAAAATTATTAAAGAAAGTGTATCAGTCAACTGGTCACCAACATCAGGCCATTTGACACTGTTAGATTAAATTTGAAGAGTAAAGTGTATAGCAATCATTCCACAAACAATTCAAAATCTTAAGAACAACATTCGAGCTGAAAATTTGGGGCCATTGACTGTTGTTATTGGAAAAATTAAATCGAACATTTTTATTTTCGGATGCTAGCCTGTGGTGGTCACATATTGTATTTCATACATAAATGGTTTCATTTTTAAAAGTTTGAATTTCCAACATACTTTATGTGTTTTTTTAATAATAAAAAAAAATTAACTGATGAACAAAAAACACCTGTGAAATTGTACAATCGAATTTTATTCCAGGTGAAATTAGTTTAGTATAAAATTGAATTACTAAACTAAATTTTAAAGAATAAAATATTTTATTTTGTCTAATCTTGAATTAAGTGAATTGGAATTGTTCGGTTATTCGAGAAACAATAATCGAGGGACACCTGTATATATATATATATATATATATATATATATATATATATATATATATATATATATATATATATATATATATATATATATATATATAACTGCATTTAATTAAAATTCTAATGCACACAAAAAAATATTTTTTTTTTTAATAAATAAGCCATTATTATTAATCACAATGCTTATTTATAATATATTCCGCTACAATATGACAACTTTAATTTTTTAATTTCACAAATAAATAAAAATCTATATGCATGTATATTCATCTAATCCTAATATTAATTTGTCAAAATATATTTATAACAAACTCGTGACACACATGGACTTTCTCCGCATGCAAACATGTATATACAAAAAACATATTCCATTCATTGAATTTGCCGATAAAACGAAATCTATTTGTGTAGTACACATCACGTCTTTATTGTTTTGTGTAGTAAACCACATATCATCATCATCATCGCATATACAAAACTAACTTGCAATTTTTCCTTTTGTGTAAACTTCACACACGGAATCCCTTTCATATTACAAAAAAAAATTAAATGCTAGAACCATCTGCTGCATATCGCATACACAATAACATACAAACACACAGCACAGCACATCCAATTCAGAGGAGTAGAAGTAAAATGATGTGTATTCATTGGAAACATACAAAAGCAGATGTTCTTATTATTCTTGCATATTCATAAATCGTATACACATAAATGTTCTTGCCTTATTTTTAATTCGTCTTGAATGAAAGTCTTCTATTATAATTTCATTTTCATTTTACAAAAACAACATCATATAATAATAATAATAATAATAATAATTTTTATTATTTTTAAAATAAATAAATAATAAATATTTAATTTTGTGTTTTCATTTCGTTTATATTTACAACAAAAAAAAATATTTTTCTTAGTTTTTCACACACAATAATTATGGAAATTTCTTACATTATATAATTTAATGTTTTATTTATTTTTATTACTCTCATTATTATTATTCGAGTATTGTTGTTTTTGGTTAATTAATAATTAATTAAGAATAATTGCATAAATATATAAATAAAATTTATTTTTGGATTTTTTTAAATAGCTAATTGGCATGTTATTGAATTAATAAAAGTTATGGGGTTTTAAGCAAAATTAATTTTTTTTTATTCACTTTGTATCTGTCTGCGGATTGTTGTATGTATGTCTGTGACGGCTGTGTTAATGTCGGCAGTTTTGGTATAATTAATTAATTAATTTGCAGCACAGATGAATTTCATTAATTGTATAATATTTAGGTTATCTTTATTATAAATTAATGATGCTGGTCATATTTTTATTTATTTGGCACAGTATACTTAAAGAACAATAAAGCAATTTTAGATAAATATTTGGAGAATTTACACAGTTTACTGATTTTAATGAATTTAAATGTCAATTTTTGTCAATTTATTATTGGATCCATATTTTAAATTAAAAAAGGTTAAAACTGGCAAAGAATACGCTGGTTGATATATAAATATGTAAAATATATAGATTCAAATTAACCATGTGATTATAACGGGTTTTCCAATAAGAGGTTTCATTTTGCTATTAAAAAAAACGAGTATTTTTTAAGAGGACTCAATGAATATTTATTTCATTGTAAAGAGGAAGGTATGCCATTAACATTTAAAAACGATTTCAGCCAAACGGCCGCCACGGCTACACTAGCATCACCATATCCTTTCCATCTTTAGGATCTTGGACGAATTCCATCTTTAGGATCTTGAATCGATTGTGGATTATGGCAAAGACCTTATTTTTCACGTGGCCCCAAAGAAAAAAGTATAAAGGTGTTAAATCACAAGATCTCGGTGGCCAATTGTGATCACCTCTTCGAGAAATACCACGGTTAGGAAACTTTTCTTGCAAAATTGCGATGCTTCGTTGCTTGTGACACGTAGCGCCGTCTTGCTGAAAATAAACGTCGTCCACATCAATATCATCCAATTCCGGCCATAAAAATCATTAATCATAGCTCGGTAGCACAATCCATTCAACTTAACAGTTGCACCAGCCTCATTTTCGAAAAAGTAAGGTACAATCACACCGCCAGCCCGAAAACCGCATCAAATAGTGACACGTTGAGGATGGACAGGCTTTTTAACAATCATTTTTGGATTTTCTGAGCCACAAATGCGACAATTCTGCATATTAACGTAGCCTCCGAGGTGAAAATGGGCCTCATCATTGAAAAAGATTTTTCGATGAAAATCCGGATCATTTTGATGCATTTGAAGGACCCAATCAGCGAAGATACGACGTTTATGGTGATCGACCGACTTGAGTTCTTGTATTAACTGAACTTTAAAAGCCTTAAGACCTAAGTCTTTATGCAAAATACGGTGTAATGTCGTTTGTGGAATGTTTAATTCCAAAGATCGACGAGGAATCGACAAACATGCGTTTTCTTTAACACTACGGGCTACAGCAGCAATATTCTCAGTTGTTCTTGAGCAACGCACACGGTTTCGATTCTTTACATCACTAACTTGTCCCAACAGCTCAAATTTTTCCACCAGTTTCACTATTGCCGGCCGAGTAGGTGCTTCACGACGACCAAAAAGTGCTTTAGTTTTGCGAACTGTGACTGCAAAATTTTCAAAATGAAACATCTTATTGGGTAACCCTGTATTTAAAGGTAAGCCTTTAGTTGAGCATGCTATCATTAAAATACCACCACTGTGCCCTTTGCTTACCGCAGAGACGCTTTAACGTATGTTACATCGCTTAAAAAAACCGATTGTTAATCCAATTATCAAAGAAAAATCTCCAAAAATTAACTAAACCACTCACGGTTTCGGACATGCGGTTTCAGGTTTACTGGAACGTTCGGTCGTTAAGAGTATCGTTTAGAAATTTTCGAGAACATAAGTCTGCTATATTTAGCTTTACATTTGGTAAAATCATTACAATCGTAATGTTAGATTTTTCACAAGGAATAATTTATTCGAGCAGCCCACTGATGTAAACTAACCCAAAGATAAAGACTAATTTTCAAAAAATTTGCCTTATCTATGGGACCTTTAGCAGTACGGCTTTATAGATAAGGTTACTTTAATGCTAGAGCTGGTAAAAATCAGACTGACTTATGGGAAAATTAAGATATTTACTCGAAAAATGAACTAGCGACCGATAATGGCGAATGGATGATCGCATACGATCTTATTGTATAGCTTGCATATTATTTCCACATTAAAATAGTCACTAGGAAACATGGAGACACCTGCGTAAGACGAACCGAAGTCAAACTGACTTTGTGTTAATTTCTAAGAGAAGGTCTAGAGTCATCCAAGATGTGAGATCATATATCAGTCGGCTGCCCAATTCGTAAGCAGTGATGATTAATTGGTCACTGCTAAGCTATGATGACAGTTGTCTAAGCGAAGTGAACTCATGTAGAAGTCACTAAACTGCATCATACATTCGGATTTAGGATTATTGCCATTCGGGACCATGGCGAAAAACTTTTTTCATCGATACAATAATCGACACATGAAAGAAGCAGTTCTCTGATTTAATCAAGTTTCAACAACTGAGATGACTAACTCTGTGTCCGATATTTTTTTTATTTCATGTTAGAATTTATCTTACGTAGAGATCATTGGTTGCTAATACCTCGGATCACTTGTAACTTAGAATAAATGTGAGAAGAAAAATATAAGCACGTCTTGCCACTGGCTAATCGTGATTTGTGTATCCTATCAGTGTTGATCACACCCGTTTTCATGGGACGGGACACTGACGAATGAGTATGAGAGATGCCTAGTCACATTGGAAAGAGACATGCGCATGATATATGGACCAAAAGCGATGACGACAACACTTACGAGTTTACTTAAACCACAAGAATATACTTTGAAATTTAAATAGGAACCCATATTTTTTATTACAAATTCGGATTTTCCGGCTAAAAATAAGTACGTAGGTTACTTAATTTTGTGCGGAAATCGGCTTAATATATTTTTTAATTTTTTTGTTTATTTTTTTAATACAACATTTTTCCACCTAACATTTTTCTCATGAGTGCTGTACTTTTTGAAATATTTACATAACTCGAAAAACACCCTATGGATGCAGCCACTTCCGGTTAGCCGATTTCCACCAAAATTGTCAAAACTATTCGTACTTATTTTTACTCAAAAATTTAAATGTACACCGGGCCTTACCCTTGAAGAATATTATGTTACTTTTCATCAATAAACCATCCTGAATTCCATGCCATTAGCTTTAATTATAGGTAACCCAAGCTAACGATATAGATGGCCGACCTACCAGCATATTGTTTAATTGTGCATACATTCTTCGATGTAGCGGACGTACATTTCACGGACCGAAACATCTCACTAATAGCTAGATGGAAATTTGCAAAACTAATACAGAAGCATTTTTGTAATTGTTAGCTTCAGAATATTTTACCATCCTGTAGAAAAAAAAAACAAATGGACCGGAGAATGATAAAAGGTTTAAGTCTTAAGTGTAAAGCAATTTAGCAATAAGCACAATTCATGTAACCTCTTAAAGGAGTCACCAAATGGTCCATAACATCGATCTTAGATCTACTGCTACTCGGGAACAGCATGAAAATTTCCGTATATTAATACCTGGAACTCGATAAAGTAGAAACCATCATTTCCTTGACTTATTTAACGTTCTACATGTATCAAAGACTGTAGATTAAAGACTGCGAAGATATTTATAGAGGACTCATTGTACGAAAAATTCACACTACCCATGCAGATACCAAAAAGAAACCGTTCCTCTGTAGTTGATATCATTAGCTACGGGTTTTTGATATTCGGAGGGGATACTTTGTGAAACTATATTTTCGACCTTTTTCGATTAGTATGGCAAAACGAAGTTAAAATGGGACAAGCTATTAAGAATATTTAAAATAAATTAAAAGATGCTCTATTCCCGATTCCTTTTATCTCATGTATGAGAGTTATTTTTGTAAAAATTAATAATTTCAGGACAACATGTTTGTCTATTTTGTGGACAATAAATATCAGTGGAATTTATTCACAACATTATACACAATACAATGATACGAACCGGGAATAAGCAAAAATGTAACAATTGGTGACAGCGGTGGGATTGTAAATTGTCAAACGATTGAAGAGGGAGTTGGCTCTTTGTAATTTTCCAACCAGCGGTAATATATGTAAATTACTAATAAGACTCCGTAAAGCTACGATAATTAAAGGCTTGGATCAGGATCAGCACGAATTCGACGAAAGTGGAGTGAACACGACTAAGACTGAAGATGTGGATGCTAGTAAGCAGAATGCGTTGAAAAAGGAGACAGTCGCTCCAGTGAATTTTGCTTTGTCACATTCAATGGATGCCATTGCCATTGCCAATGTTGAATCGGTGTCGCTGATTGTAGCAATAAAAGAAACTGTTGGAGCAAAAATATAGAAGGTGATCATAAACCAGAACTCTACAAAATAGTGCTAAAAGTTCGATATCAAAAGAATGGCGAATCGCTACAAGAGATTGCAAAAGATATCGAGAGATTAATGCATTTAGTATATTCCAACATAGGTCCAGACTACACGGAGAGTATTCAAATCGATGGCTACATTGACGGTGTACAGGATGTCGAGAACAGAAAAGTTGTAATGATTTATCCAAAAACAAACTTTGCAGAGACCATCGCAATAATCAACGAGACGGCATATAACACCATCAGGCTGTAATCAAAATACGGAAAATTGAGATAAATGAACTTACAATAAAAGTGACAATACCCAGGCGTAAATGAAATTCAAATATGTCAGAGAAGAATCGAACGAGAATACCATCGCCAATGTAACACAGGGTAAGGGGAGAATTTGAGAGAATGATCCAAAAAAAAAGGTTGGTAACGATGGAGTAGAAGCTTAACCACCAAACAGAAAGCTTGAACCACCAAAGGAGGCACTGATGGAAGGAACTGTCTTATCACGCTGGATACAGATACATGAGCAACAAGGACAACTGTGTGCAGTGATATAATATAAATCGGGCGTCAGCCAGTTCAAAGATTAGGGTTACAAACGGCTATCGAAAAATCTAACGCAGAATGGACTAAACACCTAGCAACGAAACAGAAACAGGCAGCGAAAAACACATGATCATTTTCTGTAGTATCCCAGAGAATAATGGCAAAAAAACGGTAAATTTGAACGTTTAATTATTTTAATAAAATTTTATTTGTAATGACTTCAGTGATTATGTCTCGAGTAAATTGAACATGAATAGAATTTTCCTGCTCGTACTTAGTGTATTTGGTATAAAACGGTGAATTCTATCGAATTTGAACGTTTAATTATTTTAATATAATTTTATTTATAATAATTTTGGTGATTTTGTGGCGAGTAAAGTGAATATAAATAGGATTTTCATGCTCATACTTAGTTAATTTGGTATAAAACGGTGAATTCGATCGAATTTGAACGTTTAATTATTTTAATAAAATTTTATTTATAATAATTTCGGTGATAGTGTCGAGTAAAATTAATATAAATTGGATTTTTATTAATATAAATTGGATTTTAGTACTTTGTGTAACAAACACAAAGTTTGTATGCAACAAAAAATAACAGATTCTAATTTATTTATATTTTTATATTTTTTAGTTGAACACTCTAGATTATTTTGGTATTGGCTACACATTTGAAACACGTTCGGCACGAACTACTCTTTTTTTATTATTAAATTCTACCTATAAATATTTAAAATAATTGGTTTACAATTTACATCGAGTAAACATCAGATAATATAATATAAAAAAAATTTTACGCCCTCATAAAATTCTTTAAAATTTGTCAAATTTTAAATTCATGTCACTTAATTGCGCACCACATATTTTTTTTTTATTATTGTCATAAAAAAAAAAGAATATAAATTGAATTTATCAAGATTTTCCAATCAATTTAATAAAATAAACACGATTTATTGATATACATATACACTAATCAAAAATATAGTAAACAAAATACAATTTTATATAGTACCAAATTCGCCCATCGTTATCGCATTCAAAATGATATCGTAATGAAATCAAAATTTAATCTTAAGATGAATGAATTTTTGGTATTGGATTTATATACGACCCTAAAACTTTAATGGCGCCACCATCGATTAATATTAATCGAATTATTGTTCCAAATGTCATTAAAGTAGACATAAAAAAATGGTGGGTAATAAATTATTAAAATTAATATTTGGCAATATGTAGTATAAAATTTCCAATAAGGTTCATTGTCATTAATTCGGTCACCTTTCAAAATTTTCGCTTAATTCGTATTATGGATTTCCATTTTGGGTAATCGATTGAATTACACATGATAACGGTTAGTGGCGTGCAGAGCGTTGGAATCATCAATCTAACCCGTATATGCCGCCTAATTTAAAGCAGTGTCAAGATTAAATAAATGGTGTTCGTGCTAATGATCTTAATATAATAATTTTTTTTTTATTAAACCAAATTCCTTTCGTGTGTGTGGTCTTATCACGCTTCATAGAATTGTTAGACTTGTGCGACGTGTATATTTTGATGTGTATCTGTCACTTTTGAATTTAAGTTGTTAATACCGTAATTCGATACGATTCAAAATTATCGAATCGTATACATATTTTCGATGGGGTCATTGTTATGATAAAACTAATGTATGTCATATAATATCTGTAATCATTATAGTGGTGCCAGGCCACACTGTAGCCTAATAAAATAAACAAATTTATTATTTACTTTAACTATTTTAAAACCTAAAAATATCGATAGTAAATTTTAAAATCGCTTATAAGTTAATCAAAATCAAATTTAGAATATATTATGTTGACGACAAATTGTCGTACTCGTTTATCATTTATATCAATCAATAAGTGGTGTTTACTGAACCGCGACTAATTAAACAAGTTCGTTGAGTAACATGAATTTTTCTTTCTTTTATGTTTTTTTTAAATTAAGAAAAAATAATTTTTCGTAATTTTTTTTTTTTTTTTTTTTTTGCAAAAAACCATGTTTAAGAATTTAACTTCCGGTTCGAAATTATTATCATTGTATATTAATTAAAAAAGTCAAAAAGTTAAAAAAAATGTATATAATATTTAAGTTGTACATATACGTACTTGAAATTATGTAATAATTCGTTTTACAATAAAAAAATTAAAAATTAAATTTACCATAGATTACCATAATATTATGACATTTTCAAAGAAAAATATTAATTTTCCACAGTTAGTCATGTTAACCATGTAAAATAGTTTTTTTTCTATTAAATGTTACTGTGTGTGCAATAGATCAAAATACTATATATGGAGAGTTTTTACTCTAGACTGTGTAATTATATTTTGGAGTTGGAAAATCAGTCATCCATATCGTTTGCCATGTTTATTTATAAAACTGCGGAAGTAATAATTTTGATTCGATTTTAACATGCACAACATACACAATATACCAAATAGTGACGGTTTTTTAAAATTGGACCTCTTTCGATGTAATAAAATGTCAGTTAAAGGGACAAGTGATATTTTAGTTCTAATCGAAATATTTATTGACTTACGAATACATTACTAAAGATCAACATTACAAAAGTTCCAATCCTTCTTAGGCAGGAAGAAAATCTCACGACAACTTAAATGGCAGCAGCAAATCTATAGAACTCCAAAGATACTAGCTATAATACTCAAATATGGCACAACTGCAAAATGCTCTAACACCTGTAATAGAAGAAATTTGGAACTCTGGTAAAACCACAAAAATAGAAATAGCGAAGTATTACTCTCCGCAATAGAACAATATCAATATTAGCATCCTGAGCTGGTACTGTTTCAAGCTTCATGGTCCTGAAAACTTCGGTTGTCAGCGCCTCTCAGCGACTTTATGTATGAAAGTTGTAATTAAACCTAATTGGTTTGATGAAGAGTTCCATCTTGTCTTCGAGCGTTAAAATATAGCCTAAATACATGAAAATTCACAAATATTTTAGAGTGTTGGGCCGAATGACAAAGGTGTAAAAGTACTACTGGGTTCACTTGTACGATTTTAAGCTTCAGTTTATCTCAAAATCATTAAATCTATGGAAGATCAATGAACCAATTTCGATGGAAGAGTATGAAAGATGGCTGCAGATATTGGGCAAAAGAGTCTTTCGCATGAAAATTTTTAAAGTCGTTTATATAGTAAAAGAAGATCGAGTACGCTCTGCGATAACGTTCTGCAAATCGTCTCTAACGAATCGTGTAGCACTCTCTGAGAAGAGATCTGCCATTTATTTGAACTAAGACGGGTCCTTTCGCAGATTATTTGAACGAATAAAAAAATGGGATGGGTTCAATCTATCTTTATCCAGCGCAAAATCTTTACCCAAGAAAAAAGAAATTAAATTCAATACAAGAAAAACTAGCTGACCTTTTTGCACTAACAAAAAACAAGAATTACGAAAAGTGCCGATTTCACAGAATCAAACAACAACTAAATGAATCAATTTTTCCGACAACAATTAAGAAAACAAGTGAAAAAATGTAGTTACGAACCAAATGCAGCAGATGAGTTTGCCATAATTGTTCTGGACATAAATTCGGATGCAACACGTCAAAAACTATGGGTAGAGGTCGAGCTATCATTAGAAAAAGCTAAGAAAGAGCCAACAACAACGAAACAGTAAAAGTGGTTGGTATGAATCAAAAGTTCTTTACCGATATTGGGGTGTAAAATGTGCGAGAAAATGAGTTTATAACAAGATTCAAACAAGTAGGAGAGGAAATTGATAAACTGGGTGGTTGCAATACATTTGAGTACGATATTGATTTAATTGAAAATGCACAATTAAAAATAATGCCGTTGTCAAAAAGGGTTTTTGCAGATTAAAGTGTTCGAGAGAACGTCAAAATATTTAAATATGGCTACATCTTGGGGCAGATCGATTACCATTTGGTATATCATCAGCACCATAATTATTTTCGGAGGTAATTAACCGTACACTCCAAGGTATGAACAATTGTGAAGTAGCTATACAGATGACAAATTTCTTTATGCGACTACGAAAGAGCAGGTTAGGAAAATCTCGAACACAGTATTCGATCGATTGACCAATGCAGAGTTCACGTTAAACAAAGAAAAATGCGAATTCAATAAAAAATCAATGAAGTTTCTTGGTCTTATTTTTACGGACAAGGGATACAAAGCTGATGGTGAAAAAAGCAAGGCAATAAACCAGTTGAAATTGCCAACAAATATTAAGGAACTACAACGGGTACTTGGTATGGTGAATTACTTGGGCAAATTCACTTGCAATTTATCTGAGTTAACCGATCCATTGCGTAGTTTATTACGCAAAGAAACAGAGTGGAGTTGGAACTAAGAACAAGAAGAAGCATTTGATAAGATAAACCGAACAGTAACGACTACATTCTTGCTTACTAAGATGTCAAGATGGTTAAGTTATCGGTTAATGCAAGCCAAAATGCAATTGGAGCATGCTTAATGAAAAATAACCAACCAGTGGCTTACGCAACGAGAGCATTTACGAATTCACCGAAGAGTCAACACAAATTGTAAAAGAGGCATTGGCAATACGATTTAGATGCTCCAAATTCCATCAATACGTTTCGGGTAAGAAATTAGTGATAGAAGCGGATCATAAACCGTTCGAGACTATTTTCAAAAACTCCATTCATAACTTTTGAAGATGGATTATAATTAAAAGGGAACCAAATAATAGTACCCGAACAGGAAATAAAAAATATGATAGAAGAGACACACAAGGGACATACTGGAATATCAAAATGTTCATGCGGTTCATGAAATACCACAAATTTTTAAATCAGACGGTGGACCACATATACAGCAGCAACATTCGAAATATTTGCAAAAAACTGGGCTTTTCACACATAGAATATTATCGACGTATTATCCACGTTCAAATGGTTTCGCGGAACGCAACGTCCAAACAATTAAAGGTTTACTAATACGATGTTATCTAGGCGGTACTGATCCATTTGCAGCATTACTTATGTTGAGGAATACACCAAGAAATGAGGTACAAAAATCACCTAATCAACGTTTGTTTAGTCGATGCACGAGAACGCCATTACTCATAGACATAGAGGAACTGAAACCAAAGATATAATAGGTGTGGTTGAAGAACTCAGGAAACTGGGATTAAATAACAAACGCTATGTGGATCGTGTAGCGACACCAGTATTACCATTAAAGTTAGGTGACAAAGTCAGGCTTAAAGTAGCACATCGAGAATGAAAAGGAGCCAAAGTAGTCGAAGAAACGAAATATCCAGACGAAACACTTTCCACGTACACAAAACGAAGTCAGATATTCGGTCCAAGTAAGACCCATTGGTAGGAATGGATAATCGAGTGAGCAATTCAACAAGAACCGAACTTGCATTGAGAGACGTAACAACCAGAAACGAGCCAATCGAAACACCAGTAGAAAAACCAAATCAACAGTCTTCAAACGAATCGGATAAGCAACCACATCATCCTAGATCAGGAAAATTGCTTCAGATAAATATTGGATTAAAAAGATCATTCGCTCATGCTTTCATTCTAGCAGATGTGAATCTTCCAACCATTGACGCTGATTTCCTCAGTAAATTTGGTCTCGTCGTCGATCTCAAACACAAGATGCTGATTGATCCTGCTACTGAGCTGTCAATCAAACTTCCATGCACTACACGATCTATAATATTCGTTATGCTACTCTCTTGAAAAAATTTCCTTCGCTAACAGCAGCCCCGAATTACAATTTACCATAAACATAAAGTGGTACATAACATTGTCACAAAAGGCCATTTGCCCGTGTCAAAACCACGCCAACTAAATCCGATGCGTCATAAAGCGGCATTGACAGATTTACACCATATTATGAGATTAGGTATTTGTCTACCATTTGCATCTCCCGTCTCTTGTGCTTTCCATTTGGTAAAGAAGAGGGATCAGAATTGTAGACTATGTGTGGAATATCGTCACCTAAATATACCCATACCCAAAATTACTCCATGCGTACAACTTTATCAAAAATCGATCAAAGCCTTTCAACTTTCGTCAGATGCTCTCTTGTTTTTAATGCCACCGAAACGTTTCAGCAATTTATGAACGAAGTCGTTTGAGACTTAGACTTTGTCTACATTGACGACATACTTGTGGCCTCTCCAACTGAGAAACATCACAAACTGCACTTGAAATAACTATTTTAAAGGTTAGTGGAGTTTTACATTGACATCAAGACTGCCAAATGCGTATTGGGTAAGCACTTTTGATTCCCTCATCTACAAAATCACTCCTAATATTATTCTGCCGTCCGACGAACGAATTAATGCCACTATGCAATTCTTAGCTTCTACTCAAATCAAAAGAGTCTAGCGATTCATAGGTATGATAAATTACTATCACCGATTCTCACCGAAAATTGCTGACATCTTCACCCCAATTCACACACACATAGCAACACTACTCAAGATGCCCAAAACAGACGAGAATTTTTTTTGGCTCGAAGAGTGACAAGTTGCTTTTACTCAGCTCAAAAGTGAATTATTAAACTTAATCCTTCTTCAACTGTAGAACTTATTTAGGACGGGTGCTATTCTACAACACTCCAGTGAAGAATGATCGGAGACCCTTGGATTATTTTCTAAAAAAATATTGGATGCCCAAAAGAAATACTCAGCATTCGATCGAGAATTACTCGGAATTTATCTAGCAATCTAACATTTCCGTTATTTTGTCGAAGGTAAGGACTTCATAATTTACACCGAACACAACCTTTTGTCAAGAACAATTGAGTCAAAAACTGAACGCAATCCAAGACAGTCACGTTACTTGGGTTACATCTCTCAATTTACCACGGATATTCAAAACACTCTAAGCAAAGACAATGGGGTTGCTGATTCTCTATCTTACACTTCAGATTGCGAAACTACCGCAGTCAAGACACACTTCGACTTTACAATAATTACCAAAGCACTAAAAGCAAACTTGGAACTTCAGAATTTACTTTCCGGTTTTGTGCGTAACTCGGTGGGCGAAATCTTATTTAACCTGCAAAAAAACAAAAGTTCAGTAACTTCAAATCACCTCATGGACAACTTGACTTTCCATCAGGTCGATTGGAGCATATCCATGTAGTCATAGTAGGATCACTTCCTCCATCTAACGGATACACATATATCTTTACCTGTGTCAATCGTTTTACACACTTAGCATTGTCCACTAGAGAACAACTACGTATCCCGATTCGGGGTTCCCGTTTATAATACACTGGATCAAAGAACGCAATTTGCAATCGTTAGATTAAAAACAGCATATACTTTGTTTGGAAGATCAATCATCTGGTTCCGAGGTCACTTCTCGACCAAAAATTTATTAAATAATTTCATCTTGCACCGGCAATCAAACTAGTGTAACCAAACGTTCGTTGAGCTGACCATCTAAAACCTTCGCCAATTCTCTTTTGAGACGTGGCGTAGGACGTTTACGGCCTAAATACGATAGTTTAGTTTTAGTTATGAGGCACAACTATCTTCACTATATTTAAACAAATGTATATTTATATTAATGATTGCAAAACGCCTATTCAAGCAATAAAAAGCGATCACATAACTCTCAAAACAAAATTCAAAAACTCCACACATTTTCTTTTTGTAAATACCAATTGCCCCATCCCCTTATACGCTGAATTTAATATTTACACTTGAAATATGATGATTCTGCACTGCAACCGCATAAAGTTGTTTTTTTTTTGTATGTCAAGAAGATTGCTCATGGACAAATTACCTGCAATTAAAATAAAAATAAAAATAGTTATTAGATTACCTCCCATATAAATTAAAAGTGTGATAAATAATAGAGCAGGTTCAATAAAATAAAAAACTTTCAAATTCCATTTCTTAATAAAATATCTTAAAATTTAATTATACACACACACAAATTGAATGGACACAAACGTACAAATATTTTATAAAACACTTTATTTGATTTACATATAAGGAAATATATATATGAGGCTGCGTACATGCGTTGAGCTACGTGTACCTTTCTTAGATAACAATCTTGATAGTTTCTTACCTAATACTAAGTATACGAATATTTATAAATCAAATGTACTTGAAAATCTATAAAACAGAATAATAAACATAAATATTTATGACAGTGCAAATCTTTTTATATTATTATTATTTTGCCATTGAATAAGCTTCGTCACATTTATTAGACTTTATATATAGTTCGTATATTTATTAGAATGACAGACGGGGCGGCCGGTTAAGAGTCTTTTTAATTCACCAATGTATATCTTACGTAAGAATATATAGTTTTCAAGGACGAAATTCATTTGTATTGATTTATTGTGAATTGCAAGTTTATGGTAATTTTGTTTTGTGTATATGGCGAAAAGAACATTCTGATTTGTGTTATGTATATGCGGTTGCTAAATAAAGTAACATGTAAATATTGTTAAAAATTTGTATTTAATTTAATTTATGTACGTGATGTTGGTGGAATTTTATTGTTACAAAATTGCAAAAATTAATGTATGTATATAAAAAAAATCAAATTTCAATCTCCAAGTTTTTAATCTTGTTTCATTTAATTTTACCTGTGGTTTTATTTGTTTAACTACATACTTTTGGCATTAAGAAGAATGGCACATTTGCAAGCAATCAAATAACAAAAATTAAATTTAAAATATTCCCACTAGGCAAATCCAATTTTTTCTTTCAAATTTTTTAAAAAGAAATTCACCCATGCTATATACAACAATCGTTTGAAGATGGCGGCAGTCTAAGTGACATTGATTTTTCTTTCTAGGCCTTTAGACGATGTTATGTTGAAAATTTTCGACATTACCCCTGAAAGTAAGTTAAACCAGTCTTGGAATAGGGTTGTAATGTTGAATAGAGTAGCTAAACATAATTTTTACAAAGAAAGGTTAGACCCTTTTCTTCTTTATAAAGTTTTTTGGTGTAATTTTCGAAATTTTGGCCTCGCTGAATGCAAAAATGGGGCTTTCAAACCCAATGGCATTTTTTTAACTCTGGCTATCGTACTGTCGATATGCTTGCTGAAGCGGCCTCATATTCGTATTCGTTTTGGAAGGTAAACATGGGAATCCTTTGGTTTGGATAATGTAAATTTAAAATTCGAGAAAAGTTTTCCTTTCGTTTTAAAATTTACATATTTTCAATTTTCTCGTTACGTTCTCTTCCTTCCCAAACCAGTGGAAGCTAAGTAAGATAATTCCAATACCAAAGGTTAGTATTCCTTTAGAATTGTCCCGACCAATAAGTTGTTTCCGACCAATAAGTTTTTAAGTTTCCTGTCTAACGCTTTTTAGATAATCGTCAAAAATTAAATTCACTCATTTGAATAGCAATCATTTATTCAGTTTGGTTCAATCTGGGTTTAGAAAATTTCAAAGTACGTCTCTCTTATTACAATTTTAAAAAATGTTAAGGACTTAGGGGTACTTTTTAATAAAACACTTACTTGGGGTGACTATTTAGTTGGTATTAGTAAAAGGGTGTTTGGAGTGCTTAGTAGTTTGTATAAAGTAGTGGAGTTTATGTATATAGCCAATTTAAGAAGCAAATGGTGCTTGTGTATTCGTTATAAAACAGTTAATTCGATCGAATTCGAACATTTAATTGTTTTATTTAAATTTTTTTTAAATTTAATTCGGTAATATTATTTCTATTTAAGTGAATATAAATAGGATTTTCAAAGTCGTGCTTGTGTATTCGTTATAAAAAAGTTAATTCGATCGAATTCGAACATTTAATTGTTTTATTTAAATGTTTTTTTAATTAAATTCGGTAATATTATTTCTATTTAAGTGAATATAAATAGGATTTTCAAAGTCGTGCTTGTGTATTCGTTATAAAACAGTTAATTCGATCGAATTCGAACATTTAATTGTTTTATTTAAATTTTTTTTAAATTTAATTCGGTAATATTATTTCTATTTAAGTGAATATAAATAGGATTTTCAAAGTCGTGCTTGTGTATTCGTTATAAAAAAGTTAATTCGATCGAATTCGAACATTTAATTGTTTTATTTAAATGTTTTTTTAATTAAATTCGGTAATATTATTTCTATTTAAGTGAATATAAATAGGATTTTCAAAGTCGTGCTTGTGTATTCGTTATAAAACAGTTAATTCGATCGAATTCGAACATTTAATTGTTTTATTTAAAAATTTTTTAATTAAATTCGGTAATATTATTTCTATTTAAGTGAATATAAATAGGATTTTCAAAGTCGTGCTTGTGTATTCGTTATAAAACAGTTAATTCGATCGAATTCGAACATTTAATTGTTTTATTTAATTTTTTTTTAAATTAAATTCGGCAATATAACTTCTATTTAAGTGAATATAAATAGGATTTTCAAAGTCGTGCTTGTGTATTCGTTATAAAACCGTTAATTCGATCGAAATCGAACATTTAATTGTTTTATTTAAATTTTATTTAATTAAATTCGGTAATATTATTTCTATTTAAGTGAATATAAATCGGATTTTCATAGTCGTGCTTGTGTATTCGTTATAAAACAGTTAATTCGATCGAATTCGAACATTTAATTGTTTTATTTAAATTTTATTTAAATTGAATTCGGTAATATTATTTCTATTTAAGTGAATATAAATAGGATTTTCAAAGTCGTGCTTGTGTATTCGTTATAAAACAGTTAATTCGATCGATTTCGAACATTTAATTGTTTTATTTAATTTTTTTTAAATTAAATTCGGCAATATTATATCTATTTAAGTGAATATAAATAGGATTTTCAATGTCGTGCTTGTTTATTCGTTATAAAACAGTTAATTCGACCGAATTCGAACATTCAATTGTTTTATTTAAATTTTATTTAAATTAAATTCGGTAATATTATTTCTATTTAAGTGAATATAAATTGAAGTTCACTTAATAAATTTTAGCAGCATGGAGTTTAAATATTCAATTGCCGTCAAAAACTAATGCTTTATATTACAGGGTACGGTTAAGAGTAATTAGTTTATTAAATAGTGTTGTTGGATTGTTGTATTTTGTATTATTATAGTTCTTACATTTTATTTTTTAGTGTTCTTATATTAATATATTGTTATGGAACAAATTAATAAGTTTGTACTTTCAGGAGAAAACAAATCCAGTTTATTTCAGCCTACGGCTTGCAGAAATTATATTAATATATTATTATATTAATTATATTATTATATATTGGATTAATTAATTAATTTATATTAATATATTAATATTAATCATATTAATATATTAATAAATTTATATTAATTAAATGGCGGATGAAAATTAATTCAATTTATTATAGCCTGCGACTAAGAGAAATTAGTTCTTTAAAGATTTTGTTTTCAGGGAATCTTTGCAGGTTACAGTTGAATGGTGGCGTTGCTGATATTAATGTTGCTAATAAAAGATGACAGGAAGCAGAGCAGTTCATTAAAATTGTGACTGTTTTGTGCTAACAGTAGTTTGAATATTGGCTACCGGATAACCAGACCAATTCTGTCATTGCCAACAAACCTTTCCCTTCCGTACACCACAAAAATACTAACTATCGATCGCTTAGGTGTCAGTAACAGGGTCGAGTCTGTCACAACTAACATTCCTAACATTCCTTCGGTTTTGTTATATGTAACACGGGTGTACGGTGGTGCCCGGCATCCCGGGAGTTCCTGGTTCGTCCTTGGCCGTACCCTCTAATCAATCAATCAATTAATAGCCAATTTAAGAAGCAAATGTTTGTCTTTTCTTCTGCTCCAGTTTATTTAAGATAAGGTAGTTTTGTTTGGCATGCTTCAAGTAAATATGAATATTCTCCACAGATGTTTTATTGCAAATACCAGGTTTATTTTTGGTATTAGATAATTTGATCATATTTCACTTTATTCGAGTATTGTTTTAAGGTGTAGATTAGCCGTTTTTTAAGTACTTCGTGTTAGTCTTATTATTTTCAAATTGCTTAAAACTAAGCAATCTTTCTTTTTGTGAAGGAAATTGTTGTTTGGTTGATTTCATTTCTCTAACTTGCGTAGTCTTCCTCCCAAAAATATTTGTAGGCTTACCGATGACCACAAATTATGTTTTGGTTTTATCCCAACGCTTAGCCATGCAAATTATTCTGAATAGCACAAAATCGTTTCTAGACTCCCATCATAATATCGTGTGAAAAAATGACATGACAACAGCTTTGGTTCCTCTTTTCAACGCTCAGTTTCATAGCCATCATTTCAAAATGATCTGCGGATGGAACTTCGCGTTTCACTGGTACAATATATTTTAGTTTAGACTTATGTCACCTTCTACTACCATAAACATCGGGGTCCTTTTCGAGAATTACCAATTATTCATCCAAAGTTAATTTTTTCAACCTTAAAATTTTCTTTAAATTCAATGTGACCAACTTTAGGTAAAAATAGCTACACAAATTTCAAATCGAACGACAATTATTAGCATATAAAAAATACATTTATCCAGTGTCAGATATATTTTCAACAAAAAGACGGCAAGGGTTAAGGTAATTATATATTACCTTACATCTGTTATATAAAAAGGAAATTTAAAGCTTACAAAAGGCTAGATTTAGTGTAAGCCAACCAGGGAACCAGTAAGCAATTTAAGTAAAAATGCTATATATATGAAGTCAGCATAAGACCATCAAAACTTTAAGTACAAAATTTCGTTCAATTTTGTTAAGTTGAATTCTCACTTTAGGCAAACTTACCACAGCAAATTTTATCGATCATTTTTTAATGTCAATTTCATTTAAAGAATAAAATATTGCACTGAGTGCAAAAAGGTACTCTTTTTACCCAGATTAAGTTCTTATGATGAAAAAAAACTGATCTGATAGCTAATTTGTTGCGCCTGTGACATTTTTGCTCCTCCAGGTTTTTGATCGAGCAAAACCCCTTCTTTGCACACCAACAAATATTCTTTATTTTTTATGACGCTGTCTTTGCTTTGACATATAATTTTGAAAAATTAGTGTATCTTACCCAGAGAGGGGTAAAAAATCAAACGAAATCGACATCAGTAACGTTATTTATTTTTCATGATATTATTGTATTCCCGTGTGTAAGAAAACTAACAAGCCGTTCTAGGGATTCACTTATATATCCAATCCGAATGTGTCCGAAACAGATGAAAAATATTTGTGAATACAAATTTTGACGTTTATTTGAAAAAATATTCTCCTACATTTCCAATTTATTTATTATACGATGTCCGGCATTAATTGGCATTAAAGAGTTCCACCAAGTTGGGCAGTTCAATAAAAGTTTCAATTTTTTTTTAGTCATATATAATTCTCTGAAATTATTTGAATGATTTGAAAATGTATCGAATAGAAAAACCATCGAGTGCCGCACATTTTGAAAGGATGAACTTCAACGAAGTTTTGTCAAAACGAAATTTATTAAATTTGATGACCCAGAAGAACCGATATGACCCAGATTCTTAAGTTATTGCTGGTCTTCTTATTCTTACTTTGAATACAAATGTCGCTGAATGTAATATTTTACTGACGTGGCCGAAGATCCTTTGCAAATAATATTTTTTCCGCATATGTGATATTTCGCTCGAACAGTTTGTTTTTCCAAAAATTTTAATACTGCTAATTTACCTGCCATTGAAGATCGAAATTCAAGATAAAAAAAGAGTTCACATAAAAATAAGTACGTACATGAATACTACTGCCAAAGTTTGTAATACATAAAAGCAGAAAAATACTTAGGCGTGCCTCCGGCCGATTTTTTGCTGTTATATTTTTTCAAATGCCAGAGTTTCATATTTCTGAAATTGTAATTTTTGTTGTTTATAAAATTTGGCTTTTGTTTCGTTTTTTAATTTAGAATTAACTATCGTTTATTTGGTTAATGTTATGCCAATTAATCGATTAAAATTAATCGATTATGCATCCCATATTTCGGGCCATATTGATGGTCTTTTGTTCCCACATATACATAACAAATATATAAACCGAAAACTGGAATATATTGCGAATTTATTAGCACTTGATACCAGCGGCTCTATGGTTAGTACAGAAAACTATTTTAGATTTTTCTGATTCCAAATATGACTAGAAACTTTTACGAAATAGCTGATATTTATTGTAGTTCTATTATTATTGAGCTGATATTTATTTGTTGACGTTGAAACCACACTTTATAACAACTCAAGAACGACACTTCCACTTTTTTCATCATTAAATATGTATTTTGATCTAAAACTCTTCAAGGTGCGATGGTGAAGCATTTGCTCGAAAGAACTGGAATTAAACAATTCCATAAAAACCATCTTAGTACCCATATTTAGGGTAATAACAGTTAGGGGTAATAAGCCAACATATTCGTTGAATAAATATTTTAAAAAATAATTTGGAAAAACACGGAATCTTAGAGTGTCGCCTTTTTGGGTTCTACGGTCATCGAACTGTTCGTTAATAATTATATTAAATTTTAAATTTTATGGTTATAAAAACACTTTAAATGTTGGAAATTATCCATCGAAGCAATTTTTTGAAAAAAAAAAAAAAAAAAACATATACCCTCAATCAATAAATGCCTATCTATAAAATACATATATAAAATGTATTGTGTCGTCTGGTTTTTCCGCGAATTCATCATTTCTTCTTTATACACAACCTCAACATATAAAAACATCAATTGAATATTAAATACTAATAAGAACATTAAAGAATTTCCAAGACTAACGGTAACATAATTGAAAATAGTAAGAGAATCACAATTTATACAGAAAATCATTTTTGCATGGTAAAATTTCGCGCATCGAAAAATGTAAATGGCATTTAAACGCGACTATAAAAACGGTACATGTTTCAAATTCGTACGTTTTTTTGTTTGTCTTCTAACCTTTGTTCTGAAAATCTAAATCTAAACTATACATATATATATATATTATAATATACATTATAATGATTTAATCGTTCATCTAAATTTTCTAATTATCTAGAATTATATTGTTGTAAGATTTGGTTAGTGTTTTCCATTTATTTTTTGTGCTTTGTCTGCTTCGAAGAATCACTTACCATAAAATGCACAACACCAAAAAATTTCTTTGTTCTAACTTCCTACTAAGTCTCACATTAGGTATATACATAAATATATATATATATATATATATATATATATATATATATATATATATATATATATGTACATATATATCATGTGTTTAGAAAATATTTGAAATTCCAACTTGACTTTCACTGTTCATCGCGCGTCTTAAATTACGTTTGGCAATCATCAAGGTAACAAACAACATTGCATGTTTCAAAATATTTTGCCAATAGACTCGTTCATGTCGGATATATATATATTGTAAATATATATATATATATATATATATATATATATATATATATATAAACACATAACCACCGGTGGATTAAAAATGTGACAAGCGAAAGCTTAAAAAAATTTCAGATATAATATTACGATTTATGGGAAAATGATTTACACTTAAATATAAAAACATTTGCAATCTAACTAACATACAAGCATACGAAACATAAAGTTAAATTGTCAATTATCTAGGTTTTCCCCTTCTAACTACACATGCATTGAACAAAACAAAAAAGTCAATCCAATTATTACAATCAGTAAAGTGTCAAAACCACAATGCAATGAAACACTTTAAATATCTTTTTTAGAAACCAAACCAAACCAAACCAAATACAATAACAACGGAACCACAGTCAAAAACACACAAACATTATTTTATGTAGAAAAGGTTTAGTTGGAAACCCGCATAAAAGTCATGAAACAAATTATTTTCCCTTTTTATTAATGTTTATTAGTTAAAAAAAAAACTCTTTAAAAAAATTGATTAAATCTTTTTTATTAAGCCACACACATTACAAAAAAAAATTAATAAAAATTATCAGGCAGACAACATAAAAATTTTTATTTTCTCCATCACAGCACACACAATACTCGTAGCTAGCTTTTCAATATTATTTGTTATCCAGATGAACAAGCAGAAAATATTAAATGATTTTTAAATGTCGATTCCAAAATGTCGATTTTTATATGGCCGTATGTCGAGTAGTATTTCAAATCGAAAATTATCTCATTATATTACTATACACTAATTGAAGTATGTACTATAAAAAAATCATCTTTTCGGATGAAGCCAATGCACCCATTATGAGTGACTGTTTAGTGCGGCTTATGAAGCGGAGGCATCATTGGCCCATATTTCTTTAAAAATGAGGACGGCGCAACCATTACGGTCAATGGAGACACCTATCGCACCCATGATAACCGATTTTTTTGAGCCCGCTCTTGATGGCATTGATGTGAACAATGTTTGGTTTCAACAGGGAGGTGCCACTTGCCACACATCTCATGCCACAATCTATTTATTGCGTCAAAAGTTTGATGGCCGTTTAATTAGCCGAAATGGTGATCTCAATTGGTGGGCAAGAAGCTGCGATTTAACACCATTGGACTATTTTCTGAGGGGTGCCGTTAAATACAAATGTTATGCCGACAAACCAGAGACAGTTGAAATACGACCCCATACACTCGTAAAAGTGCTGCGATCGAATGGGTTACTATGAGGCCACACGCGGCAGCCATATAAATGAAATAATATTCCATCTTTAACCGGAACAATTGTACTTCACAATAAAAAAATAAATTTGGCAAAATTTCAAACTGTTTTTGTTTTATTGCATTTTTAAATTTAAACTTTGAAATGGCACACCCGTTATTAACAATTATAGTGTTAGGATAGATTAAGTACCTGAGTGTCCAAGTTAAGGGACAGTGGACTAAATATGTAAAAATTAGATTTAATGGATGTCATTCCATCATCCTAACATTAATTTTTAAAAAAATTATGTTCATAAAAAAATGTTAATAAATGGAATATTTTTATTTTAAAAAAAACGGTTAATTCAATTGATTTGTACTGTTTAATCAATATTTTTTTAAATCTAATTTATATTAATTTTAAAGTTTTGTGTCAAATCAACAGTACACTTAATAAATTTTAGCAGCATGAAGGTGAAATAATAAATTTGTAATTTACAGGTGAAAACTAATGCCATCTATTACAGTCGACGGCTTGGAGAAATTAGTTCATTAATAGATTTTGTTCTTAGGAAACCAATGTAAGTTACAGTTGAATGGTGGCAAACTGGAGTTGCTAATAAGAGACGTCATAATGCAGAGCGGTTCAGAAAAATTGTGGATTGTCTTGTGCTAATAATAGTTAAACATTGGCCACCGGGAAACCAGACCAATTCTGCTATTACTAAATTATCTTTCTTTTCCCGACACCACGAAAAAAAATACTAACTATCGATCGCTTGGTGTAGTAACCGGGTCGAGTCTGTCATAACTAACATTTCCTGCACTCCATCGATTTTGTTATATGTGTAGCGTTTTGATTCATTTTAGTGTGTAAAATGTAAATATCTGTATGCAATGACCCGAAAATACACTTTTGTATAACGATCATTCTTAGGTTCACTGAGTTTTTTTTTTTTAAATATGTTAATTTTCATAAATAAAATAAACACAGACATCCAAATAACAATTTTTGCAATATATAAAATCCTTATTGTTTTAAAAAATAAAAAAATAATCAATTCTTTACAAAACGTTGAAAAACGCGTTTGGACTAAAATATTATTAGTGAGATATACATTACAATCATCTCCTAAAATTGGAAAACCCTGGACGTGTACACATCCAAACACATACACCCTGAACGTGTATACATCCAATCACGTGTATACAACATCAACACAAGTATTCAAGATCAGTACGTGTATAACACCACCGTAACGCCAGAAATAATTCAAAATCAGAAACCGGCAAGATAAACGAAACAAAGCCTGTACTGAGGTCATAGCCTCCACCAGTGGCGAGCGCTCAGATACCGCAATACAATTATTCAGTCTAGCCCAACCTAAGACCCCACCAGTGATAATCTTAGGGCTACCTGGACCTATAAGGCACCAAATGTTGCTGCAGTGTCTTTCAAGACACCGCAACCCTTATACACACAGAATCCTGTTGTATGGTTTAAAATTTTAGAACATTCATTTCAATTATCACAAATAATCACGGAAAGGCACATCATGACACATTCGCAGATTTGATATTGCGCCATAAAGGCACCATGCCTACTATACACTATTTTTAAGGAAAAAGTAACTCGAGTATTAGGTAAGTCAGAAAGGTCCAAACTAAATAATGTTCGCCACGGTTTAACTTTAGGTGACCAAAAACCATCGCAATTATTAAATAAATTCAGACTCAATGCAGGTCAGCCATTTGATGAAAACGCAATTAGACAACTCTGGATAAAACGGTTACCAACCCAAGTGTAATTGATTCTGACTCCCTTTGAGAATGACATTCCTTTAAACACGTTAGCAATGCGTGCTGATAATTTATTGGAAACATTAGTTCAATCTAATCAAAATCAAATCAACAAAATTACGGTAGATGATACATCATCAGCTAATTCCGATAACAATTTTGAATCTTCCTTTTCAAAAACGGAAATCGAACAAAATTTGAACAAGTTAACATTTATGATTTCGGGATTGTGTAGTGCTTTTAAAAATTCAAGATCACGTTCTCCAAACAAATCGTCACAGAGAACCAATAACCGATCTCGTTCTTCTTCACGTAGCAAAATAAACCCTAAATTTGATCAGTGCTACTATCATTTTCGGCTTGGTTCTAGTGCTCGAAAATGTGTAGCGGGGTGTAAATATTTTGAATCGTCAAAAAATAATAAAAATAAGGATTCGTAGATCCCCATCAACTAGTGACGGCTACTTTTGATGGTATAGCAAAATTAGTCGGATTTTAATTTTTGACATTTTATCTAAATTTAATTTTTTGATACATACAGGAGCAGACATTTCGGTAATTCCAACTAAATTAATAAAACATCCTCTTTCGGCAACATCATCTAAACTTTTTGCTGCAAACGGTACACCTGTTAAAACTTTCGGCACCAAAATCCTCAAATTAGACTTAGGCCTTCGTAGGGAGTTTCGTTGGGAGTTTGTCATAGCCGACGTATCCACACCAATGATTGGGTCCGATTTTTTGAAACACACCGGATTGCTAGTAGACATACAGAGACAAAGGATAATAGATCCATTAACCGCTCTGCATGCCAAAGGAGTCCAATTCCAGACAAGTCACTTTTACCTCGAAATTCAAAATTTGCTCACTAAATTTCCGGAAGTCACAAATATTGGTTTAGGTACCAAAGATATTAAGCATAATGTAACACACCGTTTAGAAACCATTGGAAAGCCAATAGCTTGCAAAACACGGAGGCTTGCACCCGACAAATTGAAAATAGCAAAGGACGAATTTGAGCTCATGATGTCACAAGGGATATGTCGACCCAGTAGCAGTGCTTGGTCCGGTCCATTACACCTTGTAAGCAAAAAAAATGGGTCTTAAAGGCCATGCGGGGATTATCGAGCATTGAATCGAATCATGGTACCAGACAGATATCCGATACCTCACCTTCAAGACTTTTCATATCAGCTTGAAGGGTGCACAATATTTACGTCTCTAGATCTTGTTCAAGCGTATCACCAGATTCCGATCGAACCTTCCGATATTCCAAAACTACCATTACATTAATTGTTGCTTCTTTAATTTGGAACGAAACACAACTACGATACAGTGCTTATGACAGAGAGTTGCTTGCAGCTTATTCAGGCATTAAACACTTTAAATATTTGTTAGAAGGTCGCGAGTTCACATTGTTCACAGATCATAAACCTTTAATCTACGCGTTTCAACAAAGCCCAGAAAAAACATCGCCGCGACAATTTCGACATCTGGATTTCATCGGTCAATTTACTTCCGATATCCAACATATCTCCGGCGTAAATACCGTTGTAGCAGATACCCTCTCACGTATTAATCAGATTTCTATTCCTGAATGCATTGATTATGCGGCAATTGCAGATGTTCAGACCAATGATGAAGAACTACGAGATTTGTTAAATAATAATAATTCAAATACTTCACTTCAACCTAAACTAATACCCCTAACATTCAATTCCAACAAGTTCATTTGTTGTGATATTTCAATCGTTATACCAAGACCTTTTATCCCAATAAGTTTTCGGAAAATTGTTTTTGAATCTCTACATAACTTATCACATCCCGGCATTCGCGCTTCAGGCAAACTTTTACCCAAAAACGTTATAAACGCCCTCCATCTCAAAAGATTCAAAAATAATGGCTCAAAAATGTATACCATGCCAAAAATCTATTATTTCAAGGTATACACATTCACCTCTCGGCACCTTTGTAGTTGGATCTCAACGCTTTTCAGTAATTCATCTAGACATCATTAGTCTATTACCCATTTCTGGAAATAATCGATATTGTGTGACGTTAATAGACCGTTTCACGCGTTGGGCTGAAGCGATTCCAATTCCTGACATTACTGCGACCACTGCTGCATTCGCGGTGTATTCTGTCTGGGTAGCCAGATTCGGCGTTCCATATTGCATCGTAACCGATCAGGGAAGACAATTTGAATCTATGTTATCTTCAGAATTGTCAAAACTATTAGGATTTAAACATAGACACTCAACGAGCTACAATCCGAAATGTAATAGTATGGTAGAACGTTGGCATCGAGTTATCAAATCTGTGATAATGTGTCACGACCGAACTGATTGGACTAACATACTACTACTAATCCTACTAGGACTATGGACTACGTTTAGCAATGAACTACAGACTACACCACAAGAACTAGTTTACGGAAGTACACTACGAATACCAGGACAAATTTTCGATCGAAACGTTACCAACGACTCTTCACAAACAGAATTTGTACAAAATTTACGGAAGCATTTCAACGAAATTAAACCAACTCCAGCATCCAGACACGGTAACAACAAAATTTTTAATTCAAAAAATTTAATGGAGACAACTCACGTTTTCCAACGTACGGACGCAATAAGAAAATCGTTAAGAGCCACCTTACTCTGGACCATACCGAGTAATCGACAGGAACGACAAAACATTGAAAAAGTGACAACGCGTTTGGACTAAAATATTATTAGTGAGATATACATTACAATCATCACCTAAATATGTAACACTGGTGTACGATGGGCCTAACGCTTTTCGAAAAATCCAGCTTAATTCTTGGTCGTACACTTCAAATCAATCAATCAATCAGTAACTAAGCAACAAACAGTTAAAGGTAATTAACTGTATAAATCAAAGTCACTAATCTTAAAACAGGTACTTATACTTAGCATCGACTTAAATAAGCATGCTGTAATACGATGTATAGTAAAAATATTAACACTTTTAATATTTCTTTGAACTTATTAAGAAATTGTAATTATTTTGTTGTTGTTTCGTTTCAGTTATTAAATATAATTGTAAATCAGTATGCATGTGACAGGAAACATTAAAAAAATCAATCATTATCTGCTTAAAATAAAGCGATGATGATGTACTACGATTTTTATCATTATCATTAACGTGTGATAATTATAGTAAAATGTGTAAAGATTGATTTTCCATTGATACCTGAACCTCTGTTACTAATTATCGGTGATATTTGCCAACAAATAATTAAACGGAAATTTATTCCATCATCAAATATTTATGCTTATCTGCATGTTTTCTGCAAACACGAAGTTCCTGTAATGATTTCTAAAAATCAATTAGCGATTATATTATTTTAGCAAATAAATATATTCCGCCGCTACAAGTACAAATATCCTTTGAAACCGATGAATGTATATCTTTCGAAACATCTTATCGCGTTGATAACGTCAAAAGAATTTTTTTTTTATACTATGGCAGATAAATTAAAACCGAGTATGTAAATCTATAACGAACTATTTCCAATATATACACGATATATACATATTCTAATCTTAAAGATTACTATTATGCTATGCTTGTGGTATTTTGCACATATATATACATATAGGAACGTTAACACTTTGTTTCGTTGAAATAACATTAGAACCGGTAGATAGTATCATTAATCATGTTTGTTGTTAACGAATCATGTGATAATTTGTAATTATGTCCGCACTGTTTATATATACAATATAACCAAGCCTCCACACCGCACGCCATATCTAATGGATTACATTATACATCGCGCGCATATCTCTAATGATCTCATTATAAAACAGCATAAGAAACTTTTCTTAGCTCACAACCTTGAAAGTTCATTTATTTGTTTATTAATTTTTTCTATTTAGTTTATTTGAATAAATTTTTTAGTTGAACAAATATTTTATTTGATAATTTAAAAATTATGTAATTTAAGACAAGCATATCATAAAAATTTGATCTTATATAGTGTTGGTACAGTGTTTATTAAGACATATGCCAGCGCAGAATAAAATTGTGACATTTTTTTTTTTTTGTGTTTCTCAAATTAAATTTTATAATTACACATATATATATATGATTGTAAAATTTGATATACATTTTATGTATGGTACGAGTATAACCTTAAAGAAATGGAAAATAAAGAAAAGATTATTGTTATTAGCGCATAGAGCAAAAGGCCCACATATTTAAAAAAAAATTAATATTAAAACAAAGATATGTGAACGACATAAGATCAAAATAATAAAATAGAATTTATGGAATATGATCTTTAGGATTAAACTTAATTATAGTGTCAATTATTATGTGTAGTTAAATTTAAATATTTAAAGTGAGGGTGTTTGAAATCCATATATGTATATATGTAAATAGGGTGTGGAATATTTGTCCATATATGCATAGAGATTAATTGTTTGGACAACTATTAATCAAAATAGATTTGGTTTAGGTTTTAATTTTCAATATACTTGACGAAGATTTTATAGAGAATATACGGAAAATCACTCAATAAAATACTCAAAAGTACAAAAACTATCACATAGGTATAAAACAGCACAGCTCTAATTTAATTAATTCTTCCGTTGGTTCTATAAATTCTTAAAGGAAAGGAAAAGGATGTTAGTTATGACAAAATTGGTCCGATTTTCCGGTAGCCAATATTCAAACTACTGTTAGTGTAAGACAATCATACAATCACATTTTTGTTGTGCTGCTCTGTATTTTGCCATTTCTTATCAGCAAGTCCAGTATGCCGCCATTCATCTGTAATCTGCAATGGTACCCTGAAAACAATATCTATCAATGAACTAGTTATCCTAGGTTGTAATAAATTAGTTTTTCATCTGAATTTATAAAATAATTAGTTTTTAATATTGTAACACCATTATACTATATCAAACCTCCTGCAAGCCACACACTGTAACAAATTTGATTAGTCTCGTCTGAAAATTACAAATTTATCAATTTATACCTTTATTAATATAGAAATATCTTATGTAAAAACCTAAATATATACGTATAGTATAACAGAATATATAGGTTTAAAAGTTTTGGTTATCATTAATAATGCACCCTGCGCCATCAGATCTAAATTATCCTAACGTCTAAGTACTATTCTTACCAGCTAATACGACATCGTTGCTGCAACCTATTATAGCCATCTTTAAAGCAATATTTTTACGTATTACATTTAAATTTATCATAGATAAACAAGATAACAGACCAAATGTATAACAGTTACCTAAATATGTAAGGAATACTCTAGGAGGAATTGTGTACGATTTATCACCAAAGATCTGATTTTATATGATGGAAACCAGAATTTAATGAAAGAGAATGAATCTAAAGCGACACCAACATTTAAACCAAACATATTGCAAGAGGGAATTGACATGTCCCATAAATTAAAATCATTTTTCGAGGAGCATGATCCAAATATTGAGAAAGGCGTAAAATTGCATCGTGAAGTAAACATTATCGTGGCACTATATTACGAAATAAAAAACAGTTTGATATGTCTAAAAAGCAGACATTAATTACAGATTTAATACGTTGCAGCACTACATCTGCTCCCACTGAAAGTTGTTCGAACGACGAAACGTCGTAAAACGGCAAAAGCTTATGACCAGTTTATTCTAAAGAAGCTATTTTACTGATAGCGCACTACTAAAGCCTACTAAACTAATGTTAAATTAGATTGATCCGAATAAAAAAAAAATGTCGGCAAATCATTTTTGCCAAACCGAATTTCTTTCTAAAAATAATATTTGTATTAATTGATTACGCAGTGACCATACTAATTCTAAATTTTTTTCCTAGTCGTCTTATTTGTAAGCAACAGCACCACACCATGCTTTAGCTCAAAAATTCCTTCATCCACTTCATCATCAGTCTTCATAGCCCACACAATTAATGACGAATCAGATGCAAGAGATAAAGGTAATCGCGCAACCGTCTCTTATGTAACTAGTAAAACCATGTTCCCAAAAATACCTTTCGCTTAAAATAAATCTAACGCAAACGTTAATGCCTATCACATTGATTTACGTAAAGGATTCCAATCCACCTTTATTACCGAAAGTTGTGCACAACGTCTTCGACTAGAAAGAACGCATATATCCATTTCAGTTAATGGCTTAGCTGCATCACCTTACCTTGGTGATAACACCAAGGAGGCAGTAAATGTACAACTTGTTTCCCGATTCAATCCAGAAGACACCATATCGGTTACTGCTCTAATATTAAACAAACTCACGTCTAATTCACCAACTATAGAAAATTAGACAGCACGCACTGATAATTTTTAAGATACTGCGCTACGAACGCATTATTTCGTAAAATCATCCGATTGCCTAACTCATGCTTCTTGGTTGGATTTCTTGTGGATCATTTCATGAAAGACCAGAAATTACAGTACAATATCCCCTCAAAGCATTATATGCGAATTTCATGGCCGAATACATCTATATAGGACATATGGAACAAGTCCCAGAAGCAGTGAACAATATTCCGTTGTACAATCAATATTACCTACCTCATTCGATGGCTCGGTTAAATCCAGTTCTGGAAAATCACTAAACATTTTATTAACCGGCCTAAGCTTCAACAAAATTTAGTTAATATTCTTCTTCGATTCCGGAAAAATGTAATGTAATTCCGGAAAAATGTAAATGTAACCTATACCATTAAACGTTTCCTTGAGTGAAAAAGGTGGCTTCAACATCAGGAAATTGATGTCAAACTCACCACAGCTGCTGGAATACCCATATAAAATCAAGAAACAACACCGCTACAATTCGACGATAAGTCATTGGGAATAAAAAATGTTAAATTGTTTGACCCGTTGGGATGGCTGTCTCCTACTACGATTCAAATCAAAATACTATTTCAACAACTTTGGCTGTAAAAACTAAACTGAAATGACCAACGTCCATCCAAAAACGAAGATGATTGGAAAAATAGGATGAATGCTCTACCACAAATTGATAAAACTCGCATCCCTAGATACATAGACATTTAAAATTAAGCAAAAACCATAGAACCATGCATTTTGTGACGATTCTGAATTAGCGTACGCCAGTTGTTCCTACATACGAATTGGAGAAGCCATCACTGCATTAATAGCGGCTAAAACAAAGCCTTCCAAACTCGTAGAACACAAACTGTATGGTGGTACGGACCACACTGGTTAAAACTGTCACAAAGCTTTTGGCCTTCTGTTTCTATAAACGATGTTAAGTTGAGTGAAAATAATATGAGATTCGCAACAAAAAAAACTATTTATGTAACAATTACCAAGGTCAATTGCAATCTCGTATAATAAAAGGATTATTCGACAATATTTCTTCTGATGAAAAAATTTAACGAATTATTTTCAGATATTTCACCAAACTAAAAAAAGTAAACAAGTCTAGCCATGTATTGTTGGGATCGATTAGTAATCCAATTGGACCTCCTATACTAGAGGAAATGCACGCGGTAGAGGAATTCTGCAACAAATGGATTCAATATATGACTGTCGAGAAAGAAATGAGAGCAGTTCGTTACGATTATCAATTAAATCACCAAAATCAATTAAATGAACCAAAATCAAGAGAGCCAACCCATACACACCCTACTTGACACAAAACTCAAAATTTGTACAAAACATTACAAACATTACAAGCCAACTGAACCAACCGCTCCACGACAAATACCCAAAAAAAATATGTACTACTAACCGAGACAATTTATTTCGAACCATGGAACAAACTCGTCGAACGTCTTGATAAAAAGAAAGTAATCGTAAAAGCGTTGATTAAATCGTTTTTAACACCATTTCAAAAGCCAGCAACTAAAACTCTGGAATTCAATTCAATGCACCTCCAAGATTACGGGGTTTTCAACTATCACAGTATATGTCCACGATATAAACAACAATTTACATACGGTTGTAAGAGCCCTTTTCTAGACTCCGGATCCGAAACTTCCTTCATTACGTAGAAGGTGGCCAACACACTCTAATTAGAACCTCAACGAACTAATTCTTCCACGACTATCCTCGAAACTGGCATCAAAATCATTTGCTTTTAGTCAAAACTAACTGGAACAACTATCCCTCTTCAGTTAGACATAATTTTAGTCATCAACATTTTCTGCAAAATCTTACAATCACATAAGATACCCAAGATACCGTTAACTCAGATCTCTAGATATATGATATATTATTTTGTTGGATCGCTGGAGGATCTGTAAGCAATTAATTGTAATTGCAACCAACTAAAACACTTTTATGTTTACCAAGTCAGGCAGTCCTTAAACAAAAAAACACTACAACGAAGCTCAGATCTGTTATCGATAGATCCGCGTACATAACTACTGGTGTCTCTTTTGAATAACATTATGTTTACTGCACCAAAGATGCAACACGACTTATTCACGATTCTGCTCAAATTTAGAACACACAAGGTAGCAATGGTTTCGGACATTAAAAAAATGTATCTGCAATATACAGGGACCTGCAAAAAATTGTGTGGCGAGAAAATCAGAATGGGAAAAAAACATTACTAATTAAGGACGTTTATATATTTATGCTGCATTAAAATTATATAAAGGTCTAACTGCGTAGTTTTATGAGAACAATTCTTGCTCATAATTGTGGAAAAAACCTCTATCACAATTAATGATCATGAAATCTTTATTAGCACTTTTGAAGTTTGTTAGCTGCCCGGCCAATCACTTTTAAGCTGACTAAAAGAAAACTACTTTTCAGAAACTGGGAAGATTTTTGATGTTAAAATAATACTGCAGTCTATTTGGATTAAAAGGGCTAATTAACCGAGCAATTGGCGCAGTGGTTAAAGCTGCAGTGTTTGAGACGGGAGGTGCCGGGTTCGAATCCCAACGGGAGGATTGCAAAAGGGATTTTTCATCACCTGATTACGATTGGTGATGACGAAGAACACAACTATGACCCGCTGTTAGAGTGCAGAATCTATTGGCCAAACCATCGTCCATGCAGATGGATTTAAAATCAAACCTGTGCGTCCTCGATTTGGCTGGTGACGGTGTAAGGTAGAACGTTAAAAATTAACCGCGAAAAAGTTGGGAGAGCCTTGGCCCCAAAAAAGATTGCAAGGTTCATAAACAAAAAATAAATAAAAAAAGGCTAATTGGGATGATACGTTGAATACCAGCTCAAAATAAAAACCACCACGGGTTCTTATGTCGCTGCCATATATGCTCGCATTTTGAATTCCAAAAACAAGTTGCAGCCTCGACTCATATGTGCTTCAAAGGATTCCCATTGAAACAGTTATCACTGCCTAGATTGGAGCTATGTGGAGCTGTACTGTTAGCCAAACGGAATTGGAATCACGTTCAACTTCAAGCAATTCAGCTGATTGTAGTTCACGCGAACTATCATCACAACTACTTGTTGGGCATAAAATTTAGTGGACTGGTCCTCAATTATGCTCATGATGCATGGCAAAAACAACAACGGGAAGAGAGATTCTCTACTTCGATTGAGAAACGAAAAACATCGTTACATACGCAAAAAAAAACAGTTAAACCAAATTATTATTGAACAAATAGCCGAAAGGTTTCCTACTTATTTCAAAAATTTTCGAATATTGAGGCACTGTTTCGATTGGATAATCGGTGCTAAGGACAAATTCAAGTGAATGTTCAACCAATATCAGAGGTGTATACGTACGAGAATTAACTACCTAAATCAATCAATGGGAAATTTACCAATAAGCCGAGGTCACCCAAGACGAAATCATACATTAGTATTACCACAAAAGCCGTTCTCTTGGAATTAGTTTGCCATCTAACAACCGATGCATTTTTATCAACGTTGAGTTGCTTTACTTTCCAAAGGGGATTACCCGCAAATTTTTAAAGCAATAATAACTTTAATTTTATAGGAGCCAAACGGAAATTTGATTAATTTTACAATATTCTAATCGCCAAAAAGCATACAACTACAGCAGGGGAGTTCCTTGAAAAATATATAAAATGACAGACAGTACCGCCTTCAGCACCACACTTTGGGCGATTATGGGAGACATAACACATATAACAAGTCATACGAGATTCAGCCCTTACGCTGAATCAAATCTTTACATGAAGTTCCTGTTCATGAACATAATGCGAATTTGCGCAATCGATGGGAGATATTTTAAAACATGAAACGAGGATTTTGTATCAGATGGCATAAGGAGTATCTCAATCTTTTGCAAACCCGATAAAAATGGCAACATCAACAACGAAACAATAAAATCGGCGAATGGGTTTTGATCAGGGAACCGAATCAATCTCCATTATCTTGGCCAAAGAGACGAATACTGAAGGTCTATCCAGCGGTTTGCAATATATATTTCGTACAATTGATTCAGATAATTAGTTCCGCCATCCCTTAGTATCTCCGTTTCATCAAAAAAAGGTTTGAAATACTTGATTCAACTTCTTTGTTGGATTTAACTGACTACATTTATGTTTGAAAGTTCTTGGATTGTGAACGACTGATAATGATATGATGTGCTTTCGATTGGGCCAACATCTTTTGGAATTCGGTTTGTCTTTAGATTTATGAATCGTTATACGTCGGCCAAAACTTGTACTAATTTATTGAACTGGATATGTTTTTGACAAATTCGTCGACTATGTTTGAGGTTAAAATTTGTACGTTCAGCGCCTAAATTTCTAGTCCTTCTAGTGTATTTGATAGGCGATATTGATTTTTTGGCGAACTTGGGTTATTCAACCACATTCGATTTGCTGAAATTTTTCTGGTTCGAGTCTGTAGGAGGCGTATTCGACTGGATTGTCCTAAATTTATATTTTTCTGTATACAACCGTAGAATAGGCTTCTGTAGAGACATCGAAAAGTCCGTCGCAGTACGATTTTGCTTTCACATGTGCTATTTAAATATTTGTAGTATTTGGTACTCGGATATTTTTGGCATGGATTATACTCCAGCCAAAAATCACATACTAATTGGTCGAATCAACGACTGGCTTGAGAATTCCTCGTTTAGTTGTGCTTCGTTGCTTGTTCAAAGTTACTTTAAATTGAAAGTGATCGAATTTCAATGAGGTCCGATTACCTCGGTAAAATTGCATGTGGAATCTTCGACTTCTAACATACTTGGTCTCTCAATTGGTTTGATGCTATCACTGACTGTTTTTTTCCTATATAACCATTTTAGGAAATGATACTTGAACTTAGACTTATTTGATCTGTGGTTTTAGTTTTTTGGCGTCATAAAGAGTCGTTAGATCGTCGTTAGATCGTCAACGTACATGCCTGTCTTGATCCGTTTAACTGCTTGAAAAAACTATTTAATATAGGTGTTTTCTGTGCCGTAAGTAACTGTTTGTTATTCGTATTTAATTGTAATTAAAATCCGGTTCTAATTTTGATGTTTAATTATCATAATTTGGTATTTCAACATTACATGATCCGAACAAGATCCAGCATCGCGATCGACTTAGCATTCTAGGCAAATTAATTGGAATAAGGATGATCTTTAGAAGGTTTGACTAAATTCTCCATTTTGTTTTGCATACATTTAAGATGGGACTGCATTATTACAATTTCCGTTACTCTGTAACTTCTATACTTACTTTTTTTAACTTTAGTTGGAATATTTTTACTCTCGTATTAAAATTAAGTACTTAACATTTAAATATTTTAAAAAGAATGTCTGAAGGCGGAAATATCGAACCTAAGTTGCTTAATGTCTGTTCAATATGAATTCTGCACAACCCACAAAAGTGAATATAATTATTTTGTGTACAGTTTTTTTTTTGTACAAAGAAAAGATTTATTTAGTCAAATATTTTAGTGTAAACGACATGTCTTACTCTATATCAAAAATGTTCGATTACCAAATAAACGTTTTCAATACCAATTTTAAATTCAAATTATAGTCTAAACTAGAAATAGAACAATAAAAGACACAAAGATTTCCGTTTATCAAATGAGTTAATTTACAATGTATTTTGCTAATTTTACCTGTTTAAGATTTCCACCAACAATATTTACAAATTCGTCTCCAACAAATCAAAACAACTTAAGTTTCAGGAAGTATAGAGCACAGTATATATGTTCGCACATGATAAATGTTTCCAGTAATTTAACAGTAAGTAACAAAGAATCATTAGCAAAAAAATAAAAAATAAAAAAAATTCCATACGTGCAATGTCATACAACATGAGTTGTAATAATTTTATATTATTAAATTCTCTTGTCTAAGTACATACATCTTCAAATTGTAATTAATATCTTGTAAGCGCTATAAAGTACTTGAGAATTATATTTTATTAAGTATAGTCGTCATATAGTCACAAAAAATATTATATTTATATTTTAAAAAAGTTCCTGGTTCACATAATCTGCGTTTATTGCATAATTCGCACATTATCTAGACATAGATTAAATCATACAGTTCAACAACACTTTGCATCTTAGCAAATATATAAATATATATAATATATATACAGTTTAAACAGGAAATTATAATCTAATCTACCGTATCTAGGTTAAAACAAATCTTTTTCAAAACTATTACTAATTTTTTTTTTTTTTTTTTAATTTTTTATCTCAATTCCACAATCGATTTAGCACAAAATCAGTTAATTTTATTATACCAAACCCGATTTGTATATAATATTATAATAAAAATCGATTACTAATCAAGTATAACAAAATGCTCAGCTACCAAATTAAATAAAATTTATGAGTACTTTGCATAAATCTAATATTTGTATCAAAGCATCATTTAAATTTCTAATTAAATAAATTTTTTAATTTAATGTAATTAAAATTGTATATTCCTTTCCCGTTTCACTATATATTCTAGCATATAAAACTATTTGTGAACTAATCAAATTATAGATGGTACATAAAATAATTATAGGGTTAATTAGCATATAATAACTGTAGCATAGAGATTAAGTCATTTTAAAAACCACTTAAAAAATAAAAAAATACATTAATAAGATTTGGGTCATAATACTATCATAATATTTTTACTTCACTCCTTTAATTTATTTTAAAAATTATTTATATTGATAATAGAAAAGAGTCATACAATTTTACAATTGTTCGCAAAATTCTTCGCCCATAATCATGGTTCGCTTCCATAAAGCCAAACACAGACAATGGAAATTATTCGACGAATTTGTAAAAATAACCTATTTTTTCGCTGAAGCCTAGACGCGTATTCAAATTGATATTAACAGAACACCCCATGTGTCTTTGCTAAAATGTCAAAAAACGAAACTACATGTTGAAACTCGTTCGTTTTTTTAGATATATCTTTTTCTGTGACTTTTATGATAGACCTCGATTTGAAGTTTGGTAAAAGCTATTGTACAATAAAATTTGTTTAATTTTCAAAAATATTTAAGGTTATTCCTGATCACTTGTTTGTGAATAGATATTATCTCTTAGTAATTTTTGAGTTTTTCTAATTTTTCTTTTTCTTCAGAGATGTTTAGTGACTTATTTCCATTTCACTTGGTAAATTGTAATCTACGATTAATTTGGGCTCTAACTAGCAAAATCGTACTTTAAGTGTACTTTTACCGATATACTTTTTATCACTATAGTTGTATGTAGTGTAGTATATATTCTGACGAAGCTTCAAGTGTGTGGTCATTTCTATAACCCTAATTTCAATAATTTGTATCATAAAAGTCAGTTTTATTACGTTACATATCCCAAAAATTCTCGCCTTCCGATATTAGTCCATTTAATTCTCAAATAAAAGGTTTTCTTTATAAATTATTATTTTTAGCTTAACACACCATCATTTTAAATTTAATTTTACATTCTGACGAATATTATAAGATGAGGAGCATCATGACACTAATCTAGTGATTAGATTAAAAAAAGATTTAGATTCTCGATTTAATTTAATTTGTGTGCTAAATATTTTTTTTTTTATTTTGAATCTGTTATTTATTTACATTTTAGAATTTTTGGCGTATTGAGAGGGTTCTGACGTGTTTTATCTGTTTAACGGTTATTTTATTTAATTTTCGTGCTAAATATTTTTTTATTTAAGAATCTTTTATTTATTTACATTTTAGAATTTTGTGGGTATTGAGAGTGTTCTGACGTGTTTTATCTGTTTAACAATTATTTTATGTAATTTTCGTGCTAAATAATTTTTTCTTTGAATAAGTGGAACATGCAGAGCCCGATATTCTTAAAAAAAAGCTGCGACTACTATACCAACAGAAAATGAATTTTCAAGCTTATTTGTAGAGAAGCACAAGTGGCAGGTAGTTTTGGTGTCAGCCAACTTTGTTTACTGACATTAACTAAATGAACTCCAATAGTTCAAGTAGTTTATTTGATAGCTCAGTTTACATATAGATAATTGATTTCCTATGAATTTTAAAATATCGGTCGTCGACTGAGGATTGAAATTTCTGGATTCTACAACTAATATCACCTTTACTTTGGCCTTTTTTCGTAATCTTTAATCTCCCAGTAATTTTACTACTTCGATCAATTTTTCTAATTTCAAACTTAAATTTTGTAAGTATTTTTCATGTTTGTATGTTATAAATGAATTTTTGTATTATGTTGTAAACTTGTATGAAAATTAACCCGAAATTAAAACTTGAAAGAACAACTAATTTGGAATTTGAACTATGAATAAAATCTAATTATAGTTCTAAAATATAGAAAAATATTTCTAATATTACAAATTCCCAATAAAAGCTGCCTTTGATTTATTCACAATTCAATTCTCATCACGATCGAAAAATGTTTTGTTGCAGTTCGTTGTTGCTTATATAAATACCACTTGTTTCCTTTTATCCGCCATATTCACATGATTTAAATATATTTAGAAAAAATGGAGAAAATGCGAAAATGATGAGACTTGATGTGAAAATATTATATTTTATTAGAAAAGTTTTATTGGAGGAAAGGAACAATTGTTTACCTCAAATAAAAATACAACTAATAACTTTTGTAATTAATTACTAGGGATAAAGTTTTTAATTTCTTTTTAGGTAGTTTTAAGACTCTTTTGAGATAATTTTTCAAGTTCACATAGACCTTTTAATCCTTAAACTTTACACAGTGAAATTATTAAAAAAGTAAAAGCCATGTTGAATTTGGTATAGTTCAGGGCGTTAACACCACAAAAATGTCAGTAACTGAATGTTTTACTGAAAGGAGAAGCAGAAACATTATTTAAACACTTCGCCATTACTGAAAGAAATTACATTGAATGAAATATAAAAGATTCAATTTTAAAAAAACTTTGTGACCAATACGACGGACCTTAAAGCAAAATTGCGCAATTATTGGTTCAAAATCATATAATTAACTAAGGTTAAAGAGCAAAAACGAATATATGGTCACAACATACTAGTCATGCGAGACAATATGGTCGATAGGCAAACTACCAGCTACCAATACACGAACCAAACCAGTAGAAGTTAAAAGGGCCAATGCTTTCAACACAATTACATGTAGTACGAGGAAATCACCGGAATATCGTATTCTACAGTTCAAGGAATTCTTACAACAGCCAGTCGAACAGCTGAGATGTTTAATTAAATACTCTCATCGATATTTTAATTACCTTTCGGATACACATTCTGTTTATCAGCGTTTGTCTAGGAAGAGCTGCCTTACATGTAGTAGAACACATCATACGTCACTCCATTTACAATTTAACAAGAGTGAAAATAAGCAAGAAGGGATAGCGTTGCAAAAGTCAAGCATCTTGGCTCAGTCAAATTTTACCGACGGCATTGACGAGATGCGTCCAGAAATATTAATTTTTTGGTAGCGACCAAAAAATCCGTCTATTTCGATCGCTAGCCAAGACACTCTCTACATTATTATTATCGTCATTACCATACATCAATAATTGCTTGTTACAATTATTAGTCGTATTTTATTTGATTTTTTACAACAACAATCCCATATATCGAATTCTTTTTTGGAATTGGTTGAAATCTTTCTCTATTGATGGTATTGTAATTCCAATACTTCTTTTTAGTTAGTATCTCGAATACCAAGTGCGCGACATCTCATATTTTGATTTCTATAAGTTGGTCATTGTTGTTATTTTATTATTTTGACATTCATTTTGAGTTAACGATATTTTGTTAAATCTTGAATGTGATTATTTAATCAGTATTTTAGTACTTAAATTATTTAGTATTGGAAAGTGAAATCATTTAGATAATTTAAATGAATCAAGATGAACTTTTAATAGTACAGACCATTGCCTTCTTAAGGAACTGTAATTACCAAATTTGTATTTAACAAATTTTTATTTTACGTTATTAAACCTAAGCCAAAAATGGCGATTTAAATAATATTCACTATGGTTTTCTTATAACGTTATTTATCTTTTCTCCGTTGCTTGAAATTATAATTAATTAAAATATTAATAAATAATATGTTGGTAAAATTATAAAATTTTTGATGATTACCAAAAGAAACTTTTTGAAAATTCAAATTTAAAAATACACAACGTACCAACCTTTAAAAATAATATCCAATTCCAAAAAAAAATTAAAACCTATTTTATTTGAATTCCAAATCCAATTCCAATACAGAAATCAAATAAAATACGACTATTGTAGAGAATTATTTTTTATAACTCTCTTAGTTAAGACTTTTGTCTTTATTGTATAATTATAGTTAAATACATAAATAATAACGTTATGTAATACAAGATCTTAAATACCTACCAAATATACCATTGATGCTTTAACCTCAATTTAATGGTTATCATATATAAATACACCATTTGGAAAACCTTAACATGTTTATCTTCTTGGAAAATATATTTAGCACAGCAAATTGTACTGTACAATTTTGACACTCACATACCCCATTGATATGTAGCAAACTCCTGAGCTGAAAAACATATACAGTACATGATATAACTTTGAGATTGAATTCATTTCCTAAGAGCATATTTTACTTAAAAAAATATTAGGCTACATACATTTTTGGGATTATTCAATCATCTGTAGATTAAAAAATTTTGAATACCCTACTGTCACATTTTTTATTTTTGTTTTTTATAAACTCAGCATCGTGTTTTAATTATATAATTATTCTTAATCATCGGTTCATACCCTTTAAGCTTTTGATTAAATTTAAAAAGATTTTGAACTCACAATGACTAATCGTCATATAAACCACAAATCTACATTGATTATCTGTGTAAAAACATAATTCTAAAATATATGTTCACCTTGTGGTGACTTCCCCTATTCCATTATCGCGTCTTTGTGAGATGTATAAAATGCGCTTCACATTTTAAAGTTGGTTCAGTTGAACATTTAACGATTAACAAGATGAAGTTTATTCTGCTATTTGTGCTAATTGTTGCTGTTGTAAAATTAGTGAATTGTGGTCAATACATTGAAACTGATGGCATTACATATTATGTAAGTCATCCTCAAAAACACGATTGGTATCAGTCTTATCGTTATTGTGCAGCAATTGGAATGGTTTTAATTGATATTCGAACGGAAGCCGAACATGATCGTATTATGCATGTTATTCGGACATACAAGCAAAATAATAATTTAACCGGGAATTATGTATCGTGTTGGACCAGCGGAACTGATTTGGGAAGTGAAGGAAATTTTTATTGGATGACCACGGGCCAATCGTTGGTTTTTAGTAATTTTGGATCTGGAAATCCCGATAATGTTAAAAATGACAATGGAGAGACGGAAAATTGTATTATACTGGAAAGTACTTGGGATTATAGATGGAACGATGGTTTATGTTCGTGGGAAAAAAATTTTATTTGTCGTAATAAGTTTGATGCGACACATTTTAAAATGAATGGTTGCTCAATATAAGTACATAGAAAATAAAATTATAATTTATGTGTTACATCTAGTTTTTTTGCATTTCATTCTTTTTGTAACCTTTTTGTAAGCACCTCTCCAAAATAAAGAGAAACAAAATCATTTATGTAACAGTCTCAAATTCCTTCTTAAAGAATTTAAAACAGAATCGATCAACAGACACACTTAAGTAGTCGTACTCTTGAAAAAAATTGTGATCGCTCAAAAGACCCAAAATTCAAGTGCATCCACTTAAAAAGGAAGAAGAAAATGTGGAAGTCGGTAAAGTGTCCCTTGTATGCGATTATAACCGGATGTCGGATGTTTTCTTCATACTTGCTTTGAATTTTTCAGTCGAATTCCGTTGTTTTTGTCCAGGAAGAGATATAATGATCAAAGCTTCCTGTGCTTATTAAGGTTTTTTTCTGCTGTTTGGACTAAACGTGATCCCACTCTTCTTTACCGAATTAAGCTTCGATGTTTGGTCCGCCATCTTAATATGCAGACTGTTATTCGGTAGACTTCATGGAATCGGTCTATCAGGTTATGTAAGTGATATTCACTTCTAGGGCTTTGGTTACTTGTTGTACTAGTCGGCTTAACAACAATGCTCTACTTAGCCGTATTATTTGGATTAATTTAGTCTTTTTCTTTTCAAAAAAAGTGTCGATCCGAATGGTAAGCAAATTGGAAAATGGTTTAATAAAGAACTATCTATCCGGGGTAATAAACCAAACTAAAAGAGGGTCATAACCAAACCTTGTTTGGGTTTGGTCTTAGGAGTCAAAGCTTTCTAGACATACACGATTCTAATACGACCTCTCTTTAGTGTAGTTACGTCTCCTTGTGGCAACACCCGGGCAATTCATCCTAGAATGTAGGTAAGTAACATACACAACCGTGCAATGACGGATTCATTGTCTTAAGCTTTGGTGGGACAACATACCCCGAGAGCTGCAGAGCTAAGGGGGAGCTTAGCCATTAGTTTGTGAACTCCGAATACCAGGAAACCTCCGGTTTTAATGGTGCCTTCTCACAGTATACCGATCTCTGCTAAGGGTGACGTTCAATCCTCGATTACTAATGGAATTTTTATATGAATTCTAAAAATACAACTATAGAGTGTGATGTCTCTTTAAAAGCATCAACTCTTCCAGCTTGTGAGCTGGATCTTACACGAGATGATATGGTGATAAATGTCTCTGGGGCCACCTCCATAGATCATATTGGTGCCTGGACAAGGGAAAAGGAGGAACAGTCCATCTCACAAACATCGGGCTTCCCAACCATTGGGGTTGGTATTAGGAACATGTCCCTCAACTCCAGTGAATGGTCGTCAGCTCCTCCGAAAAAAAGGCGTCTTAAAAAGGGAGCATTGACCTTATTATTGAGATGCAAGGTCCAACCCATAAGCCCATAATTCGTTGGTTCCTTCCGGACAACAAGATGACTTTTCTTCGTATGTTCCGATCATTCCACAGCGGAATGGATGAGAACCAATTTCGACAGACTAAGGTCTAGATGCGGTCTAAGCACAACTTTGGTGGAAGAGGTAGATTTTTGCAGAACAATGGTCTCACGGCAAATTCATGGAAGATACTGCAATGGACGACAGCTGGCGCACTCGTCCATTTGCACAAGGGCGTTTCTTGCATGGAAGCACTGCGCGAATCCAACGGGAATGTGGTATACCGCTTCGATCACATCAGACTCGTTCTCAAGAGCAATTATCTCTCCGCCAACCAAATCACTGGAGTCAGCTCTAGTAAGAGACGTACTTTACCAACCTTAGAAAGAAGTACAAACAACGAGGGGGTAGCTGAGAGCAGCAGCGCCGTATAGCATCCATCCTGTTCGTGCTGCCTCTACATCAGGAAACCGATCAGTGGATCTCTCCGTGACTCCTACTTTGGTTCCGACGAAAACAGATAAGGTGACCACACAAAGGGCTATCGAGGGAAGACAAGCCAAGTCAATGACACCAACCTCGAAATTCAAGCATAGGGGCGCTCGATATGGGTTACTGGAAGTCGTGGCAATAACCGGCCTTATCCCACGATGCAGTTGGCTGGTAAGAAGTTGGCAGTTAAGCTGTCAGGAGCGAAGACCTCCCTACCCTAACAAGTAAGTATGCGGCTGATGCTATTGACGTACTACAAACAAACCTGCATCATGCAAAAGGAGCCTCGAATACCTTCTGCAACAGGTTTGTGTGACAGGTATACCGGGAGAAATCATACAGGTGGCAGAGCGTCGTATTCCTTGATCTACAAACTAGAAGACATACAGATATATTTTATTCATCAAAGCGGATATACTGCAAACTTTTTTGAGTTCAATTAGTGACCTAGAATCTGCAGCTTGTTTACTAAATGATGTGCCCCTTATCTTCTTACGGAAACAGCTGTGTGGCGCGTAACGTTGTGGTAAAACGCAAAGTTAAACGGTGAAACGAACAGCTGGCTAGCATTCTAATGCTAGCATTCTAGCATTCTTAAAAGCATTCTAACAAATTACAACACGAAACTAACGCCTTACGTGGAGGAAAAACTGTGGTAATATCGAGGATATATACCTTCAGCCGCTCGACTCCATTAAATTTTATTTAAAGATCAGTCCAACGAGATTGGGCTTCTTCTGAAATCCGATGGTAATTGTACATCGGGTCGCAAGGAATCACTCGAAACCCTGCTTCAGGTGCTCTTTCCGGGCTGCACTGTTTGCGACACAAATACAATTACTAACCCCATATTTGGTATTCATACGTCAAAAAATCAGCAGCTATTTGTGCTGCTAGCAGCCTAGTCTGGTTCACAAATGGATAAAAAATGATAGTGGAGTTGGACCCAACCACAAAATATCAAAATCACTAGGACCTTATCCCAGTGTTTTTCTACCCGAAATTCACGCCATCGAAACTTGCGTCTTAACCATTATGAACAAAGGTTAAAGGCGCCTCCAACCACATTTTCTCCGACAGCCAAGCAGCATTAAAAGCACTGGCTTCTAACTGCTTGTATTCTAAATCGGTTAAAAGTTGTTATAAACTGCTACAATCCCTCTCTTGCCATGACAAATTAGGTTATGGTGGGTACTTGCGGTCACAAGAGCATCACTGGAAACGAGATAGCCGACTAGCTAGCACGGGTAGGCTTGTTGACTTCACTCATTGGCCCTGAACCTTTCTGTGGCATCCCGTGAGCCTCTGCAGCCTACACAATTAGTAAATGGGAAGAAATACGGTGCTTGACCTATTGAAGAAGCTTTTGAACTAATAAATCCCAAGAGCCGAAAAGATCTTTAGGGTCGCAGTGCTGGCCTTTTAGGGCAGGGCGAAAAGAAACGTTGTCTAAATTTCACATAGTATTGCATATAGTAATTTCACATAGTTTCTAGGCAAACAGCCGATGAAAACATTTTCATTACAAAATCAAATTTTTTAGAAGAAAAACCCTATCGCACAAATATTTTTGATAATCACTGTACTTAACCACAAATCATACTTAATAATAATTCTAACTACTTACTTAACTACCATAGTACTTAAGACAACATAAAATTAGAAATATGTTAAATTAGCATCAAACAGAAAATACATAGTTTCTTGTTAAATTGCCTCAATTTAAATGAATGATCTTTAAGTCTTTCAAAAGCCGCAGACATATGGTATATGTGTGAAATTGTATACTGTTGTTGTTATTGTAATTATAGCTATTGTTCTAGCTAATAAACGTTCGATATACGCGAGTACATAAAAATTGATATTTATTCACACATTGAATATGGCGTCGCTATATATAATATGTGCTTATATAACAAGTGCGCTATATATTAATAAATATATATATTAATAAATAATGAGTTTTTTGACTATATTCAGATCGCACATATGTTCAATTTTATTTTATAATATATCTTAAATTAAAATCAACTAAATAATGTAGTGTATATAAATTTTATATTATGACTGTTTTTTTTTCGTTGTTGTTGTCTTTGGACTCGCAAATATATAATAATAATAATAATAAAACTTATTAAATACAAATAAATTATACACAGTGTATGTATAAGTACATTATAAATATATAGAATCGTCATACTGTGCAAATTCGTTGCCGCATTATTATATCTCTATTCGAGGAAAATAAAAATTTAATGAAAGCGAATTCAATAGAGAATATATGCAAATTTATAATACGTCGGCATTTATTTTTCTTTTTTTTTTTTTTGCAAAATATTTTATTTGGAAAATCGAAAGAGTTTTTGCTGAACTTGGAATTATCTTCTTCTATACTATATCCCTTATATTATAAATGGGATCCAATGACTTTGTATATAATATACTTACATACTATTAGTTTCATCTTTCATCAATAAATAATGAAATTTTTTCAACTATGACATGATGTAATCATTATTGAAGATAATAAAATGCAATGAGCAATGAAATTAATGTGTAAACTAATGTAAAACTTAACTATTAAGAATTTATATATTTCAAGTGTTTTATTCAACTGGAAAATAGATTATAATGTGTGACAGTGTGATTGACATAATATAGTCACTTTATAAATGTTATAACCTTATAATGTTATAAGATCGCGATACCAAAGCAACTTACACTCAAGTAGTCACAACAAAATCCATTATTATAGGCAGGACTGGTGCTACTTGCATAACAAATTCACCTCTCTGCCGAAAACCTTGCAATTTCGGATCGCACGAAAACCCGTAGAGAACCAGGATGCTGAACAAACAAATGTTCCAATTTCAAAAATCTTGTAACACTGTGGGTTGACGCGGCCAAGAGCCCCACACCTATTTTTACATGACACTAATAATCGCTTAACATTTCTAATTGACACTTCGGGGCCGACCTTTCGATGACCGGTTAACACGTTCGCTAAGCGATACATTTTCATTTCGATTCGAAATCAACCGATTTAGTCTTAGCGGCTGCCAATGACACAATAATAAACACATTTGGAACGAAATTGCTCCAGATGAATATCGGACTCAAACATACGTTCTCACAAGCTTTTGTATTAGCATTTGTGAACGGTCCGATAATTGACGTCGATTTCAATGGTAAAATTGGACTCCGCCGACGCCCAAACTTTTCTCAGACTATGGTCACTCTGCTTAAGAAATATTTTTCTTTATCGGCAGAACCAAATTATCAAGTACCAGTTCAACATAACGTGGTCCATCATATTGTCACTACAGGCTTTTTGCCAGGGTCAAGATTCCAACATATGGTAGAATTCGGAATTTACCGACCATCGGCATCTCCAATATCATGCCCATTGCATATGGATCGATATCCGATTCCCCATATACAAAACTTCTCCATGCATTTACATGGATTTTTACAAGGTTTTTTCAAAAATAGATCTGGTCACAGTGTACCATCTCATTCAAGTAGCAGATGACGACGTTCATAAGACAGCAATAACAACATTATTTGGCCTTTTCGAATTCAATAGAATGTCATTCGGAGTGTGCAACGCAGCGCAAACGTTTCAACGATTCATGAATGTGCTTTAACAATTCAACAACAGTTGTTGGGAACCACTGGGGGTTTACTCAAAGAAACTATCGGTCGCAGAAAAAAAATATTCTCATTTCGATAGAGAATTACTCGCAATATCAGCTATCAGTTTATCAGCGTTGGTCCAGGAAGAGCTGCCTTACATGTAGTAGAACACATCATACGTCACTCTATTTACAATTTAACAAGAGTTAAAATAAGCAAGAAGGGATAGCGTTGCAAAAGTCAAGCATCTTGGCTCAGTCAAATTATACCGACGGCATTGATGAGATGCGTCCAGAAGTATTTATTTTTTGGTAGCGACTAAAAAATCCGTCTATTTCGATCGCCAGCCAAGACACTCTCTACATTATTATTATCGTTATTACCATACATCAATAATTGGTTGTTACAGTTATTGTAGAGAATTATTTTTTATAACTCTCTTAGTTAAGACTTTTCTCTTTATTGTATAATTATATTTAAATACATAAATAATAACGTTATGTAATACAAGATCTTAAATACCTACCAAATATACCCTTGATGCTTTAACCTCAATTTAATGGTTATCATATATAAATACACCATTTGGAAAACCTTAACATGTTTATCTTCTTGGAAAATATATTTAGCACAGCAAATTGTACTGTACAATTTTGACACTCACATACCCCATTGATATGTAGCAAACTCCTGAGCTGAAAAACATATACAGTACATGATATAACTTTGAGATTGAATTCATTTCCTAAGAGCATATTTTACTTAAAAAAATATCAGGCTACATACATTTTTGGGATTATTCAATCATCTGTAGATTAAAAAATTTTGAATACCCTACTGTCACATTTTTTATTTTTGTTTTTTATAAACTCAGCATCGTGTTTTAATTATATAATTATTCTTAATCATCGGTTCATACCCTTTAAGCTTTTGATTAAATTTAAAAAGATTTTGAACTCACAATGACTAAACGTTATATAAACTACATTGATTATCTGTGTAAAAACATAATTCTAAAATATATGTTCACCTTGTGGTGACTTCCCCTATTCCATTATCGCGTCTTTGTGAGATGTATAAAATGCGCTTCACATTTTAAAGTTGGTTCAGTTGAACATTTAACAATTAACAAGATGAAGTTTATTCTGCTATTTGTGCTAATTGTTGATGTTGTAAAATTAGTGAATTGTGGTCAATACATTGAAACTGATGGCATTACATATTATGTAAGTCATCCTCAAAGACACGATTGGTATCAGTCATATCGTTATTGTGCAGCAATTGGAATGTTTTTAATTGATATTCGAACGGAAGCCGAATCTGATCGTATTATGCATGTTATTCGGACATACAAGCAAAATAATAATTTAACCGAGAATGATGTATCGTGTTGGACCAGCGGAACTGATTTGGGAAGTGAAGGAAATTTTTATTGGATGACCACGGGCCAATCGTTGGTTTTTAGTAATTTTGGATATGGAAATCCCGATAATTTTAAATATCCCAAGGGAGAGACGGAAAATTGTATTTTAATGCAAAATACTTGGGATAATAAATGGAACGATGAGTTATGTTCGAGGAAAAGAAATTTTATTTGTCGTAATAAGTTTGATGCAACACATTATAAAATGAATGGTTGCTCAATATAAGTACATAGAAAATTAAATTATAGTTTATGTGTTACATCTAGTTTTTTTTGTAACTAGTATTTCTATCCGTGAAGAAAACTTGAAACTTCCATGAGGCGCTTCCATGGATGGCGGATAGGAGAATACTCGTCACCTATAGGGAAGGACCATATGCAATATGGTCCTTCCCTATAAAAAAAAAAAAAATATTACTCCAGGTAAGTACTCACCAGGTTGAAAAAGTTATCCGCTTCGAAGGCTGGTTCTTTGGGTTCTGGGCCAAAATATTGAGCTCATCACGTCAGCTCTTTACTGTGCTGTAAAAACAATCACCCCTACAAAATAAAGAAGTGCTTAACATAACCTACTCAATAGAAGTTAAACCTGTCAAATCAATCGAACACCAAACAAAACCATTTATGTAAGAGTCTTAAATCCCTTCTTAAAGAAGTTAAAATAGAATCGATCAACGGACACACTTAAGTAGTCGTACTCATCAAAAAAAAATGTTGATTGCTCAAAAGACCCAAAATTCAAGTGAATTCACTTAAAAAGGAAGAAGAAAAAGTGGAAGTCGGTAAAGCATCCCTTGTATGGGATTATAACCGGATGCCGTTCTTAATACTTACTTTGAATTTTTCAGTCGAATTACGTTGTTTTTGTCCAGGATATAATGATTGAACCATGCTGTGCTTATTAAAGGATTTTTCTGCTTAGCAATAAATTTTCCTCGGCGAAGGCCACTTGCTGGACTGTTTGGACTAAACGTGATCCCACTCTTCTTTACCGAATTAGTCTTCGATGTTTGGTCCGCCACCTTAATATGTAGACTGTTATTCGGTAGACATCATGGAAACGGTCTATTATGCTAGTGATGTTCACTTCTAGGACTTTGGTAACTTGTTGTACTAGTCGGCTTAACAACAATGCTCTACTTAGCTTATAGAAGGTCACAACCAAACCCGTAATGTGTGTTTAATTTTTAAATAGCTTTATATAGTAAAAATTATTCAAGAACTGAAATTCTGAAAAAATTCTTAAAAATTCGGTAATTCCATCTTGACTTTAGTAGAAGTAAGTAGGGTAAGTTACAATCGTGGTTGTTTGGCTTTGGTCTTAGGAGTCAAGCTTTCTAGGCATACGCGATTTTCATAAGACATCTCTCTAGTTTAGTTACGCTTCCTTGTGGCAACAACCGGGCAATTCATCCTAAAATGTAGCTAACTTACACGACTGTGCAAAGACGGACAATCCATTGCCCTAAGATTTGGTGGGACAACATACACAGAGAACTACATGGCTAAGGGGGAGCCTAGTCATTAGTTTGTGAACTCCGAATACCAACAACATCCGGTTTTAATGTTGGGTTCTCACAGTATACCGATCTCTGCTGTGGGTGCCTTCATTTCTCGGTTACTCATAGGGCTTTTATATGGATTCTAAAAATTAAATTATAGAGTGTAATGCCTCTTTAAAAGCATTAACTCTGCCAGCTTGTAAACTGGATTTTCCAGGAGATGATATGGTGGTAGATGCCTCTGGGGTCACCTCCATAGATATTCTTGATGCCCGGACAAGGGAAGAAGAGGAACAGTCCACCACTCCAACAACGGGCGCCATTTGCGATGACAAGAATATTGTTATTTCACAAACATCGGGCTCCTCAACCATTGAGGTTGGTATTGGGAACATGTCCCTCAACATCAGTGAATGGGTGAAGCTCAACTCCGAAAGAAGGCATTTCAAAAAGGGGCTCAAGAAAGGTAAAACTAGAGATGACGGCTCTAGCCACTGCTAAAACACCCTCCTGTCAAAACACTCTCGAAACCTGAAGCAACTACCATAGACAATAGGTTTTGTGGCAAGCCCGAGTCTTTTGGAGGTTGCTTTAGAATCCACTAGCAAATGGCAAACGTACAAGAGTGTGTCATTGATCTTATTATTGGGATGCAAGGTCCAACCCATAAAGCTCAATTCCTTGGTTCCTTCCGGAGAACAGGATAGCTTTTCTTCGTATGTTCCGGTCATACCACAGCAAAATGGATGAGGACCAATTTCGACAGGCTAAGGTCTAAATGTGGTCTAAGCACAACTTTGGCGGAAGAGGTCGATTTTCTTCGGCCAAACATAATTAGAGGGTTTTTCATAGAGCCTAGCTTGAACGAAAATTGAATCATTTTCCACGAGAACAATGGTCTCGTGGAAAATGATTCAAAGCGGCATAAAGTTGCATTCATGGAATTCCAACATATAGTAGAATTCGGAATTTACCGACCATCGGCATCTCCAATATGCATATATTGAACCACTGGGGTTTTACTCAAAGAAACTATCGGTTGCAGAAAAAAAATATTCCCCTTTCGATAGAGAATTACTCGCAATATATCAGGTAATTAAATATTTCCGGTATTTTTTCAAAGGCCGAGAGTTCACAAACTATTAACTCGAGCAATTCAGTCTAAAATTGAAGGTGATCAAAACAAGCGAGACAATTGTCTTATATTAGTCAATATACCACTGATATTAAGCAAGTCCAGGGTAGATAACGTGGTCGCAGACACACTCTCGCGTACCAAAGAAAACGATGAACAAGTAAAGCGAGGAAATCATCAGACATAAAAGAAATCCGAGAAGAAAGGGCCGAACTAAAAATGCACTTTGAACTATATACATAAGACCGCAAAGGGACAAAAACCGGACTTAGCACTTAAAATTGTATTTTTTGGCTCCAGATATCGAGGTCATTCCAACATGACATTTAGAACTTTTTAGAATGCCGCAAGCCTAGAAATAACATGTGAAACCAGTGCCGGAGTACACTGTCCGTACAACGCCCGAATTAAGTTCAACTGAAAGAGTATCAGGTTTTATAAAAATCAAAATGATTCACTTCCCTGAATGAGGCTCGTCAAATAACCCAAACTCAAGTTACCCCAAACAAAGCTGATTGTTCCAGCTAATTAGCTGTAAACTTTGCCAGAACTATTAGACATGCTAAAAGCATCTAAGGGATGATATTACTTGTGGGGAAATCATTATTTGTGTCAATAATCAAAATTAAACCATTTCGCGGGAAAATACATTAGTTCTAAAATTAGTCACCTTTTCCCCGCCCTGTATGTGTGGCGGAGACAACTATGAAATTTAAATGGGAATCCCGAATTTTTATTGCGGATTCGGATTCTTTAGCTTAAAATGTGTCTGCAACATTTGTTTCCCTACATGACAGATGGCGCTGTAATTGATGACATTTTTTTCGATTTCTCCTGCTGAAAACCTATTAAATATCACGTTTTCAATAAAAAACAAATCACAAACAGAACAGAAACGGTCACGTAACGCTGTGAATTCTACTTGAGAATAGACTATTTGACTGTTCAAGAGAGAATTAAAATGGTTCTGATTTTTGAAGAAGCTGTCTTAATAATACTTGCAATCTAATTACCATGTTGTCAAACTTAATTGTAAATAATGGAAGTGTCCAACAGAAAAAAATATTCGAAATTAATGAAATGGTTGCACATATTAGCTGCAATGGCTTATAATTCTCATACACCAAAAATATTCTGCGAACCACGATTGTGTCTTTACATCAAGTTTTTCATGGTATTTCAAAATTGGGTAACTTTTTGTAAGTGGGCACGTGAACATATCCAACAAAATGTGATTTTCTTCGATACTGTTCCATCTTTTACAAATTACGAAATGGTTAATTGACGCAATATGCACTACTGAAATGATATAAAACTCCACTGCGGACACGTCAAGTTAAACATCAGCAGTTGAACTGCCAACGTGCGTTGTAGAATAATTGACAAAGCTCGTTCGATTAATTGTTAAATACCCAAATCTAATTTCAAAGTGACAAAGTGTGACTAATGACAAAGTGTGATTGAGTGAGTCTTTGTGCCAAAATTCTGCTGACACACACATAGTTGTGTACAATCATTTGACATGCGGATTAATAAGGACTGAAGCGTATTTCGAGCGCTTTATTAATTAAAAGGTGAGGTGTCAAAAAAATTTAACTTACAGCGCTATCTATCATTTAACAAAAAAAACGCCTGCAGCCGTAAAATCCGAAAAAACAATAAAACAAAAGAAATCAATTTAAGATTTTAAAGATACCCGGTATGTACTTTGTATGTTTCTTTTGGTTGAAGGGATAGTTGGATGTGTCGTTATTCAACGTGACTGTATATTGTTTAGGTTTTCGATTGGATTAAATGAAATGGTGTTGTTGATGGCCTATAGTGTTAGCAGTTAAAAACGAGGTTTTGGATAGGTTTTGAATTTGTCTTAGAGATATGTGCCGGGCCGACTACCTATACAAAATTATTTTTGTACTTGCACAGTTTTGTTGTGAGTGCCGCATAGATGAGTTAAGTTTTGATAGACAGTTTTCTTACTGTTAAGGTTAAGCGCATTTATTAAGTAAAATAATCTAGGTTTCCAATTAGTATAATAATTACCGAACCTAATCATTAGTTACAAGTTAAGTTTAAGTTAGCATTGGTGGGGATCTATATATCTTACTAAAAAAACTTTCCAAATCCTGGTTATGTTATTTGTAAAAGAAGGTTCGGAGAGGCACAGCCATCACCGATAGTCTAGCTTAATGGTTAGTCAAACCCTCCAATCAACTAATCAATGAATCAAATAGTATATATATATATCTTGTGTCTGTTATAGATTCCACTATTAATATAGATTACAACTTAAAAAAAATAGTTACGATCACATAAATCAAACAATTTAGAAAATAATAAACATAAAATACGAACATATGAGGGTCTGTTCTTAATTGATCTAATAATCATCTACATATAAACGATAAATCGAACTATTAACGCAATATCATTCAAACTATCTGTATAATACATTTATGTTTCAACAACAATTATGTTTATGAAATGGTACATCAAAATTTAGACTGGAAGAACACGCTTCAAATTCTCATAAAGTTAAATGCATTATGATTCGGTTCATGCATGTTGTAAATAATACACGTATATGGTATATTATATGGTAACAGATGCGGTGTGGGAAAACAATGAAATATTCAGATTTTTGGTTAAGAATATATTAAAAAGTATTTTCATCAATATATAAAGAAAATAAGTAGGACAGCACTTTAGAAAATTGAACAGTACAACTGTATATTAAGATTATTCATCGTTATTTAATGAAAGTATATGATTATGTAACTTAAAGTATCTCATTTATTGTGATCTTTGTATATTAAGATAATTAAGGTTACTTTTGGTATGTCAATAGTTAAAGTATCTTATTTGATGGAAAAACATATAATCGAGTAATACACTACAAACGGAAAATTTAAATTTAATTATTTTAATAAAATTCTAATTGTAATATTTTTGGTGTTAAAATGAATATAAATAGGATTTTCATGCGAGTACTTTTTGTAAGTGCTACAAAAAGGTGGATTCGATCGAATTTAAACGTTTAATTATTTTAATAAAATTCTATTTAGGTGGACTCCTTTAGGGTTCAAATTAAAATTTATATGTTGAAAATTGATCTTTTAATTAATAAAATGAAGTTATATAAATTATATCTGTACCAGAAAAGCTCTGAAGATTTAGTGTTAAATTCTAAAGAATATCCGGATGCTTAAATAATATACTTATTAATTTCTAGCAATAGAGAGGCTATTCCTATGGCTTTAAGGAATTAGCTTACTAATAGTTTTTATTTAAGGGAACTTTTGTAGGAAAGCTGAATAATGACACGCGGGAGTTGGTGATAGGTTTATAAAAATTGTGATTGTATTACACTAAAAGTAGTTTAAATAGTGGCTATCGGGAAACCGGACCAATTCTGTTATTACTAACATAACTTATCTTCCCTACTCCACAAAAACCTGTATAATAGAACTGTTCGTAATGATCATGAAGTGGCTGAAACCGGGTCGTTTCTGTTATGCATGGAAATATATTTATAGAAATATACATATATGACAATCCCTCCTATCCTACTGTGGTGTCTGTAACCGGAGCGATCTCAATAATTTAGCTAATATCCTGCCTTATACTTCCAATTATATGTAAAAAAAAAGAGTATACGGTGGGCCCGGCTACATATCCGGGATTAATGCATATTCATAATTTTTGTGGATCAAAACTGATTTATGAAAATAAGCAAATACTTTACAGTAGAATTTATGCTGATATCGAGTGTTTTGGATTAAAAAATCACTCACTAAAATCAGACCCCTATTTCGTGTTTAATTGCTCAATGTATGCAATTTCACTTCTAATTTGTATGCCCGGAAATGTTTTATGGAAATGTTTAAATATTTTACAGTGGAATTTATGCTGACCTCCCGAGTTTACGGTTAAAGAATCAACCACCAAATATAGTGGTCGATATTTCGTGTTTTATTGCACAATTTATGCATATTCATAATTTTTGTCACCTACCCTTTTTGCTAATTTTTATGCCTTGGAGTGCATTATAAATGAGAGCCACTGTACACCAAAACCATAAAATACAAATAAAAATTAAAAATGTTCAGACCTTAAAAAGCGAAAAAAAAAATAAATTATGCATTCTTCTCTTGCAAATATTTTATTTTTGGTAAATTTTTAATAAATGAGGCGGAGAGTCTACAGATATATTTTTTTTTTGTATGGAAATTTTTTATTTTGTTTCCCAAAAATAAATTCTTATCTTTAAAAAGAATCATCGCGACCTTACTAAAAAAAGGGTTAAGATAACCTTGAAACGGGTGTGGTTTTGCATAAAGGTATGTAAGCAAAACTGTGTAAACCTTAAAAATGGATAAAAATTGTCAAGGCCAAGTAAAAGTTTTCTTTTTAAAACATTTATTATTTTGCAAATTAAAACCCATTACCAAATCATTGAATTAAATTCATTTATAGAATTATGCATGTAACAAAATGTTACAAAATCTAAAAGAAATTCAACAAAAAATATGCTGTGCAGCATGATAAATCAATTTCATTGCGTACAAAAACTAAAATTAAATTTAAATGCATAATAATTGTATTCTCATCTCATCGCATCTTAATAATTTTCAATTAATTTCTTTGTTTTGCGATGATATGCAAGAAGAAAATGAAAAATTATAAACACTTTCTTAGATAATAATAATTATTTTAATTAAATTCAATTTTTCTTAGATAAATCTTTCTTTGATCGAAGTACAGTTGCATCACTATATAATACTTTACAATACAGCCACTTTTGTATATGATCTCATAAATTTATTAATTAATTTGCTGAGATATGGACCAAAAGTTTATAATTCCATTGTTATCTTAGTTGTATGGATCGAGTACACAGACAAAATTCAATTACAATATTATTATTTTGTAGGATAAGCAGATTTCTATTAATTTTTAATAAATTTCTTAGACAGTTTTTTTTTATATCTCACTTGAGAGTTAAATGGGAGTAATTGGTTTTGTACATCATTCATTCAATTTAGCTTTATATAGATGAACTAAATCGACAGGAAACTTAGAAGATGAAAACTTGTTTCGATAGAAAATTATTTTTTATTGTCTTGCTTTTGTTTCATTCTTATTTCTAATAATAATAAAAAAAAAATTGATTTTGTTGGGTTTTCTAATTTTCGTGTCTGTCAAAAACATATTTACAGTATTGAGTAAGTTAATGCGTAAATAAAATAAAAAAAAAACTGTGAAGATATTTATTATTAAAGAAAATAAATAATTGATGTGGTTCACAAAATCATCTAAGATGTATTTTTGAAAGTTTACATTTGTTTAATTAAATTATGTTCTTTGTTGTCAAATAATAGTTCAAGTATCTTTGACATACTGTTATATCTAGTGTTTGTATTAAACCTTCAACTCTCTTAACTTTTTCGCGGTTGGATTTTAACGTCCTAATTACAATGTTACCAGGCAAATCGATAACGAACGAGGGACAACTTTAGATGTTCATAAATACTTGATATTGCAGGCAGAAGGTCAAAAATGGCTCTGCCAGAAAATTAAACCATCATAGAAATATAAGTCATAAGTATCGAACACTCCTGACTTTAATTATTGTCAAATGTTGGATCATTAGTTTTTTTTTTTTGTAATTACAATGATGTATTTTGTCAGTTTAATACTTATTACGCATTCTCAAGATTAAATTTTCGAAGATGTTAACTTTTTTAAGAAAGTCAAAAAACATTTATTTGTACTTAAACCAAATATTGCAGAGGAGGTACAATACATAATAAAGGCTCTAATGCTTTAATGGCAATGCAGCTTCAGGACTAGATCAGATACCATCAAAATTAATTAAATATTTGTCTAATTTTATAGCCCAAGTTATTGCATGGCAAATCCATATTTTCTAAATGTCTTAAGTGGTATTACCAACCCTTAAATTAGGTAGACAAAAAACCGGGCTGAATCGCACTTTTAAACGCTCTTAATATATCACGGACTTTGAAAGATTTCTCAATGCTCGATTTTTTATGTGAATCTTTTGGTTGCTGTTCAAGAATTGTTCGAGAGCTGATTGATTATCCTTTGATAAATACTTTGGTATGTCGAGGGATTTTGAAACTGAATCAAGCAACGTCAAGGTGGCCATGGAAGAATACTGGCACATTTTGGGAAAGTCCCAATACATTCGAAAGTTTTGCCTTTGAATTTGTTAATCATCATGGCATACTGGAATAATCAAAAATTGTCGGCGTTTAAACACAAAGGGCAGATTGGCATCAAATAGGGTCAAGTCTATTTTTGGAGTAAAGAAAATATTGCCAGAGTTGCATTCCGATTAGGCTTGCCAACCGTCCTCCATTGTGGGGGACAGTCATCCTTTCGTAAGAAATTGTCTCCATCCTCCACGAACACAAAAATGTCCTCCACAGGCCAGTAAAGGACATATAGGACAGTACGGTGGTGAACGTTAACGAGTAAAGATGGTCGAATGGGTATGTTAAAAGGAAACTAATAATAATAAAAAGAAAACAGGAGAAGAAAAAATATTAGTAGATTATCGACGGGTAAACGCTATAATGGTGAAAGATGGATCTCTTTTAGCGATTATGGAACATCTACTTCAATGTTTATTCGGGCTTAATAATTTCACTGTTTTCGATTTATCATCAGGATATTACCATGTAGTCTAGAATATTCAATGCCCTAAACGCTTTTATTACGGCTGATGAACATTATAAGTTTCTAAGGATGTCATTTGGGTTGGCCAATTCCTAGTGTTTTTTCCAGAAAATTATGAATCGAATAGTTAACGAGAATAATGGGGTAATAGTGGTACATCTAGATGATATAGGAAAATTAGAGCGGTTGTTAGATGTAATAAAGTGCCATGGTCTGTTGCTTACCCTGGAAAATAGCAATTTCTTCAAACGAAAGATAGAATTTTTAGGACATAAAGTGTTAGGATCACGAGTAAATTTTCCACAGCCGAAGGACAGAACTTAGATACGACTACAATTTTTGGGGTTGGCGGGATTCTTTCGAAAGTTTATGAAAATTTTTAATATCGTTGCAAAACTGTATCACGACTTTATGGAATATGTGGAATTTAGAAAGCAATAAAGATGATCCAGAGAAATTTTTAGCTTGGATTATTTCCTCATACGCTTAATAAAGCATGTGCTAAACGCAACCACAACGCCGAGAGGAAATAGCCAATGGGAAAGATATGACTGTACAATACTATCTATTCTGAGGGCTACTATATGCGAAGAAGACAACAAATTATTCAATTGCAATGGTCATTAAATAACATACCAAATTAAACTACTAGAAATTCGCCACAATATTTAGTTTTGGTCTATAACCCAATTGCTGAACTCAACGAACTAAAAGAAAGAGCTGTTAAGAAAATTAATCGAGTTGCGGTTAAAAATAAAGAGACGGTCGATAGTAACCATAAATTTATTTTTGTGTAACTTTTTTAACGCCAATACGACGTTTTTAACGTATATGTCGATGTTTAGGACTTACAAAATGATGAAATATTTTTGTCGTTAGCAGTGTTTAAAACAAAAGCTTAACTGGCCTCCTCTGGCATTTTCCAAAGATGGAAAGCCGAATCTCGATACAATTTCCGCTGTGATAAAGTTATTTAGTCCATTTTTTGGGTTAGGATTGGGGAATTTTGCCCAGTTGCGACATAGCTTCCCTGAATTTATTTGGTCGAACAGAAACTCTGGTGTATAATTCATGCCGTCAGCGGGATCTTATAAAATGATCAAATCTGAACTATAATAAATTCAAAGCTATCTCCAAGCATTTGTTCGATGATTTTGTGGTTCATAACTGTATGGTCTCCTTATTGATTAGTGCAAGGATCATACTTTTCGCAAGTTCTTCGACTACATTTTGTACAATTTCTGGCTATTAACTTTACTGATCATAATCATTTGAGAAGAAATTTCAATGGAATTCAGTGGCACTTTAAAATTATTTGGCAACGTTCTTTAAAAGTCAACCTTTTAAGATTCCATCGATCACGTCTGGCCTGAAAACGATGCCTAGAACCGCGTCGAACTGATCCAGAGGATTTGATCCAGAGTTTTACGCCGACTTGCATGGCATATAGTATCTTTTTTGAATTATGTTTATATATCTTAGCTTTGGCTTACTCGCAATCCCGTTTTTTTTCTTTCTGTGGCTCTTGATTTTTTGCTGCAAGCTTGTCGTCGGCCGTGGCATCTGCCATGTCAAACATACTGAAAATTTTTGTTACGTAAATTAGTTTATACATGTTTCAATAAGTTACGGCACGACTTGGTGTAGCCTTCTCTGTTTTCATTAAGCGAAATTTAAAAAAATGAGTATGCTACACCGAGTCGAGTCGATTTTCATGCGAATCGACAATCATACTTAACTGAGGTGATTATTTAGTATCATTATCGACAAGGAACCTATTGTAATGTTTTATACAATTATCCACAATCATAATTTTGTCCCTACACGAGCTACAGAATTAAATAATCCACTATAACCTTTTACCGCTCTATACAAATATAAACCGAAAAATATTACCAATGGTAAAATTTTCAGAAATTGCAATTAATTGAGCATACATACGACTTCTTCTCCACAGCCAAGTTCTCTAAACAATACTTCCAATTATTAATTTAGAAGATCAGCAATTTACTAGTATTTAAACTCTTTGGCCTGCGTGTCGTTATCGATTTCAGGAAGCTGAATGTACTTTAGCACTCTTGATCTGTCAAACGGATACCACCAAGTTTTTATGGATCCCGAATATCGTGTAAAAAATGCAAATAGATTGCCTTTAGGTTTGCATGGGCTCTCTGCTATTTTCCAGAGGCTCATAAACACAGTTCTCAGAGGTTTCAATGGAATAAAATATTTCGTCTACCGTGATAGTGTCATCTATGGTAAAACTATTATTGAACATAACGAAAAACTATATCAAATATTCCAGTGTCTTCGACAAAATAATCTTAATGCCATTTCCTTCGAAAGAAACTTATTTAGGTCATATAATTTCTGCAGGTGGAATAAAACCAGATCCTTTAAAAGTTATAGCTATCCAAGATTATCCAGTTCCTAAAAAGATACCAAGGATATTAAATATCCTTGTGGTATATTACAAAAAATGTGTCACAAATTTATTAGAGCCACCTATTTTACAATACGCTGACTTCACAAAAGTTAAAATGAAACAAAGCTGAAAAAAACTATCCAACTGTCGAAAGGGAGTTTCTCGCTATTGTTTAGAGTGTAAATCATTTCCGGCCTTATGTTTAGTCGTAAATTTCAAAATTTTTACCGACCATAAACCATTGATTTGGCTCTTCAAAGTTAGTAATCGAACGTCTCGTTTGTTTAAATGGAGAATAAGGTTTGACACTAGAACGAAATTAAACATAAGCCAGAATTCAAAAATTGTAATGCTGACCATTTAAGCAAAAAGTCATTAAAAAGCAATAACGACCTGCAGTCAGTGATCAGAGAATTTCGCCTAACTGCAATTAGTGGCCATAAACAGGCATAAACAGAACGTACAAGCGATTGAAGCAATATTTTCACTTGTCTCCGATGCAAAATTGTAAACTTCATTAAAATTTGTGAAACCGGTCAGAAAAACCAACATTTATTACATAATAAAATGTCTATGAAAAATATTTGCTCTTTTGGTTCACATAAATATATTTTAACAGATCAAGAAACCAATTGAATGTAAAATCTTCTTATACAAATACATACCCACCGAAAATAAATCTGATGACATCAAAGATCTCTTCTTTGTCGAGCTGGAGGAAGTCATCAATAACATACCGCACCACGATATTAAAATCATCGTGGGCAGATTTAACGCAAAAATCGGTAGGAGTGCAGAAAATACATCGTACATCGGTCCTAACAGCCTGAACCTAACTAGTAACAACGACCAACGCATCACCGACCTGGCAATAACGTACAACTTAGTTGTATCAAGTACGTTTTTCCCATACAAGCGAATCCACAAAGTAACGTGAAGATCGAATGATGGAAGAACGGAAAACCAAATCGATCACGTCATGGTGTCTAAGAGACACTCCACCAGCATATCCGATGTCAGATCTTACAGAGGTGCTGACATGGACAGCGATCATGTGCTTGTCATATTTAAGTATAAGCGCAAACTGTCATCTACGTTTAACAGACCGTTCGATGGAATATTGAAGCTTTAAAAGACCAAACGGTACTGCAGAGTTACCAATCACCTATCACTAATTATTTAGACCGGCCCAATAACAACGAAGAAGCTCCTCTTAACATCAAGGAGCAGTGGCACGCTATACAGCCATAACAACCGAGGCGCTAAGTTCCATCGGAAGAAGGTCTCTGAGGTCCCGCAATGTTTGGTACGATGATCAATGCCGAAGGGTCGTCGAAAATAAACGAAAGCTTCATGAAAAATGGTTGGCTCGCAACACTAGAAGCACTCTAGCAGAATATCTCCGCGCTAGGAAAGCTACGACTAAATACTTTCGACAAAAGAAGCGCGATTATATGAGATCTTGCATCGAAAACATCAGTTTCCAAGCGGAAATAGGACACCCAAAGGACTTTTTTGCTAACGCCAGAAATCTAACTAAAGACTTCCACCCAAAAAGTACAGCCATCAAAGATGGAAATGGAGAGCTGAGAACAAACGTCGCTGATGTTCTCTCAGTATGGCAAACCACTTTCAAAATCTGCTAAATCGGAACGACGAAGTGACACCCATTAAAGCAATAGCTCTAATCCTTGTTGAATATCCCACAGTAGAGGAAGTAGATGCAGCTATTAGTAGTATAAAAAATGGAAGTGGTCTCGACGGAATCCCCGCAGAATTGATTAAGCTCGGAGGCGCTACTCTTGCAACAAATCTATACGATTTCATCGTCTCTTTTTGGGACCAAAAAGAGTTACCGGAGAATTGGAAAACCGCACTCATATGCCCGCTGCACAAAAAAGGAGACCGTTGTATCGCTCTGTTGAGCACTGCTTACAAAGTGTTCGCTAATGTTGTACTTGCCAGACTCATCCATCTCACCGAAAACACCATTGGCGACTATCAATGTGGTTTTCGTCCCATCCGATCGACCACTGACCAATGTTTTACCATGAGGATGATCTTGGAAAAATGTTGGGAGTACAACATAACCATACACCAACTGTATATAGACTTCAGGCAGGCATATGATAGTATAAACCGCAAAAACTTATGGGCCGCGCTCATGTGCCTAGGAATTCCAGAGAAACTCGTTTCTCTGTGCAAATAACAAACTTTGGGTCTGTATGTAGAATCGTAATTGAGGGAGCTGTGTCAGACCCCTTTGAAATAACATCTGGTGTTCGACATGGCACTCGCACATTTGCTGTTCAACTTGGCGCTTGAGTCTGTAGTAAGAAAAAACAACAGTGAAACTTCATGCTGTATATTTAATAAATCAAGGCCAAATTCTTGGATATGCAGATGATATCGTGCTTCTGGGCCGAAGACCTAGCGATATCAAGGACAGTTTCATACAGCTCGACCGCTGCGTGCGCAAGAAGACATGGTTTGGAGGTGAACAGCAGCAAAACAAAATTGTTATCAACACCCAAGAACATCTCCATTGTAAATCTCGGGATTGGCGACCATAACTTTGATAGCGTCAGATTTCGGAAGCGAGAGCTGGACCATGACCTCTAACGATTGTAGATTGTTATCTACCTTCGAAAGGAAGATCATTCGCTCAAGCCCTGGTCCAATTAAAGTCGCGGACAACGAATATCGGATTCGTATGAACCACGAGATAAGGCAACTTCTTGAAGGCTGCGATATTATCGGATTTGTAGCGACTTCGCTACACAAACACAAAAATCAATTATTCAGATATTTCGTGCACATTCATATAATTCGCTAACGCTACATGTACACTGTGCATAAATATATAGAGCGTAAAATAGCATTTACACATAGCACTCGGTCGCCATGGCCTGACGAGATGACAAATAATTTTGAACAAAATTATTATGATTCCTCATCAGATCGAAACTGAGTTTTGTTTTGCACAACATCCAATTCTGAATAATTAAAATAACGACACGTCACCGCCGCCGTTATAGATTCATTAAATTCAATCGAGTTAGATGGCTCGGCCACATTACACGATCTCCACAACAACGAATGACCAATAAAGTGTTCCATCAACAACCAGCCAGTGGTCGTCGTATAGAGGAAGACCCCGATTGTGCTGGCGTGACGACGTCGAACAAGATCTACATGCATTAGGATGTCGAAACTGGAGGACGACAGCGATGGACTGAGATGGATGGAGGACGTTAGTGCGGGCGGTAAAATCCCTTCATGGCCTGTGAAAGCTAGAGAGAGAGAGAGAAAATTAAGAAGTGCCCGTGACACTCTTTTTACATTAAAAATACTACGATCATAATGTCAAACCTAGTAATTTTAAAAAAGAGACACTGTGTTGTTTAATTTTGCCATAAAGTATATGTAGTACCTATGATATAGAGTGTACAAATATATTTTACAATAGATCTACGAAAGATTTTAAAATTCTCGATTTAACGTATTAGTAACGTACCCATATGCGGTTTCATATTTAATTTTACCGAAGATTTAAATAAAATAAAACCTGCAAGTACCGGTTCTTACATTACAAACTTCTTCTTGATTATTCCGGAATAATCCTCTGTAAACTCCAGATTGCAGAAAATAATTTACCTAGAAAGAAACAAAAAAAAAGTTATTAGTACATAATTTTGATATAGCTGTAGATAATTAATCCTGTAATTAATAATTAATCCTGAAACGAAAATTCCTCTTCTAATCATACAGGAAAACAACTATATAGTTAGCCAAAATTTGAAATATATAGTATTTAAATAGTAAATTATTTACACAAAAAAAATATATTTGTAAGTAGCGGAAGGAAATTAATGTTTCGAATTATCGATCAATACAACAAGTATGTAAGCAATACAAATACGTCTAGACATAAAGAAAATTTTCTCAACTATAAAACTATACATTTTTTAACATTATTAGTCATTTGTAAAATTGCATTGTAAAGCTTTTATAAAAATTGTGGTATCATGTTTAACATATACATAAAATATGTATAGCTGGGTTTTTGATATTTTTCTATACAGTATGTAATTGAATTTTTGGCAAGAAACGGGAAGGATGGATTAGCAATCTAGTAAGTAATAATATTAAGATTATGATTTGTTATAGCAATGTGTAAAAACATTATTTCCACCATTCATCATCATTACTCGTACATTATCGTAAAAATGTAAAATGCATTTTAAATTACTGCAATTTATCAAATTATAAGATTTTTCTCCCATATTACACATATAAACATAAATGATAGAACCCTTAGAGATTTTCAAAATTAATCAAATCCTCCCCATAAACATGAAAATATTTGAAATAGTAATAAAAATGTGCCATATTCAATTATCTCCAAAAGATTAATGATCATTGTACACATAAATAACGGAGCATATAATTTTTAGCTAGTTCCATTTTCACAAAAATATGCTTTCAACGTAATTAAAGTTAAAACGATAGGTTAAATTATTTTTATAATGGCGAGTTAATAAAATAGACAAATTGGGTTGGAAAAATATTAACTTATGTGTATTACCTCCCAATACAACAGCCAGAGCTTTAACGTTGCAAATTTTGCTCATAACGCACCATTGGTTAATTAAATCGGATCTGTATATGTATATGTATCGGATCTGTATAAAGATCGATTGGAAAATTTAAACGATTAATTTCAACTCAATTTTAAACAATTTGATTATCAATCAAATTACATAAGAAACATAATATTTTTATGTAATTACACCGACTGCTACACTACAGGTTATCTACGGTAACTAATAATCGGTTTCAAATAAGTTTTATTGTTTATTGTATCACTAAATTTTTTAATTGTAGTTATTTTTTCAAGTGTGCGTAACACCGATTTTTTTTTTAACTAATTTAGTGACTAAATGGATGGTTAGTTAACAGCAGCTATTAATAAATGGCAACAGTTCAAGCTGTGCCTGACTATTAAGATAAATTTTTGACTTTCAAATGTTAAATTTGTTTTAACATATTTACAAATTGAAATGCCAATTTAAATTAAAATACCAACGAAACTTTACGTAAGTCTGTTAGCTGCGGGTAAGATGACGTCATCTAGCAATATTTACTCAAAAAACCTTTTTATAAATCTGTCCCATATTTTATCCAGAATATCATCTATTGGTAGAAAGGTGAAGATATACAAACAAATCCCATACAAAAAAAAACCTATCTTTTACCGTAGAGTCAAGAATTTTTTTGGCACGTACGAACATATGGTGATATTATTGGTTATAAATCCAAATATGGACGATATTTCCAGACGCGAATATAATAAAGCATTCCTTTGGATAAAAATGGCTTGCTCTTTTTACCGTACCAACAATTAAAAAATCCTATGTCATCAAAATCCGTGCTAAGGATACAGTTGTAAAAAGGTTATTGAGACAACGTTCTTTCAAGATTCTTTGAAATGACAGCCCAAGATTTCACGATCTTAATTTACCCCAAATTGCGTGTGTCGCTAACACTTCAAACCTTTATCTTGCATTTGGCTGGTTTTGTCGGGAATTGCTGAGTAAATCGCATTCCTCTTCTATTTGGAAATAACTGTGTAGCCACAGTTTCTGCATCACTGGAATTATAATGGATACCTTAATTCGCATTCAACATTATGAATATATCCGCGATTGCAGCTGACATATCATTATTTCAAACCGTCGATTATCAAATCATAAAAATCTGTTTAGTTTCCAAACTCGGTTCAATGACATGCTATAGCTCGAAAAAATATATAAGCATACCAGTTTGACTCGTTTGCAGCCAAAGTGAATGCACTTTATATACCAGGATCGTTGGGCTTCAGGCAATAGGATCAGTAAGGCAATGCGGTAAACCAAATCAAAATAGGCATTGTTTGTTGTATTCATTGCCTTAGGATCAACCAACTTAAAAGAACCAATACTTAGCAAACCTTTTCACTAGCAATATACTTAGGTGATTAAACTGCCTACAGTATGGCTAAGCGTTAAAAATACCATATTTACATTAAGTGCATAGAAGTTCACAATAAAAGAAATTGCAAAAGAATGACCACATAGGGAAGTGCAAACTGAAATCAACAAATGCTATAAACACTGACTAAGCATATATAGCATATTGTAATGCAAATAAAGCAAACCTACCAGTGAAGTAATTTAATCGTTCGGTTCATAGGGTTCCAGCCATCGATATCCAGCGACCGCAATGTTTTTATAGTGGGATGCTTAACTACTGTAGCAGACAGAATTATAAGTCCCCTACCTCTTATAGATATAAGATCTTCAACATTACCGCAAAGTCACCGTTCATATCAAGACGGCAGTGAAATGATCTTAAACTGGTTGTGCGGCAAAAAAATGAACTTAGACTAAAATACCATAGCATTATGAGAAACAATTTAGTAAATATCAAGATACTACGGTTAACTTACAAAGTAGAATTGAAGCACTATGAGTATTTAGAGGGGCGAACGAATCCTCTTATGACTCATTCCCAACAAAATACAAAAAAAAATGTAAATGACAGTAACGTTTCTCCGTATAATATCCTGGAACACTAACGGCCTTAACGCAAGAGCCCTGGAACTGGGTGTATTTCTGAATAATATAAACATTGACCCAGCCTTAGTATCAGAAACACAGTCTTCAGAGAAAAGCTTTATTATAATTAGGAGATTTAGTGCCCATTGGACACTGCATCCCAGTGGTACTAATAGCCCAGCAATACTAATCAAACCAAATATCCTACATTTTGAACAAAAATTATACAGCATTCATGCACAAGCTACTATAATAATGATAAATCTCGCTGGGGCCGAATTAAGATTAGAGGCGAAATACTGTCCACCAAAACATAACATTGTAAGAAATCAATATGTCAACATTTTTAATAAACGTTGACCAATGTTTATTATGAGAGTGCCTACAACATGAAGCATGTGGCTTGCGAATCTCGATTTATAACTTCAGCAAAAGGAAAAAACACCTAAGTACAATCGAAATGTCAGGATGTGAATATCACTCATCGGGTAAACCAACCTAATGACCAACAGCCATCAACAAAATTTGTTTGAGAAACTGTTTTTAAAACGACCAATGATCAATATACCTGTTTTGCAGTTTTTATAGAAAGAAATAGACATTCCAGCATTGATCAAGTTCATCGAGTGACGTTTGAAGTGAAATTTAAACAAGCTCTGATTTTTCACATTTTAAAAAGTCCCCAGGTAACTGAAAAAGTATCGATCCCGATAAAATACGGTGCTATATAGAAAAGCTCACATTTCATCTGACTGTTTCTAAAATTGATAATTTGATTGAGTTTTACCTAACTGAACTGATCAAAGAAATAGTCAGAGATCAGGAGTTGATTGAGCTTTCTGTGATATTTTTAGGTTATAATATAGTTAGACAATTTAAAATTTAACCTCTACTTGAAAACATCACATTTTTCTGAATTTTGGAATCTTCTTATTTCTGGCTTTAATTTTACGGTTTGGAAACTTTCGATTTGTGGCTTGAATTTCACAGTTTTGATAGGCTAGCCATCATGATTTTAATGGAATTTGAAAAATTTCGATTTGTGGCTTAAATCTCAGTGTTACGATAGGCTACCATCATGATTTTTCGGATTTTGGAAAATTTCGATATGTAGCTTAAACTTCATAAACATCTTGATGTTTATGGATTTCGGAAACTCTCGATTTGTGGCTTAAACTTTACGGTTTTGATAGGCTAACTAATAGTTTTTTCATCATGATTTTTCTGGATTTTAGAAAATTTTAATTTGTGGCTTAAATTTCGATAGGCTACCATCATGATTTTCTGGATTTTGGAAATTTTCAATTTGTGGCTTAAATTTCACGGTTTTGGTAGGCTAACCATTAGTTTTTCTGGATTTTGGAAACTTTCGATTTGTGACTTAAATTTCACGGTTTTAATAGGCTACCGATCATGATTGTTCTGGAGTTTGAAAAATGTTGGCTTAAATTTCTCGGTTTTGATATGCTACAATACTCCCTTCGCAGTGAGTGTATTAACGAACGTGTTTCGACTCCTTCTCTGATAACATAAATGTAACTCTTCTCTTGTTATTTGTTGGTAGTTTGTTGACCTGTTTCAGCATTCCGTATGCTGGTTTCAAGCGATCTATTTTCCGTTAATGTCTAATACGAAAAATTTTCGTAGCTGACGAAGAACTTTGGAAGGCCCTTCGTAAGGTGAAGAGAGGCTTGGTCGTGTTCTGTCCACACGAACAAATACAAATTCGCAATTGTCTAAATTTTTGGGGTAAAAAATGTTGGACTGTGCCGATTTGCGAGTATCGACTGGAATTAATGCTGGCATATTTGTGCGGTTTCTGTATGAAGTCGTCAGTTGATGGTGTGGGTTGAAGATTCGGGCTTGAAAAATTACGCCAGGAAGTATGAAGCTCTAGCCGTATACTAGGTCGACTGGGCTGCAAGTAAGGTATTAATTAACGCATGCTTTGATACCCAGCAGAATGATTGGTAACTCAGGGCTCCATTGCTTGGTGTTACCCGGAGCTCTAAGTGAAGTTTTTAATGTCCTGTGGAAACTTTCTACCACTCCGTTTGCTTGCGGGTGGTAGGCTATAGTGCAAATGCGATGAGAACCTAGAATTTTTGTTAGCTGAGAGAAAAGTTTCGACTCAAATTGGCTGCCTTGGTCCGTCATTATTTCAAGGGGTACGCCGAACCTTGATATGTATTGCTCGACAAATGTCTTAGCAACAGTAGCAGCGGTCATATCAGGAATGGGGTATGCCTCCGGCCAGCGAGTGAAACAATCAACAATAGTGAGGATATATTGGTTTCTTTCTGATGGTGGTAGTGGACCTACCAGATCCATAGGGATGGATGGATGAGTCTTTGTATGCTTGTGAATTTTCTCTTTTTTAACCAGAAATAACGCGCGGATATAAGTCTTCGTGACACACTTATTCCGATGTGCGAAATATTGTGTAGTGTTTCGAAAACAACCAGCGATATTTACAAGTTCAAGTTTATACTTAGTACTTGTAGGTTTTGATGAATTTAACAGAGTTTTCAGTTCATCGTCCGTACCTTTGATATTTTTTGTAAGTCAGGTATGTTGTTGATTGAGGCAGTCTGTGGGTCACATGTTCGTGACAAGGTGTCTGCGACCACATTATTTTTACCTGAAATGTGGCGGATAAGTCTTGATTGTCGTGGACGTAGTCCACGGATAACACCAACATATATATTGTAAATAAAATAATTGTTCAAAATATTTTTAACATTGTTATTATTAAATTAATATAACCAAGGTGTTATACTAACCATCATTATTTCTAAATTTAGAAATTTTGGAAACTTTCGATTTATGGCTTAAATTTCAAGATTACCATCAAAATCTTCTGATGGGCCTTCATCATATATGATATATATATATATATATATATATATATATATATATATATATATATATATATATATATATATATATATATATATATATATATATCTATATGTATATATATATATATATATATATATATATATATATATATATATATATATATATATATATATATATATATGAGCTCGTCAGTTTCTAAGCATACTTATAAAATTTAACATTTTGATTAACATTTTTAGCATTTAGAATTTCATCCTAATTCGGATTGGCAACTTTATCTAAAAGGGAAATCAAGAAATTGAAAATTCCGAAAAAACCGAATTTCAAAATCCCGAAAAATTAAAATAAATATTTGGTTTGCCAGTTGCCCACACAGCTCTTAATAACCTTATCAAAAAATTTTGGCAGCTGGACAAGTAACTGTAACAGATAGAGTGAATATTTTTTTAAAGGCTCGGTTCAGCGATTATATTTTTGTACTATTTGGGTCTGTAAGAGTTAACCTATCATTAGCAAAAATTATTGACTCTATTCTTGAGTTTGAAGAAATTTGGAGGATATTTGGAGGATGGTGTAAAATTACCGTAAGCTCAAGAATAAAGTGTGGTAATCAATTGAATGGCAGAACAGTAAAAAACGATAATAATTAAAAAATTATGGGAAACCAAATTAGAGAGGAAGATTTAGTTGATAAGAATTCGACACTCTTGCAAGACTATAATTGCTACTTACACGATTTTTTTTAAGGATAAAATAGCCAACAAGCCATAAAATTGGGTCTTAAAGTTTTTAATATTCTGGAATTTAGTATTTCTGTTTGATTTTTCGTTTAAATGCGGAATCACTATACATGATAATCACTACTCCAATTCACAAGCTTACAGACGAGTGTAGTTTGCTTATTAAAGTTGAATTTGATTTGTTGCAGGTGTACTGATCTCTTAAGCATATTGTGGGGATTTAGAATTTTGAAAGATGTATGGTTGGTATCATTTACAACAGGTGGATTATGTGATTCAGTAGCCCTAAAAATCTTAATTTTGGTGATTAAAACACCAAGTACAAGAACTAAATCGGATAACTTTGATGGTTGAATCACGTCGTATGCACACAATGTAAATAAATTGATATAGTTTATGATGATCTACGCGCAAATCTACTCAATTTTTCAAATAAATATTTGAGCATTTTAGTTGCTAATTTTTAAACGAAGATATGGGCCCAGAATAAGTAACTGTAAAAAACATTAATTTTTATTTAACAAATACAAATGTAACTTGAAGTACATATTTCAATATTGACATATATGACTCGATTCCATTAAAATTGATTTGCATTTAGCCAATAATTCGCAGTTTTTAAGCTACTACTAAATTATTCGTTTCACAAACATTTACTAAAACCATATAATTTTACGTTTAAAGAAAGATATTTATGTATTTATAATACATTGTATTAACATTTTATAATTGGTAACATACATCTTTTTTTACATACATGCCACACCACTTTTAAAAATTCTTTAATCGCATAAGAAAACCAGCTTTACTTATATCTCCGAAAAATTTTAAAATTAAAAATGATATCATCATTAAAAATGTAATAAACATTCAAAGACACCACCATACATTCACTTATAAATATATAAATTTTTTTTATTAGATTTTAATTTAATTTTAACTGCATTTTCATTGATTTACAAAAGTTTTATGAATGCTGTTTCTCCACTTTATCTTGGGCTGATATTAATTTTATTAATAAAAAAAAATTATCGAAGAGATAGTTTTCCATTTTCTTAATTATTATTTTTTATATTACTCCGACTACAATTTATTCCATTGTATACAGTCAATAAATCAATATTCAACTAATTCAATCTTATTTAATTTCTATAGAAAATTATCGATTACAATTGTCTTCGTCTTAGGTGCCTGTGTACCGTAAAATAAATTATATTTTATTCTTAGTACTCGTATGCTGTGAACTATTTTTTTAGAACGTCACTAAGTCGTTATGTACGTATTGATGGGTTAATAATTGACCTGATGTTGCTTTAAGTCAACATATAATCATTGGTCGTAAAAGGCCATTGCTGGCCCATGCCATATTAACAATTAGCAAAAAATGCAATAGTTTATTTTAACTTGAACTCAACATTGGGACTACAGCTTCCAAACCGTAGAAACTTGCAAACAACCGATAAATATCTAAAAATCAGAGAAAGGTGTTTTCCTCTAATTCTTTCGTCTTTAAAAAAAATACCAAGTCTCGTATAATATTCAATAAATCTTTTTTATGATTTTTTAGAGAACATCAAATGAACAATCGTCGTTTTCGTTGTCGGCTGAATTTAAATCGTCTCAATATTGCTCAAAAACCGATAATTTTGTTTAAAATGTTAAAATCGTTGAGAGTTGTATTTGAAAACCGGGAAAAAGGTATAAACTCTAAAAGTTCAACATATTTGTATTTTCTTTTTGATATTCGTTTTTTTTAGGTGTACACCAAATAAGGTATTTTGCTAATGTGATTTTTCTATCATAAATTGTAAGGCAATACAAGCACAATACAAATTCTGATATTGGCAAAACAAGCTCTAGACTGCTCCTTTAATTGGTGGAAGACTCTGAATTATTAACGTGGGAGATATTTTTCATTTTTTGTTGGCGATTGTTTAAAAGTTTTTATAATTTTCCTGATTTTTTGAACTTGCGAACTATAGCTACGTTCTTGTTTAAAAGGTCCACGAATTATTTGATCCTAATTAGAAATACGAATCTTTGCTGAAGTCGTTGGCCTAAAAATCTACTGGAGTATTCAATGCATGAACACAAATGATTATCAGGGCTACTCACATGCGTAAACGTAACTTATACATACGATTATCAACTGTTTTGAAATCCAAAACAGCCTTTTTCGCCTGGAGCCTAAGAAGGAAATAACACCAAGATTTCCGTTTTCACATTTTGGCCATCGAATTTCTTGGAGTCCAACGAGTTTCAAGCCATACTCTTTCATGGCTGATATACTGCCATCAAACTCGACTGGTTTTCTTAGCTTCTGCATGTTTCACGTACTGATTCTAACCTGCGTACCCGTTAACAAAAGCGGGGTTGGCGGTGTCCATATTTCCTTTTGTTGATTTTTTGAACAGTGAAGTTATTTTTCGGATGTGGGTAGTGTCGAGCGAACCAACCTTTGTTTAGTCACCTTCCCGGACATGCCAGGGATGTTTTGGTGGAATTATAAGATAAACATGCTCGTTTAGAAGTTTTTTACGAGGCATGAGAGTGCCCGCAACCATAGATACTAGTCTAAAGGATAATATATTATCCATAGGATAATAGCCAAATCCGGTTTTTAAAATTAGAATATCTGTGCATTTAGTTTTCAATATTTGGCTGGTTTTAGCGAAAACTTGGTTTCTAATGGTCCACTGTACATGACCTAATGTGGACGATCAATATTGAAAATTGAGTAAAATTTTGAAAAAAAAAGTTTATTGCGAGCTGCGTAATTTTGCAACTATAGAGTCTGCAGTAATGCCAAACGTTTATATATTTTCACGAAATGTTGCCACAGAAATCAATTTTTTCCAAATTTCATTTCGCGATAGCTCAGACACCAGTAAGTATTATATCATCAATACCTAGTATAATCCGTAAACCGCCTCAACTTAACAAAGACACTCTTAGGAATGAGGTCATTAAGAGGCGATCTATTTCTGAACCAAGTAGACTCAAGAATCATGAAATTAATCTTGAAATCAACTGACATGGGCGATTTGAACCTCTTTGTTTTTTCCTGTTACATAGAAGAAAAAGCTGGATCAACGACCGCTGTAAACCTTCAATTGTTAAATACTCGTTGGTTGGGTAGGCTAGACCTTACTCGAGCAGGTCGATTGTTGCAGTAAAGAGCAGGATGATATACTATATTGGCTATGTTCTACCGCAAATATAAAGACAAAGTCTCAAAAAATCAAGAGAGGTCTTATTGACAAAACCCACTCCTATATACATTCTAAACCGAACGAAGTAAACTAATACTTTGCAAAGTAAATACGACATCTAATGGTAAGTTTCTTGACTGTCACTTGACTATTAATTATCGCATAACAAAACTAAATGTTCTCATTGCCACTGGTGCGGATGAGTCCGTCGTACCAAAAACTAATTTTAGAAACCTTACTCGAACAGGTCGACACACACAGGAGCTACGATATGACCCCCCAGTAAAACACAATGTCGTGCATCGGTTAGTCACAGAAGGCCATTTACCATTTTCAGGACAAAGGCGATTAGATAAGTAAAAACATAAAATAGAAAAGCATGAATTTGAAGTTTGAACACATGCTGCAACTCTGGTTATGCAGGAAAAGTTCACCCAGCACTGCTTTACTTTAGAATTTAAAACTAAACGTGACAGCAATTTACGTGGACTATTGGCGAATAAACGCGATCACGTTACCGCGATCTCGATTAGCAGAATTAGACTTGACAGACAATAAAGCAATTCTAAGCGCGGATTTGGTGCTATTTCCTAACCTCTGAGATTACCAAAGATGGTATAAAACCATCTGCGGATTGAATCGTGGCAAACTAATTCTTTCGTCAACCTAATTTAATCAGTCAAGTGCAGCGTTTCGTGGGCATCATTTACTATTACTACCGCTTCATCCCTCATTTAGCCGAACATTTTGCTTCATACACAGTAACTGAAGTACTTATACTTAGAAAAATTGTAAGAGCCTATTTTCTACACGTTTGTGAAGCAGAGTTTAACCTAACTAAAGATTTCAGGTATTTAAGGACTCTTTAAAATCAGTATTCTTTAATACACTGGCCAAGTATAACCGGGCGGTTTCAAACACAAATATTGGAATTGAAATAGAAAAAATTCATAGCCTTTGACAAGAGCATTGTCTTGTCAATATTTCTTGGTGAAAGATCACTTTTCTTCTTCATTTGTAGCCATTTTTAGCGATTTCGAACCTTTGAACGCACTAATAATTCCATTTCCAAGGTACCATTTTCAAGGTTAGCAATGAATATTATGCCGTGCGCATTCCAAAATACAGATGTTGCCAAACTGTTGCGCCATCGGACGCTTTGGACGACTTTTACCAGCTGCTCTCAACTCGCTGAGCTTGAACGGTGTTTTTCCCGTTAAAAACAATGTTTTATCAACAAACTACTCTTTTATTTATTGTTTTCAAAATTGCGAAAGTAGCGTCACTTAAATCACTGTAACCCATAATATTATGGTTAGATTGTTATAAAAGTTTGACACACATCGTTTTGCATTATAAGCGCCATCTCTATGTTAGAGACGGGACTTACTGAACGATCGGGTTCAAAACTAAATACAAATTTTAAACATACATTAAATGTGATTTAATGTATGTTAAATGTATTACTATTTTTATGCCAGGTTTATATTTTACGTTCTCCCTTGAATCCCAAAGCCCCATGATAGAGGAGTTATCGAAGGAATTGTGCCTCAGAGTTCGTGATCCTATCAATGAACTTTGATTGAAACCACCGAAAAATTGAGGTTCTCTAAATTCTTCGAGATCTGTTTTGTTGGTGCATTTATAGGTTGGTCGTTCCGGATTGATTTTCCATTTCTTCGCATATTCGAAATACGATATGGTTCAGCTATTTTAACAGCTTTTCACTTGATTTCAGAGCGCTGGTTTAAAAGGCATATACTAAGATTTTAGTTCCTTTGATGACGGATTTCGAAATATCATGATAGAAAAATGAAAAAGTTGTGGACCTAGGATTAGACCTTGAGTGACTCCTGCTACTGTTGATTTGGTAAAACAATTTTGGCTTTTCGCCTTTGTTTTTTTTTATATCTAGAAAGACTGTGATTGTTGAATTACCAAATCGTTTGACATTTTTAATATAATTGCTAAGCCTTGCATTGCTAGAGTAGCTGAATGTCCGGCGCGAAATCTAAACTGTTATACTGGAATGTAGAATTCTAAAAAAAGATGTTTCTATTGATGACTATACTTATTCCGTTTCGAAGTGAGATCTATACTATTGAAAGGCTTTTCTGGCTTAACAATAGGAATGACTGCCAATTATTCAACATTCTGGAAAGTAGCTTGCCTTTATGATACTACTAAAAATATCAATAATCCGTCATATAGCTTTATCTGGAAGGTACTGAGGTGGATATGTTATATAGTCATCCGGAGGTTTTCTTTTATTAAGATGCTGAAGAATGTTTGCAACTGTTTTTTATCGTCCTTTTCTATGATAGGTTTCGGAGGAAAAGAAGAGTTGTTGACTTAATTTACTAAATTTCGAAACGAGGATATTTTAGATAATCGTTCGGTGTGTGCACCTTTTTACCGTTAATCTTCTGAATTTCGTTGAATACCGTTAATCTTCTGAATTTCGTTAATCTTCTGAATTGTCGAGAATTTTAGACATACATTTTAATTTCAGTAATAGTTGAGATTCTGAGAGAAGGCCACCGCGATGGTTTTACCTTTTTAGACTACATTTTGCTGTTTAATAGCAAAACGGCATTTAAACCAATTATTTTTTGATTCGATTTTTACCATACCTAGTCACCTGGGCTGGGCGGCACTGTCATCCAAAGTTTGAACAAAGATTGAGTTTATATCATTATATTGTGCCCCCACATACAATTCAATTGGTTGTCTATAACACATCAATTTTTCATCGTATATCTATTATCATTTTGCCGCACACTCAAACACACAATATAACATATATATTTATATACATATGTATGTAGGAAATGTAAGTCTAATTAAAAAGTGAAAAAAATAAAATTGTGGATATAAAAATGACACCTACGAGGAAATAATTATAATTCCATTTTCAATTAATTTGTACTTTTTTTCTCTTCATATATTAACGATTTAATAAGTATAGAGCATGGCAAAAATGTAATTTTTATGCGGGAATTAATTAGCTCCGTATTGCTATATATATTATGCTATATGATGTAAGTAAATACAAAATAGAAATTCAATAACATTATTTTACGGTAAAAGAGAATTAAAATTTATATATCCCATTGGCATTGTTAATAAACCGAAATAGATTGCGCACATTGTAATTATTATGATGTTATATGTGTGATCACAGTTAGATGTCTAAAGGGTAACATATGTAGATTATAATGATAATTAAGAAAGAAAACCATATAGAGATGGACGTAAGCACTAATCGATTTCCTGCTTTTTTGGGTTAATATAATTATACATATACCAAAATAACTAAACCGTTATATTTATGATTCATAGATATAGAAATCTTAACTACCAGTTAAGTAATAATCACTCTTAGTGATAATATAAATATTCCACCTTTTTGAGAAAGTGCATTTTTTTATTTTGGTGGGATTAACTCTTTGTGAGGAGTACCGCATGCCTTCGAACTGATTAAAAAGAATATTGTAAACAAAAAATAAAGTAGATGGTGCTTAATCGTGTTTGATAGTTAAACCAATATCAAAATAAAACTTAGCTTTCACAAATCAAATACATTTCAAATTACATTTTAATCGTCGTTATCGAACTCGTAATTAAATTTAAAATGATAAATACTGAAGTGAATGCTTTAAAAATTAATTCAATAAACGAATCGATAAATATGTTGGTGGTAAAATTACCACGATAGTAATAAAAAGTAGATACACAAAACGTTAGAACTATTTTATTTCTATCGCAACTAGCCGGGATTTTCTTTAAGGTATTTCAAAGTGGCGAATCATAATAAATTTATAAAATTAATAAATTGTACGTACTATAAAATTTATAATGTTAATAGGTTGTATATTTTTTGAAAAGCATTACGTTAAAATATCCTAGTTTTTAAAATTTAATCCTCATTTAAATAAGAAAGCAAAGAAGACTATTCTTGGTTGTTCGAACGCTCTAAATACAAATGGGAATATTTTGCATCATCTGACTTTTAAAATGTTAAAAAAACTGGCTACTCTATAAAAAGCTAATAAAAACTTGGATTACCCAATATTAATTTTTTTTTTCTAAAAACTAAAACATCGATTAACCGAGATTTTTTACTGTCAGGGAAGCCTCTGGCACCGAATATATTGGATAGTCGAGTTTCAACTTTATATTAATCATGCAAATGAATAGGTCACAAAATACTTGAAAGTTTTCTCAATTGTTCCAATTACATTCTTTAAACAAAAACTTTCAAGCGCTTCCATTGAACTGCAATTTGCTCTTTGAAATTATCTTCCAATGGAAAAACTAGGTTGTGTTACTCGTATTACATGTGAAATATTTTCAAATATATGAATATCATCTTTGAAAATATTTCACATGTAATACGAGTAACACAACCCAGATTATATTATAATTTTTCTATACTATAAAGAATACACCTAGAGACATCTATGAAGTAGGATTAGTACTAGCAAAAATTGAATAAATTAGAAAATTAAAGAACAACGTAGTGACATCCCGTATATACGAATTATTATGAAACTGTTGAGTATTGTGCATTTGTTTGTAAAGTTGTAATTTGTGGGCATGAATACCAATGGAATTTATTAACAAATCGGCAATAGACAAAAAAGTAACAATTAGTGACAAAGGTGGGATTGTGAATACGTAAACTGATTATAGACAAGTTAACAAATAAATGATTGAGCGAGGAGTTGCCTCTTCCTGATTTTCGAACCAGCGGCAGTAAATGTGAATTACAAATAAGAGCCCGGAAGCTATTACGAATGTAGGCTTGGATCCGTAGCACCTCGAATTCGATGTTAGCAAATTGGGCACGACTAAAAGGGAGGAAGTTTATGCTGATGAGTAGAATGCATTGAAAAAAGAGACCAATGATAGAAACCATATGGAAACTAATTGCTTTTTTTTCCAAAAAACACTATTCGTAGAGATCGTTTACTGTGGATTTGAGGGATGGAGATGGGTAAGCCAGCAATGAACGGAAACGGTGTTTAGCTATCAGAATGGTTCAGATATTTGGACCGAAAAATCAGATGCTGGGCTTGTGACAAAAAGAGCTATATCTTGAGAGATTGTGTAGAATGGCGTAAAAGCGATCAAGAACAGCATCGCCAATATATTTCAGGCCAAGTGAAGAAGTTTTTTGGCTGAGGAGCAGGACTAAAGAGTTTGTTCGGAACAGCGAAGAGAACGATCGATAGCGCCGGAGCATCGTGAACCTGAGGACAAAATAATCAGCGGCAGGCTGAAATGTTGGATTTTTAACAAAGTTAATCACTTTTCACGGAACTGTAGGTGGAGGAAGGGAAGATCATCATCTCCTAGACCATGGCGAAGAAACAATGAGGCAGAAGCTATTAATGATGGCCAAATAACAACTGAGTTATTAAACAAGATTGAACAACATAAGAAACACATAAACTGGACTGCCGATCCTTAGCCGAGTAGGTGCCAAGGAGATAAGTGCCGAGTAGATTCCAAGCAATGCGGCCAAGTGGAAAGGAACGTAGCCATCAACGATGTCAGAAGCATGAAAATTCTCCCATCAGTAGAGTGGAATTATGAGGAAATTAGAAAAGAGCCAATGGTTCCAAGTGCTTCAAGGTTGCACATTCCACATGAGATCATCATTTAGTCAATGTTGCACTTAAAAAGTAATTATACTGATTGCAAACAATGGATAAGGCCTATTTCCATCTTTTAAGTTAAGATTGAAAAGAGTCCAGTAAACTGTAGTAGATATAAAGTAATAGCATGAGAATGCGTCGTAAAGATTTTGTACTGACGTATTTTGTTTTAGCGGTTTTATGTCCTTTAGAGTTATCGCGATCAATTACAAATAACTACCTATAACTACAAATAATTGCCTCGTCGTGAAAATCAAAGATTGCCATTAAACGAAATGGTGAATAACGAAAATATCACTTCACTAATACAAATATTCACTGGTACAAATATTTAGCGTTCTATGGATTTGAAAAATTTAACAAATTCAAGAAATCTTTTATCTGTTGACGACACAAAGGATGCGGCACTCTTCAAATACTGGAAATATCTTAAATCTGAAATAATTTTGTAATGAGCTATTGTTAGTAAAACCAGATAATGGAGTATAGCCTGTATATTGGAGAACCAGTTAGGTGTACGGGTTAGTCGTCAATTTAGCATGTATCAATGAAATAGAACGTGATGTATATTTTAGCCATCGCAAAAAACATCATTACAACAACAACAACAAAGTTCCAGTAGTAGTGTTTTTAGAGCAATGGATTAAATTTACCAAATGGTCATAGGAAAAAAAAGATGGGAACGAAAATGAAGGACGGAAAAGAAAGCAGGAAGAAAAAAATCAAACTGACAAAGTAAATCAAAGAAAGCTTATATAAAAGCAAAAGACGGGAAATTATGTACATAGGAAAGTATTTTTATTTTCTGGAAAAATATAAGCATAAAGCCTATAACTAAGCAAAACCTTGACCTCAAGCATTCTTAAAAGAATCATTTTATTTTTGTGGTTGTTACTAATTTTCCAGCCGAAGCAGTATTTTATTATATCTCATATTTGTACTAAAAGGTAGCAAATATGTACCTTTTTAGGAATATGAAAATAAACAAAAGGCTTGAGTTAAATTTCATCTGTAAGATCTTTATAGTTTAAACCGAAAAATTAAGAAAATTAGCTACTGTAATATATGTTGTCTATCTTTGCAGTATCGACCCACAACAGATAATAACATTTCGTCTAATCGAAAAGTCTAGACAACCTAAAAGTTTTAAATCGATCGTTACTAATCAATTTCAGGTGGAATAGTTTCTTCTGAAATATACATATTTAAACACCAGGATTCTTAAGAAAGAATCAACCCTTTTCATAAAAATTCTAAGTAAAATCATAAATTTTGTAACTTAATATATTGTATAATTTTCATGTTGCCTTTTGTAAATTTCTTCTCTCACGTGAACCACTACACTATACATATTGAAATATGTACAGCAAAAGGTAATACGATCGAGTTACATAGTCTATACTGTGTGTGATCATTGACCGATAGAAAATGCATTCTATAAAAAAAAATTCTTGATCAATTCGAATATTATATGATTGCTCGTAAATGCACTTATGGTAAATATATTATGAACATAATTATAAATATTTGATTATGGTTGTCATAATAATATAACTCCGCACCATATTTTTAGTGTCACACGATTTATGTTACATACAAATGTACTTTTGTAAAAAAAAAAAAATATCGTATACTGAAGCAACAACGTCGCGTATATGTAAATCAAGAATAGAAAACGGATGTGTTACTTTAGAAACATAATAATTTATTTAGTTTTATGATTTCTTCTCTATAAATAGATAATTTATTACACTACATAAGTGCATATATACATATGATCGATTACATAAAATTGTTGATTGTAAACGGAAGTTTTGTAAAAATCTTCTTTTATGGACGAGGCTTGTGAATAGATTAATGTTTGTGACTTGATGTGTTGAATTGTGATATATGTAACTAACTCAGCTAGATACCATATAATAAGCGTTACACATTGTTTATTTCAGCGGAAATGAAACCGTTTTTAATATGTCATTACTTTAATTGGTATAATTTAAAATTATACTATTGTAATATACTATAAATCTTTTAAATAACTAATCAAAATTGTAAGTACGCAGATATCAAACTGTCCGCAATATCGGAAATATCGAAAGTCGAAGAAAAACACATGATCGTTGGTCTACTATACAACTGTGAAATTTATGCCACAAACTGAAAATTTCCGAAGTCGAAAAAAACTTATTGATGTGACACATTAATAAATTAAATGGGCTTGCCGGAAGCTTCATCGATGTCATCGTTATTATGAAGAGTAGATAATATAATTGTACATTTTTTATTTAGTTTTAGTATGTAACTCATTAACCCATTTTCGGCTGGTGGTCGATTTTTCGACCAGCAACTTTGTAATTTTTTTTTAAATATCTAAAACAAATTTTTTAATTTTTTTTTTCTACTAAAATTAAGTCTAACTATTATGTAGTGAAAAAATATAAGAAAAAATTTAAAATTGTATGCCTTTCATGTCACCCTATCAATTAAAAAATAATGATTTTTTTTGGATGTAATTTAAAACGCTCGAAAAACACAAAATAAATTAAAACTGTTGGAAATTTTTGAAAGGATTGAACAATGAAAGTCTATAAAAAGGAAAAACAAAAGCCTTGAATTAATCATATAGAAAGGGAAACCACAACTTGAACGCAAATATTGGTGGTCGAATCGGCCAACAGCCAGTAATCGACAAAAAAATGTATTTCTTTTTCGTTTATTCGTGTAATTCTACATAGTTGGGATGTAAGATTAAAATACATTGGTCAAGTATTTATAGAATATATTTTCACTAACTGTAACTTAATAACTTAAACTGTTAATGTTTAAAGAATATAAAAATATTCAATATGCAAATGGCTGGGCGCTCGACGGCATTATCTTAGCATCAAGATTTTGAGGTCATAGGGTGAATTTAAAAGTGACAGCGATGAAGAAATTTGAAAAGTCGTCTGCTATTTTTTAGGTACGGTAGATGTAGCTACCGATTAAGAACTAATTAATTACAAAACGAAATACCACCAGAAGCTTCTTGTGGCAAGTGGTGGCTGCGGTTATGTTGAAATGGAATATAGTTCAAAAACAGCAAATTTTGCCGCACCAGATTCCGATACTGATTTATCATCTACTGTCCTGTTTGCTATTCTATCCACAGGTTCCTTATCATTTGAGGCTGGCGAAACATTTAAATCCCTTGAGTAGTTTGAAAATTCAGAATGGAAGCAGTTCAAACGTTGCATAATCTACTATAGGGCACCACATCATGCAATCCTTAAAAAAAAATATATTTGGTAGTAAAGTTGTAACATTTGAGCCCATTTAAATTTTTCGAGCAATATTTTGATAGTGAAGTCATATATCATATATAGTGAAATGATTAGATATGGAAATGATTCGAATGCCAAGATCGTGTAGTCAGTTACAGCGCTAAAACTGTTTATGGGAATTTTGTTGATGTCACAGTACCACACTTTTCAATCCATTGGTGTCTACTGAAATAACAACCCATCGTTAAATCCATCGTTAAGAATTAATAAATTATATTCATTAGTTTTTTACAACGAAATGCATTTTCTTAAAAACCGTGTTTTTTTTAAATATTGTATATACATTCGGCCAATGCTCGATTTTTCGACCATGACTTTTCTCGAAAACGGGAAATCGGAAAATTTTTTTTTGCTTTATTTTCAATTAGGAAGGTACCACATGCCCATGTAAAGAAAGGGAAAAAAAATCAACGGTTTCTGGTGCTGGCCGGAAATGGGTTAAAGTAAGATAGCCTTTAAACAAAAGCATGTTGAACCAACTTCTTGATTTTAAATACATTTTTTGTTTGGTACTGCCAACTCAATTGGTAAATAAGCTTTGCTTAAAAAAATAATACTTTTCTTGCTTGAAAGGAATGTACTGGCAGAAATGACATCGGAGTAATTTAATTTAACTGCATAAGAGAACTGCATAGAAAAATTGAGCCAATTACGTCCGAGTAGACCAAGAGTTGTGTACTAAACAAAACAACATTTTTACATTAAAGTCGAATTTTATGCTGGCATGAATAAATTTTGTCGGTTGGTTCTTTTAACCATTGTATAATGTATCTATAATAAATTCACGTCGTATGAGAAAGTAGCGAAAGCTTTGAATTTTGAAAAGTTTAGTTCGAAAAATCATCTGAGGCATACAGCATAAATTACAAAAAAGAGCTATTAAAAAGATCAAAGAAACTAAAAGTTAGCTTGGCAACTTTGCTTGGCAAGCTTGGAGACTTAGCAAGTCTCATAAAAAAATGAAAGTATTAAGAAGGAATATCTTTACAATGAAGGAGAGGGTAACCATCACATCAGTTACAGATATTGATGTAGATGAGGATGTAATGAGTGATATATAAATCAATTTAACCGAAGAAGGCGAGCAACCAAAATCTATAACAAACCCTTCTTCAGATAAAAGAATGCTACAAAACATTAAAAATATTTCTATATTATTATGTTTTATCGTATTAACGAATGCCGAAACATTCATTCAAATACGAACAAACTGTATGTATACTGAACCGAGCTAAAAACATAAATCGTTGATGTATGCGCTGTGTTATGCTGTGCTGGGCTTATACAATAATAAAGTCAACCTTAAGCTTGCGCGCTTATTACCGGCACTTTTGATTTATTTTTTATTCTAATTTTCGGCAATATTGGTTCGTACAATCGGCATATTTATAATCGTATCGAAAATATTGGCAAAAGATTGCTACTTAGTTTGTTCAATGTAGCCACCATCCTGAATAAGGATCTGTAGTTTATCATAAGATGATGTTGAAAACAAACTCGACGTTCTGAATTCATTTTTAATCGTTTCTGTCAGAAGTTATCGGGACAAGTTTTAAGCAGACGCGTGAAATACATTCTCTGTTTAACTTTAGATTTTTGCTTTAATTTTTCAGGACCGTAATATAATCGACCATTCGGTTTTAACTACATAGATGGAAACATGGAACATCCAGCGTTTGCGAAGGGTGTGTAATGTTTGGAAGCAGCACTATCAATGTAGTTTCGTGATCACTGCAGAATTCGGCTTATTAAGAAAGTATCAAGTGAAAGCTGTAACCATCCAGAAACAAGCAAACTGGACAATTTTTGCCAGATTTTACATCGAATAAAAAATATAAGCTACATATAAAAAAAAGTTAGGCAAAAAAGTTACCAAGTGTCTAAAACAGCTTTATCTTGCGGATATAAAAAATGCCGTTTCGTCTACATTAAAAATCTAAGATGGATTGGTTGGAAGTTTTTTTTGGACATCTTGGAAGTTTTCTTCTTTCCGTGATTTGGTTAAATTGACCCCGTATTAGTAGTTCATTGATCAAAGACCTACTTGCCGTAAAATTTGCGATACTTGCTGTTGTCACGAATTGATGTTTTTAAGGTACCATTCATATCAATGTCTTCCAAGTATTCCATTTCTTAATGAATTTGGCCGCTATAGTGATAACGCTTCAGTATCAATTGATTACGGTTTCGCTAAAGGAAACACAATTATCTCTATGCTTACTATATCATTAACTCAGCTATACTTTTTGACTTAAGATGGTTGGTGAACCACTTTTTTTGTTAAATGGAGTTTTGCCTAACATGTCATGAATTGTGGATCTTGGATTACCAAATTTTTGACTGGTAGCGTAGTCTCTTTCAGAGAAAAATATCCTAGAATTTATTAATAAGACGCCTATTAATTAATAATTAATGGTTATTAATTTTTTCTCATTAATTCAATAGTTTTCTCGAAAATTTAATAGTTGATGTACTATTACTTTGAAAAATATGCCCCTCTGTCAAATTTAATTAGACACAGCATTGATTTGAAGTCAATCATACTATTTTTGTAATTTTGTAATAGAGTACCTAATAATTTAATTTAATGATTGTGCTTTAAACTTCAATACTTTAATATTACTAGCTTTTAATAAATTTAATCCTATTGATTTTAATATATTCATCCAATAAATTCATACCGAACAATTGGTGCAGTGGTTAAAGCTGCAGTGTTTGGGACGGGAGGTACCGGGTTCAAATCCCAACGGGAGAGGGTTGCAAAAGGTATTTTTCATCACCTGATTACGATCGGTGATGACGAAGAACCCAACTATGACCCCCTGTTGGAGTGCAGAACTCATGGGCCGAACCATCGTCCATGTCAGTACAGGCTGACTAAAAAACTATTAAATGAATATGAATTTTAATTCATTTTATAGTATTTTTTTCTGAGTGTACTTAGTGCTTGTTCCATGCAATCTATTCTGGGGCCGAAACTCTCCCAACTCTTTTGCGGTTAACTTGACGTCCTACTTTACGTCATTACTAGTTAAATCGAAGACGCGCGAATACAGGCTCGCTTTAAATATCAATCAGTACATTGCATTGCTCCAGCCAGCCTGTACTGGCATGTACTCATCACCGATCATACTCAAGGGATGCAAAATCCCTTTTGCAACCTTTCCCCGTTGGAATTCGAACCTAAATTTAAATTTAAATTTATTAAAATAAAAACTTGTATTTAATTATATAATACAGGTTTTAAATTAATTAATTATATTAAGTTGGAAATAGATTTTCATTTGTTTCCTTAATATCGGCACATTTTACAGTAATTTTTCTGCATACTATAGTGTTTCTTTGTACTTTAAACTGACATTTCAAAAAACTTTTTTTTGTTTTATAGAAAAAACGACCTGCCGGAAATTAGCCAAAAGTTTAATTGACATTAAAATAATTAAATAATACTATTTTTAATAGTAATCGATTTTTATTAAAACTTCCCAAAATTCACAAATAATTTTATAATTTTTTGCAAAACGAAGAATTTAGCAATGTGTTAAAACTTAACAATAAATAAAAACAAACAAAAAAAATGATTTAAATCACTTACGAAGAAATTAAAACTCGTTTTTTAAATATAGTCAATGATTCACGATTCTAGTAAACCCATAGAACTGTAAATTAACGATATTGATCTAAATGTCTATGGTCGATTATAGGCGATTTTTCTTAATATTGTTGTCTCAGGTCGAGACAAATGATTCTTATTATTTCTAACTTTTCGTAAAACTGCCGATAATCAATTGATGACAGCCCGACCAAATCAATTGATATATTACAGTATCTAATGTGTTGTGTACAGAAAAAATTTAAAAGCATGTTAACAAGTTCCAATCCAAATATTTTGTTAGGAAATGGTAAAAACCAACAAGTAAAAACCACTTACAATAATTTCTATCTGAATGTTCATTCCTATTTTTATAAAATAAAATCAAAATATTTATATATGAATTTAAGTACCAGTATAATCTTAAATTTTTAACTTCGTAGAAATAAAATTATTTTTTTAAGTGTTTTATCAAAGTAATCAAATGTATTAGTCATCAAACAAAAATTAAAGGAATTCTTGGGAACTCATCATATACAATATATTGTTTTCTAATGATAAGATGTCAAAAGTGTTTTGTGTTTATACTTTGGATTTATCTATTTCGTGTAAATAGATCTTGAAGTGCATATAAATATTAGTTTTAATAAAAGTGTAGAGAACTATAAAGTGATGTGTTAATTTGTAGAAGTCGAGTTTACTATAAGAATTTAACACCCAGATCAATTACACATACTACTTAATCCCTTAAACAATAAATCAAAATTATTAGCACATAATAATTTATTTTACTAATTAAACTACAGACGACTAAACCGACCAAATAAATTATATAGGGTTAATTTCATACGTCATAATTTAGTAATAAAAATAATATTGGCAAAGCTAACTAAAATTACGTGTACAGCATAGAATACTAAAAATATATGATAAACATTGTTGGATATTAGCCAAAATTGATAATTAGCAGATTTTTTCGTGTTAAGCTAGAAATATTGTCAAATGTTTAGGATCGTAAAATGAATTATTAAAGCTAATTGAAACAATTTGTTAATTTTCAACGCTTTTTTAGTCTGCTGTACAATAAGTTATGATTGTGTTATTTTTATATTGGCTCCAGTGAGTGCCATGTAGGTGTAATTTCCAATTATAAAAAATACATTTTGATCAAAACGTCCAAAAATAAATATTTACAAAATTCTTAGAAATAAATATTATCAAAAATATTTAAAAGTTATTCGTAGTATCGGAAAAAGAAATGTACAATTATTTGTGTCTGTGTATTTTCGCTTTATCTAATTATTTTGATTCAGATAAGCTATTTTCGAGCCAAACGACCTTTAGATAAATTCAGTTAACTCTATTTTATAATTTAATTACTATAATGAATATTTATCGATTGGCGTCTGTATCTCAATTTTTGTAAAAAGAGACATTGACTCTAAATGATTATCACTACTTTAAACTTGAACTACACCTTTACTACTCAAGAGTATTAGCGATAATATTAATTGTTATTGGAAATAATCAAAATTACAAATAAAATTTTCGAAGAAATATACAGAGAACATTCTCAAAATTTCTGAGGAAAATATATCAGAAATGATATTGTACGGAATATTTTAAAGCATTTAAAAAATTTGTAAATGCACTATTACAATGATCTCGCTTTAATTATTGCATGGGCCCAGAATCCATTTATCACTGATCGTTTTGAAGCAAATCACATAATTTTGAATTAACCACTTTTGAAAAAGAACAATTGATAGAATTATTCTGCGATATTTCATTAAAACAAAAATTTGAGACTTAAACCCAGTTCGGTTTTGCAAATTATACCTATTTTATAAAAAGTGCAGTGTTTTTTTAACATGGGAGTCGCAGTTCATAAAGGTGTTGGTCATAAAACGTTTAAATTCAATTGATTTGTAATGTTTAGATTTGTAATTTATATTAATTTTAATTTTGTAACAAATAAAGTGGATATAAATTACATTTTGGGCGATTTTATGACGTATTGGTCATAAAACGGTTAATTCAATAGATTTGTAACGTTATCAATTTTTTTTAAAACTAATTCATTTTATAATTATTATGATTTTATATTTTTAATGAATAAATTAATTAATTGTAAATTTCAGGCAAAAACTAATCCAATTTATTACAGCATACGGCTGGTAGAAACTATATTATTATATTATGGATTAAATATTTATAATTTTCAGGTGAAAATTACTTTAATTTATTACAGTCTGACACAGAAAACAGAATGCGGAGCAGTTCAATAAAAGTGTGATTGTCTTATGCTAACAGTAGTTTGAATATTGGCTACCGGGAAACCAGACAAATACTGATATACCTTTCTCTACACTACAAAAATAAAAAAGAACTGTGCAGTAATTGTGTAGAAATATATAAAAATCCCTCCTATCCTATCTTTTGTTAAATGTAAAAAGGCTGTGGGAAGAAGACCGGCGTTAACCGGAACACTTGACAAACGCTTGGTCTCACAGTCTCATCAATCAATCAATGGGAGTCACAGTATCATAAAGTTTGGAAGCCACTGATATAGTGGATAGAAATATATTAATTTTGTATGTGTTTTAGCTAGTGTTAAGATTTTATTTTTTTTTTTATTTTGTTTTTGTCAATGCGATCTTTTGAGGGGCCATAGGTCCACCAACTCTTTCGCGGTTAGTTTAATGCCCTACTATACACCATCATTAGCCAAACTGATGACGCAAGAATATAGGTTTACTTTAAATATACATCTGTACATTGCATTGTTTTTTTAGCCGTCCCGTACTGGAATGGACGATAATTTGGCCCATGGATTCTGCACTACAACAGAGCATATTGTGATCATCGTCATCACCGATCATTTAACCACCGTGACAATTGTCCGGTTAGAGTTTTGATGTTTTAATCGTTTTTGAATGAATTATCTTTATAGTATCGTTCGAAAATTTTAAGAATTGTTCGGATCACAAATATCAAAAATCTTGTGAAATTATTTCACATTTCAAAAGTACTTCGTTTTATTGGTTTTAGGTTCATAACATTGATAGATCAAAATTTTACATGTTTAGAAATTTTTAAATGTCAAAATTTAATTATTATATTTTCGTTGTAAACTTTATTTGTCTTCATTTTTAAGAAAGAGCACGACTTAGGAATTTGGGCTTCAAGGTAATAAATCATCTTGTTATTTTCAAATAATCATCTAGCGTTTTAGGAATTTCTACATTTTAAATATTCGAAAATATCGAAGTAATTTGCATAATACGCTAGATTTAAGAATCAACACGTGCGCTACAACTGTCTAAGCTCGGCCAAACTAAAGATAATAATTCGGAGTAAAATAATTGTAATAATTTGCATCTATTATAATTGTAATAATAATTTGCCAGGTAAATTCGTGAATTTAATGTTATAGCTGATAAAAATCAAACCAACTTAAATAAACACCAAAAGCAATTGGCATAATGGTAAAAAGTCGCCTCATGTGGTTCGGGAGGTAGTGAATTCGAATACCAATGGGAGAAGAATAAACGATATACATAACTAGCTCCCCGTGTTAGAGAGCAGAATTGATTAGCCGAACAAACATCTTGGCCAGTTTAGGCTGTCTAGATCAAATAAAATGTGCAGATGATTGGCTACCTTTAGTCAATCGTCTTCGATTTTACTAACGACGGAGTGAACTCGGGCTAATCACGAAAGAGTTGCCACTTGAACCATAAAAATTCTAAAAAAATTCCAAACGGAAAAACTAAAAATCAAGAATGACTGCAAATTACAAAGTGGCAACTAATTATTGGAGCCAGATTTTGAGCCAAAAAACTTAAGAGTCAAAATTGGTTACTTAATAAAACCTATGGTAAATTGAGCGAAAAAATAATTGCATTCATGAGATTTATAAAGCCATTTGGGCTGTAACTGGTTCGTTATTTAAAACCGAACGTTCAGAAAAGTAATGTATTCTTACTTTTATGTTACAAAACTTCGATAATTTTATTGTTCTGGGTATAATAACGATAGTTTTTTAATTTTGTTATTCCATGTATAGCACTTAAGCGTAATGAATATAACGATTTTGCAACTATCGTCATTTCTTTACACAAGTCATCGGTTTAAATACATTCAAACCAGTTTAACTGCCTTGTAGTCTCGATATTTGGGAGAGGATAAGCCGAGATTTATTCAACCATTTGGATTTTCTGTGGATGTTGTATCATTTTTCACTTACCCTGTGGTTGAGAGGCATTTCTATGCCTCGTAAAATAGTTCTAAACGAGTATGTTATCTTTAGAATTCCATCACAGCATCCTTGGTTTGTCGTAGGAGGCGACTAAATAAAGTTTATTTAGTTAAAGGACCCCCGCTTATATTATAAAAACATGCAGTTTGAAGTCGGTACGTAGAACGTGCAATCTCCAAGAAAAAATCGTTTGATGGCACTATATCAGTCATGAAAGAGTATATTGCTTGGAACTCATTGCTTTCGAAGAAACTCGATGGCCAAAAAGTGAAGACCATGTGTCCCAAGGCTATACATTGCCTTACAAATGAGAAGGCTTCGATAATCTTGGTGATGGTTTTCTCCTTGGGCCTAAGGTGAAAATGGCTGTTTTGAATTTCAAAGCAGTTGATAATCGTTTATGTAAGCTACGTTTACGCATGCTATTTCCCAACCTGTCAAAAATTTGTGTTCATGCACCCACTGATGCCAACCCAAAGATAAACACTCATTTTACAAAAATTTGGATGATCTAATTATGGAAACCAACCACTGTTCTGATGATGTGAACGCTCTTTACGAGGTATCGAAAACTTCGGTTGTCGGTGTTGCCCAGGGGACGAAATGCAGACACAATGTTTTGCTAAAGTAGAGAACAAGCTATCAGGAATTTACGCAATTAGCTCTGAGATACGGGAAGGAGATGCTCTGTCTTCTATATTCATTAATCTTATGTTACAATTTATCTTTCGAAAAAGTAAAACACCTCAGGACAAAATCTTGTACAACCAGTCCATAAGCATATGCAGATGATATTTATGAAATTGGATTGAATGACAATGGTGTCAAAGAACTACTGGAACAACTTGTTCGATTTTCAGCTTCCGTTGGTCTCAAAATCAATGAGACCAAGACAACACTCGTTTTAGAGAGCAATAGACGCAATTATAGGAATGACATTTCTGATACCTCGGGTCCCTTATTACTCATGATAATTGTGTGGGAGGGTAAATTTTAAATACTTAAAATTTACTCAAAAATAAAGTAAGGAGTCAAAACTGTGTCTGGTCCATCTAAGTCAACCTAGTCCCATTCAAATTTCGTATCGCTGAAATTTATAATGGTCTTGCGCACCAAACAAAAAACAAGAACGGAAGCACGGTGATGCATTGGATATAAAACATTTTTTAACTACTTCACTAAGGGCATACACAAAACGGTCAAAAAAAAAGTTTCAGTACGTTAGTACTTTAACTATAAGTATGTGAGCTAATTTCTTATCGCAACGTGAAAATATACAAACCATGCACAAATAAATATCAGATGATTGATGTTTAATTACCACCATTACACATTAAGTTCAATACGAAACTATACATGTAGATAAATTGAAGATAATTAGTTATGTTTACAACATCTACTTAGTGTACAGATAAGTGTGATTATTTCCCGGAAGTTTTTGTTGTATGTCTTTGAAGAAGAATTTAAATTTCACACCTTCACCAAAGTGTTATTAAATATATTTATAAAGTGTAAATATATTTATAAAGTAGGTAAAATTAGGTCAAACGAGTTAAATTTTATGTAACCTTTAAGGGAAATACTTAAATTGTAAAAATGATAAAAGAAAACCTCTAGATTTGGTAAATACTACACGTCTTGTTTAAATACTTAATCAGTAAACTTATTTATAAATATGCTCTCTCTCTCTCTCTCTCTCTCTCTTTCTTAAATTTTCAAACATATTTATGAGTATCCATTTTAATCTTGAAATAATTTAATATTCGTGATCGTGAGTTATTCAAAAAACTAAAAACTAAAAGACACAAACATAATATAAAGCATAAGATAAAACCGGAAAACTATCGAACTTAAAATAATGACGGTTATTTATACAAGATCAATTTGTCAAATTAATTGTATTTCATATTACAAAATTGTTAGCATAATTATTTCTTTGTTATGTTTTTGAAGATCATGATCTTTGTTCTAAGCTATTGTTTATATTCGTTTATTATATACGATAAGTAAGTAATATAGAATTGTCTTCTTTGTATATCCATAATTTTTAGCTTACTTTCACTTTTTATGTTATGTTAAGCATCGTGGTTTAACCGTCCAATGCTAATAGTAATCGCTTTAATTTTAATTTTTTTTTCTTATAGTTTAAAATAATACATTTTGTAATTATTTTATGTTTTTGTTTGTAATAATTGTATTTTAATGACATAAAAAAAAAACTTAAATTCGATAAATTTAAGCTTTTGATGTGGAACTACAATATATTTAAGTGTTACAGTTATTTTGGATACTGTATTTAAATTTATTTATTTAATAACAAAAAAAAATTAAATTTTTATCTGAATGACTAATCAATTTTAATCGGTTTAAGAAATATCTTTATTTTTTATGTAGTTACAAGATTATTATAGAGGTTGCGGACTGTCCGCACAAGAATATGAAATTGTCTAGTAATTTGTTACGAAATTACGGTATCTTTCTTAATAGTTACAATACTATGAACATACAGTGATCTCATCCGACATGTGTCTTACAAGGAAAATGTGTGGTCTGTTATTTTATAGCTCCCACTACATATATTCAATGTAATTTATAGATTAATTAATTATTTTGTGTAAATATATAGTAATAATGCTTACAGGTTGACAACATAATGATTTATATGATAGCATAATAATCTTGTTTGACGTTTTAAAATTGTAGATGATGATCCAATTTAATAAAGGTCATCAAAATGATCTACTCTAATTTTTAGATGTCTTTGAAAGATGTCAAAATGTAATTTTTTAGGAGAAAGATAAGTATAGGGAATACATAATTTACAAAAGTTAATAATAATAAAAGATGGCTTTTACAGGCCTTTGCTGGCCCGTACCAGGTCAACAGTCTGGTTCCATCGGATTCAATCCCGAGCTTGTTCTAGACAACTCGAAGAAGACAGTTGTTCTCTATCTTGAAACGACATCGCCGCCGACAGCAACCTATGCGCCTGCCAAATAGCGGTTCTGCTTTCAGACCACCCGCTTGAGATCGGCTCGCAGGACGTGATCGAACCAGCGTACTCTCTGTCTTTATATTTCATTAACGAGATCTAGCATTTTCATTAAATTCCAGGTTTCGTGGTTGAATAAAACTCGGTAAGTGCCATCATCGTTGCGCTTGGGGACATATAGCATGCGAATGATTCTTCTCTCAAATGTCATTAACCGCCTCTCATACTCATCCGTCAGGGTCCAACTCTGCAACCCATACATGACAATGGGTCTGAATAACACCTTGTATAGCTAGCCGGCATTTGCAAGGTATTTTGACTTTGGCAGAGAGGCGTATAACAGAATGGATTGAATTATAGGCTTGTTTGAAATCCAAGAACACGTCACAAAATTTTTCGTAATATTTAGAAAGATCATGTTCAACGAAAAAACTTGATCAGTGACTGATCGATTAGGGCCAAATTCTCCTTAGTAGACACCTACAATTTCCTCCAGCAACGTGATTCTTTCTAATATTTTGAAAGACAATATTTTGTATGCTGTCGAAATGAGAGCTATGCCGATATAGTTTTCGCATTTTGAGCGATCTCCTTTTTTAAGAATGGCACAATGCGACAACTTTCCATTCATCAAGCATAACTTTTGTTTTCGCTCCGAATATCAAGAGCTCGGAATTAATGTAATGAACCCCAGGGTTCATTTCAAATAGAGCACTCGACACTAACTTGCACGGAATTTTCCATCCTGGTCCCGAGTGGCGATAGACTTAGGTCTGAAAGTATGGTGCAGTCCGATGACTCCTTTAAAAAAGTTACGAGAACTGTCCTCAATGCTGAGTTGTTGAACTCTTATGACTTTAGTCTTCCATCTTTCATGGTTTTTCTGTCTATAAAATCGCTTGTCGGTTTTCCTAGCAAGGACCGCTTTGTTTGTAATGCATTCACATTATCAGAACTGTGGTTGGTTTCATTAATGTTACTACTAACAAGATGTTGATATTGTGCTTTCTCATCTTCGTTTATCAGGCCATCACAGTTGAAACTTGATCCCTCACATGACCAATTGATGATCACTGCCTACAAAGTTGTCAGCCGACCGATACGACTTTACATCTTGGATGACCCGAGACCTTCCCTTAGAAACTAAACTATACTCAATTTGACTTTGGGAGTATTGCAAGAGTGTGTCCATGTTTCTAAATGGTAATTTTTATGAAGAAAAAATGTACTAGCTACAACAAGATCGTCCACGATCGCAAATTACACCATTTTTTCTTCATTATTTTTTCCACCAATCTCTATTCTGACGTATGGATCCCATCAGATCATCCAAATTGTTGTAAAATAAGTCGTTATCTTTGGGTTGGCTTACATCAGTAGGCGCATGAATACAAATAATTGACAGGTCGGCCAGCCGCATGCGTAATCGTAGCTGGCACATACGATTATCTACTGTTTTCAAATCCAAAATAGCCATTTTCACCAGCGACACAAGAGTTCCAAGCGATAGTCTTTCAAGGTTGATATAGTGCGATAAAACCGCGCCTGGTTTTCTTAGCGACTGCTCGTTTCACATACCAATCCTAAACTGCGGTTCCGTTAACATATGCGGGGGTCGAGTTAAATTTTGGTGGTATCCATATTTTCTTTTGATGACCATTTTAACAGTGAAGTTTTTTAAGGATACGGGTAGTCAGTCCGGCGATCCAATGATGCTGTAGTGGAATTCTAACATGCTCGTTTAGAAGTCTTTTCCGAGACATGGAGTACCCTAATCACATAGGCGGAGAGACGTTTAGAAGATTTTAATAAGCCAGCATCGGAGAGATAGCAATAAATACAGGAGTTTTGTTAGGAGGAAATGAGGTTTATATAGGAAAACCCACATAATCAAACTTAAACCCGGGCCATTCTGAGTTTCTGGCGATCAGCCACACCACAATTCTTTTTTCCTTTATACCATTAGTTTGGAGATTGGATTTAATTGGAGTATGCAACTTACTGAGTTTACTACAGAAATTTCGAAAAAAAACAAAAATAAAAACCCCCAAAATGCCCATGGTTTTTACTCTAACCCAAAGGGGTTTTTACAACCTTGATATTACCAGGAAAGTCAATTTTTTGAATCCATCCACATTTTGAGTTTTACTTACTGAGTTTTCCTCCAGAACAAGATCCGTTACGTTACATCAGGACTAAACATTTTCTATAATTCAGTTATACATAGCATAAAAATTGCTTGATCGAGCACTTCAATCAATTAATAAACCCATCAATACCAAGGGTGTAGATACATTTGTAAATCACATTATTTTTTTATTTAAAGGAGCACCGAAGAATCCGATTTGAAAATGGGTGCGACATCGTGTTTCATATGAATTAATTTAAGGTTTAAGAGAGGTTGAAATAGTATATAGCATGTTCCAGAGATGGCGCGGATAAACTCTTCATATTTTTTCGCACGAAATTAATGTATCAATCCATTATTTTCGTGCGGAATTTTGACAGATCTGATTTTGAAAATAAAAATTATTTGTTTTATAATAGACGCCGCGACATTTGTATTCTTAAAGTGTTTCTTCAAAAACGTCTCTATAGAAAGACTAACTATTCAAAAATTTAAAGGGACAAAGCGCTTTTTTGATGTAGTATTGGTTGTGTACAGATATAGCGTAAAATAAAACCAAAAAAATATTTTTACTAACACTAATATAGTTAGTTTTTTTATGTTATTTTTGCTTTGTTATTTGTTATGGTACCAATACTTCTTTATTGAGGCGGATATCTAATAGTATAAGTGTACGAAAAAATGGGTTGGTCTTTCTATAGAGACGTTTTTGGTTTCTCGCTGTGATTTGTTGTGAATGTAAGTTTAATTGACATTTTTTATGACAGATGTCGTGCAATTTTTAGGCTTATAGTTTTTTTTATTGTGTATTACATATTGTGTATTCTTAAAATGTTCCGCGTTTATCTGCATCGTGGTGTTTATTTCAGGCTCTAGAGATACTTCCTTTGAGGCATTTTTATGTGTTCAAAACCATATATATGCATTGGATTAAACTATGGTAATCGCTGGAATTTGACGAGCAAAATATTATGTCTCCAGCGTCGATAGATTTTTCCAGGGCCAGGAAAAGAATGGCCACAATTAGCGCATTTATTTATTTAATAATATTTTACCTTTGTAAATCCATTAAAATTTATTTAATAATACGATTCCATTCTGGTGAAATTAGGTGAAAAAACAACCACATGCCAATGAAGATCAAGATCCAAAAGTTTACCACCCGTCTAAAGTGATCATATGCTTAATACGACCTATTTCAGAAAGTCTAGTGAACACTTCCCTATTGTGATCGTTGTCCCCTTCTAAAGAAACTATTAAAAAGAAACTACCTAAGGTGACCAAAAATACATAATGTACTGATATGGAAAAGAGTGATGATAGTGACTAAGTCGTATTAAAGTTTCATTAGTACTACAATAGGAATCATCTACCTTAAAAATAACAAGTTGTTTCTGAAATGTTAGATACAATCATAATTAATTTTGCTAAAGTGAAATGTCCATAACTGTTGGTTCCAATATATCAAGCAAAAACTTATGGCAAAAACGTAAGCATTAATTTCGTACAAACGAAACTAGGCAGCTTTTCTACGAAATGAACTAAACCACGAATATCTGAAAGTATAACAATTGACGTTTTTAATCAGTCCTATCGGTGATCACTTTAAGCAAGTTCTACTGTATATTTTTCCGATCTGATATCAATCACTTAAACCATCTTGCAATTACTACTAAGATTTAGAGGATGCGTTAACATGTGAGTTAAGCATTGGCTAATACAACCGGTCGATTATTATGAATAAAGACAAATGATAGAACCAGTTTATCAACTAAAGGGATCCTATTAGGCTTGCCACCTTTCAAAAATACTAGAAGAGGACAGTTAAACTTTTATTTTAAACACTGCTAGCGACAAAACATGTTACCATTTTGTAAGTCGAAAACATCGAAACATCCATTTTGGCAAATCTTCACTAAGAATTATCTTGATAAAGCTGCCAAAATAATTATAGTTCTATCTATAGCAAGCAATAAAGACATCCATCTAGTCGATATGTGCCCAAGAATTTTTTTAAATTCAATTTTCGAGTAATTACAAAATCCAATCTATTTTGGTCGAAGTTAAAAATGTCGTATCGGCATTAAAAACGTTTCATAAAAATCCCATGTGATTTCCATATCTCCCTCGTTATAGTTCCTTAACTTCCGGTGTTTACTATCTTTCGTTGTGGGTGCGTTTAGCACATACTTATCATTGTTTTCACATTACCTTTGGAACAATTTACACGTATTAGCGTATTAGGAAATGGTCTAAGCTGGTCGATATGCACGGTATTGAATGGTATTGGTATCAAATGTAATTCCCCTTCCTTTTATCCTGGTAGTGCTTTTGTAGATCCCCGCTCGATAAAAGCTGCCATAAATTTTCATTTTTGGAATCAAAACATTTCTCTGGATCAACTAGATGCATTATGAACTCCACATCGCTTTAGTTAGGTAAATCTCCACTTGATCATTCCGACTCATTTATTCGTCCAGCGACAGGCTTACAAGTAAACTGGCCGGATGCATCAGTTCTTCCTCACCGTTTGTTTTCCGACACAGCACCACTACATGCTTCATTTGAATTCCTGGTCGATATTCCATGACAAAATCGTAATCTGCTAATTTTAGCCACCATATTAAAATTCTTGGTATTACATTTTTTTTGTTGAACAAGTTTGTAATGACGCACAATCGGGTATCATCGCGACGAAGGCTAAGGCTTCTAATTCGTATGAATATTACTATAACTTTTGTTCACATTGGCTGGTCTATCAGTTTAAATAGACCACAGGTCAACTTTTTTTTTATACTGATTGACTTGCAACAAACTTCCACCTACCCCTTTAGATTAAGCATCGGTAACTAGTTTATGTTCTAAATTAGGGTCTTATATTGCTAACGTTTTGCGATTTTCTAATTTAGAATATAAACGTTTCCAATGATTTTGCCAACAATATTAAAGTTTTTCATGAAATTTCGAAAGAATCCTGCCAATCCCATAAACTGTAGTCATATCTAGGTTCTCTTCTTCGACTGTAGAAAATGTACATCGGTATGTGATTTTGATCTTCCGCGAGTGTAACTCGCGATTGCCCTAAAAATTCTTGCGTTTGAAGATATATTGAAGACTATTATCCAGGTTAAGAAATGAACCATGGCACTTTATTACATCTAACAACCGCTCTAATTTTCCCATATCATCTAGATATACCACTATTTCCCCATTAGTTTCGTCAACTTTTCAATTCATAATGTTCTTGAAGATAGCAGGGAATCGGCCTACCCAAATAACTCTTTAAGAGACTTATAATGTCCATCAGCAGTAACAAAAGCGGTTATGGGTATTGAATCTGGAGTATTCTAAACTCATCGCTACCTGGTAATTTCCTAATGGTAAATCCAAAACGGTGAAATAATTAGTTTCGAATAAACGTTGAAGTAGATCTTCCATAATCGCTAAAGGAGATTGGTGTTTCACCATTATAGCGTTTACTTGTCGATAATCTACTCAAATGTTTTCCTCTCCTGTTTTCTTTTTAACATAAGCATTTGACCATCTTTACTCGTTCACATTCACCACCGTACTGTCGTTCTTTTCCAATCCTACACTTTGTTATTTACATTCCCTGGTCGCACTCAAAAAAATATGATATTTATCTTTCTGGTAGAGGACATTTTTGTGTTCGTGGAGGATGGAGGCAATTTCTTACGAAAGGAGGACTGTCCTCCACAAAAGAGGACGGGTGGCAAGCCTAGATCCTATTGATAAAGCTAGATATCAAAATATATAGAAATTATGGTTAGGTTTTTAAAAATTCGGATGACCTGAGAAATAATTTCGAAACATTTGATCTAAGATTCAAGGTGGATTGGTTTTCGTTATTTAACCTACTACTTTAGTTTAACCTGCAAATACATTTCTGAACCTTGAACTATAAAATCAGTTTTGGCTAGATTTTGCCAATTATGTATTTATTTTATTTTGTACTAAAATTAATTTTGGCTAACAATATTTTAAGGTGTACAAGGTGAAATTTAAAATAAATTATTTTCTTGTGGTTTTGTCGCGTAAAAGTTTATTTAATTATAGTTGGTTAAATAGTTCATGCTAGTTAATTTATAGTCGTATAAATTTAAATAAATTTTGATATATAATTTGCCGGGTTTCTCAGTTCGACTGACATACTATAACTGATTTAAAAGGTAGAGAATTTATAGAACTTATCAATAACTAATATTACGCCTCCGCGCTTGGGTCATGGTTTGTTTGTGTCTTAATAATTTTTTTATAAAAACATAGAATTACAAGTACTGTAAACTAGTAATAAAAATCGACTGAGTTACATTTATTTACTCAGTTTGCACAAAGCATGTTGTGAATTTAAAACAAACTGAGTGATTTTTACCACAGGTGGTACCACCATAGAAACATTATGTTGAAATGAGTAATGACCTATTTTCTAAAAGATCTTTAAAACATTCATTACTCTATAATAATGTACATATATAAGAAGGTGTTAATTTTTAAAATAGTTTCCGGGAAACTACATAGCACATATTTATCTCGTAATTTAACATTTTCTATTTAACGCGTTTACTTTCTGTGTAAATAGTTTTAAATATGTTGTAATTTTATGATTAAACATCAATCAACAAACAATATATAGTTGAGTTTAAACGTCTCAATATTCATAATATATACATACAGTTTAAAGAACATTTTTTTTAAATAAGGTAAAGATACACTATTTGGTAATACTTATGTATACATAACTCTTTATATTCGAACAATAATTTTTCTATTTTTCAATGACACGATAAAGTTAAAAAATATTTTAAAAATAATAAAGGAGCGACACAAAAAGATTGTAACTCAAATTGCGTTAAACAAATCAAACTTATATGCCGAAAGTGGATCTCACGGTCGATGTAAATTTGAAATTGAGGTCTTGATCTCCGCCCACCATATCTTAAAAGATATTTCAATTAACAATTAACTTTAGATTTGAACTAATTTTAAAAGTAGACCATAATTGATGACCGAGCTTGATCATTTGATAACCATTTGAATCAAAAAATTGTATATTTGAAAACAATAACACAAAAGAACTATCGAAAATTATAAGATTTTTGATATGAAGGAGTCACATTGGATTGATTTAAGTAAAATAAACGTTTTAGACCGACAATGTATCGACAAAAAATGGCGTATTCCCGCTATTAAACTAAACAACTAATAAAAGATCACATCGATTATTGTATTAATCATAATCATTTAACTCGTTATTGTATATATAATATATATACCACCCACAATAACTATGAATAGTTTAGATAGAATTTGACCGTGAGAACAGATCAAAAATCAATTTTTGTAAAATTTGTAAATTGTATAGCGCCATTAACTAAATAACTATCCCAACGTTAAATGATGTCATGTTACTGTTGTATACATACACATAATAACTAAAAAAGTCGGTTATTTCATTGAATACACATAATAATTAACCAAGTGGAATGAATCCCACGTGAGCTGTACGTGGGAATCATTTCACTCACTTATTATGTGTACAAATGTTTGAAGGTACGAAATTTACATGTTTATCGTATAAAAAGATACCAATAAACCAGGTTCTCGGATACAATCACGAACTAACCTACCGGCTTTTCTTTCACTTCATGAGCAACATCAAGAATTTTGATTAAATTTTGGACCTTCTGAGTTATGAGAACTCAATAGATCCCCCCAATGTCGTGTTTTGATCCATATATTATGCTTACGACTAGTCTCTTGAAAAGTTAAATTCCATATGAAACTGAAACCATGAAATTGTTGGCAGCATTGCCAGACGAAAAAGAGGAAGTCATAAACGAACAGCAACATTCAAAGAAAATATTCAAAAAGTAAAGGTTCGAATTTAATGGAACCCCAGTCGCAGTGGTAAATAATTGGCTACTGAGCTGGACATATCCAGAGTAAGAATGTCACAAATTTTGAAAAATGAGCTTAAAAGCCATTGAAATATCAAAATGCATATGATCTTATTACTAATCAGAAAAAATCAGTAGAATTGCTTCGGTTTCACGCAAGTAGTCTGTTGCCAGATACCGCCTTCCCTGATGAGGATCCATTCTAGATTGAGCAACATTTTAACAAATTGACCGAGGTTATTTGCCAGGAGTCATATGAAAATTTACACCGCCGGATGCCCAACAGAAATTAGGCACCAGAAATGGAAATTCTCCGGCTGGCAAATTCTCCGGATGCGAGTATCATTTCCTACACAATTCATTTTGAGTTACAAGATATCCGAGTTATCAGAAACTTACATGAGATTAAAGAATATCGAAGATAGAGCATATCCTAGTTTTTTTAGAGCTTACTGCAATAAAATCCTGATAGCTGGTTCTCAATTTTAACACATCATTGTGACTACTATCATGTAACATAAACGTACATTAAGGTATCTCTAGAAATTTCACAGCCAACCATAACCTTTCTGGATGGAGAAGGAGCCGCAGGTTTGCTAAAAATCATGCTTAACGTGATGTTTACCGTGATGATCACGGGTCGTTTCGTAGTACTTATTTCGAATCGTCCTTATATTGAGAAAAAATTTATTGATTCTCCATAAGAAGTGAATCGAGAAGTGATTCTCTCCAAAAGACATAAATTTGTATATCTGCAAAGGATAGATAAGCCACGTTAGTGGGCAATGCGGCCATTCATCAGGCCTGACTTAGCTTTCACATACTGCTCGAATAAGTTCGAAATAATGCCACAACGTATTTTCGACGAACATGTAGAGCTCCGAAATGCAATCAAACCCAGGAGGACAGTGCTTCATACCAAAGGCAACTTTGATGTTGAGAGTGATTGTAAAACAAAATTGTGCTTCCCTATAGGCTGTCACTGTTGTTCGATAGCAAGACGTCACTCCTAATTAAACCAATCTCTGGGGTAATTTTTTTCTATACATATAGTCACTAGGGTGGTGGCACTGACAACCGAAGTTTTCATTAAAGCTTTTAAATAAGACGACGATGATTGATTTCAACCTACCAAGATTGGTAGTAGATTTTATGTATGTTTTCCTATGATCCATGACTTCTATGAGTACTATAATCGTAGCGATTCAACGACCAATTGATTATCAGTGTCTATCGTGGTGCTAACCTATCAAACTGCTTATCTAAGCTGATAATCTATCTTTTGAAAAAATTGTATAGCTGCAATGAGATCATTGGCAATCTCAAATTACGTTATCCTTTCCCTGTTATCAGTTACTAGTTTGTATCTGGAGTACGGACATTCAACACAGTTTCGGTCGCACAGAACAACATTCCAAGGAAAACAAATTATGAAGAAACATTTGCACTTTTTTCATACAAAATTAATTTTCAAGAACTGAATCTATTGGAACTAGAAAACCGTCATTAATATCACAAGCCTTCAACATTTTAACAGTGAAAATATTTTAGTTTCAAATATAAGCTTTTTCAAAAGTGATTTTTTCCTTGAACTTAAGTATCAGTCTTGGAACTTTATTGAACGGTTCTGTGATCAACTGGAAACATCTGCATGTTTAAATGTAATCACTTGACGATATTTGACGTTCGCCGACTAAGGGGTTGTGAAGCGATGTTATCTTGTAGTTCTAACTACAGGTTTTAGACTCTTTATCCTAACTCCTACTTGCCACGACGTATCGGTGGTGACTCGAGCAATCTAACTGAATTTAATGGTGAGAAGTAAGACCTCGAGTAAGCTACTTCGGGACTGAAGCAAGAAGGGGTCCATAGATTACTTGCAATCAATGCATTTAGAGATATGTGATGTTAAATTCTAGAAGCGTTTGTTCTCATATTAAGCAGCTGTCTGGTCAGCGTCTGTACTTCAGAGGGGGGGCTGCGTAAACATTCGGCAATAAATGAGGACATATGGACAAAACGAATAATGAAAATACTACCCCAGTAAGTATATAGGCTACAGTTAATCCAATCTCTTTTCTACTGAAAGGTCGGCTCTTATAATTCTAGAAGGAGCCATATATTAAAACATTCCATAAAAGTGGCCGAACGGGCTCCAGTAAGGAGTATGCAATTCAGTTTCAAATCACCATCTTGCGTAACTTTGCTTGGAAGGTTTACATCCAATGTAAATAATGAAGTTCTACTGCAAATGCTCGAGCAAATGGAAAAAACTATAGCACAACTAAATAATGAAGTTGTAGAATTAAGAAGAAAAACAAAATAATTAAGACAAAATAATAAAAATAATTAATGAAGCAGACACCTTGGTATTAAATAAAAATCCCTTCCAACCGCTCAGCATGAAAGACTAATTCTGTCAGTACTGATCCAACTATTTGGATGTTTTGATATTTCCCAGTGCACTGGTGGGGCCTTGGATCACATGATATAAATTCTACCATGTAATACAAATGATTTACTATAAATATGTCCCCTCAGTCTAGCAAAGCAGTAAAAAATGCTGGTGCAGTAACTAGAATATAGCGGAGAAAATGATCGAAATTAAATTTGGGAATAATAAAGAAAAATCTATGGTTAGCCCGAATGTTATAACTAAATAAGTTCATCACTTCGAATAAAACGCATAAGTAACCCTGCGCTTAAAAAAAACTCTTAGAACCTTGAATACATACAGATGCTGCAATGGCAAAATACCAGTAGACTTGAATAAAAGCCAGGATGTTTCTAATCTTTTTTTTTTCTCAAAATGGTAGGCAAAATTATTTTCTGCTGGATATACAACGGTTTCAAGGTGGGTAGATAACAACTGTCCCAACAAGATAAGCCATACCCCATTTAAACCTTAACCAGAACATGGAAGGTGGTAATCAAGCCAGACACAGGGCAGAGACCACGAAGCAGATAAAATATACGAGACGTGATTTACTTTTTTAGCTTGGAGACATGAATTTTCCAATTGAGATTAGAGTCTAAATGAATTCCCAGATGCTATAAAGAGTTTATACTGACTCAATATGCGAGCAATCAGGATGACATATAGCGGGCATGTATTTAGAGGTATGGTGAGTACGCTAAAGCCAAATCATCCGCGAAACCAGTACTGAAATTTTACAAGCACTGAGCTTTGTGGTACCCCAACATCCACGGTTCTAAGATAACTACGTACTATAACATACTACATATACTATAACACGATACTAATCTAGAAAAATAATGATTATATTTTTGCCCGCTTTTTCAAAAACTTTCAGAATAACAGATTGAAGTGCAATAATTTCTCTTAACACTATGATCGCCATTTTTATAAATAGGGATAATAGTAACAGATTTGAGCCTTTGAGGTATTACACCCGACTCCAAGGAACAATTAAAAATGTGAACTAAAACAGGACTGAGTAAACTAGAAATCGCTTTATAATCTTCGCATGAGAGAACAACACAGTTTCAGTAAATTTGTGATAATGCCTAAAAAAAATAAGAGCTAGTAATGGGTCAAATAGACTCAAAACCGGATTTCAGTCAGTCTGCTCAAGAATAAGCATTGAAGAAGGCATCATCAACTTATAATCATCACAATGAGATGGAAAGTTTAAGGTGTCAATGTTAATGCCGCCATTTATGAAAAGATTTCTTGTCTTAATATTGCTATTAAAGCAATAAACTCGAGTAAGTAATAAACTCGAGTCAACTCTAACAATATCGGCCGAATGCAGTTAAAGGCAGAAATTGAACAACTGAAATGGGATTTAAAAATTCAATTGTTTTAACTCATAGAGCATATCGATATCATTTTAAATATTCATAAGTTTAATACTGCACAATGATCAGGTAGGGACTAGGCCTGGACTGGAAGTTACTATTGAAATCACAACTATGATTTAACAGATCATACAAAACAACATTGCCAGATATTTTAAAGAAAGTTGAATTTGAAATACTATTATACAAATCTTAAAGATGCCTGCAAGACAATTTAAACAAAATTTTAATCGTTTGAAGTTATGAACCTTAAAGTACTTTCATAAATTTTTTCAACGTTCAACCTTTTAGCATTGAAAAATGTTTTACTATTTTAACTTTAACTCATCAACCCCAAAAACAAAATGTATACGCATTCAATGTGCGCTGTAGACCGACCACTGAACTATGCCAAAAATAAATATAGTATTTTAATTATATCGTTCATTATAAATATATGCAACATCTAATTACAGATATTGACTTCGTGCCAAAAGATTTATATAAGTGTGTATAAATATTTTTAAAAAATTTCCAGCAATATATACTTAAAATGTCGCTTATGTGTCAACTGACTATATGATATTGTTGATGTGCATTCCATGAAATTTTCAATTTTTCGTGTTGTTAATATTGTTGTCTGGTTATAAAATCTCAAACAAACACTCTCTCTTTGATGCGTCACTACATTTCGGTTGAACACAACACAACACAACAGCCGAATGCATATATACTATATATATACGTGTATCATGTGGGCGAGAGTTTCTACTCGTATAATGTGCCCTATTTTTATAAGATTATTATTACTAAAGAGTTTCCAGTTTCTTTTATTAAAACGTTTAAATCTTCTATAAGATATTTATTCTATATAAAATTTAATAGGTTTATTCACTCCCGTACTATCATCCCACCATACCATAATTTTTAAATGTATATTAAATAATTAAAGTGCTATACAATTAAATAACTAAGTATTATATACAATAAAAGAGCGCCAAACCCTAAAGATAATTACCATATCGTAATATAGTTCATGTATATACCATTAGAGGATGGATTCACATTTAACATAAATCTAGGCCAATTAATATTAAACTTAATTGACTAAAATATATAAAACGGAAATAATAAATTTCAGTACAGATTATGATTATGTTGCCTACTAACGTGTTTCATATTCAGATCAATATATGCCATCTAATTAACGAACAGAAAATTTGAAATACAAAGTATTCGATCAAATACTTATACTATATAATAAGTATAAAACTTACGCAGCTTCAAATCGACCTTAATCTTTCACCTTCACGTTTTGTGTATATTTCTATTTGATACATAAAATTCCAATATATTTCATAGCAAACGAACATTTCTTTTATTACAAAAAAAAATATTGAAAACCAGATTTGTATTATTATATCATCGATCATGAAATTTTTTTAGGCGTTTGTGTACCAGAATTAACTGGTACTGCTTCGAAACACTGAGAACACTGTAATTGCGATCACTTTTCAATCATTGGGAATTTCTTTGATTAACACAAATGATTATCGACAGATGAACGTTCGAGCAATACTTTTTCAAAATCACAAAATTATTACATCACATTACTGATTTACTTAATGCATGGTCCACATCAAAGTAGGTCGGTCTTATTTTTAAAATATTCTAGGGCGTATCAAAATACACAGAACATTTTTAATATTTCACGAAAATAATTAACAAAAATTATAATTTGTCACAGTTTCTTCTAATAAGTATATCGTGAAGTTTGTCAGAAATTTTGTGTAATTTGGTATAAATTAGTTAAATGTAAAGTAACAGCTGTGAAGTAATCTATTTATTTCATAAATTAGAATTCATAATTTGTCTGGAATTTAACAATTACTGTCACAAAATTAGAACGTTAGAATAATTAAAAACATAGAACATTCAATTTACTTTTAAGATGTATTATGCACTACTGCACCATTTAAGAGCATTACTGCACATTTAAGAGCATAACATTGCTAACTATGAATATTAAATAATTTAATATAATTTATATGCTATCTCAAATGAAGGCCAATAAGTATCGAAGCCACCTTTAATGTCATGATGGTCAAAGGATCCAGCAAATCTCTGTATAGTTAGGCAATAATTTGAACCAAAAAGCTTACGATAAAATTTGATCAACAATTGAAAGTTATAAATGAGAAGCTAGAAAAAATGTATGATGCCATGACAGAGCAGATAAAAGATATGGAAAAAATGGTTTTGGTTGAAATGTGCCTATATACTTATTTATAATATGAAATCTCCTCTAAGCCAATTTTAAGACAGGCCATTATAGATTCCCATAAATTTAGAATCTGTGAATGCATAATTTTAGCAATCATCTCTTAGTGTGGAAAATTGACGGTTAATTGAGTTTATATTCTAAGAGGTTGTGTTTATAAACATTACCGATCATAATCAGAACATTTTTGCAGGGAAACAAATTTTCCATTTCAAATGTAAACGAAGCTGGGATAACCCGCTGGCAAAGTCTTATGTTAGCAATAGCATTGTAGAATTCAATCATCGTCCTGATGATGTGATCATTCTCTTTGAAGAGCATTAAAAATTTTGATTTTTAGCTCATCAGGTGACACTACTTATGTATGGTGAAATTTAAATCTAAATATGAAGTTTGATGAGGAGTGCAGCATTAGAATATTGCAGAACCGCTTATTTGTTTCACTTCACAATTTTGAACAATGCGATATGCGAATTTGTAAACGGAAACCGCGGAATAGAGAACAGAAAAAGAATTTAATTTAATTTCTTTAAAGGATTTATCGAGCATCGTTGGAGAGTATTGTAGGAGACAACCATGAAAAATTTCGTCCGAATCGGTTAGTTACTGGTCCTATTTTTCACTTGCATCAATATGACGTATTATCATCAACAGTCGGCAAAAAAACTCCAATTTTCCGACTATTCCAAACAGGACTTAGCTTGCAATACTCCAATTGATCCACCTACTACCATAATTACAGCGGACTTCGAACCAAAGCAAAATCCATATACTCTTCAGTTCTTGCAAATGATTACGATGTAATACTTTTCCATCTGTATACATTCGTCGTGATCGGTATACCGTTTCTGATCGTAGGGGTGGTGGAGTCATCGTAGCAGTTAGTGATGTCTTATTATTCAAGCAATTAAACATTAGCTGTGACCTTTAGGAATTACTGGCTGTTAAAATTAAATGCGGTTCATTCTGGATTTTTATTCGATATTTACATCCTGTTAGGAAGTTTTGGTGGTATATCTCGACCCGAACACCACAGCTTTAACTACTGCGCCAATGCTCGGTAATGATATTATTTACAAAACTTTTTATCAAAAATAATTCCTGCATGAATTTTAGGGCCCAGTTTATGTCTAACAGCTTCTGTTTTACTAACCATTGTTTTATGATCATATATTGCAAGAAACACAAGTGCTGATTTAGGATAAAAACATGAAGTCGAATAGGTTCCGCCGAGTATTCGTAAATAAACATTTTAAAGACAACATTTGAAAACATGAAATTATAAACACTCTAAGGCAAATATAAGAGGAAATTTAATACAAACAGATCGAGAAATAATCAAACAAGAAACATCTTTAATGAAAAGCTCAAACTGCAGTATATAACACCGATAAAACCATACTTAAGAAGCGTACATCACGACTGAAATCTTTGATGATACATGGAATTTAAATTACAAATGCACCAACAAATCACGGCAGAGGACGCATGTACCAATATAAAGCATGTCAAGTGATAAATAAGACAGTAAATGATCGAAGAAAATGTGCGATTGAAGAGGACTTTCTTAAAACTGCAGTGTAAGAAAGGCCACTGTTTAAATTACCAATACACTATCTATAATGCGTCTGGTAAAGTCTCAACTGATGAGACACAATTAAAAAAAGGAAAGAAAATTTCAAAGAACACGTCATCAACAGCAGCGAACATCTTCAAAGGTGAAGTATTCAATAATACAAGAAGTTTGGGATTATGCAGATCCCTAAGAAAGGTGACCAAAGGTAATGCAAGAGCTGGTGAGGTATATGTCCCTCCTCAATACAACAATAAAAATACACACAATTATCGTCCTTAACCCATTTATGGCAAATTTATCAAAAACGCATAAAAGAACATACCATACTAATTTCGCACCTATACAAAATTAACATGATTTTTCTTGTTTTGTGCAATTCCGTTACTCGATGAACTATATAAGGAAATTAATAAATAGGGAATACATAGTCATTGTTAATTATTCGTGCATTGGTAAACGTCGATCAAAAAACTGGTTAATTTTATTTCGAAAAAATGGATCCTGAAACTATAAAATATTGGTAAGTCAATAATGATAATAAACAGTTATACGTTATTAGGTTTAACAATATAAAAGCATTTTTTAAGCCGTGTTTGTAAGCGACTGCAAAAACGCAACATTTGTCTTTAATTGATATATACGACTTTCTAGGAAAAATCCTTTAAAAAGTGTGGCTGAAGTGCTTGATGTTTTGGACAATATACCTGATGATAGCCAGCTGCTGCTGATTTCTGTAGTGGAATAGACGTAGATTCTGGTAAAGACGACGATTTAAACGTAAATTATTTTATATACAATCAATTGCTGGCCGGAGCAGAGATCCAATTTCAAAATTACGTGTATGACAGCGATGGAGACAACGACACTATAGAACAGCAACCAAGCACATTCAAGACTGTGGTCGAACCAACACTGCGACAATGAATAAGCTAAGAGTGGAGGCCAGGCAATGACTGTAGGCATACATGCAAGCAAAACATTCGTAACAAGCTGGTTCGTTTTGGCTATAAAGCTTGGGTTGCCACTAACAGATTGTGGTACTGTTACGTTTTTAACATATTACCCAAGGACGTTATGAAAAATAATAATTTGGGGATCGGCGAGTACTTGATACTCAATTTTGCACAGCAAATTAAGGATAATTTTCCAGATAAACAGTTTTTTTGCCATTTTGATAACTTTTTTACATGATCAAATGTTATAATTGCTAGGAACTTTGTGCGAACCACAATTGAAAAACATACAACTTAAGGATAAGCAAAAATTAAACAAACAACCTGGAAGATATTATGACTGTCAAGATGGAAAAACCATCAAATAGTGCCACTGCTTTCCAAGTGTTTTAGTAAAAACCTTGCAGTTATAGCACGTCGGCATATCCTTCCCATGACCTTAACATCAGGAAAACCAAAACGATGAGAACCAACACGAATATAAACACACCGATGCACATCAACCAACAACAAATTTAAGATGTAAACGAATTCGTATACTTTGGTTCAATAATAGCAAAAACAGGTGGGGTATAAAAAGACATACATAAGTAAACACATAAAGAAAGCCAGATTTGCATTTAGTGATATAAAATGGATATCTTTGGACCCGGAACTCGCAAAGGAAACGGAAAGTCAGAAGATCAGCCATGAGTTGGAAAAAAAACTGTGCTAGCAGAAGCTAAATTAAGAGTAAGTTGGTCAAGCCTTGGACGTCTACAAGGCTTATGTAAAATGACAATATATAATGCAGTCTCAATGTTGTGCTAAATGTAAGAACAAATCTTTGTGAAATTAATACTGGGGTGCGAAATTTGTTAACGAGATGTTCCACTCATCTCACGGAATAAGATCTTATAGTATCAGATGAAAACCATATCCTTGCATATAAAGATCGCATCTGTTGCTGATCCCTCAAATTGGCAGCTTCCTTTGGTCCGTTGGATAAATGATCCCTTTGAAAAAGAATCGGGTGTGTGGCGGGGAGGATTGAGTGCATGATAAGAGAAAGATGATGCAGATGATATAGTTCTGTTCGGACCGAAATTCCAGACAACTTGGGTTAAAAATCAACATATACAAAACTTAGTTCTTGACGACATCTAAGAGCACCTCCAATTATATTTCGGAACTGATGACCTTGCCTTCAGCTGCGTGGAAGAGTTTGAATACATCGGATCAACTTAAACAGCGAAAAACGATTTACAGGCCGATATAAAACCTGCTTTGCTGCCGGTTACCAACTTTTCTACACAGAGTTTAAACTTTTGTGATCAAAAAATGTATCGTGGTCATGCAACCTCGCGCTTCAAAAAGCATTAATAGGATTGGTGCTAACCTCGATCTTTTGAAAAGGCAGCAAGAACACTGGCTAAGCGGATGGTGGCTACAATATCTTTGATCTCAGATCGCGGTTTGCGTCCACGATGATGCTTTTTCTAAAACATTAAAACAAGCTGAAAAATCATTAACAACGCGTTTTGGATAACCTTAACCTTATATTAAATAATATAAAAAATATGATGACGTATCTACTCAAGAATGCCAATATTAATTATCCCCGGTAAGTCTGAGCTTTGACTAAAAATTTCACTTCAAAAAACAAATTTCATTACCATTTTTCATCAACGGTAAAGACCAAGTTCGTACGAAGGCCACATTAGAGGAAAAATACATCATTCCATTTCATTAAAAAAACCGGTATTGCAACAAGTTGGTAAACAAAGGTCATGCGTAAATTTATCTTTTTTATAGCCGAAAATTAGGCGGCAAAATAATTATTTATGGAATAATACTGAAGCATGGTGTATGTAAGTGTCAAAGACATTTAACAACATGCCTTATATAAATAATTTTAAAAAAAATTAGTTAACAACGGACCCATATATATTTCGCTTAGTATACAACAGGAAATAGACAAACAAAAATGTATATAAACAATTTGTGTAGCTCGGGGAACACGTCCACTTCATAACGTGCTAGCCTCATACCATTTTTTTTTTTGTATTAAATATTATATTTTGTATTTACCTCTCATTAATCGAAAATATCCACATGTATGATTTGTGTTCACAGATTAAATTTTTTTTTTCACGTTAAACTTTTAATTATCTGAATTTAATTTTTTACAACACAAACATTTGGTAAAAACTTTTTATTTTATTGACAATAATTTTAGTAAAATTAACACAAAACTTTTCTTAATAAACGACACATAAATATAATAAACTTATTTTGGATGAAACATCCGCATTTTTTTATTTATTTTATAATAACAAAATTACACATTTTCTTCTTATTACTTTTTCATCACTCGCTTTAAAAAAAATAAAAACAACAACACATACACACAATTTTTATATTCACTATTTTTGCATTTAATTTGAATCACACTTTTGTTAGAAATAAAATCAAATCACTACTTAAATTATTTTAATTAAATTTAATACACACACACAAAATACAAAGGAATTAAATTAAATAAAAAATTAAATCGGTAATATCTAAACATTAGCTGCGCGTCATATGTTCAATAAATGAAATCTCTTTCGTGAATGAAATGCGAATGATGAGAAATAAATAAAATTACAAATGTTGTTATTTTTGTTTTTATTTTATACGGTACTTCTTTATGTATGGTGCTGCCACATGAAATTTTTTTTTAGTTTTTTTTTTTTTTGATCTACTACATTTTTGTGGTGACGTTTTTTTTTTAAATTTGTTCGTACATATGCCAATTAATTTGTTTTTAACGATTTGAAATTTAAATTTTTATGTTTTTAATTATAATTTATTATTTTAATGTGTAATTAAACTTATTACTTTAGTATTTATTTAGAAATAGAAATTTAAAAACATAATTTTCATACACCATAAAATATGTAGTACTAAATCCAGTGGAGACAAACATATATTAATTCTGGATATAGGGTTAAGTCACAGCGTTGTGCAAGCTAAAATTGCATGTGGGGGGAGCAAATGGTTTGGTCTCAGAGGAAAACGAGTCAGAAATCAGATGATGTCACAGATTCGTTCTTTCTCGAGCTAAGAGATGAAATCAATAATATCCGTGACACCATATCAAAATCAATGCCTAAATCGGTAAGAGCTTGTATCAAGTTAGTAACAAAACCGGGTTTCCCTCATAAAAGGGTTCAGAAACTGAAGTGAGGATCAAAAGATTTGCCGACATTGACAGCGATGGGATGGTTGTCGTTTTAAAATATAAGTGCAAAATGTCGATGCATTGAAACAAACCTGATTCACGGGAAAGCTCACAGACTACGGGTATCATCGAATACTCGCTAAATTAAAGCTCTAGAGATTTCCTTGTCAGCACCCGAAATCTTACTAACGATTTTCATTCTCTAGATCTACCACCCTTAGTGGCGGATATGGTGAACTGAGACCAAACAAAACTGATGTTCTAACGGTATGATAGTCCTACCCTCAAAACCTGAGAAATAAGAATAACGATGTACCTTTGATCAGAACCATTAGCACAGCTCGTTGAAAAATGATTAGCTACTCTTGATGAGGGAGGGGCACTCACATGCCTCATTAAAGACTTTTAAACGAGCATATTATCTTTAGAATTCCACAACATACTTGGCTTTTTGTAGGAAGCGACTAAACAAACGTTAGATCTAACTACCGGCATCCTTTAAAATCTTAACTGTTAAAAACAATAAAAGAAAATATGGATACCGCCAAAATTTAACCCGACTATGGACTTTGACCATGGAATGGGTAATTTATATGGGAAGGTCTTGGGTCATCCAAGATGTGAGATCCTATCGATCGGCTGCCAAATTTTGTGATCATTAATTGGTTAAAAGGAAATTGAAACTTACGTTACAACTGTGAAGGTCTGATAAACGAAGATGATAAAGCACAATATCAGAATCTTATTAGTAGTAGCATTATGGAAACCAACTACCGTTCTGATAATGTGGACGCTCCCAGGCGACTCTAGAAATTAAACCCAATAATGATTGGTCTGATGAGGAGTGTCATCTTCACTAAGCGAATTTGTAAACGGAAAAATCGTGAATGGTGGAAGGCTGAAGTCTTGAAAGAATAACAACTCAGCAAAGAGCACAGTTCACGTAACTTCCTTAAAAAAGTCATCGGACTGCACCATATCTTAAGACCTAGGTCTATCACCATTCGGGACCGGGATAGAAACCTCCGAGTTAACATCGATGTAGTGCTCGATACTTGGAAGGAGCATTTCTCTGATTTACTGAATGTTCAACAAGTGTCAAATGCTGTATTCGTAAGTTGTCAAATACAGATTGCAAAAATGTTCAAAGAGGGCTCATCCTACGAGGAATACACGAGGAATAAAAAGGTGCCCCAACAGCAAGAAGCTGGTGTATGTCGGCGGGAAAGAACCAGACTGCGCTTGCGTGACCAAATCAAACAAAATATTGGACTTTTAAATAATTTATTGATTTTTTTATCCCACATCATCATTAACATAATAAACATAAATTCGTAAAAAAAAATTACCTAACACATAATACAGTTACATACAAATTTTATTTCACTAAGTGGAAAATGTAAGGAAGTCTTTTAAAAAGTTCTTTCTATTGGCTATGGCGTTACACTCTTATTAATCTTTTTTACCTTTTTTAAAACGATCCAGTAGGGCATGCAATATACTACCAGGCAATCGTTGATGTTTATTTATCAGTTCTTCAATAGCGAGTGCTACTTTTTCTTGTAATTCTTCGGCCGTTAATTTTGGATCGAATTCAATCGGTGGACCAAGATGTGTACGCAATTTTACCGGAAATCCACCATATATCGGACGAAATGGAAATCGCGTATAATTATATAATTTTATGAATAAACGTTTAAATAAGCCAACCGAACGGAATGCTTCACGTAAATTCTCTGTAAACATTGGAATTATAATGGATTTTGATTCGATTGCTACTTTGGCGAATCCAATACGTTTCTTCCACAACAGCTCATAATTATTGTTACCAAATTGAGCTTCGTATACCCCACCAGGGGATATAGCTAATACATTACCTTCGTTCAATATATTGGTACACGATTGTATAGTTCCGGGTAATACTTTAATGGCATCACTGATAACACCCCAACCGGGAATTTTAAATAGAAATCGATCACCGACCGAATAAATTAAACGATTTTTCGTTAAATAGACCCGCGATATCAGATAGTAAATATCAATGGGAATAGCACCATGATAGTAAACGATCAAAGCTGATTCGGTTTTTGGAATATGTTCAAGTCCATACACCTCATATCCGTGATATATCCAAGCGTGTGCGTCCCACACAACTGCAACAACTTTACGAGCAAATTCCCAAAATGTATCATCATTTGTTACGGCTTGCATAAGTACACGACGATGAAGTTTATAGATCGTTAGAAATAGAGACGAGAAATATAGTAGAAGCCCGATTAAAGCGGGTAATATAAAAGTTATCACCAACGGAGTTAATACACGATACAACCATATCGAATAATCTAAGTCGATATATTTTCCTGTAATTAAAAAAAAAAAAGAGGAAACAATAATTTTATTCACACACTTGAAATATCGATATCTACTCAAGTTGGCCTCGAGCTTTAACATGTTACATACCTAAAAAATTTAAAACCGAATTATTTATAAAACCACTGGCATTTTTATTCACACTACTCATTAATTCATCATTTATTGTGTAGTCATCCATTGTTTGTTTTGTATTGTGTTAAATGTTGAAATATTGCACATCTTTTGTTTTTAACACACCGAATGGTTCAATCCAGATTATATTGTCTTTTACACTAAATGCAATACTAATTATTCATAATTAAATTAAAATGGTTTGCGTGTACACATTCACTTTATTTATGAATGATTATAATTTGCGTAAATACGAAAACAATAAAATTATAAAACTAAAAAACTGTCCCTATATTTCTAAAAAACTAGTTCCGATGTCGTCGTGTATTATGTATTGTGTGAAATCGAAATGTCAAAGTTGTTTTTTTTATATATTTTGTTTATTCCAGGGGTGCTTAATCAATTTCGTGTCGCTCACATTTTGTGTAAGGTTTTTTATGTAGCTACACTTTTTTGGATAGATTTTAAGATAAACCAACTGAATTTGAATTTAAATTTTATTTTTCTTATTATATTTTAATTCCTAATAAACTACTCTTTCTTTACATCATTTTGGCCCTTATTTAGTTTTTTTACTGCGAAATCGATCGATAAGTGCGTGTGGAATACTACCCGGTAGCCGTTGATGTTTATCACGTAATTCATAAATTGCCGACATTACACGAACTTTTAATTGTTCCGGTGTTGTAGTGTGTTCGTAATGTACCGGTTTGCCAACATATGTCCGCAATTTAACAGGAAAACCACCATAAATTAAACATATCGGTATTTTAAGTGTACGATAAAGCCAATCAAACAATCGCTTAAGTACTCCGTAGTGAGCCATTCGATAAGCCTCCTGTATATTTTCCGTAAACAGTGGCAGCAACGTAGTATTTGCGGCAATTGCAACTTTGGCAAAACCAATCCGATCTTTCCAATGCAATAAATAATTATTATCACCGTACATTGATTCGTGGGTACCACCCGGTCCAATGGTTAATATATTTCCCGTATTTAATATATCGACGCATGATTCTTTCGTTCCAGGTATGGCCGACACCATATCTCGTATATTTTCATATCCTGGTACGATACTAAACAAAAATCGATCGACGACTGTGTACAACATTCGACCTTTAAGTGCCATATGTGCTTGGAAAAAATACATATCCATCGGTAAAATACCGTGAAAGTAAATAATAAGCGCTGATTTATTTTTTGGAATATTTTCAAGCCCATGTACTTCATACCCGTAATAAATACGACCGTAAAAATCCCATATACGTGCGATGGCGTTTTGAACAGGTCGCCATGATTTAAATGTTGGTTCTTTTTTCAAAATTCTTGTATAGTAAAATTTATATAGGCCTAGAATTGAAGTGGTTAAACCGAGCATAACCTGTATCATTACCGGCAATATAAATAGTAAAAGAACGAATTTGCCGATACGACAAAGCCAAATTTTATAGTCCAATTCAATATAATTATCTGGAGCAAAAAATGAGATCATGTTAAAATATTTTATAGGTTAGAAATTATAAAAAAAAAACTTACTCAAATTATCATAAGTACAATTCATCGTAATAAAATCCAAAATTTCATAAAACCTAATATTTAACTTATCCATTTTTAGTTGTTCTAATTACAAACGACGAACGAAGAATAATGTAAGCACTATATAAATTTTAAAATATTTTTAAATCATTAACCGCAAAATAATGGAAGTTTGGTTATAGATAATATCAACCGGGGATAGCAGCGTAATAATTAGTATGCGTTAATTAGTTTTATCTCAAAAATTCGTTCGAAAATGGTTTCAGAGTTTAAAAAAATACCAACATCTTAATTATAGTTTTTCAAAATGCATAGAATAGTTTGATAAATAAAATTTATATAATAATAGATTTTTTTGAGAAAACAGGAGTAGTTCGAATGGCCACTTGCTGCTAACTAAAAATGAAGCGTTTGTTTATGAAAGTCATAGGCTTGTATGATGAAATTTTATAATTAAAAGCCTTCTTGATGAATTTTTTACACATAAGTTCAATCGAAATCGAATTGACACTCGTTTCGAATGATGAAGTTTTTGCGAATTGAAATTGGTATTTGCGAATTCGATCAATGTCATAAAATGGAAGTACAATATCATAAAATAGAAAGGGGAATTTTATTTTAATAGGAATACCTGTGTGGAAATAAATTTGCTAAATTTTAACGTTAATAATAAATAATTAGTTTTTGCATGTGAACCAGCAGAACATAGACAACCAGCAGAAGACAAGTGGTTCTCTACATCGACGAGACAGCAACCTCTATGCCTGTTTAATGGAAGATTTCCTCTCAGAGATCACGGTACCATCCGCTTAGGATTGGCTCAAGTAACTTGACCGAGATAGCTTACTCGATTTCCGTTTACTTCGTGAATGACATGGAACGACGTAGTTAAAGAGAATTCCGTAGGAGTCTTCACTGTCGCGTTTGGAGGCATATGTCAAGCTCATGACTCTTCTCTCAAATGGCATCACCATATTTTATATTCATTCGTCATGGTCTAACAGTCACATCACTACATGACAACGGGTCTGATCAATACTATTTAATATTTAGCAGAGAGAATACAAAACATGGTTGCAAGCGGCAAGAGGTCGTTTTATATCCCCTTCCACATAATTATCATGAAGGAGAAGAGATCCGAGGTATGTGTGGTTACCACTACTAAAATCAATTGCCGGTTGGTATCTGAAACCTGTGAACATGTATATGTTTTGTTTTAGTAAAACCGATACAAATCGAAAAAATCGCACAAGTGGACAAGTGGATCCATTAGTTCTTTTATACCGTTGCCATTCAGTCCAGTTACACAGATATCATCATCTGCATATGCTAGAACTTCTCGTGAGATGTTTCACTTCTCCGAAAGTTAAATTCTAACATGAGACTAAATATCGGGAACAGAACATATCTTTGTCGTACACCCGGGTTGACTGTTTTTCTTTAAGACAATATCGCGACTGCATTACTGTCATTTTACATACACGCACAAATTTTTCATGTATTCCTAGACTTTACAAAGCAGACTATTAGCTTTTTAAGTTCTGCATGCCCAGTGTGAATTGCACGTAGAATGGTTCCTTCATGAACATCTCCGCAGTCTTTATTTATGCAAACTTTCGTCTACATTATTGGACACACGTTAGCAAAACCCCTTTTGTTTCTGCGTTTGATTTTAAAATGTATTCGCGCTTTTCAAAAGGCTATATTCTATTGCCCGATACCACTGTAACTGGGGTTTTCAATACCTCCACAGAGAGGTTCACCTTTACATAACACATTTGAAACGCAAGTTACGTTTTCATGTGATTCCTGACTTGTATGACGACTACCATCATAGCTTTGCAGTGACCAATTGATGACCAGTGCCAGCAATTTTGGTAACCGACCGATACAATCTCACATCTCGAATGATCCGAGACCGTTACTTAGCAATAAACACATGATAAATTTTATATGAATTCAATTCAGCGTTTTACCCTAGTCACACCTTTGACCAATATACCAATAATGTAATGTGGTCTCTTTTATTTTAATCTATTGTTTTTTGTAATAAAGAAACACGCGTTTTTGCGCTAAATAATATTTAACTATCTTAGCTATTGAAACCTTAAAGATAATAGTAAGGCATTTCAACAGGTTATGGGGCCAGTCTTGAGCTATCCAAAAATATTAAGAAGTATATTAAAAATTTTATATATTACAATCAAACACAGAGTAGCAAAGTTTGAGGTTATGTCTGAGCTTATAAAATTTTCAATTTCCAAAATAAACAATGGAAATTAACATCTATATGGAAGTAAACATTGGAGCTATTACTCATTAAAGATATACTATGGGATGTAATAAGCCATGGTTGGCTCGTCGAATGCGTAAACGTAGCGTGTAAACACACGTTTATCGAAATCTAAAACAGCCCAAGACAAGATCCAACACCAAGATTACCGATGTTATCTTCAATATAGAGCAATGTATAGCCTTGGTACACGTACTCTTTCATGTCTGATATAGTGCCATCACTCATACGCAGTATCATGTAATCAGCATCGATTTATTAAATTCGAATCTGACACTAGAATAATTGTCCTATCACTAAAATTTCTAATTTGTCCTGGGCCCCAAAAATGTTTTTGAATTCGAAAAAAACGACCAACATTTTCGAAGCCTTGGTATAAGATATACGGTTAAAGTATTCGCGAATTCTCAAATGATCATAATCGAATTTCTGATCGTTTCATTGATGAAACCCTAAACAAAAATCATAATTATAATTATACAATTTAACGGTTGTTTCATTTCATTTTGGTTTTAAATAATTTTTTTTTTGATCTAATTTGTATGAGTTTTAGATTTGTTTGTAAATTGAAATTTCGCATTTTTATGCGATATCGCATAATTGTATTACAAAACGACATTTTCGCAAAAATGCGAATGACGCGAAATATTAAAACATGCTATGACGAATTTTTGCGAAAATAAATTTTACAAATGCGAGTGCTCAATTAAAGCAGGCGAATATATGTCGCATCATTTAATATATCGTTTAATAATAAAAAATAAATAATATATATATATATATATATATATATATATATATATATATATATATATATATATATATATATAATATATTTTTAATATTAATGTTTAGTATAATATAACCCTATTAGGACTATTAACCAACGCTGGGGACGCTAACACTTTTTTAGATGATTAAGTTTAGGCTAAGAATCTTAACTAAGAAAATTTTTGTAAATATTAACCAATTAAATATTTTTAGGTATAAAAAAAAAATTAAACTTTGATCAACCAAGTATAAATCAAAAATAAATATGTTGTGACCCATCCTAAAAGGTTGAAAGATAAATTAAATTGTGAAGGTCCACCAACAAAATCTGTCGATGAATGGTAACGATTTCTCACATAAACCATTACACATTTCTTTTTAATGTTACACATTTCTTCTTAATGTTGTCGTATCATTACTTCATTTTAAAAATGTATATTTTTGTATTTATTGAAATTTAGTCAAAAATACACTCACCCTGCGATTTCTGAATCGTTGAGATTGTATATATTGACAGATAGTGTTATTTGACATTTAAAAAATTTCCCTACATGCAATTCGATATACGACATTCGCATTTCATAATACAATTATACAAATAGAAGCGACAATTCGCATCCGCAAAATTGTAAAAAAGCGAGCAGCATTTCAATAACAGTAATAAATAGTTAAAATTGATCAAAAAACCAAAACCTTGCAAAAAGCCTTAACGGCAGTAATATACATTTGTTACAGTCACTGGAAGAAGTGAAAGATGTATTCGGCAGACCATGCTTAATTTTTGTATAAATCGAATCTGTATCAATATAAAAAAAGGAACAGCCCATGTTTAACTTAAAATTAACCAATCATGTTCGAATTTCTGTTCGATTAAACCAAGCTTGTATTTTCACACAGGTATAACCATAAAAATAATAAATTTGTGACAAGATTCGAGTTATAATGGGTTTGATTCCATTCGATTGTGTACACTAATATGCCACGTTGAACAATTCGAATTGAGACCAGCGGGATAATTCCATGAACATTACTACCAGTCGCCAATGTACTCATAGTACAAATTCGGAGAACCCCCTAATTTCACTCGTAATAAAGAAGCTGCTAATCGAGGCCAATGTACCATTGATATACCAGTCAGAGTTAAAATGGATTTAAGAAATTCATTCAACATTTTTGTATCGAAAGTTTAGTGATACTAGGAAATCTCAATCTGTGGTGATCACTGGATTAATTTTGCTGCGTGGCAAATTTATCCGCTGCGGATTATATTTTTCGTAGTATACCAGGGATTACCTATCGCAGTAATGGTTAAGGTTCTTGCTTAACAACCGCTGACAAGTTGTATGTAAAATCATTCGTTGTACTGACCATCTACAACGATCGTCAATTGTAAAAAAATGACCTAAAAACTTCGAGATCTCAGCAAAAGTTCAACTATGGCGCTGTTGATAAATACCAGTAACTAAGTAAATTATTCTGTGCCATTTCGTTGACGATTGCATTTTCTGTGAAGTATATCGGTGACCATTCACTAGCCGCTTTAGAAATCTAGCTTATTAATTTAACATGGCATAATTGTTACCATCACTGGAGGAAGTAAATGCTGTATAATTTTAAGTACGAATGAAATCAGAAAATAGCCCGTTTATTTCTAAAATACAAAACATAGAACTAACCCAACATATTCAAACTGTTGAGATTATAATACCAAAAATAAAAAACCACAATATTCAAAATGATCCCAACTTTATTTTGAGAACTTTCATAAACAATATTATTTTTTTATCGGTTGGATTTGGCGACACGTTCTAGTTCATCCTTCTTTTTAATTGCGTATGAATTTGATGATCCCTAGAAATATAATCGATAAAACATAATTAATATTGATCCAATCAAAATGAAAATTGAATAAAATTATCATTATATTTAATAAATTGTCGTTTTATTTTCACGAGCAGCGTAATCTTGGTTAATTTAGGATATGTCTGACAGGATAGATAAAACATTTTAATGTTGTCCATAAGCGAAGCTGCCCAAGTGATAATTTACTTGGTCAACATTATAAAGGACCAGTTTTCATACGAATATAAATAAAATTTACCTTAGCAGCATTAATAAGTTCATCAGCAAGACATTCAGCGATTGTTTTGATGTTACGGAATGCAGCTTCACGTGCCCCTGTGCATAGGAGCCAGATTGCCTTTAAAGAAAAAAAAAGAAATTTAGTATTTTGACTTTTATAGATAACATTGTTTTGATACTGAATAACGAGAATTGTACATGATCAATTCACAAACATGCATTATCATTTTTAATGTATGTTCCAAGCATAACCAAGCAAAATAATGTAAATATTGCAGGTAATTAAAGAACAATATTGATTAGTAATAAAAAGTAAACTTACTTGGTTAACACGACGAAGTGGAGAAACGTCAACAGCTTGACGACGAACTGTACCAGCACGACCAATACGTGTCGAATCTTCACGTGGTCCAGAGTTTTTGATGGCTGTGACAAGGACCTGAAAAATAGATAAATTCAAAGTTAGTAATAATAATAATAGATAAATTTACTAAAATGTAGATTCAAAGAAGTCGCACTTGAAATTGGCTTACAGTACGTGACAAAAATTGAACCTTACCCCAATTACTCTAGTCCCATATAAATAAAAACATGTTTCCAGCATAAAATTTCATAGAACCATGCGTCGATATGGACACAAAATATAAAAGTTAAAAAAAAATACTCACTTGTAATGGATTTTCTCCATTTAGTAAATGAATGATTTCGAATGCATGTTTAACAATACGGACCGACATCAATTTTTTACCATTGTTGCGACCACGCATCATCAATGAATTGGTCAAACGTTCAACAATAGGACATTGTGCTTTACGGAAACGTTTAGCGGCATAACGCCCGGCTGAATGTGGTAAATATCTTGCGTATTTTTCTTTAACAGCGATATAATCCTAAAATAAATAAAATTAGCCCTATTATACAATATTAGGTATGTTTCGCGTCAGGATTTGGCTTTATATTGCACACATACCTGTAAAGACATGTCTGATACGGAAACATCATCGCAGCTCCATCTTCCAAATAATTTAATTTCTGGTAATTCAGCTGTTGGTGCAACTGATGCTTTAACGACAGCTGTTTCTTCTGCTGGTTCATCAAAATCGTAATTTTCTACATCCGCCATCTAAATTGATGTGAAAAAATGAAAATGTGAATTTTTATAGTATTCCATTTTTAATTTACACAGTACCACGTGTAAAAATATCACTACATAATTTATTTATTAAAAATTATCCATTTAACAATACTTTATATCAAAAATAATATTTATTATCAATAAATATCAACATTAACTGTATTTACGATAATTATTAATACATTTTTAATCACAATTTCACTTACATTGATTTTATTTATTTGAACACAAGTCTACTTGCAATGGCGTTAGCCGGAAAAAGAAATCCAATAAAAGAGCAATGGCCGATTTTCTATTTCCAATGTTCGAAATTCGATGTTTTGCTGACATTTTTATTTTAGTGAATTCTATCATTTTCGAAATTAAGATGGCAGCACATACGTTCTTTGTGCTACTAACTTAATGGTTATTTATCAATTCTTTTATTATTTTTAGTTTCAACTGAAATTTTGACAATACAATTTGCATAAAAATATATCTTGATTTATAATTTCTATAATTTTCAATTTCTACAAACTATTAATTATAGTTGCATTCGAAAAGCGGTTTATATTAATGAAATATAATCCATATATGTTTTGAACTATTTTTTATATACAATAAAAATCGGACAACGCAAACATATTTTTTGGAAAAAATTGAGGTTAGATATATTTTTTGATAAAATCTTTTCGTTTTTTTTTTAGATTAAAATACATAAATTAGCATAAATAATATTTTATTTTATTATTATGAAAATGTGTTCGTTAGTAATGATAGTAATTTTGTTTAATATTAGGTGACGCAGTTAAGCGTACATTTTGCGTCGCAATGAGTCCAGAAAAACCAGTCGAAAAACTAGAAAACATAAAATCATTGTTAAATGAAGGTGAAAATTTTGAATTTAAATTTAAAAAGGTTTTAGAACCTGATATACAATTGGACAATACTCCAACCAAAGTGTCGCCAAAAAGTATTGATTTAGGAGATATTAAAACGGATATGGCATTGGACAATAAAACCGCTAATACTGCGGAAAAACGCCAAAAGCTTAACGATGGCAAAGTTAGACAACGCATCCGTAAACTAACATTAAGCACTGAGGATCTTAAACATGTAAGCCATGGACGAAAAAATAAAGCAGACACCAGCAAATCAAATCGTCTACTTAAAGTAGTTGTTTTCCTACTTCCAGTAATTATAGTCGGTGCTTTATTGTGTAGCGATCGAATTCGTACCGAGTTGTATCAAAATTACGAGAAAAATTTAAATTTTTTAGTCTACGGTAAATTAAATTATTGCGATCAAGAGTTTTCGTACGATAACATAACGAATAATTTAAAGACAAAGTTGATTGGCCAAACCGACGTCATCGATCAAATGGTTGAAGTGTTTCGCAATCATGAAACTTTTACTTCGTTAGCTTTGATAGGGAGTACTGGAGTTGGTAAAACATATACCACCAGCCTTATCGAAGAATCATTCCCGTGGCACGAGAATATACAATTTTATATTTGGTCCAACGATTTACCACACATCCAAGTTGAACACATTGAAAAACTCGTATTTTCGGAATGTGGCCATAATATACTCTTTATCGATGATCTCGCATACGAAGATCGCAACTTCATTTTGCAAATAAACGAAATACTCAAAACAAAATCATTCGAATCGAATCTCAAACTAATTTTAATCTACGTAATAAATTTAAATAAACATGCGGCAATGTCCCGGAATGCGATTGCATCTCATGCCGAAACATTAAAATTAATAAAAGACTTAAATATAATCGAATATCGTGATCTCAATACCGATGATATACTCGGGTGCATCAATCTGTTATCGAAATCGTTAAGCATTTCGTTGACCGATCCGCAAAAATTAAAGATATTGCGAAGTGTGACTGACTCCCAATCTGGATGTAAAAATGTTTTAGCTAAGATATTTTTGTTTGCAAATAAGAATAATTGAATGAGAAATTTGGTTAAATGATTTTTTTTTGTTAATCTTAATTTTAATAATATCCGTGTATGATTGAATTGATTAAATGAATTTATATAATTTGTAATTTACACAAAATAAAAAATAAAGAAGTAAGATAACGCTTTTTTCATTCCATTAAAAATTGTTTTTTCACTTTGATGATAGTAGCGCGTAAATCACGGCGGTAAATAGCGAAAGCTTTGAAAATATAAAACCAATCTTTGGGTTATAATTTATAAATCAGCCATTCTCCCGAGAGAAGTAGTGTTTTTTTATAGTACCGAATGTGGTATCATGGCGGAAGAACCGGATCCAACTGTTAAGGTGAATTTAAATATGGGACGACTTTCCCGTGTCAAAAACGTGTTTGTGACCGAGCAATTGGCGCAGTGGTTAAAGCTGCGGTGTTTGGGACGGGAGGTACCGGGTTCGAATCCCAACGGGGGAGGGTTGCAAAAGGGATTTTTCATCACTTGATTACGATCGGTGATGACGATGAACACAACTATGACCCCCCGTTGGAGTGCAGAATTCATGGGCCGAACCATCGTCCATGTCAGTACAGGCTGGCTGGAGCAATAAAAAATATGCAATGTGCAGATGGATATTTGAAAACGCGAACCTGTATTCGCGCGTCCTCAATTTGGCTAGTTATGGCGTAAAGTAGGACGTTAATTAACCGCGAAAGAGTTGGGAGAGCTTCGGCCCCAAAACGGATTGCATAGAAATAAACAAACAAACAAACGTGTTTGTGAAATTTTCGGTGCGATGAAGAAGTAACTAAAACACAGATCCACGATACACACTCAGACAGTTTTACAGAACCTTTTAAAAGCCATGATGATTTCGTATCTCCATCTTTATTTGTATTCCACAAAATTACCGCTGTAAAGGTTATGGTCCATGGTTTCGTTACTTTGACTACACTAACCCCCGTTTTTTTTTTGGAACATTTAGGCAGGATGCTTTTTTGACATATCCTGTTCACATTTGAGCGTATGGTGCATTTCTTCGATGTTTAGAATGTAACTGTAAGTTGTTCCCTCAAATAGTTACAGCTATCAAGACACATTGCAATAGATGATATCCACATTTGCCTTTTAAGCGAACCTAGACTTGTTTCTATTTGTCCTTTTTGCAATACCAAGTTCACATAGCGACGGAGACGGTACTCATTTTGGGTTTTCTTTAATTTAAATCTGGCAACTCTCTGGCATTACGTCTTTAATAGGAGTGAACTTATTAAAGTTCTAAGGTGGTGATAGTACATTCTGTCAGCTGACCACTAGGCCTTCGTGTGTAGTCTTGTGGACCCTTTGTGTAAGACCCTAAATTTCTTTAGGTACTCTTTTCAGATTAAAAAAGATTTTTAATACTATCTGCATTCTTTTTGACATGTGACTTGCCATACTGGTCTTCAGTTGGGCAAAAAGAAACGCATTACAAATGCGTGCACTGTGACAAATCTGGAGCCAGTCTTAGAACCATAAAAAAGCGGTAGGAGATAAACCAAAATGATGAAAAGTTACCACTGGTTTGAAAGAAAAAGTTGTTCATATTCGCCAAACTTTGAAGGAAGATCTTTTGCTAGAGTTGGAAAGCACTGAGAGCAAACCACATAGCTGTTTTTTAATTCCAATCGGAGAAAAGTATTGGCCTGGACGCTGATGTTAAACCTTTGAAACAGGAAGCCCTTGTAAAAATAAGGGATATTGATGTAGTGACGGCACAGAACGAAATACTTCAAGCTCTTGATTTGCTGACGGCAGAAACTAAAGGTATTGATCTATAAAAACGCTGAAAGCTTCTTATCGAGGGACACAAATGGCAGTGGTCATCATTTAAAGCCAAATAGCAGAGAATGTGATATCAAAAGGGGAAATAAGGATTAGTTGCTAATCCGCGTGAGACGAGCGGACCTACTGAAGGGGATACTGTGTAGAATAATTTTTTTGTTTGAACTTGTTCGATTAGTGTTGCAAAGCAAAGTTATGTCCGATGATTGTAAAATGATTGCGTTATGCTCTATTCTTAAAAAAGGAGATTACTCAAAATGCGAAAAATTTCGCGGTATAAATCGCTCTCCTTTGAGTAGCATACGGATTACTGTCTTACATAATATTGGAGTGAATCACGGCTCCGGCAGAGGAAATTTTAAGTGACTTCCAAGCAGGATTTCAGTTACTGACGAAGTACCAGTCACTGATCAAGTTTTATTGCGGAAGATGATTCTTCTGAGGACAACATCTTATACCGTCTCTCCAACAAGGTTCTGGCATCTGCAGGGGATATCTGTGTAATTGGACTGAATAGCAATGGTGTGAAAGGTTGTTTTTAGTAGTGGTGACAACACGTTTGATGTGGTAATGGACTTCCGATGCCTCGTGTCCCTTATAAACGTGATAATTATGTGGAAGGGAATATAAAAACAAATCTTGCAGCCGTGCTTTGTATGCCCTACATTCACAAAAAAATCAAAATGCTTTGCAAATACCTCCCAACTGAAGTTGTAAAATGTGTTGATCCACCTGATCAACGTTTGGTTTCAATTTGTCCGTTTTCGAGAGAAGCTGACAAGAGGTGGGTGTCTTAAATTATTGATAATTTTAAAATTTAAATTGTATGTTACTTTAATATTTCACTTGTTAAATATTATTATTTTTAATCTTTAATAATATATACCAGTTTTTGTATAAATATTTGGAAAATAAATAAATTTAACACGCGGTCATGACGGAAAGTAGTCAGTTAAGAAAATTACTAAGTTTACATTTACATGGTAAATTTTATAACGAATCACTTACTGATGATGATAAATTATGTAAATACTTAAACATTTGTTCGAAATAATTTTATTAAGATTATTAAATCAATATTTTTCAATTCCAATTTTAAACAACAAACACTACGGAAAATTAGAACGGCCACTTTTTAAAAGTAAATTTCATTACGACTAACTTCATTTATCACATTTGAATGTCAGACATAAACAAAATTTAAAATAATAGATTAAACGTATATTAAGATACACACGGCACTTTTTCCTCACTCTTCATTTTCAAAAAATGAAAACAATAATAATATTATATATTTAAATTATATTTTAAAAGTTAATTAAAAAAATAAAATTACAAAAAATCATGTACGATTGTAAAATGTTTGAATGTCAAACTATTGAGGTGAAGTTATCTACAGTTTATAAAAAAAAAACAATAAATTCCCTGTATTTTTCCCAATGTTTATCGTGTATTCAAACTCGAAGATATTTGAATAAAATAAAACGAACTTAAGTCAGTTAATCTCATAAATAAAATATCATAATTTTAATTTATTTGGTGTACATAAATATGTTTATTGTTATATTTATTCAGCATATAAAACTTACATAATTTTATAATAATAATATTATAAGCTTAATTCTAAATATATAATATAAAATTAAAGTTTTTATATTTATTTTAAATTATTAATCAAAAAATATTTTTATCTGTATTTTGATATTTAATTATTTGCTTCATTTTGCGATTGTTAATATTTAAGTATATTTGATAACAATTAAAAGCAAAAAATAATGGTTTCGACTTTGGTATATGGAAAATTGAAAAATTATTTATTATTTAGGAGAGAAAACGAGAAAAATAATTTATGAATCCTTTGGTTAATTTAATATGTATTATGTTAATTAATATTAATATTGGTTAAAATATTTTATAGAAATTTAATAAGAATATAAATATGTGCGTTTAGATTTTAAGTATGGATCCGGGGCGATCACCCGAAACCTTTTATATACTTATATTTAAATAGTAGTACGTTTAGTTTATTTTTCATTTTTTTTTTAATTTGGCACAAAAAGCTGTTTAATGTAGAATCTATAAAGCAGTCGATTTATTCATTCGTATTGGTTGGTTTTCGTCTGGGATTTCGGCGTCCCACCAAAATTATAACATCACCAGATTTTATCGATTTAAATACGTTAATGGCTTCTTGATGTGATAAGCCTTGGAATGGTTGTCCATTTACCGATAAAATTTCATCACCCTCTTTTAATGTACCCTTTTCAGCTGCTTGTCCATGACCATAAATTGTTTTAACGTAAATACCCATTGAACCTTTGGGCGAATCTTTTCCACCGACAATCGAGAATCCAAGACCTTTGGTACCGGGTCCTTTTGTAAATTTAGCCTAAAATATAAAATACGTTTATAAGTATAAATACGTATATGAAATCTCATTAAACATAATATTCTTAATCATAAAATTCCCAATGGTTTCAGAAGTCGCGAATTTAAAATTCCCAAACACAAAATCATCAAAATCAAAACCTACAATCCAAAAATTGCGCAGGATGGATTTTCTGTCTGATGTAAAACGAACCATGACGAAATTTGTACCTGAAAGTGAAGTTTTCCAAAAAAACAGTAAACATTTTTTTTTGTTTTCTGAACTCTGCAATCTGTTCTGGGGCTGAAGCTCTCCCAACTCTTTCGCAGTTAATTTTTAACGTCCTACCTTACTCCGTCACCAGCCAAATTGAGGACGCACGAATACAGGTTCGATTTTAAATCCATCTGCACATTGCATTGCTCCAGCCAGCCTGCACTGACATGGATGATGGTTCGGCCCATGGACTCTGCACTCCAACAGGGGGTCATATTTGTATTCATCGTCATCACCGATCGAAATCATGTAATGAAAAATCCCCTTTGCAACCCTCCCCTGTTGGGATTCGAAACAGGTTACCTCCCGTCCCAAACACCGCAGCTTTAACCACTGCGCCAGTTGCTCGGTCAGTAAAAAATTGAGGAGAAAAGCGAGGTGGAAATGACTATATAGTGTTAAACAGGGAACTTTATGTTGTTCGAAAACCAGCTTATGAGTGATTGGAGAATAAAATTGGTCGATGTAGCTATGTCCAAAAACCTAATTAATTGGTTGTTAAAGTACCGTTGATCGAATACCAGATCGATGTGCTACAATTCAATATACTTCCCAGTATTTGATCTCAAAATAAGTATTTACGTGTGTCGATTGAAGAAGTTGATGAAATAAACAGCGTTTGTCAGCTAGACGAGCAAGAGTTCGAGTTTTTGAAAGTTTCATTTGAACTTTATAACTTACAGGAAGGATTTCAGCGATTTATCATCTCAATTTTTGGCGATCTGTGTCGGCAAAAGATTATTTTCATTTGGATTTAATTGTACCATCCAGAACAGTGGCAGTCTGGCAGAAGATGTTGGCCGCTTAGAAAAAGTGTTGATAGTAGCATCTAGGAAGAGATTAATTGAAAGAAAGCGGGACTTTCAGACTTACTGAGTTTGTAAAATTTGAAATCGAATGGAATTAGAAGAAGATAATCAAACATCTAAAGAGGATACTAACGTGTCAATCTATTCGAAATTTACGATGTAAACGCGGAAAGTGAGCTTCACACAGATTCATGCTAAAATGGGTGGGTGTAATTTTGTTACAACGCAGTACCCATGACTTAACATTTCATCCCTTATACTATAAGATTGTTGTAAATCTTAATCGTGAGAGAAACGATATGACAGCCATCTATTGAATATATTCACAATCGTGAATGCACTTAGCAAATTTCGTGCTTATTTTCTGGGTCTCATAATTTACATAGTCATCGATTGGGAAACATTTAAGGCATGTCGTCACTAGACAACAATCCACTTAGAGGAACGATCGGGAATTTTCGCCACATTCTAAGAGACCATTTAAAAGCTTGAGCTGCAAACAGTTGTATTTGCAAATCCGAAATGTTACCAACAGTTTATCTTGATATTTTAGGGATCCAGTAATAGTTCTCCATCTATTTGAGAAATATTGATTGGTAAACGATCTACGGTCTTTGTTTCAGATAACTCCGAAAGTAATTTTCTATCCTAATATAAGACGCTTATGAATCTGTCAACGTGACCATCAGTGACTCGATCTTGGCGGACTTATTGTTTAAAGTATTTCCGAAAATATTCCATCTGTTTGTTGTGCGATTGGTTCTCCTTGATTTCATTTTACAACCTGGTTCATCAGAATACTTGGATAATAATCGACACTCAATAAGATGTCGATTTTACTTGGTTGATTATAATTAGGTTCGGCCTATTATATATTATTTAAATGATTCCACTTTCTTATGTCAAAATGCTGTTCCGGCAAGGACCGTGTTATATTTGGCAATATCACTGCTTCCGTGTTCATGGAGAAACTCGGCGAAAATTTGGCTGCTACAGGGAAATTGACCGTTCTTCTAGCGGTAGTGAACTAGCTCTCGTTTATGCCGCCAATCTCCACATGTCTTTTCTTGGTTGGTTGGCTTATTTGTTTGGACGCCTCTTCCGTGATAAATGAAATTTGTGAGCCGGAGTCTATTAGCATCGTAGCAGTTTTGATTGTTGTGTTGCAGTCTGTATATTTGGATCATTGCCATGGCTAATACGATGCCAGTTAGTTGCTCATATTGGTTTATTAGATGATTTGTTATTATGCATTTTCCATCTGCCTAATTTTTTGGACTGCCTCCCATCTTTGTGGTGAGCATCGAGCGTTGAGGTTAATTATTGGTATGCAGTAATGTATTGTGAGTTCCCTTACATACTAAACATCGAATAAAATGGAGGCGTGGATAGTGTTTCTGCTTAAAACACATGGTGCAAATCTGACAGTGAGCACTAGTCGGTTGCCATGAAGTGGCTTATTATTTTGCTCGTGCTTCCGAGTACCGTGATTTTCAATTGGTGAATCTTGACGGTTTCACTTTTATCATCATTTTCATGAATAATAACCATTCTGAATAATTCACAATGCCCATTTCAGGAGATTTTATATTTTCGTGCCATTACAGCCGAATTGTTGTTGAATGTAGCCTTACAACAGACGTTGATTTTTATAAAATTCCTTTATTTTTACTGTATGGTTGTTATTGAGTCAATTTGGTTATTAGTATCCCGTGACGTTTAGTCGCGACACGAGATTCGAGAATTGTTTATGCTGTTCTCGCTTTTATTAATTTCGGTTGACGTTTTGAGTATCCACAATTCTGGATTCTTGTAAAATTCGATGTAGCTATAGTGCACTAACTGGTCGTTGGTTTGTGGTTGTTGTATGGATTAAGACTTGAAAATACTGCTCCATTCCTAACTTTTTTTATTTTTACTGGAAACAAATTTGTTTCTGATCGCTTGAAAGTGGAACCTAAAAAAAAAGTTTTTTTGCCGTATTTCATACTCAACTCGCGACCTTTAAACCATTTTCAATTGACCCAAGATTTTAGGTAATAAAGTAAGGTTTTTAGGTAATCTTCATATAGAGAACCACCCCGGTTTATATATATATATATATATATATATATATATATATATATATATATATATATATATATATATATATATATATATATATATATATATATAAATATCCCACAATCGCGTTGTTCCGAGAAACCAAGCGATTGGGCTATTTCGCGAATGAGCGATTTCGTGTTTGGAGATTTCGTGCTTGGGGATTTTGATTTTCGGTATTTTAAATTTCGATATTTTAAATTTGGAGCTTATGGTTTGAGGATTACGTGCTTGGAGATATCAAGCCAACTCAAAAAAAATCGTTGTTCGCCTTTACATACCTGTCTTATTGTAAACGCATTCGGACCATTCCTTGGTAGTGTACAAAATTTACTCTCCTCCACCTCCTCGACATCACAATCATCATCCTCGTTATGTGTAACATGATGATGTTGATTTTTTCGTTCGCCGATATATCCATTAGTATGCTGATGCTGTTTTTCTGCCGTCTTATCAGCAATTGAAGTCGTTGATTGTGTTATCTAAATAATAAAAAGAGCATGTTAATACATAATTTCATAAATGTTAAAAAGATTTTATAGGTTTTTGTAAAAAAAAAAATATGATTGCAGACAATTTAAAATATTTACGAGTAGGTTGCGAGTATAATTGAGAATGATGAAGATTGTCATCATTAAAGTATGATTTTTTTTATATATTTACAGAATACTTTGCTTTGTGGCCATAAAAACGTTTTTTTTGTGTTCGTATGTACAAAATAAATAAATAACCAACCAGGGGGAATGACCAGCTAGATTGAATTTATATGCGCGTTGTATATATTTGAAGTACTGGAATATGAATATATCAAAATTTAGGTCATTAATTAAATAATATATTAACCAGACATATATACCACTTGTCTGCCGCGGTTATACCAATTTTTCATATATATATACATAAATCAAATTCTGAGTATAATATAAACAAAATTGTGGGAGATGAATAACACATCACAATAAATTCATAAAATCGCATCCTTCACAAACACTGTATATATAATATGCGAGTGTTAAAATCGATCCAACTTATGGTTGACACAAATATCAAAAATAATATAAGATGAATAAAAGGTACGACAGATTCTTAATTTAATTCGATAAATTTCCAAATATGAAATTGCTGCCCGCACGTTTTTTTTATATTTTTGTTAACTGAAAACCAAATAAAAAACATAAATTATTCATTAGAATTACAAATTTAAGTAAGTAACATATAATGGGATTTTACGAATAATTTAACAGTGAAGTGATTACATTATGATGAGGGAAGAACGGTTATAGATATTCGTGTGAATTCCCTATGGGGTATGTGCACCAATCGCACAATAAATGTGTGTGATGAGCTAAAAAAATCGTTGTGTTCTATTACATATGCAGAATATGCAAAATTCTATTTGTGCCAGCATACGTTTGGAATTAATTTAGAGAATTAATTGTCTTGTTTTGCAATATGTGTCATAAAATGAAGTACTTTATGTATGGCATGTATAATAAAGTTATTGTCAAAGAGCGGTACCGGAAATATCGTAAATGTCAAAACGTGGCAATATTGATAAAATTTGTTACACTTTTGTATCACTTCGGTTTCATTTAACAATAATCTATTTAGGAGATCGAAATCAATCCTAAATTTCTGAGAAACTGTGTATTTCTTATTAGATTGTGCATTCCCGAGCATATAATAAACCAATTAATATAGTACAGTGGTCTATCATCAAGACACCTATCATAAACATGATCAATATACAAGTTGCACAAATATCTGCTATTCTGGTCGGTTCATTAACACTAGACACTAATCCATTGTTTGATATTAACAAGTTTTACTAATCGACCGACGGAAAGTTGCTTACATGTTAAATTAGCATTACAATCAAATTTTCTGATTTAAATTTTGATAAAAAAGAACAAAGTTTTACCAAAAATGAATCAAGGCTATACGACTGAAGTCTGTAAATGCAAACAACAGTTAATTAAATATTTTCAAAATGGATATCAAGGACAAGATATGTCTTTAAAAATATGTCATGATTTTAAATTATCTGCCAAATTCACATCAACACCATACGATCGGTATATCCATGAAATTGGCTTTATTTGACAAATAAGTTTATGATATTAAAATAATAATATCATATAATATCATAGTCTCATTATATCATAATATCATAATTTAATAATATCATAACATCATAACATCATAACATCATAACATCATAACATCATAACATCATAACATCATAATATCATAATATCATAATATCATAATATCATAACATCATAACATCATAATATCATAATATCATAATATCATAATATCATAATATCATAATATCATAATTTCATAATATCACAATATCATAATATCATAATATCATAATATCATAATATCATAATATCATAATATCATAATATCATAATATCATAATATCATAATATCATAATATCATAATATCATAATATCATAATATCATAATATCATAATATCATAATATCATAATATCATAATATCATAATATCATAATATCATAATATCATAATATCATAATATCATAATATCATAATATCATAATATCATAATATCATAATATCATAATATCATAATATCATAATATCATAATATCATAATATCATAATATCATAATATCATAATATCATAATATCATAATATCATAATATCATAATATCGTAATATCGTAATATCATAATATCATCATAAATCATCATAATATGATAATATCATAATATCATAATATCATAATATAATATCATAATATCATTATATCATTATATCATAATATCATAATATCATAATATCATAATATCATAATATCATAATATCATAATATCATAATATCATAATATCTTAAAATCATAATATCATCAAATCATCAAATCATAATATCATAATATTATAATATCATAATATCTTAATATCATAATATCATAATATCATAATATCATAATATCATAATATCATAATATCATAATATCATAATATCATAATATCATAATATCATAATATCATAATATCATAATATCATAATATCATAATATCATAATATCATAATATCATAATATCATAATATCATAATATCATAATATCATAATATCATAATATCATAATATCATAATATCATAATATCATAATATCATAATATCATAATATCATAATATCATAATATCATAATATCATAATATCGTAATATCGTAATATCATAATATCATCATAAATCATCATAATATGATAATATCATAATATCATAATATCATAATATAATATCATAATATCATTATATCATTATATCATTATATCATTATATCATAATATCATAATATCATAATATCATAATATCATAATATCATAATATCTTAAAATCATAATATCATCAAATCATCAAATCATAATATTATAATATCTTAATATCATAATATCATAATATCATAATATCATAATATCATAATATCATAATATCATAATATCATAATATCATAATATCCTAATATCCTAATATCATAATATCATAATATCATAATATCATAATATCATAATATCATAATATCATAATATCATAATATCATAATATCATAATATCATAATATCATAATATCATAATATCATAATATCATAATATCATAATATCATAATATCATAATATCATAATATCATAATATCATAATATCATAATATCATAATATCATAATATCATAATATCATAATATCATAATATCATAATATCATAATATCATAATATCATAATATCATAATATCATAATATCATAATATCATAATATCATAATATCATAATATCATAATATCATAATATCATAATATCATAATATCATAATATCATAATATCATAATATCATAATATCATAATATCATAATATCATAATATCATAATATCATAATATCATAATATCATAATATCATAATATCATAATATCATAATATCATAATATCATAATATCATAATATCATAATATCATAATATCATAATATCATAATATCATAATATCATAATATCATAATATCATAATATCATAATATCATAATATCATAATATCATAATATCATAATATCATAATATCATAATATCATAATATCATAATATCATAATATCATAATATTATAGCAATCAGATTACGAAGTTCTAAAAGCGTTCAACATTAAGACCAGAAAACACAATTGCAAAAGGTTGTCGAGGTTGTCCCTATATATGACGAATTTCCGGCGAAAATTGTGCAATAAATTCCAAATAGCGGATTTGTCATGGGCTTGTCTCTGTTTTTGATGAAATTACCGTTGAATCAATGCACATAAATGATCTCTTCCATGTTGTGGCTTGCGACTAATATGCCATCTATATGCGTAAGCAAAATCCAAACCTTTATATTACCGCATCATTAATAAACCGCCGAAAGGTTCGAGGTGCGTTTGTTAGTCCAAACGGCATGCGCACTGATTCTTAAAAGCCTAAAACAGTGATGATTACAGTTTTGTAGATATCTGTACTTTACCACTGCGAATCAAAGAAAGTTCAAAAAAATCGGCTTTGCATAATTATCTTCCTATGGGGTTGTCATATGACTCGAAATTTTTGCATGCTGGCTTTGCAGCCTCGTACTTAGTTTGCGCAATCTTTATTCACAATGGGCCATACATATTTCGTATTACTCAAAATAGTGGACGCAAATTACTGAAGAGCTCTTGCATCTGGTCACAAAATATGTTTCTGAAATACATATCCGCTAATTCATGGAGATCCACGAGTTTTGGGTCGAAATTGATTCGATTCGGACAGAACAAGCAAATCTCGATCGAAAATTGCTCGATGTTTAATTGGCGAATGGGCCGTGGTAATACCTCCTCCTATTGTGAAACATGATCCAGATTCAGGAAAACGAAATCAAATTCTCACAACACATGAAAGATGAACCTGTGAAAGGTTTACACAAACCAAATGTCATTCGCGGAAACTCGTTACGCCTTTAGCAGATCGATTGAAGAAAATATGTGCTTGCCATGCAGATGCATTCCGTTTGCTAAATCCTAGACGTGCAGCATTGAATAGTAGCTCACAACTGTCGCATAATTCAGCCGGTGGTAGTCGTCGAATGGTTTCATTTACCGACTTCTTTCTTAATCAGGATTTTACCAGACAAATTAAACTCGGACGCGTTACAAAATTACGAATATTTATATTTAATTAAGGCCATTATGACTCAATCAGTGGCTCACTATCCACATTCAGCTGCACTTATGGGTGTTAGTAAAATCAACGAATTATTACTAGATATTTCTACTGCGATATTCGATGAGTCGTAATACAAAAGCTCCAAATTATTCCACTCATCCCACCTATGGGATCATATTATGAAATTGAACGTCCATGACAAAAATTATTCATAGAATTCTTAGGCTCGCTCTCTTTCTGGTAAGAATTATATTTTTTAGTTTTTGGCTAACTCCTCAGCTTTGTGTTATTGAAACTGAAACTGATGCGAGACGCTATAGCATTAAAAATATCTTTAGTTCAAAAACATGTTTTGGAAGAAGTTAGAGCGTTTTATAACCGAAGTTGACAAACTTACAACGTCCGCAGTCGGCGTCGTGCTTATAGAGTTGGTTAAACTTTGTGTGCTCGTAACTGCTTTCAAAGTGATAAAATGTCAAAAATTTCCAAAAAAAAAAGAAGTTTTTTTTTGTTGTTGCGTTCCTTTCGGTTCAACTAGGTCTTTAAAAATAGACAAATGACGGGTTAAACAAAGGTTTAAGATGTGAGGATGCAGTGACGACAGCGTCACACAACACGGAGTACCTGTTCCTTCTTATAATTTCCTTCCAAAATCCTTTCCTAAAAGCGGCAAATCCCGAAATTCGGATGCTTCATAAAACCTTCGCCTTGATTTTAAGACGAGCTAATCAGTTCGCTTATGAAGCCTTACTGAATTTATTTTCTAAAAGGCTTGCAAGAGTATCAGTGCCAGATCATCTCCTTGTCATACAACAGAGCAAATTGAAAAATCCCATATAGCTTGTTTTCAACTTTAAAAAAAAATTGTGACTGTTATTTTACAAAACGCACGCATTTTATAGGTATTCCCGCAAATGTATCAAAGCATACCAAAGCATGATGGCCGCCACAAGATATTTCACAATATTTAAAAATAGGAAATTCAATTTCTTATTCGTCACATAGTTCACTACTTATTGATATTACGTCATACTAATCCATTTACTAAATGTCGACTTACAGCATAAGAAGAGTCCAAAAGAAAGTTTAATAGAAAGTAAAGATTTAAGCAAATAATCAATCCGATGTTACATAACATTAGCCACCCACCTGTTATTCGTTTATATACCTTTTGTATTTCAATATATAATAAATTATGTTGCATAAAGTGATGATAAATGTATTTTTGGCAAACATTCACAAAACTATTCTCATCTGCAAAATTGTTTCGTCTAGACTTGGAATTACCATATAATCAATTTATTTGGACTTTTATTTACATAAATTTATGCAAATTTAAAACAATTTCAAACAAATAAAAAAAAAAACGGTTATGATTTTCATTTCAACGTTTGTGTGAATTTGATTACGTCGACACAGAGCTTACAAGGAAAAATCCTTTCTATAACCTCTAATTTTAAATACTCAATGGAACTATTTAGTTGGTTTGATTAATTAATTTTAGTTTGGCGGTAACCATAATATAAGTACATACTATACATATTAAGTTTCTTAGAACTCGCATAAAATTATTCGCATTTTAAATAAGACATATAATCAATTAAAATCTAAGAAATACTCGTACCTCCTTCGAATATCACGATCTGAATTAAAAACCAATTTGTCATCGCACACACATACACACACGTTCGTATAACAAAACCCACAAAAAATTCTTTTCGTATTTAACAAAATTTAAAATTCTATTATGTTCCAAAAAACTATTTCGTATCTTGATCTTAGAAATCGTCATCTTGAAGCATGGATCAGCAATAATCATGTAAATCATAATCAAACTATACGTATAATAGAACAACATCCACGCATTCCAAAAAATCGTGTTGTTGTTATTCTTAATTATATGTTAAGTAATTTTGGTGCTGAATTTTGTTTCTAGGGCTACAGGTATACGCTCCGTTCATACACATATGAGATAAGTCAACCTGTTAATAGTTTGTGCTCATTCACCGGCAAAAGGTTACCAACTTTACCTTAGCTTTGACGGTTCTGGTGCAAAATTTTGTATTATTCATTTTCTGTGTGTCTATGTGTGTGTGTGACAATTATGCACCGCACCTGCTTAGCACAAAAAACAGCACATTTTACTACATTCAATAAAAAAAATTATCAAAGCAATCAAAGCATAAACAAAAATTTTTCAGTGAAAACAAAAGTGATCTTTTTTTTTCTGCGCTCAACAAGTAGGCATTTTTGTCGTAAGTGTTAAGTTGACAGTAAGTCAACGATCGTTACAATAATCCAACGATGATGGCTTAGCTTAATTCGAGGATGACAACGCTCTATTTTGCAGTACACAGCGGCTCAAACTGCTATCAGTGATTAATTTAACCCCACCATTCACGCCGGAAACTTAACTAGTCAATGACTACCGAGATCAATGAAGACTTGATAAAATTTACTGCATACCGGGTTGGCTCGAAATCATTTCAAATCTATCACCTGGCGAAACTGCATCTGATTGGCTTACGTGGTTGTCACTTTAGCCTATCTAGCTTCCACCTGTCTCCGTTCTGATCACGCTCCAAGCTAAGGTTAGATGTAAAACTGCTGAAAGGACCGCAACAGGTGGTAAATTCACCAAAGAGAAGTGTCAATAAAGTCGTTTTGTAAATGTATTTGGTGAGCCTAAGGAAGATCTCAAATGTATCGATCTATTTCTTATTATTGATGATGATCAAGCCAGAACTTGCATGTTGCTTCACGAAAGGGCCTAGCGGATATTATAGATTGATATGGTGATAGATTGATATAGGTGAGTCCCATAAGGTACCATTTCCGACATCTACCACTAAAAACGTAAGCCGACATAAAAAGGTCACCGAGAGCATAATGAATTGTTTCTTAAGGTCGGAGAAGAAAATCTTGTCTTCAATCTTGAAATTCAAGTTCGTCCACCAATGATTGAGAGTGGCAACTAAATCGACCTGTCAATCGTCTATTCGCTTTCGAAAATACGATTCGCGGCGTATTTTGGTAGTATGGATTTTTTTGCTTAATTCGAATAATTCGATATGACTCGAATTTGTGACGTCCAAATTCGACTGCTCGTTAGATGGCGAATGTCGTATAGACGTATAATTTAAAGTGTTGTTTGAAATGTTGTTTTATTAATAAAATTAATAAAATTTGACAGTTCGAATTTGTTACATAATAGGAATTGTTTCCGCATATCGAATTATTAAATATCGAATTTTTCGAAAGTGGATAATGTTACATATTTTGACATGTGATTGTAACTTAAAATGATTTTTTAGAAAAGTTCTGGAATATGGCCAATTAGGGAGGAACTCGGTGAATTCTTAACCGATTATGATGAAATTCGATATGTACGATGAAAATGTGATTTTTAAATGATTTTTCAAGTCAATGATTATTTTAATAAGATGAGAAAAGCAGCAATTAAAAAACCATTAAGTGAAGGAAAATAATATCTCTCTGCTCAAAGATATTCAAGTATGAAACCTTACTGGCCATATTCCAGAGGTTTTCCCAAAAAGGTCTAAAATCAAATTTAATTATACAATTAAAGAAAAAAACATTAAGTGAAGGAAAATTCTATTTCTCTGCTTAGAAATATTCAAGTATGGAACCTTACTGGCCTTATTCCAGAACTTTCCCAACAAATCATTTTAAAATCCCATTTTCATCTTACATATCGAATTTCACCATAATCGGTTAAGAACTCGCCGAGTTCCTTCCTAACTGGCCATATTCCAGAACTCTCCTAAAAAATCATTTTAAGTTTAAATCTCATGTCAAAATATCCTGTTTTGAAATGTTTTGCATTAATAATTAATAAACTGCAAAAATCGACCTCCATACATCACCAGTCGAGCTTCATACATCTCGATTCAACGCACGCTGCCTTCAGTTTCAACAACATGTGTCATATAAATCGTGTTTGATATCACTACACCAGCGTCGTCTGGGTCTTTCCCTTCGACCTACACAAGCTGGTTGTTTTTGGAACACATTTTAAATGGTTTGATAAAATTCGACATTTATATTTTTATATTTGTATATTTGTATATTTGTATATTTGTATATTTGTATATTTTTATATTTATTTATATTTTTATATTTTTATATTTTTATATTTTTATATTTTTATATTTTTATATTTTTATATTTTTATATTTTTATATTTTTATATTTTTATTTTTTTATATTTTTATATTTTTATATTTTTATATTTTTATATTTTTATATTTTTATATTTTTATATTTTTATATTTTTATATTTTTATATTTTTATATTTTTATATTTTTATATTTTTATATTTTTATATTTTTATATTTTTATATTTTTATATTTTTATATTTTTATATTTTTATATTTTTATATTTTTATATTTTTATATTTTTATATTTTTATATTTTTATATTTTTATATTTTTATATTTTTATATTTTTATATTTTTATATTTTTATATATTTAGCCCATTAATAGATTTTTTTTCAGAGAAACACTGCAAAATTACAGAAAAATGGTTGCAGATTGGAATTCCTGATAAGATATGACAAAATGCAGAGAAGTTCATTATAATTGTGATTGTCTTGTGCTAACTAACCGTAGTTTGAATATTGGCTATCGGTCATTACAGACTTACCCTTCCTTTCGAAAAAAAAAATATTAACTATCGATCGCTTAGGTGTCTGCAACCGAGTCGAGTCTGTTATAATTAACATTCCATCCACTCCTTCGGTTTTGTTATATGTAACACGGGTGTACAGTGGTGCCCGCTCAAAAGCGGAAAAATTATCATGCTCCTGAACAATTTGAGTCCTAAAAGGGTTTAAGCAATGGCACTCGATCGTTGGTTGAACGACTGTCTATGATTTTAAATTTCAGTACACTATTCTAAATTTAGACAGATACCCAACAAACGGGGAAAATGGATGTGGAGTACAAAAATTGTTTGCCACAGGTAAAGTCGTCATACACTTCATAAATCATAAATCAAGTTTCGTTATAACTATGCTTAACTACATAAAATTGGGATATATTCGAAATTAGAATCGATCGACAAATGTTACAGATCACGTAACATAATATAAGGCAATGTGAAATCTTTTCAAATAAAACATTTCAAAAAATTTGGAGATCAAAAATATTAAAGATGCAGCTTAGACATAATATTATGTCTAAGACACGATCAACTTTATAGCGATTATGGTGAAATGATATAAATTAGAAATTTGATAGGTTTTATTTTTTTTTATATTAAGTAACGATTAAATAATTTATTAATAAAATAAAAATGTTACTAAATAATAAGCGCTAGCATACATGAAAATTATTCTATTGGAATGGAATTTATCGTGTGAAAATAATTAGATGCGGAATGTAGTGATGCACGATTGATTTATGTAGATTACATTTTTTATGATTTAACTGTGGTGTAATTTGAATAATTAAATTTTTCACAATTAACCACAATACAAAATATACAAGTACAGTTTCAAGTGTCAAACCAATCGGCTGCACCATCGCCGCGCTAGTACTAAGTGAAAAAAACTATTCATAGTGCTGATCTATAGCTAAGTAGGAACAATTTTGAGCTAACTTGAACCGTATGCTTGAGCAGAAAGACCAAAAATTTCAGAAGGCCAAGTTATGATACATTTTTTATTTACCACATCCATCTGTAAATCGTTATGAAGCTCCTTCTTGTAACGCATGTGGGTTAACAAGAACCAATAAACTGATCGTTTAGGTCACTTTAAAGTAATGTGAAAACTTCAACTAGTGTTTACCTTTAAGCTTGATCATTCGATACCATAATTAATGAAGATGGCTGTGTGTTACTCTAAAAGTTAAGACTACTAACAAATGAGCTAACCAACATGCATTTTATAAATTTTAGACCTTCCCGATTATTGGTCAATTTATTAATTTAATAGGCTAACTAACCATTATGCTTTTTATCAATTTAGAAAAATGTTGATTAAAGGCCAATATAGGGTAATTTTAATGGACTAACCATCATGCATTTTACCAATTTTAGACCTTTACGATTTATGGTTAAATTTTTTGAGAAAATAATGTCAATTTATGACCAAAATTTTGTAATTTGGGCTAACCATCAAGCCTTTGATCAATTTTAGACCTTTACCATATATGTTCAAAGTGTTTTGTGATTTAATGGGCTAACCATTTTCAACTATGTATTTTACCAATTTTAGAAAATGCAATTTATCCAATTTAGACCTTTAAAATTTATAGTCAATATTTTAATGTTTTAATGCCTTTTATCAAGTTTAGACATTTACAATTTACTGGTAAAATTTTGCAAGTTTATTGGGCTAACCATTATGCATTTTCCCAATTTTGATAAATTTCGATTTATTGCCAACACTATGTAGTTTTAATGAACTAAATATCATGAATTTTATCAATTTAGACCTTTACGATTTGAATTTTATTGACTTAATGGGCTAATCAATATGCATTTTACCAATTTTGGAAAACTACAGAGCATTTTATCGATATTATACCTTTACGATTTATGTCTAAAATTATTTAGTTTTAATGGGCTAACTATCATCCATTTTATCAAATTTGGACCTTTACGATTTATGATTAAAATTTTAGAGATTTAATGGGCTAACTACTATGCATATGACCAATTTTAAAAAATGCCGTTTTTCATGCGTTTTATCCATTTTAGACCTTTAAAATGTATGTTCAAAATTTTATTGTTTTAATGCATTTTATCAGTTTTAGATTGATAATGGCCAACATAGTGTAATTTTAATGGCCTAACCATTTTGGATTTTATCAATTTAGACCTTTACGATTTAAATTTTATTGACTTAATGGGCTAATCACTGCATTTTACCAATTTTGAAAAATGTCGATTAATGGTTAAAATTTTATAATTTTAAAGGGCATTTTATCAATTTTAGACCATTACGATTTATGTTTAAAATGGTTTTGTTTTAATTGGCTAACCGTTATGCATTTTCTAAATTTTGAAAAATATCCATTTATGACCAACATTGAATATTTTTAATTAGCTAACTATCCTGCATTTTATCAATTTTAGACCTTTACGAATTATGGTTAATTTTTTTTTAAATATCGGTTTATGACCAAAATTTTATAGTTTTAATGGGCTAACTAACCATCAGGCATTTTACCAATTTTGAAAAACGTCGAATATTAGCCAACATAGTGTAATTTTAATGGGCTAGCCATCATCAATTTAGACCTTTACGGTTTATGGTAACAATTGTATTGTTTTATTGGGCTTACCACTTTGCATTATACCAAATTTGGAAAATATCGATTAATGGTTAAACTTTTATAATATTGTATAAAAGGGCATTTTATCAATTTTAGGCCTTTACGGATTATGTGTAAAATTGAAACATTTTTTCAATTTTAAAAATGTTAATTTATGGCCAACAATGTTTAGTTTTAACGGGCTAACCATCATGCATTTTATCAATTTTAGACCTTTACAATTTATGATCAAAATTTTAGTGATTTAATGGGTTAAGAACTATCCATATGACCAATTTTAAAAAATGCCGTTTATCATGCGTTTTATCCATTTTAAATCTTTAAAATGTTTGACCAAAATTTTATTGTTTTAATGCATTTTATCAGTTTTAGACTGATAATGGCCAACATAGTGTAATTTTAATGGGCTAACCATCATGGATTTTATCAATTTTAGACCTTTACGACTTATGGTTTAAATTTTATGGGGCCACTATACATTTTACCAATTTTGGAGAATATCGATTAATGGCTAACATTTTACGATTTATGTTTAAAATTGTATTGTTTTAATGGGCTAATCATTATGCATTTTATCAATTTTGAAAAAGTCGATTAATTGCCGACATAGGGTAATTTAATTAGCTAACCATAATGCACTTATTAAAATTTAGACCATTACGATCAATGGTCAAAATTTTACCAGTTTATTGGGTCACCATTATTTATTTTTCCAATTTTAGACCTTTACGATTTATCGGCAACTTTATATGTGTTAATGAGCTCACGAGTATGTATTTTACCAATTTTGTAAATTGTTGAGTAATGGCCAACATAGGGTTATATTAATGGCCTAGCCATCATGCATTTGATTAATTTTAGACCATTACAATTTACGGCTAAAATTTTACTGGTTTATTGGGCTAACTATGGTGCATTTTAACAATTTTGATAGATGTCAATTTTTAGTGAACATTATATAGTTTTAATGGAAGAATTTTAAGAAGTATCATGGATTTTATCAATTTTATACCTTTAAGATTTATGGTCAAACTTTTTAGGAAATGTCGGTTTATAGTCGAAACTTTGTAGTTTTAATGGGCTAACTACGATGCATTTTCCAATTTTCGAAAATACCGATTAATCGCTAAAATTTTATAGTTTTGACGGGCTAACTCTCATACAATTTATCAACCTTAGACCTTTACGGTTTATGATCATAATCGGTAATTTAAATGGGTTAACCATCCTGTATTTATTAAATTTTTGAAAATTATTGTTCTAACTTACAACATTAGCAAAAATTAAGAAAAAATCAAATATTTCTCACAAAATCTCGATTCTGTTGTTTGACGTTATTTAATTAAATTAAAAACAACAACACGAACGGTAACATATAAATGATCAAATTATATAAGATTTAACAAAAAAAAAAAAAAACGTTCGACCGCCTACAATTAATTGTTAATGTTAATTTATGATTATAATGCGCACCGCTGCCTACATAAGAAGCGCCTGTTGTTTATTGAATCTGTAACTATATACGAGTCTATTGTATACAGTGGCTCATAGTGAAAATGATACATCTAAGTTTAAAGTATCGTAATAAAATGTCTAATATTTTTTTTCGACTTTATTTAATGTTTAAGGTTATACATTTTTCGATGCGATCTGTTGTAGGGTTAAAATACTCTTAAGTCTTTCGCGGTTAATGCAAAAATGCATTTTATACGTTCGACGGTAGAAAATAATCCAATATTAGAGGCGAATTCAATTGGACTGAATTTACAATATTCTAAATAACTGAATTAATTTATCTGACACAATTATCTGAATATGACTCAATTCGAATTCCCGAGCTATCAAAACACAGCATATGATAAAGACTCCGCCTTTTATTTCTATACTCGAGTTGAAAAAAATTTAACTTCATACAAAATGAGTTCGAGAGTTCGGAAATTATTTCCGATGTTATTTCCGATGAACCAAGCTTTAATAGTAACTCAATATCAGTTCAGTAAATTCAGGTTAATCGAAAGGCTCTTATATTGGTATATACATATAAACCTCTGCCATTCGACAAAAGATGGTACCACTAGTCAGTTATGGTTAAAATTGCCCAATGTAAAACGTCATATACTAAGGTTGGATATCTGTTAACATAACCTTAAAATATAAGCGATTTGATATCAGCAGCATATATTTTTTGCGGGATTTGCAGTAACTTGACATATTCCAAGTGAGAAAAGTTGTCAAGAGTGGTTTCAAAAGTTAAAGAACGATGAATTTGATGACATAGAGGAAGGCCGTTTGGAACGATTCAATAGCAAGGAAATTGGGTTTCATATGAACTGAAGCCAAGAAACGTTGAACGCCAATTTTTTTCATGTGAAATGCTTGTCAGGCATAAACGAAAGAGTTTTTTGCTTTGCATAGTCACTGGTGATGAAAAATGGCTATACTATGATAACATAAAGAAGAAGAAACTATAAGGACCACATGGTTTTGCTTTAACACTGACAGCCAAACACTCAAGTAAAAACGCGCTCACTACTATTCCAGATATAACAAAATTATTCTGTAGCATGATAAAGCTCGTTCACACGTTGCGGCACCGCGGCCATAACCTACTTGAAAACACTCAATTGGAAAAATTTGCCCCACTTGCCGTATTCTCCAGACATTGCTACGTCTGATTACTACTTGTTTCGTTCGATGACGCATGGCTTGTCTGAGCACATCATATAAAGATACTTGAAAAGATGTCAAATTTCGATCTAGAGGAATTTATCGGAAGTTATCTATCGACAAGGCTGAGTCAGGAGTACACTAGCATTGATCTCGTGCAAGTAAGATGAAATGCCATCTAATACTATACCTTGACCGATCGTGACATTAGATAATTCTCTATCCACACAATAATAGAACTTAGTGATCAGATATTGAGGCCATACTCTATCAAATGTTTTAGAAATTCCTACAAATATAACATTTGACTCATCATATTTTTGAATACTTTTTTCCCAACGTATCGCTCGAAGAGCACGTAGTAATGTATCGCTCGAAGTGCGATTTTTACTGTACATAAAATGAAAATCTGAAGAAACGGCATGTCTTTCGAGATAGTTAATAAGGTGAAGGATTACTATAGATTCCATTACTGAGGATAATGCCGACAAGAAAGCATTAAGGGTTAATTGGAGGAAGAAGTTTTATCACCTCTTTTAGGAATCGGTTAAATAATAGCTGTTTTCAAATTGGAGGGAAAAATGTCAGTCTTCATTGATATTTGCAATAAATTGCTAATTGTTCTGGGTTACGGTTTTTAAGAACTTTTGAAATATGATGATGTCTTAACCCCTAAAATGTCTATTTTTACACAAGTAGGATTATTTTAAGACACTATAAATGATTATTCAAATTTACATTATACAAATGTACTTGCCGCGTGCGCTTAAACTAGTGTGAAATTAATTTGAGATGCTATCCAAGAAAGTCAAGGTGATTTTATTGTTTTATAGTTGTATCACATCCATTGTACAAGATAATTAACTTAATTTTGACGAATTCGTATATACGTAAAACAAAGAAGAACTTATATATATATATATATATATATATATATATATATATATATATATATATATTATAATAAACCGTTATTATATATTGTAAATGTATAGGCGGATGTATATTATTTATCTATAAACCCCATAATGGGCGTCATAATATATTATACGAATATTTTACGCTAAATTAAAATCCCATCATCACACGCAATTGTAATAATTCGACAAAATAACTAATTTAGTAATTACTCATCCAAATTAGTAATCCGGAATAACTAACAAAAATATAAAGATGCGCAACCGTCGCACATATAAATTTTTTTTGATAAACAACAAAGATCCATAATTAAAACTGTACTATAAAGTAACACCAACAATTCCCATAACATCAAAATCGTAATTAAAATAAAATTTAAATTAATTATTCCAAGAAGGTATTTGAACTTCCTTAAAACTTATTTTATTTTAATTGTAAAATATTTTTATTGATTTTTTTTTTAAAGTGAATTAATAAGCAAGTTGATTGCCCGATTCAAAAATAGTAAAAGTAAATAAACGAAAGAATATTGTTAAATTCTATAAATTTAATGAGTTACGGGGTATATACACACACATACCAAGTTACCATATTTGGTTGCGATCGTACAAATCCAAAAATATAAGTATACGAGCAGAACGGTAAAAAGGATCCCAAAATAAGAAACTTTTGTTAAAATCTTCTTTCTTTAATTCTTATGTTGGCTGCATTGAAATTATTTATATATGTGTGAATTAACGCGTGGAGGAATGACAATAACTTTATAAGGTGGCAAATTAAAATTTTTATACCGTTATATGTGACTGCATGCTAAATTACCTAAACATTTATAAGCAGGTGTGTTGAGTGGTTTTTAGTAATGTCTGCTTATTTAAAATTTTACATCGATTTTAACTTAAAACGTAGTCACCTGGGGTTCAATTCTGCTTCAATGATATGATAATGCAAAACAAAAAATTATCATGAAGTTTTCATTTGTTTTATCGTTTTATTTTATGATCAACATCGAAAACGCGATTCAGGTTTCTAAATTGAAAAAAAAATACATTAGTTCTGAGTGTTTACCGCACGATGTCAGTGAAAACTGTTATATATTTTCAGTTCAGTGTTATATATTTAAATAAAATATATGTCAAAATTTGAAATAGATTTTTTGTTTACACAAATTTATATAAATTTATGTATTATTTTATAAAATTGGCGTCTAGATAATTAAGATATTTAAGTGAATTCACACAAATCGAGAGGACAGATTATTTTAAGTGCAAAACAACATAATACTTAAAAAAAACCAACAAACCCGAACCTGCCGATAAGACTATACTAACTGGGAACTGGACAAGAAACGATAAAGAAAAAGCCAATGCTTTTGCCGCTCATCAAAACCAGTATTCCCACCATACTAAGAAGTTAAATAAGAAGATTAATGTCGTGCTATCTGAGCTGGGTAACGATGTACCCCATAAACCTACAAAGTTGGATGAAAAAGGCCGAAAAAGGCACTAGCATACGACGTTAGAAAATGTTAAGAAAATTTCCAGATAAATGCATAAGACTAGTAAAATCCATTTTCAACACGGTCATACGAACTAGCCATATTCCACCGAAATGGAGAATATCTGAATTCATAAACCCTCATAAAAATGAAACTCAAGTTTTTTCTTACTATCGAATAAGCATACTTCCAACGATCTAAAAGCTGTTTGAAAGATGTTATTAACAAAACTGAATCCAGTATTAGAATGAAGGCAAATAGGTATAAAATGGAGAAAGCAATTATAAAACTACTGTGCAGGGATTCGGAACCCCAAGACTGGCGGCTTTAGGAAGTAAGCGAGCGGACTCCCAGCTGTCGAAATCCAACGACCGAAATGTTCCTGCAGTAGCAAATCTGGCTGACAAAACAAAAATTGTTACAAAATCATTCAGTATATTTTTTACGTATGTTGGCTAAGCTAGGAGTAGACAAATTTGGGTCAAGTTCTGAGAGCTAGTTGGGTAGATCCATTAAAGAATATCAAGAGCCTCTTAAGATCGCATCCCGAATTGAGTTTGAACAGCCGGATGTTTCGAAATTATATGCAGTTAAAAAGTAGATAAACAACCTGTCCGAATATGTGATGGGTAGGAACAATGTGAATCGCGAAATAAAGCGGTTGGTTTGGTTGATTAAACTTTCCTATATAATGAAGAGGAAAAGGAGTTTGAAGAACCCAGTAAGGAATTGGAAAAACTCGAGGTAGTTCTGAAAGAGGATAATGAAGATACGGGTTAGCAACCCGATATGAATCTACCCGTAATAGCGGAGACTGTATATGCTCCAGCGAATCGAGATTCCTTGTAAGTGTGAAACCCTGCACCAGACACCCTGGACGGAGATTCAACGCCCAGGCTGGCCGTCAGTTGGGAAAACGGAAGCGCATCACAATAAATACGCGTACTCTGACAAATCTGGAGCCAGCCTTAAAAAAGAAACCTGGAGAAAGAAGCGGTAGGAGATAAACCATGGCAAAAAAATGCACCAAAGCAGCGGAAAAAAATCGACAGCGACCAACTCGACCAGACGCGATTTTGATTAAAAAAAGGAACTGTGTCGTATGCGCTGGGTACTAATCGTAAACAGTTGTTTCCAATCCCAATTGGAGAAAAGTATCGGTTAGGAAGCTGATGTTAAAGCCTTAACACAGCAAGCCTTTGTAGAAGTAAGGGACATTGATGTAGTGACTACACAGGACCCAGTACTTAAGGGTCTTGAATCGTTGGTGGGAGAAATTAAAGGTATTGTCTCTATAAAAATGCTGAAAGCTGCTTATCGGGGGACACTAATGGTAGTAATGAGCCTTTCAAGCAGAGAATGTCATATTATCCAAAGAAAAAATGAGGATTGTTTAGGTGAATTGCAGAATCGAAAAATGAAGAAGCCTTTAAAATGTATAAAATGCCTCGAATATGGTCACCAAGCTCAACAATCTAGGAGTTTGAAGAATAGGTTTAAGCTGTGTGGGACGTGTGTAAGACAAGAACCATATTACAAAGGGCTGCAATAGTGATCCGAATCGTATGCTTTGTAGTTATAAAGCCGTTGAAGGGCAGATGAGGTGGCGCAAGACCTGCTACCGCAAACAGTATGCGATTCGAATCCAGACATTGTTATTGTATGCGGGCAATACAAGAAGATGGATAGTATGACTTGAACAGCGGATTTTTCAAATCGCGCTGCTGCTTGGGCCTGTGGAAAGTTACTTTTTCAATAAAATGCTAGCTGTGCTGAATCTGTATTTTTAAGATTTTTAAGATCGATTCATATCTATGGCTGCTCTGCTAATCCCAGTGCAATCATAGAAGAGTTCAAAGTTTTTCTGGATCGTCTGATAAGTAACGCAAGCATTCACAGCCCTTTATCGATTGCGGGCGATTTTAATGCCTATAGGTCATTGAATGGGGAAGTCAAATTACTAATAATGAGTGTCACCTAACTAAAGTATTAAGTTGGGAGGTATAAATGGTCTATATTCTCACACAGCGATTACCAAGCCATTGGGCGCTTTCAGGTCAGCCAACTATGTTCGCATATTTTTTTGTGAATCGCCTGCATTCAGATCTCAACATGTTTATTTTACTCAACTGTTGGGGAACCTGAATGCACCCTTTGTGTACGTCTTGCATGATGAAAAACAACTTTATGGAATGTTTCGAAAAAAAACGGTAATTTAATGCAATTTAATGCAATTTAATGGTAATTTAAACTACAGAAAATTAGGTATCTTAAATGACAGATTGTATTACAATAGGTTGTGATGCACCAATGCCTCGGAAATCAATATATAGCGGGATAGTTCCGTGCTAGATGGGGGAGGTTCTGAAAGCATAGGGCAAAGTAGGAAACAACAAGACTTCCGGTCTTGATAAAGTTCCTAATGTAGCATTAAAACTAGTCAGTAAAAATCCGACACTCTTGCTGGCTTATGATGGTCTCTTGTAAGGTCCTCGAAGATTCCCTCCTCCACCGAAACAAAAAAAAACACTAACTCGGTTGTACTATGACCAAAACCCTCTTTACTACAAGCCGTATTCATTGCATACTCATGCTATTTAATCATATACACATGCAAATGTATTGTAAGTAAAAAACGTGTCGATATATGACTTAGAATAGTTTAAAATAAAATAAACATTTCCATAATATAAAACAAAAGAGAGTAAAAATTGTAAAAAAAAAAATTAAAAGGCAAAATTGATGTTATCTCTTTCCAATACAAAACACAATTAACAAAAAAAGAGACAAAAAGAGAATGATGTGAATTGTTGAAAATTTCACAATTCATATCATTCACTAAACAAATAAAATAAAATTTGACGTTTAATACCACAAGTAGAGAGAAAAATTCACAATTATGCTAATGGTGTGCGTGAAAAATACTCAATTATTTAAATGGTGTGCGTTATTTAAAGTGAAAATTACAAATTTTTATATATGGATTTTGAAAGTTAGTATAACACATCGAAAGTATATATTTCCACTAATACATTTTAAAAAAAAATATATATGAGAATATGTGTCAGCGAAAATTTCAATACGGATTCCAGTAAAGAGGGTTTTGGCACCAATACACTCAATTGTGTATAAAGATTTTGTTTATCTGTGTCAACGAAAGTTACAAGACGGCTTGTATAATAGAGAAGGTTTTGACTATGACTTTATTGCTTATAAGCAATCGAAGATTATGATTTACGAATTAATACAAACTCTTCTGTTTCTAAATATGTTTAGTTAAAAACACATGTGTGCTTTTTGAGCGCTCAATATTAAAATTGGGAAAAGCTAAGAACTATTGCTTCTGTAGACTATAGCTCGGGCAACTGTACTGAATCCTACAGTCAGTCTTAAATAACTTTTTCAGTTGTGTCACGGGGTTAATTTACTCATGCCATCGCAAATTTGAAATCTATAGTTCGATTTTGGTGCAGTGCTATTCACTGATAGTGTAAAGTTGTTACTAAATAGTCTATAATTGACTCTCAAAGAAACTTGCTTACTTCGCTTCTGTCTAGTGCTGTATCTAACGATATCACCCGATGTTATTAAAACCAGATGGTGCAGTTAACTATCTTGCAAAAACAAAAAAAAAAGTCCATCGATGACCATTTATAGGCTATAAATTTATCTAGAACTAAGAAATCATTACTATGATGACTAACCGCAATAGCTTGCAACTATCTAATTATGGTAGAATAACTGATTTACTATTAAATTCTTGAACCCCTACCTTGGCATGTTAAATATACATAAAAATTACCAATTTTTTTTATATTTTTTATTATAAATTCGTAACCTCTATAAAGTAAAACATTAAAAGAAAACTCTCAAAGTCACGAACAAAACAAAATAATTACAAAATAGCCGGAGTAGGTGTCTTATTTATGTCTTTTACAACCGTAAACAATAAAAAGACAAACAATTTGTTTAATTTGTAAATTTTGAAAGATCATCGTAATTTAATTTAATTATAATAATTTGACTGTCACCTTTTGTAAACCGAAAACTATAAAAATGCGATCACTTCCTTGATATAACACCTCTAACATATACGATGGTTTTATGATAAGTACCTAGCCTCGAACAGAAAAATAAAACAATTTGGTTGGGGCAAAACGGAGGCGTTTAATTTAGTAATTTGTTAGAGCCAACTTCGGAAACAGGTATTGTCAGATACTTGCTAAACAACTCTCGTATTTATAGCTCTTTGTGGATTTTATTTTTATTTTTTTTTGTGGACTTTGCTAAAGATGTGATCAATATTCACTTATGTCACTCGAAATAATTATTCATTTCAGTTTCTTTAAAATTTTAAGTCATTATCTACATGTGAATGTATTTTTTAATTTGAATAGAATTCAAGATGAATACATTAGATGCCGTGTACGATGTATGTACATTTTGTATTCAGATTCTGTTATTTTGTTGTTAAATTCTATTGTCTTCAATCCACATACTCATGTGAGAACCATATATAATTTTATACATAATACGATATATAGATAACTACATATATATACATATGTGAATGGGTGACAATATATTGTCGTTTTAGATGGGTTCAAGAGAATTCTAATTAATTTAATTATGTATCATGTACAAAATACTTTGGGAATCGATTAGAATTTTTCATGCAATTCTCAAACATTTATCAACCCTCACGACACAATATAATAGAAGTTCTTATCTAAATTATCTTCATTCAATCTTTAGTTATCTAACTAAGTATATAATTAAACCAATAATGATATATGACAGCCGACATTATTTTACTGTACATCATATATATCTTTAATGCTAGAGGTAATTAAAATGTGACAGTTGAAATAATGCAGATGTTTAATTAATTCAAAATTAAAATTTTAATGATTGACAATTTTATGAGGTGATAATTGTAACAGTTGCATAAATGTCGATAAATTTGTGTTGGTAATTCCCGTTTAAATTGAATGAGTATCATTTTGGTGAAAATTATATTTTATAAGGTGATATTTTGAAGTGTCAATTTGCCCTAAACTTTAAGTTGAACCATTTAGCCTCATCATGGCTTTAAAATAGATAGCTATAGGTTGCCAAATTTTTTTTTCAGGATTTCACATTTGAAATTTTTAATTGCATCCAAAACATAATTACAATGTAATACAACCATATTTCGAACAGACTATTTTGGAGAAAAGTTAATCAAATTTTCTTTTTCCAAAATTTCATGTTTGAAATTTCTAAGATAGTAAAAGTGTTAAAAAAGAAATAAAGCGAAGACTTCATTATTTGCTATAAGCCAGAAATAAAGTTGATCAGCAAAGTATTACGTTAAATTCGTCTTTAGCCTTTGAAACAGACAAATTAAGAACCAACATTTTGCATTTTAATTTCATATCTGAATTTTTTATTTTAAAATTTCTAACTACGGTAGCCAGTTTTATAGCTGAAATTTGCTTATCCATCAATTTAAGTGACATTTTATTTTTATTAAGTTAAGGGCCCAGACCCGCGTAAATAATCATAGAAGATTATAAAGTTAGGTTAGGTAAGAGTGGCTGCTAACGCACACTTAGACTGGTGACGGTCCATTGTGATACCAAAGGATCCTACTTCTCTTTCACCTTCATTGGAACCATTCAGAGCTACTTATGGACCGTAAGATATCTCGCACATTGCAGTTCTCGAGATCCATAAGGTCGTCAAAACAATACTTGTCCAGATGTTTGTACCTCCTGTAAGTTAGCGCTGGAAATGAGCAGAGGAAGTGGCTCACAATCTTTTCCTCCTCATCCATACAACTTCTACAGAAGTCATTTGCCATTGACGAAGTCAATGCGAAGCCTCCTTGCATGCTCTCCAATGAGGCAGTGTCCTGTGAGCACCCCACGACTATACTTAAGTCAAGTCTACATAGGAAAAGTAGTGTTTTGGAGCGCTTCAACTCCAGTTTCGGCCAGACTTGTCGCGCTACATTGCATGTTATGGTGTTATTCCACTTCTTCTGTGCCGAGGCTATCACCTCATTTTTAAGCGCCATAAAAAGCGCTGCTATAGGCCTTTCCAGATTTGCCATTTCCGGTTTCAATTGGAGAGTTGTACCTTTCCTTGCCAGTTCGTCAGCCCTGCAGTTCCCCAGAACGTCCGAGTGACTGGGGACCCAGACTATCTGGATATTGAAATGCTCACTCATCTCGTTAAGAGATGAGCGGCATTTAAATGCCACCACGGATGTCAGTGAAACTGATTCCAGCGACTTGATTGCCTGGTACACACTGCAGTGATCAGGGAGACGAACGGATATGTTTACATTTAATTTGTCACAATACACTCCAGCTCCGACTTTGCCGTCTAGCTTGGAACCGTCAGTATAGAATTGTATACTTCCAGTTTCTGTTGTCGACTTGTTCCCCCAGGATTCCCTTGAGCGGATAAGGGTCTGGAAATCTTTTTCAAAGCATACAATCGGTATTGTGTAGTCACTATTCGCCAAGTCTTCCTTAAGCGAACTGTCAATCGTCTAGTGGGTGGCCCGTCTGTATACATTTCCACACAAACTTTCAAAACGGCAGAGAGTCTTGTAGCCGTAGTTGCCACTTTCCGCTTACTAAAACTGTCGACAGGAAGAAGGTAGAGCATATCCTCCAAAGCACGTGTAGCGGTTGTCCTCAGTGCCCCGCTTATAAGCAAGCAGGCCGTTTTTTGTACCTTCTCTATCATATTTTTATAAGTTTTCTTGTCTAGGGCTGGCCAATACACACACTCACCCCTTACATATGAATCGATCTGATTACAGCGGTGAAGAGCCAGTGTACCCGCTCTGGTTTTAAACCACATCTCCTACCGACGGCGTTCCTTCATGAGTACAGAGCCATGGTAGACTTCTTTACTCTCTTTAAAATATTGGGCTTCCAATCTTGCCTTATCAGTAAAGGCCAGTGCCGTGCCTTTTAAGGTAGGAGGGGCGACTACCGGAATTTTATATTTCTTAGTGAAGAGTACAAGCTCTGTTTTGGATGGATTTATACCCAGCCCACATTTGCTGGCCCACTTTGTAATGATTAATAGCGCGTGTTGCATGACTTCCCCAATCGTGCTTAGGTACCTACCCGAGATCACGATCGCTTCGTCATCTGCATACGCTTTCTCCCAGTTCCAAAAGTAATCTATTGATTAACAATCCTGTATTCTAGCACCTGATTTAACAACCTCCTTAAGGGGTAGTTCACATGTAAGAAAGACAGTCCTTTCTGAACTGCCTCCGTCCTGACATTGTTAAAGGCGCCCTCTATATCGAGGAAGGCTACCATACAGTACTCTTCCGAGTGGATTGTTTTCTCAATTGTTCGTACCAGGGAATGCAGAACCGTGTCCACAGAGCTCCCTTTCCAGTACGCATGCTGAGAAGTCGCCCAATCACCGGGTTATATTTTTGCACGTATGTACCCGTCAATCAGTCTTTCCAATGTTCTCAACAGGAATAATGATAGATGTATAGGTTTTAAGTCCTTAGGAACTAAGGCCCTGTGAATTCTTCCCAAATCACCCTAACCTCCGTCAATTTCCTAGGAATATAATTCAGCTTTAAACACCCCCTGACGATCATCTCCACCCATGGGAGAATACTCGACGAGTGTTTTTGCAATTCCACTGGAATGATACAGTCCGGGCCTGCCGATTTAAAGGGTCTAAAGCCGTTTAATGCCCATAGGATCCGGTTTTTCCAATAGGATCACGGGGCACCCCCACGATAATTTTTCCCTATTCCTACCAAGCTCCGTCGACACATCTACACTACCTGGGAAATGGGATTCCAACAGGAGCGCCAATGATTCCCCACTAGACGTTGTCCACAGCCCATCTGGTTTAATTAAGTAACTAGGGCTCGTTGGGCTCGTAGATAAGAAACACTTTCCATTTTATAACAGAATAGACTCCAAGACCTCCTCCGCGCCTTCCTTAATTCCTTTTTATACTTTTTAAGGTGCTCCTTATAGGAGTATCAATCCTGAGCTTCCCTAGAGCCTTTTGCTCTGTTGAATGCTTTCCTACATCCTATACGAAGGATTCCCATATCCCTGGACCACCATACTGGTTTCTGCTGAATTTGCGAGAACAAAATTATTATGATCACTCACAAATTGAAAGGAGCCGGTATGAACATAGATAATGAGTGACGAATACAAGCCTATGATTATAGCAATAGGGAGTTATAGCACACAAATCTCGGCACACAAATCACAAAGATCGTTTGGCTGGTATATTTGACACAATTATTTGACAAAGGATTAATTGTCAAGTTTAACGCAAACGTGTACTGGTCAGAGCTGCAGATTATGCAAATTATGGCATCGTCGTCTAGAACATGCAGGTCACAACAGTTTGATGAAATCGCGGAATGGTTTTGTGGATGGGATAAATTTTGCCTATAAATTTTGACCAACAAGACAAATGTGAAGATTGTATTAAAGGAAAACTAACTCGTATTGCGTTCAAGGATAGCAAACCTTGATTTGTCAGCTTCATTTGGGCGCTCGCGATATTTTGTAAATTTTTTGCAAGCGATTCAGAATATCGATGCTCGACAACAGGATATGTTTTGAAACTGCAAGGTGGAGCAATTTCATTTGCCTTAAAGAAGCAACTGACAATTTGTTTGTTTACAACAGAGTCTGAATATGTCATTAGCAATAAAGCAAGAGGTAATTTAGAGTCGAGGTATATTTCAGGAGTTGCTGGGAGAAAGGAAATGTTCAACAACCTTACATTGTGACAACAATGGAGTAATCTGGTTTTCTGAGAAGACACCTTTTTGGTAGTTAATTGCTTTTACGTCAAAACAAGTGAAATTTTAAACAGAAAAATATAAGATGTGTTAAATAGAAGATAATTGTGTGGAGAGTTCTGGAAATTAAGGCTCTGGTGGAGGTGTTGGATTTTGAAATTGTATTCTACTTTATAAAAATTGCTCAAATAAAGACGCTTGTTTTTTCAAGTCTCATAATTTCTTTTTAAAATCCACTTAACATCAGTTTTAGTGTGTGGTATGGTGTTTTAAAGACAGTCAAAAATGATAAGTGACAGATTAACTTTCCAGTTTGATAGTAAATAGAAAATCTGATAGTGGATAGAAAATCTAACAAATTAGCTCAATTTTTCTAAGAGCCCCCTTTTGTTTTTTGTGACCTAATGTATATTGTAAAAGAGGGAAACAAAAGAAAAAAAATAGACCGAACTGTTTCATGATTTTTTCATGGTTAACTATGTTAGTAGATCAAGGAATTAAGCCAACTAACAACATATCGAACAAAAATATTTTCATTTGACTCGAAATATATTTCATTTAAATCCAGTAAGTGAAAAGTAAAAGTGCATTGGTAAGAAAAATTAAAATTTTCGTTTGGAACGTAATAGGAAATACATAGTTATCTTACGAAACTTTTTTAACCAACTGTTTCAAAATTTAAGCCCAGTAGCATGGAGGAGAAGTAATTCATTTAACTGAAGCCGTAAGTCATGACCGTTTTTTAGTCTTCTTGTTCATCATCATCATTTTTACCCAAGTTTTTCTAATCCATGGTCCATAAAAGTTGTTGGTCTCGTTTTGTGGGGATTTGATTTGCACTAAAAACTGCAGCTTGACGTAACTTACACGGACTTCGCTAAGGTCTTCGATAAAAACGATCATTTAATTCTTATATCAAATCTACAGAAATTCTTATGGCTGTTGTCTTATCCCTCGGCCAGTAGGCAGTCCGTCGAGATATATGATTCATTTTATTGCCTTTTCACATAACCCCCGGCGTACCTCAAAGTAAACATAACTGTACTTTACAATTCTCCGTTTTTATCAGCGATGTTGTTGAGCGTCTTGAATTTGCTAGGTACCTTCGTTACGCTTGTGGCATGAACATTTTTGTAGGTTGTTGAAATTGCATCGTTTGGATCATCGTCGTGATATAGCCTTTATAATTTTTGTTCGCGACGTGTAAAACGCGCGTATTGATTGTTTGAAGTTATTATCACGTTTATGCTCCTGAAAGTCGCGTCCGTCCACGTGATGGTTTTTTGTATATAGATTCTAAGTTAACCAACAACTGGCTTTCGGTGCAAGTTTTGGGCAGTCGTGCCTATTTAACTTCGTGTTTCAAGTGTTGATTTTAACATTTCGAGAGATTTTAAAACATTCAGGAACACCGATATGAATAGAGTTACAGCCGTTTGAAATCAAATTAAAATCAAAATTTTTTACTCACTTGCATTTACTGACACAAATTGGCTAACTTATTAAACAGGTGTACGCATAAAAGCCGTGACTCAAATTATTTAATTTAAGCAATGATTAAAATCTAAATGATTTACAAAATTTGACCAAATTTATCTGCTTAACTTTAACCTAACCATGCCGAGGAATCATTTCTTCTCACATTTTTTGATTACAACGTTCCACCTTTAAAACGCCTACCGTACCGAAAAATGTATATGAATCTCCAATTACATAAACTAAATTTTAAATCCGCCAACATATGACGTTAGTTAGTTAGATGATCATAAGTTATGTATTTTGAAAGGGTGTAAGAAACTTGAACTCGAAATATTTAAACAAAAAAAATTTCATAGCAAAACAATATAAAAATTACACATTACCTGTTTCGATTTCCTCTCACGTTCTTTAAGTGTTTCCTGTTGTATGATTAAACTTGTTGAATTGGGTATTGCCACATTACTATTCTTTTGTGTTGTTACATTTAAATTTTGACTTAATCGATTCTTATTAGTCGACGACGATGAAGATGGTGGCAACGGTGGTAATTTTTTATTACTTTCTGTATTATTATTGCCACTATGGTGTCCGATAAAACGATTGATCCGTTCGAAGAATCCAAATGATTCACGATTTTTTTGTTTAGTAGCTGCCGTGTTATTATTACTATCTTTTTTATCATTGGTCGTCGATGTGTCTTTACAAAAAAACTTTAACGGCGAATGAGATCGAGGACGTGGTCGAATTAATTTTTTACCACTTTTACTACCGTCCCCATTTATTGTATCACTTGGATTTTTATCACGCATATTAACTCGACCACCAATTGCAAAGACGGGTTTCGATGTGGAATTTGATTGTTCGACAGCCACCACTGGATTTGTTTTTATCGAAATTTTTTGATTTAGACAACCATTCTGTTGTGGATTGGTGACAATTTTCACATTTTTCGTTTCACCATTCTCGGAATTTTTATAGCTATGCGAACGGATTATTTTTATATCACTACTATTAGTTTTATTACTAGTGGCACTACAACTACTTTTCGTTTTCATATTATCGGACACCATTTTAGGACTGACGAGTCCAATTGAACAATCGCCTAGGGAATATCGTTGTCGTGCTGATATTATATTATTGCCATTCGGTTTTGATTTTATTCGTTCATGACTAGAATTTATTGCGGTTTGGATATACGGTAGAGATTGTGGACCATCATCATTATCATCTTCACCATTGTTATAATCAATATGATGACCTTTACCATCGATTGGTGATGGAACGTAAAAAGTGGTTGGTTGCTGTTTAGAATTATTTGACGTGTTGAAAACTTCTTGTACGGATAGTGCACGCCTTTTACGTAATCCTACTTGTATTCGATTGAATTTATTGCGCAACAACTGTTGTACCTGTGGAAGTGGTGTGAAAAAACAGATAATAATAATGTTAGCTAGTTTATATTGACATATGCGCCAAATTTGGCATATATAGTTGTTAAATAGACTTAATTAATATAATTTAGTTTTTGGGTGGGAAGACGGTGCATATTAACTCGTATGTGAATTTTTTTTTTTTTAATAAAACTTTTGTTTTTGGGCGCACGAGATGATCTAACATTTACTTAGTTCATGGCTGAACCACACCACACATATTTGCGATAATATGGACGAAATAATTTTACCATCGAATTGTTCATGTTAATTATTGACATTTTAAATAAACGAAACAAAAAAAAAAAAAAAAAAAAAAAAACAGAAGAAATCGTTCTTAAATACAACTTAATTGAGTCACGATTTTGTTTTACTTAACTTTAAGGTGGATAAATATAGATTACGACATGTTAAAATATTTCCTATACAAATATTTCGTAATGATGTTTTAAAATCTTTGGGTTGGTAAATATTAAATCTACAAACTTCCGTAAAAATGTCTTACCTCTTGCATCGATGTTTTTTGTCCTGGTAGCCGCATCGAAGCCGATTTAAACGCCTTAAAGCTTGGAAATTTAATTTCTTTTTTTAGGCTTGAATTACTGCCGCTACTATTCACATCAGTGCTAATACTCAATTTCTTCTTCGACAAATTTAGTTTACCACCGTTATTAGCGCCACTCGTCGTATTATTTATAAGACAGTCATCGTTGTGCGGCCCAACATAATCATGTGGATCATAATATTTTAATTTATCCAATTTTTTACCATTCGAATTATAGTTGTCTAGAAAATCATAACTAATTTTACTAGTTCCATTATTGCCACTTGTAATCGCAACCGGATAATCGTATTGATTATAATTTTGTGCATCCGGATGATGGTGTTGCATATGATATTCATAGCTATGAAAACTTTTACGTGGACTCGTACTATTATTAATTTTCCACAATTTTATATCACTTTCGTGGATTTTCCAATAATCATCGTCCATCGGTGGTATTCTTTGTTGCTGTTGCGACGACATTTTTACAGTACGATAACCATCTTTAAGCGTCGCTTTATTATTATTATTGTTTTCTTCTAGCCAATGTTCATTTGGATGGTGATGATGATGATGGTGATGATGACCATTTTGATTATTGTGGTGATGATGATGATGATGGTGATGATTATGATTTTGAAGATGATTTAAATTATCATTACAATTTATGATTTGTGTATATTGTTGTGGATGGTCATTTAATATTAGGTTTGTGTCCGAGTCAAGCGATGATGGACCCGACATTGATTTAAACGATGCACAACGACGTCGTAATTTATTCCATTTCTGTGATATACCAGAAACATCTGTAAATAAATGAAAAGAAATTTGATTAATATTTATATTAGAGTGTGTTAGGTTTTAACCTAATTTTTTAGTGACATATTGTAGTTTTACTAAACTCGATTAACTAAACCGGTTTAACGACAGAATGAACCTAAAAACAAACGGATTAAATAAAAAATGGTAACATTTTTTACTTTTAATTATGGTCAATAGATGGCCGTAAAAATACACATAGCGTTATATAAAAGCCTAACATGGTGTTGGCTCTGCTTTTAACATAATTAATTTTTAAGCACTCGATAACATCGTTGATAAATATTATGAATAGAAGTTTATACCGGGAAGAATAATCGGAAATTTTCACGAACTGCAAATGATCTGAAAAATAAGACGTCAACCATCTTACGGGGAGATACTGAAAATGCCAGTTCTCTAACCTGGCGATAATAATGGCGTGATCAATTTTAGCGAAGGCTTTGGCAAAATCAGTAAACCTCAACAAAATTTAACCAAATTAGTGACCGTCGACCTACCAGAAAATCTGCAACATGTAATTGTTGTACAATAACCAATTCAAGGTTTTGAACTCTTTGCGAGCAGGAACAAATACAGTATATCAGTATAAGATTTCCATACAAAGTATGAAGCTTATTGCGGTGCCCCTCGATGTCAACCAGCTTCCACTAGTGCCAAGGTTCACAGACGCGCAACTTGGTTCTACTCAACGGAACATATCTTTAGACTTCAGAAAATGTTTTGGCTTTACCACAAATTTTGGATGCATGATAGTAGTAACACGATTTGTTGAAGGCATTTAAAGTGGCATCAGTTTTTTGGACAATTTCCTGAATAAAGCTGGATCAACGCCAATTCCAAATAAAACAAAATTCAGCCTACTAACATCCTGATTGACCAAAACAAGCAAACGACGCAGTTTAGCTCTTCCTCATTAGCTTCAATTTACATAAGGCACCTGATGTAGTGGATACATTAAACTTTGATGCGTGTATAAATTTCATATCCATGAAAGCAACAGTTTTGATTAAATTAAACCTGTTCAAAATTCAGGGTTATATTTTTCAATACTATCAGCAAGCGATTTGACCGATTGAGATACCTGACTAATTTGCACCCTTACACCAGAAAACTCAGCAAACGAAACACAAAGAGAGTCATTTTGACACCCCGACCACACAAATTTTGCAAACATGTACTCCCGAAAGGTTTTAACTAAAGTCTAAACATAATGCGATTGTTGTTGTAAAACTCCCGAAGCAATAGACACAAACTATCGCATTAAGTCAAGAGATTTTAAATCCAAGTTACTTAAATTATTAGGAGCTCTTTGAAAATGTTAATATATAAACCATTTAAATTACTACAAATGTTCAAAAAGTGTCAAGAGGCTTTGCTTGAGGTCACCAATCTGATAATAGCAGTGAAAAGAAAGAGAATGAGGAAACACATTCAGACCGAAAAAAGAACTTATTATGCTCTAGCTTAAGTCTGGAAATTAGATGGATGTCCAAATATTTTACCTCGTATTTTTGTGTCAAATGTACATTGTAAAACGTGACGTATTTCCATTCAGTTTTATTAGGAAACGCTGTAGCCAAATCCCCCACAGAATCACGCTGTTCTTGTAACTTTCTTGATGCTATCAATGAATTTTAATGGGTTGACATAAATGTCGCATCATCGGCAAATGTTGAAATCGTTATATACCGTCGTGTATAGGCAGTTCAATGTTGCAACATTGCATTGACTATAAACGTTAGTAGCCTAATATAGTCGTCTGGTAGTTGTTGCGCCATTTTTGTTGTTACTTCATCATACCCTGGCGACATTTTTGGATTTATTTCATGACGTATTAGTGTTCTAATGTGTTTCCATCTACTTCAATAGTGGTCTTCAGTGATAATTTTAAGTCGCAGTCAACGTTTTGTAATTGCAGAGCTACAATACCGGGCGAGTAATCAGAAGACTAATCATACCAGGATTGAACCTTTAACTATGCTCTTCCGAAAGATCCGACATATTTCGTCTATCCGTTGGCCAATATGTTGGGCTCTTTTTGCTATAATTGCTCTTTTATATGCTAAATCGTTGGCAGTAGATTGCTGCTAATGTAACATTTAAGTAAGCCTCTTCCATTAATATATACGAGAGTGGCTTGCAAGAAATCCTGAGTGTATTCTGGCAATACATAATGTTTTCGTGGATGTTTCTCATTACAAGCTAGATTTGCGTTGTCTAAGAAACTCTTAACCGAAAGTCGTTTGACAGTTTTATTCACCAACATATTTTGCCTCCTTTGAAGGAAAGGTTTACCCGTTGCTACTGTAAAGGCAAAGTAAAATTAGAAAAACCCGTTGATTTAAGCGGAAATGTTCTCCAGTATTCTTCGGAGAACTTTTATCAAACCCCGAACATCAAGACTATAGATAATTTCGTGAAAATATTCCCTCATAAAAGAGCGCTTTATCCTTTGAATCAATGGGATCCTCGATGAAATTGACCGCTTTATCAGAAACCACAATCAGCTTGCCCATATTTACTACATGCTTCGTAAAGTAGTAGCAAAATCAATGCAAGTAATGCTCACGATGCAGGTAATGCTGTATCGGTTGGGAAACTGATTTTGACCAAGATTGTTACAAAATCGCCGTGGTATTTATAAATAATGATAGTCAGCCATCCTTCAAATGTGACATCCGCGGTAATCCAAAAAACCCAGGCAACTCGAAACAACCGTTTTAATCGTATCCACTATTGAATCTATAATATTGCGAAGCCGGCTGGCAGCCAAAACGTCAGTGTGAAGGTTATTCAGGAGCTCCATTACATCGAGCAAAGATGAATAGCACTAAAGTACCGTACGGCGCACGGTAAATTTCGATTAGTGAAGAATTCAAACCGCGAATAAGTGCAGGAAGACTTTCGAAACAATGAATTACCGATTCTCATGTACAAGTGGAAGCCAAAAATTTGAATTTTGTTCGTCAATGCATCAGCAACAATCACGAGCCTTGTATCAAGGACTTTCCGACCAAATATAGCAAAATGCGGCGCATATATATATATATATATATATATATATATATATATATATATATATATATATATATATATATATATAAAATATATAAAATACGATTCAATTTGTAACCGAAAACTATGCACCTGTTTCGTTTTTTCACACAATGAGTCATGACTACAAAACTAGTCATCATTACCATCTACATTCTTTACATAAGATGATTTTGATTAAACAAACAAAATTCCCCATCACAGTCTATACACACGCAAATTTTATGCGAACCTTCCAAGAACCAATTTCTTTTAAGGTCGTCTATTGCATAAAAATACTTTGAAGGTCAAATACGATGAAAAAAATAAATTTCCTCTTCAAAAAATTAACAAAACGTTGCCGTGGTTTTTGATCACCCGGTAAATTATATAAAAGTTAATTCTAATAATGGACCGGCACATAAATTATGTGCGTATATACGAATAGAACAAAATCCTAATTTCTAAATTTAGAAACGACAAAGAATTAAATATCAATTTACGATCATCCTTTTTTTTATCGAAAATAAAAAAAAACAAAAAAATTTCCTGTTTTGTGAGACAAAACGAATGAATATAAGCGACCCCTTCGGAACCCTAATTTATTTTTTAATTTATATTACATTTTGACGGATGTTGGTGGATTAAGGTTGAAAAAATTTAACACACATACCAGTCCACACGCAAAAAGTATGGTAAATTCCCTTGCATCGCATTGCCTGACCTTATACATCAAGGAATAAAAAAACATTTAAGATTTTGCATCTGGGTGTGGGGGTGAGTGCTTTAAAAAATTTGATTGAATTTTATAATAAATTCAATTTTGTTTTGATCTTTTCCTCCACACAGTACACCGCACACAGTACATTCTAATCAAATTGTTTTTCCATTACAAAATTCGATAAATTCGAAAATGTCATACCAGCAAAATAATGATTCGAATAGAAAGAACCGCACCCACAAATTGTTTATGCGCTATTTAATTTATGTACGTACTCGTATATTGGCTCTATTCGATTTTTTTTTTTAAATTCAATCGATATACTGATGATCGTTCGAATCGTAACAATAATAACAAAACAAAAAAATTTTGAGTTCACCTTTTGTTGTTGTGTAAAATTCATGCGATCGGTTTTGACGTGAGAATGATTGTATTTTTTAATAAAATTAAAAAAAAAAAAAAAAAAAAAAAAATGATCTCGATATTATATAAAATACATAAATGAAATGGAGATCACGTTTTTAGTGTTGTTATTTTATTTTGTAGATCGTATTATTTAATATGTGTGTGGTATGTGTGTTCGTTTATACTTCACCCCTTCTGGGAATTTAATCGTAAAATTTTGCATAAATTTGAAAAAATGAAAATAAAATATTGTTGTATAAATCGAGGATCACGGAATTTCCACGACTTATCTTAGATCGATCTGAAAATGATGTACTATACATGCAAACATTATATATTTCCATCAATATTATGTAATTGTTTATCAACAATTTTTAGTGTGAAGGTACATGAGAATTTATGAATTTTGGCGATCTGCTTTTGGTTATTTGTGGTTGGGAGAGAGTGGAAGGACACTCCCACACCACGTTAAAGACCTGCATAACATCATTGGCGCCCACGGATATAAGCCAACCCAAAGATAAATACTCGTTTAACAACAATTTGGATTATCTGTTGGGATTTTATGAATGATACCTAGAAGATGTTAACGGTGAAACAAATACAAACAATTTTGAAAAAACATGATTTATCGTACACCCTAAAAAAAGAAATTACAAACAAACAAACCGCTGGGATGACTAAGGGTGTAGGTGAAGATTTATTTAAAACAATGCGGCTCAAATACCTAACCGATAATGTTAAAGTCATAATAGTGATGGTAATGATTTGACCACATTAACCGACAAAACTTAGGAAATTAATTGTCCGTCGTCATCATCTATATGCAGTAATGTCACAAAAACCCCGACATCGAACACAGAAATAGTTTTAGAAAGTCTACAATGCTCGATCGACAAACTTACGATCTCAATTTAGTCGTAATAGGGATAATTCTCGTAGTAGGCCTTGGGTTCGCGGTCACTCAAGTCATAGTCGATCTGGTTCTAAAAACATTTCAGCCAGTAGAGAAAATACTGTTATTATTTCAGGATGTTTGATAGAGGTGCCAGAAAGAGTAGGCCCCGTGCGTGTATTTAAACGGTCCGGCTTACTTTCAAAAATGAAATCGGGAAACTAAATCATCCTACTGTGGTTGCGACACAGGTAGGATGCAAGCAAACCGCTGCCTATTAGTTTCATGTCTATCTACAAAATAATTTTCTTAATCGATACCGGAGCAGAAGTGTCGGTTGCACCTTCCAAATATTGCTAACTATCATAGAGATACGGATAGTATGTTGGTTACTGCTAATGGTACACCCATAAGTTCTTATGGCACACGCATATTATGTTTGATAAAGAAAAACGAGATAGGACATATGATGCAACTTAAGTTGTGCAGATCGAGTTCTTCTAGCGTAGCGTTCGCCTTTCATTTAATGCTTAAACAAGACAGAAGATGGCGTCCGTGTGGGGATTACCGTAGACTAAATGCGGTAATAATAGCAAATCGCTATCCTCTTCCTCAAATCCATACTTTTTCTATATATCTCCAAGGCTGTACAATCTTTTCAAAATTTGGCTTGGTCCGTGTTTACCACATATCTGTCTCTAAAGAAGACATATATAATACCGCGATTACCGTTCCTTTCGGAAAAATTTAAATTTAGGAGAATGCTTTACTGTCTGAAATATGATCTTTCTGAGCGCAGACCTTTCAGTGGCTCATGAATGAAGTCACGAAAAGTATGGATTTCGTTTACGTATGGGTTAACTATAAAGACATCCAAATGTGAATTTGGTGTAGCTTCCCAAAATTTCCTCAGTCACAAAATTACCAAAGATCGAATCATGGCTATCCTTGATTTCTCTGAAACAGGACAATTTCAGAACAGGACAATTTTAAAACTGGATATTTCAAAATAGGATTTGACAAAACGAGATAAGATACGAAACTGGATATTTCAAAATTGGATATTTCAATACGAGATAAGGTACATAACGAGATATGATACAACACTGGATATTTCAAAACAGGATATTTCGACATGTGATTTAAACTTAAAATGATTTTTTAGGAATGTTCTGGAATATGGCCAATTAGGGAGAAACTCGGTGAGTTCTTACCCGATTTTGATGAAATTCGATACGTAGGAAGAAAATGGGATTTAAAAATGATTTTTTGGGAAAGTTCTGGAATAAGGCCAACTAGGAAGGAACTCGGCGAGTTCTTAACCGATTATGATAAAATTCTATATGTAGGATGAGAATGGGATTTTAAAATGATTTTATAATTTATTTTATTATTCTTTAATTTTTTAATTAATTTTTCTCACATAGATTCTCTAAAGTGAAGAAAAGTTATTCACTGTGGTATCAAGCATTTTCTGTATTTCGTCGAAGGAAGACTTTACATCCTAACTGACCAAAGAACTTTGACTACCGCTAATGCATCAACATCAGAATGAAGTCCTATACAAAGCCGGCAACTAGATTACATCACACAATTTAGTACGGCTCTTAGGTATTATCTCGATCAGATGAATATCAATCTTCTGTTATAACGCATACAGCCCTCGTTAACTTGCAAACATCCGACGACGAGCTTAAATTTTTAATCCATCCGGAAGCAGGCTTTACTATAGTACGAAGTGGAAACTAGAAAAGATAAGCTACCCAAATTCATCATTAGCAATTTGGTGCGAAACTTCGCTAGAAAACGATCGAACAATCAATGGAATTCGAGTAGCTCGTAAGCTTATTACATCAAAATATAAAAACATGTGTCACTTACCATGCATTTGTGGGCTATTACATTTCAAGATTTCCAGTTCCACTTGAGTTAATGACTGAGCAATGCAATCAGTTCGAGAACAATCTTTTACAGGAGTTAACAAAACTGTTAGATTCTCACAGGACACGGACAACGACATCCCATCCTCATGCAAATGATATGGTGGAACGATTCCACCGCCAATTGAAACCTTCTATATATTCTCGATCGAACACCCTAAACTGGAGCACTGAATTCCCATTCATTCTTTTTGGCATTCGAACGTCGCTCAATCTCGGGTGTACTCCAGCAGTTCTTTTTTACTCCAATCACTTAAAATCCCAGGAGGACTTGTATTACACTCTGAAAATACGACATCGACAGACCCGGCTTTTACTGGCTCAACAAACAAAATAAAGAAACATGTTTGTTTTCAGAAGTAATTTATATTTTGATATACTGCGAAGGGAGTTATGTGGAAGTTACTCATAAAGTGTACGTCATACGATGCAACCGCATTGTTGTTATTGATTATTTCAAAAGACGTGGCTTCATCACCTTTTATAGCCAACAGCCACAGTCTCAAATGGTATAGTTCTACATTTCGTGGTGATACGGTTGGAACTCTTCCTATTATAAGTTCCTTAGATTTTGAATTTATGGCCTATTTAAACCATTTTTTACTTCTCAAATTTCAAATAAATTGGTCGATCTTGATAAAAGTTCCCGTGTGCTACGGGATCTTCTTGGTTGAAATATTGTGTGAGAGTGTCCATAAATTGGCAATTCTTGCAGTTTCCAGCAGGCTTCTTGACAACTGACATATCGGCAATTAAGATAAGCTGTAGGTTCATCATATACTAAGTTGCAAACCAATTCGTGCACATAGTCGGCCCATTTTGTCATATATTTATGAATATATTTTATTGCTTTTACAGTGACACAAAGCTCTACGTTAATATGAGCATCATATTTTTTTATCAAGAAAGGATTATAGGGTACAATCCAACTATTATCAACTGGTATTTGGTTTCTGGTAACATGATTATCTTTAGAATTATCTCTTCTTTTGTAAATGGGATAACCATCAATACAGGCATCCGTATAATTGCAGAATAATTTGTGAAAATTCTTAACACAATGGCCATTAATTCGGCAAATTGCTTTTGTGTTACACGAAGGGCCGTGAACCATTTGTTTTAATACAATATCATATAGCCCGGGTTCAGTCTCACGATCAGGAATTTCCGCTTTGAACATCAGCGGTTCTAATTTTATCGAGTTGAGAAAATGTAAAAAGACAAATGGCTAAACTATGAACACAAATGCTATTATATTACTACCAAAAATTTGATCGGTCTGATGGGATTTGAAAACTTTGCAATTCATCTGTAATTTCTTGCCATTTTGGATTACAGGTAAAAGTTAAAAATAAGTCAGGACGACCTAATTTTCCATAAAGCGTGGACCACCGAGGTACGACGAAGGACGAATGACAACGTTTCCAACTCGACAATTTTGGATCTCTGCCAATATTATTAAAATGGTCCATTAGACCAATTGGTCCATTTTGATACGTTACGGATATAATTAATTTTGGTAGCACTAAATATTCTTGATACAATTTACCTCCTAAATGTAAAGGATTGAACTGACCTCTGCGTATTGCTATTCGATATGCATAATATTAAAGATGGGTCACTTTATTCCTAACCTCGGTTGCTTTTTCTGCAACATGGGTTATCTTCAAAGAAAATTCAAAATCGCCAGGGGGAAAAACAATAGAAATGTCATTGGATCGACATATTTCGACAAAAAACTCAATTTCTGTAACTTTGGTTCGCCAGATGTAATTGATGAGACCGCAAAATCTATACAGCATTCAACACATCCTTCACGATCCAGTTCATATACCACACCAATATCATCGTGGGTAGTGGGTGGATTGTAAAGCCGTTAATCACCATTAGAATTACGATTGAAAGTTAGCTTAATTTCACGCATTGTCACACCGGATGAGCTTGAGCTCTTAATTTCCCATTATTATATTCTTCACGAAGATTCCTATAATGAGCTATATATGGAGACACATTACATAAATCATCAGCAATCATTTGCATAAGTTCAATTTTGCAGTTTTGGTTAAAATTGTGATAAATTTGAGCTTGTAGTGCTAGTTCCGGATATTTTGGAAGATTATTTTGATTTAAGCTACCTACAGCTTCTGGATCCAATTCAGTATTGAATTGCTTTCAGAGGTTTTATGATAAACTTAACCAGAAATTTTAAAGCAATACGGCCTATTCCCAGGAATTTCGACAGATTTGGCACCCATAAATGCAAAAGCATTTGCGTTATTGAAATGGCGAATGTATTTTCTAAAATTTTTGCTTTTAACGTCGTTTTGCGTATACGATTCCTGCGACATTGTTTCGGTAGGCAATCATGTATAATATTATATATATATATATATATATATATATATATATATATATATATATATATATATATATGAATATATATATATATATATATATATATATATATATATATATATATATATATATATATATATATATATATGAATATATATATATATATATATATATATATATATATATATATATATATATATATATATATATATATATATATATATATATATATATATATATATATATATATATAAGTATATTACGCTTTCCCGAATTTTACATTCTTGAATTTCAAGAAAACCATATCATAACTCCGGAAAGTATTTAAACATTAAAATCCGAGAAAAGAATATTTCATCCCCTTAAAAAAAAAGTTTTTATTACAATACACTATAAACTGACGATAATCTTGTACATTTTACTCATATTTTAGCAATTTACATTACTTAATATAGGCGCCAGGTATCATACTCAAATTGTTCGATGAACATTAAATCCCCAACTTTAATTATACCAATATTCAAATATCACTGCCAACCATCCTACTTGCTCATATAACCATAACAATAGGAGCCTCAAGTGTCTAGCAGAATATATCAGCAAGCATCATCCTGAAAATAATGTTTTTTTAAAAAGTTTTTGGAGAGTACACCCTCAATAATATCATGGATGTCTGAACATTAAAATGAAAAACATTACGTTGGGTACGAGGACATATATAGAATTAAGATTTATAGTTAAATGATGTCTATATACTATTACAGAGTCACCACAAAATGAATTTTGACTCCTATATAAACAAAATTTGAAATTTTGTGCAAAATACGGAAAAACCACTGTACATTTGGAAACGTATATATTAGTAGTAGATGTAGTGTGGTACACACAGATCTATAAACTTCTTTTGTTGTTATTATTTTATGGTTTGTTTATTTTTGTGTATATATATTGGAAATTCGTTCACCCCAACAGTATTCAAAAAAAATAAAAAAAAAAAAAATGAGAAAAGTTGCGGGAAAATTTCATCAGTAAAATATTTAAGAATCATCATAATATGTTTATGTATATATGTATATAGTACGTATATCATAATATCTACTCGGCACATGTTTGTTTTCTATACAGTCTACAATTTTACGTTCAATTTTATAGTTGCGAGATGGGAATGTCTGTTTGAGTATATAAAGATGATGAATCATGCCATTTTGATTTGTAGGTGGGAAATGTTTAATATGTTTGAAAACCCAACTGTAAACGTGATAATTAATAAATGGAAAAATACTTTACGGTTTCGAAATATTTTCCGAAATTGAGGTGATATTGTTTAAAGATTTTTGTTGAAATTTATCATTGGATTTGAAAGGGTGCGCGTTGCTGCTGCTGCTCCTGCTACACTACAGCTATTTATAACAATGTATATATAGGGGATTTAAATTAAAAATTCATTTGTGATTTTAATTTTAGGTATGAACATGTGTATCATTTACCAAACATATATAGAATAATTGACAATATGGAATGTATCTATGGTGAAATGTGATTGGCACCCTATTACGAAAAAATGTTCCACGCAAATTTATCAATTAGGCAACAATATAATGTATATAGTGAATGTATATTGTTTAATGAAAATTTATCGTATTCACGTGTCGAATATATTTCCATCTGATCAACATTGGTTTGGTTCTCATGCCAATAATGGTATTGAGCATCGGTGGCAATCTTACTGAGAAGTTCAATTGGATCCCATATTCGCGCTCATATCTCGACATTATGTTGTTAAGTAAAATAAAAAGTTGATCGAAACCCATTGGGAACGTCATTATCTAACTGAATCTCGAAAAGTAAAATGTGGGCATCTAACTCTCGTAATATACCTACTCAGCTTTGATACACAATATTGCAAATTGCTTCTCCGCACTATCCTATTGTAACCAATTTGAGCTGTAGATATCTCTAACGCTCAATTTACTGAGATCTGTTAGATCGCACAAGAGGATTAGAACAGGTGCATAACAAATGAAGTATTGTTTCCTCCTGTTTTTCGTCATTACAGTTTCGACAATAATCATGAAAGAAAGCACCTAGTCTACTGGCATGCTTTCCAATAAGACAGTGTCCAGTAATGACACCCACAACTATACTAATATTATGCCGTTGCATAGATATTAGCTGATTAGACTTTTTTAAGTCCAAATTAGGCCAAATCTGCCTAGTAATTACACATGAGGTGCAATTTGCCCATCTATTGTTTGTAATTTTACGAGCTTCTTCTTTAAGGAGTAGTTTGCATGTAGCGCAAGTGGTACTTCAATGTCCACTTTGCATGGTAAGATGAGGCAAGTAATACCTTATCGCGCGAGTTCATCGGCTTTCATATTCTCCAATACATTGAAATGCCTCGGCACCCATATAAGATGGATATTGAACTGTTCAGCCATTTCGTTAAGAAATGAAAGGCAACTCTGGGCTACTTTCGACGTGATAAAGCCTGATTGTAAAACTTTAAAAGCAGCCTGACTGTCCGTAAAAATGCCAATATATCTTACAGATATTCCATGATACTTCATCCAGTCTATGGCTCCCTTGATTGCTATAAGGTCTGCCTAAAAAATACTGCGATGAGATTTACATTTAGTTTTTCGCAGAAAACCTCTCCGACTTTTCCATCAATTTTCGAGCCATCTGTAAAAAAGTTAATAAAGCCTGAATTTAAAACTGTTCCATTCACCTAGTCCTCTCTGGAAGGAATATCAGTTATAAATTTAACTTCGAGGTATGATGTCGAGATAGTGAAGTCTATAGATTTAGGGATTTCTTTGTTCGTTAGAATAGATGAGTGTTCTTTAATGTTACAGGACCACATATAAATTTATTTAAGCCTTATGGCTGTACTAGCTGCCACTTGCTTAGCCAGGATACCTAAAGGGATGAGATGAAAGAGAATCTCCAGTGCTTGAGTAGGAGTGCTTCTAAGTGCACCACTAATACATTAGGTAGCAGTTCTTTGCACTTTCATCAGCAACTTTTGGTTCGCCACTGTATTTAAAGCGGACCACCAAACTGTAACTCCATACATTAGAACTAGTCTAACTACAGAGGTATAAAGTCAATGCACAAGAGTGCTAAGGTAGCCTTTTTTACTCTTTCCAGAATATTAGGCTTCCAGCTTAGTTTACTATCCAAAATGAGACCCAAGAATTTTACTTTATCTGCGATGTTCAAAACAACTCCATTGAGAGTTGGAGGGTCAAAGCGAGGAAGTTTGTACTTCCTACAAAAAAGCACATACTCAGTCTTTAGTGGGTTAATAATAAGACCACAAATATTGGTCCATTGAGTTAGAATGCCAAGAGCATTCTGCATAACATCTCTGATGATACAAGGATATTTGCCGAAAGCGCCAATAGCAACATCATCTGCACAAGCCACTACTTTAAAGCCAGTCCTTTCCAGGTTTAGTAACAGGTCATTTATGACCAATTCCAAAGAAGGGGGGATAATACACCACCTTGCGGTGTACCTCTACTTACAAATCTACGGATGGATGATACACCTAGATTCACCATTATGACCCTGCCTTTGAGCATTTGATCAATCCAGCTTCTAAGTGAAAGACTTTGAGGTAAGCCTCTATCTGTCTTTCTAGAATTTTCAAGAAATAAGAAGATAAGCTAATAGACCTACGGTCTTTGGGATTGCAATGAGGGCGTTTTGGTATAACAATTACATTTACTTCAGTCCATTTCTTTGGAATGTGACATAGTTCGAGACTACTTTTGAACATTTCCACAAGCCAGGGAACAGTTAAGTCAGTAGTTTTCTAAATATCGGCAGGAATAATGCCGTCCAGGCCTGCAGACTTGAAAGGCTTGAAACTGTTTAATGCCAACAAGATAGTTCTCTTATTGAAAATTTTCCCCGCGAGACCAGTAGCCTTATTTGCCTTTGGCAAGATAGAAGGAGAATTGGAGTAACCGAAGAAATAAGTTCCCAGAAGAAGCTCCAAGGATTCCCTACTTGTTGTAGTCTATTGTCCATCCAGTCGTTGGAGATAACTTGGAATGACAGGACAAGTGGATAGATTAGAGGACTGCTGTATTTTGTTACAAAAAAAGTCTCTAGGAATTGCATTCGGCACTTCTTACTTCATATGTATACGCTTTAAGGACCTCCTTATAGGAGTCCCAGTCCATGTCACTTTTTGTTCTCTTCGCGATTTTAAAGAGCCCGTTGCATTTTAAACGCGTTACTTGTAGTTCCTTCGACCATCATGGTGGACGCGGTTTACCCTTTGGCACGTAAGAATGAGATGAAGGCAAAGTACATGACTGCTGGCTCGGACATCGAACAGCGAATCAACGAATTAAAGGTGTCGAAGATAAAACTAGACCTTCAAGCATCAGTAAATCATGCCTTTCTTCATTCACGCATACATAGGGTTCCTGAAATTGTTCTTGATATCTTTTCTGGTGGTTTAATGAAATGAACTGATTTTATAAATTCTATTAAGAGGCTAGTTCTAGTACACAACAACAAAAATTTGACTGGTGTAACTAACTTGTAATATCTACAGTTTATTTGCAGGGACAGCCAAAACAATCCTATACAATTTGGATTATGTTGGTGAAAATTATTCAGTGGCACGACAATTTTGCTTTTCGACCAATTTGAAACCCCGAAAAGAATCAGCGAAGAACATATGAAAGCTGACAACTTTTTAGTATACCTAATCGTCTTGAAGTATGACATTGAAACAAGGTCGAAATGGATCGACTACTCACCAACCTCATCTACGCCTGCTTGTGATGTCGTAAAATAACCATCGAAACACGATCCTTCGCGATCAAAACTGCAAGAGCTAAGACAAAGTCCTCTGTTTCATTCGTTGTCAACGACAAATGTTAAACTGTTCAAGGCACTAGAAGATCCCAATGCATGCACCACACTAAGCTTAATTTAGGTGGTGCGAGGAAACCATTAAGACCGCAGCAACACCAATCTTTTAATCGATAATTTAAAAATTATTTTAAGTAGAAGAAGCCCAAGAAAGGCCTTCTAAATTTAGAAAAAAGAACCGCCGGACTGAAATCCCCATTATAGAGGAGGGGCGAATACAATTATATGGGCTATAAAAGGCGCGACGAAGGAGGTAGGCAGCTCCATTAGCACCTTGAAAGAGGTAAGTATATGGTTAATCAGGACAGTGTTTAGCATACTTCAGATTATACTACAAGACACAACTGCTTCGGCAGTTCTTATCTTTAGACTGACTAAATCAGGTGAGGATATAGTTCTAGTCCAGGGCCCTTGGATGAAATTCGAGTAAAATAATATTTTATAAATATTTTGCTTCTTTCCCAATTCTCACAATTCTATGGTTGGTTGCAGCCTTTATGGTTAAGGAGGATTCACCGAATAACCTTTATGGGAACTGGTCATCAAAGCAGAATAGAAAAAGTTTGGTGTATTATACTTAGACATCAGACAATCGGGCGTGAGTCATTGTTTAATTATTTGCTTAAATCGAATTTCTATATTAGTAGTTATGAGCCAGAATTCACCTTTATCATAGAAACATAAGGAATGTTCTGGGTGTGATGTGCTCTCGGAAAATATTCTTTATCATATAGTTGGGAAGTGGTGAAGGAGAATTTTATTCCGGCCACTAATATATAACATGCAATCTCAACATTTGCCTGTTGCTCGAAGACTCTCCAGAAACCCTAAAATAACAAACAAAAGAGAAATTGACGAGGGTACAAAGGAATCCTTTCGCAGAGAAGAGATCGTCTTAGAAATATTCTCTCTACCAATTTAACTACTAGTAAAAGTCTTTTAATTAAACCTAACGATTTATCGGCAGCTTCCGGTGAGGAATCTTCGAGACTTCTCATTGAAAGCCGCTTCCGGAGGAGCTTCGTTGACTCGGTGGAGTGTGAAATCTCATTTGTTGTGTACAACAAATATCGTAAGTAAAAAACAAATTATGTGGGCGATAAAAGTGAACCCTTTTTTATATCGAGTGGCCCAAAACGGATTATACTGGCAGAATTCCAGTAGAAGTGGCACGTAATCTTTAGGCATGTTTGAAGCTGGTAAAAATAATTCTAATGTATTATTCTTGGTAGTAGATGGAGGTCAAGGTAGTCTTTACCCCGAAAGCGGGAAAATGCTCTCATGGCTACTCAAAGGATCTAAGATCTTACTTGTCAGCCATTGATAGTAGAGACAAATCAAAATTAATTTATTAATTCTGGAACCGGAGAGGCAAGGCATAGGAAGGCTTAGTACACTGATGATGTCATTATTACCAAATAGACAAGCCAACCGATTATTATAAATGGCCTTTACCGACACAGTGACATTTCTGAACGAATCTTAGACAGTAAACTTAGCTTGGGGCGTAACATAATAGACAACGTAAATAAAGCTACTATAGCGATGTACTCATGCCGGAACGCCACTGGTAATAGATGGGGTCTTAAACCAGAGCTGAAAAACTAGCTCTCTACCACCGTAGACCCACTCTTATGTACGGAGTAAGCTTTTAGTGGCCAGCACTGGACAAGACAACTTATAAAAGTAGGACAGATAACGTGCAAAGAAATTTGTGCCTTAGAGGGTGTGCTCTTTCGTCTTCGAGTCGATATTTTCGGTAAGCAGACGGCGATTAAAACTGTCACTCACTGCTGTGTTTCAGTGGAAATCTTTTCGGGCAGGTCATTCGCTAGGAGCAGTTTATTTAGTGTCAAGTGTGACGTTCGGTAGTTGATCACTTTTTTAACGAGTTGAGTGAGCATTTCAGAATGTAGATCATCTGGGCCCTTGGTCATTCGAATGCCAAGGAGAACTATAGAGCAATTGTGGCAGAGCCGATTATGGTGCTTAGATTGGTGGTTAGAAAAAGAGCCGTAGCCTTGGCATTAAAGAGGTGTGGCCTATGCTAGACTTGAATCACGTTAGGACACTTATATCTCGGCGCAAAGTTTGGAACAGTCGTAGAGGTAATAATAGGACACGCCTTAGGATTGACAAAGGGTGAACAGGAGGAGAAGATATCAAGTCACTTCTTATGGTTAAGTCCGGTTTTGGCACAAAGAAGGCATAGAAGCTTGGCTAAATATGAAATAGACCACCTTTCAGATCTTTTTAGGAGAAATCCTATGCAGAAATAGCCTTGTGAAAAATAATGCCACAGTAAACAGACAGACAAATATTTTAATATCGTTAATTTGGATTAGTCGAGCTTGAGGTTGCGATTGAGGTCATTTCCCACGATAAATCTAAAAGAAAACTAGACGAGTCAGAAATGAAAAGAGTAGCTGATTGCCAACAACCTTTAATTACTAACGCTGTCACTCTGGGTACACTGGGAAGAACAAAAAAAGTTTGCTCAAGTATAAGCAAAATCCAGTAAAAGAATCAGAGAAGCCTCGTCTACAGACGAATGTAGAAAGCAAGCTTATAAAAGCTAAACAATTATGGCATAAAACGATAAATGATCGCAATTTCATAACACCGCAATGGACTTTTGCGGTCTCGATTTGTTCAGCATAAGATTCGAGGTAAATCGCCTAATAAAACATTTATCTGCATATTTGCTTGTCAGGCTAACAAGGCGGTTCATATGGAGCTAATTGCAGATCTCTCATGAAGTGTTTTCTATTGACAGAAGTTCAATATTTGTTAAACCCAACTCTGAGTTAAACTCAATGTACGAGATGCTAAAGTACGATGAAAGCAGTTTTTCCTCACCTGATTTGAAAAAAGTGAATTTTATCTGCGCATAGTGATGGCAACAGTCAGTTTAACGAATGAGGAATTAAACACCCTAAATTCGAAAACTATGGGGATCATATTGGGATAAGTGATTTTGAAAAAGTAAAGGAGATAGAAATGAACATTTAACAGTTGATATAATGGGTAAAATTCATTGTTGGTACTTGGTAAAACCAATGGCGTAAAACGCGATAACTTAGAAGTAAAAAATATATTGTGCCTTTGCTACTTTGGTTTTCAAAAAACTATAAGTGATTCAACATTTATGAGTTTTAAAATTAACCCTAATATCATTTTAGTTTAACGTTACATGGAATCTAACTAATAATCAGTTCTAACGAACGATGTGGTTCATCGATAAAAAGACTAGGATGTATGTTATAAAATGCCTAAAAAAACAAAATTTAAAACTGGAAAATTTTCTAAACTGAAATTTACGGTTGATAACTACTCAATTGTATCATAGCAATTAGTGGATCAATAAATCACTAAACTGTTAACAAATGCATTTAAAGTATAGATAGATGTATGTTCCGGAAAAAAAATTACAGTATCCATCCTCCTCATAATAACTCCGATAATAAAACACATCCGATCAGCAATATACATCTCACCTATACCTTCCTTATAATATGATGGCGATGATGGTATAAATGAATACAAAAACCAGAACAGACATAACAACTATATACACTAAACTAACATAGCAACAACAAAACTGTATGGTATTAATATTTTTGTGTATAAATAATTTACACATCGGAAAATACCAAAAGAAAAGCAATTCAGCAACAACTGAATAAACAAACATCGTAAAAAACTATTATGACTCTATATAGTGTATAAACACACTGTATACGAACTACTGTACGTAATGATGATTAACTAACATAACATACCATCGAGGTACATATGTATATTCATATATATGTTTGTTATGTCTAAAAAAAATATTTTCTTACTAAATCAGAGCGCAAAAAAGATCGTCTTTCTTACATATACGAGTATACTACTATATACATGCAAAGGGTTTTCCAGTTTTTACGATTGGAATTTTAATTACACAAAATATAGATAAGAGCAGTTCTTTGGTGTAACGTGTAGTTTCGTCTTGGAGAACTCTTAATAAGAATAAGTTTTTACATGCCAATGCTAGCCCAGACCATCTCAATAATCCAGCTCCACTAGATTCAACGCCATGCTTGCTCTTTGTATTGTTCTAGATAACCAGGAGAAGCCTAATTGATCTATACTTTGATGAGACATCATCATCGACGGATTTTGAAAATTTTCGATTTCTGGAATTCTTGTACTTCTGGTATGGAAGTCTGGAATAATACCTAGCCAGGGACATTTCAAAGTTTACGTAGTATTTCAATTATTATACGCAAGGTGTAGGCTTCCTAGACGACGAATTTACAAAATTCCAACATTCCAATTGGACAACCCTACACTCGTAATGTGTAGTGTGTAGAGAAGCATGGCAATAAAAATATAAAAAAAAACAATCACCATTAAATAATAACAATCGGCATTATTACCATTATTACTATTCACTTTATAGTATACACTACAAACTATTATTTATTACTTTATTCTTTCGTTAATACTAAAAATAAGTTATGTAAAAAATATAAAAATTTTTCAACGATTATTCACTCAACTCAACATTTTTTTTTTTTTTTTAGTTTTTACAAGAATTGAAATATTTTTTTACTTTTCTATATAAGTATATTTAAGATCCTTTGAAGAGTGACGTTATGCCGAGGGTAAATATGTGCTTTGAATATATTTTTGTCTGTATATATGTATGCATATATGTAAGCACATTGTACTCTTTTTGGATAAATTCAACTATAATTCTTGTAATCGAGTATATAATTGGTGCGGTGACAATATGTCTAGAAATAACACGCATGCAACACTTAATTAGAAATATTTATTTACATGTATGATAAATGTGTCAATATAAGATTTAGTCAACAACAAAAACCTACTCGCTATTTAACACCCGCGATATTATCTAAAAAAATTGTTTGTGCCTATAATACATGTAACTGTTGTTTAGCGCGAGCTTTAGGTTAGATTTTTGTAAACGCATCCGAAGTGAAATTACTATCCCTAATAGGTATTAATATTGCAGCAAGATTAACGACACATTGGCTGTGATGGTGTTATACCATCAATTACCTAAGACGATTAACCTGACATTATATCAGGGATTGTTGAGAAATAGCTATCATAGGCCACAAAGGAAACCTAAAAAACTTCAAATTGTAAAGTAGGCTATGCACAAGTGAGACAGAAAGAGAATATATATACGGATTATAAGAAACAGAATCAATGAAGATTTTTTATTTTTATGTTTTAATCCATAAAATCTTTTCTAGGGCCGAAGCTTTCCCCAACTCTTTCGCGGTTAACGAGGATGCACGAATTACAGGTTCGCTTTAAATATCAATCTGCACATTGTATTGATCCAGTCAGCCTGTACTAGCTTGTTCGATGGTTCGGCCCATATAGATTGTGATCTCCAACAAGGCTGGTAGTGTTCACCATCATCACCAATCGTAATCAAGTGATGAAAAACCTTTTTTACATAACTCTTCTGTTGGGATAAGAAAGAAACCTACTTCAACCAGCGACCTCTATGCCTACCAAAAGGCGACCGTCAATGAACATGACCAAGCATGATTCTCATTGTCCCTTTTACTTCGTGAATGACATCAGGAATTTCCATCAAGCTCCTATAATATCGTGGTTGAAGATCTCGTGGCTCAGCTTTGGATTCGATCGCTCTAAAGTGAGCGATTTGTGGTCGGTGTAGACTGTAAACTCTTGACCTTCGACATAGTATCGAAAATGTTTTATCGCATGGTAGATAGCTAGAAGCTCTCTATCGAATCCAGAGTATTTTGTTTCAAGATTCGAAAGTTTCTTCGATAAGAATCCAAGCGGACCCTAATCTTAACCTTTTGATTGTTGCTACGGCGCCTACAGCAGTGCTCGAGACGTCGGTTCTGGAACTAAGTTTAGCAATATATATTGGATGTGCCAATAACGTAATGTGTGCTAAAGTGGTTTTAGCTGTGGTTATTTGAGCTTCTAGAGTAAAGTAGCCAAATGGGTGTAGATAGGGGCTAAGGTTTCCGCTTAATCTTAGGCAAAAACCTGTGGTAGGCAAAAATTGCTCTATATGCCTCATTGATTGAGGATTGATCTTTGAAACGGTTGTACGCCGATTGTACGTTGTTTCGAGTAGATGTGAATAACCCAAATAGAGTAGTAATTGCAGTTTCATGAGCATCATCAGTTGCGACTTAGATTAAATGATAAGTTCTGACTAAATCGATCTTAGAGAATATCTTGCAACCTTGTAGGGCAACGGTCAGTTACCGATACCATGTCCAACCTGCTGTAGTGCCCACATGGCTTCCAAACTTGATTTTTCTTTTTAACAAAGTGCAGTGAACATGATACTGGTAATGCCGATGGCATCATTCCATTATGACCGGAACCGTGATGGTTGGTATTCCGTTATGGCCGGTTTATGTCTGATCGGATCCAATATTCTGGTTTAGACACTGGTAGATGTCCTTTAGTAATTATGTAGAGTCCTACTTAATGAAAGTCTGCACCAATCATTGGACGATTTACGTTCGCTCAATAAGGACATCCTTTAGGGCACTGTTAAAAATTCCATATTTATTTGTCTCACATGTTTAAGAAGAACTGAAATATCTCGTTTCTAAGGCGAAAAAATAAAAATTAAAAAGAGTAGGATATGTGTGTGCAACTAAGCCTACAGGATAATTCTTAAATATTGCCCAAAATCGGGCTTTCAAGGAAGTTGGTCATAGTAGTCGCCAAATTGCAGTAGTATGGAAAGATATTGGAAAGACAGTAAAGGGCGTTGTGAGCTACAACAGTTCAAGACCTACAGGCCATTCTTACTTAGAGAAGCTTCGATTTTTCTACCCTGTTGATTAGTAAAATAAATGCTAAAACTGGTGTTGTGACCGTATAATACAGCATGCTCCATATTTAAAATTCCAAAAAAAATTAAGAAAAAACCGCCGTTAACTGAAACACGTCAGAACCTGCGTTTTTGCTTTGCTACACGTTAGATAGGATAGAGAGTGGCATAAGGTTGTCTTTTCCGATGAAAAAAGAAATAATTTGGATGGGCCAGATGGATACAACTATTATTTCCATGACCTAAGAAAAAAGCAAATTATTTTTAGCAAAAAGCATAGTAAAGGGGGTTGTGTAATGGTGTGAGGAGCAATATCTTTGTTTTAAAATAAAGGATTTACATTTTCAGACAGTAAAAACTACAAAAAACTCCTATAAAATCGTTTTGGAACGAGCTTTTTCGAAATTTACCGATCTTTTTAATAGACAGCGATGGATATTTCAGTAGCACAATGCTCCGATCCCCTTGACAATTCCGAATTTCCCTTCGCTATTTTAGGTCACAGTACTGTTCAATTCTGTTAATTTTAACTGATTTTACAGCTGCTCGTAAACAATTGAGGCAAACATTTTTTAAAGGTACACCCCATTTTGTTGAGAAAAATGTAGCTTAACTCTAAAGTACCTGCAAATTACAGAATGGAATATTTTCGTAATAGGGTCCTCTTCCGATGTAACAATTAGAATTTATTTAATTATAAGTACTATGTTTTTTACTTTAGGTTCTGTTTCCGCTGCAGACATTTAAGGTTTTAACTTTTTCTAAAATATTCTATTTTTGGTGACATTTTGCACATGCATTTCCTTATGTAATCTTTGTTTGTAGTTTCTAGGGTAATATATACCTAGTACATACCTGTCGAATAAAAAAATAATAAAAGTTTTGGAAATTGCTCATGCGGCTGATTTAGATAAACACAAGGATAGAAATGCACGGGACAAATTGAAGATTATCGTATATTGTATCGTATTGTCGACAACGCAACGTAGAAATGACAGTAACTGTTTTTTCAATAGTGCTGCTAACTCATACATGTGCAATAATAGAGAGTTATTTACAAGTAGTAAAAATAGAACTGGACGGTAATTTAATGCAAGTTATCGGGAACGGTCACAGTAGAGCAAAAATGCCATTATAAAGATTCAACTCACTGCAAATCTTGTTTCAGTTAGCACAATTGTAAAGAAAAATCACAAGGTATTCTTCGATAATGCAGCAGTTAAGGTTATAAATGGCAAAGAAGCTGTTAAAGGTCGCGTAATCGTCACTGGTAAACATACCAACAATTTATTTGTGCAAGTGAAAAGGTGTGTTCAGTGGGTAAAATTGTGGCATAAAAGAGTACTTTACTTAGATTCATAAAGTTTGATAAAACTGCAACGGGAATTATAGCAGGATAGGTTATGAATATGCAATAACAGTTGAAACCTAACGTTGGGGAAGGAAGGGGTTTCTCATCTAGAAAAAAGGTTGACCAATGGAATCTCAATAGAAGCAGTGATTCAACCATTGCAGGAAAATGGAACGTGGTAGTTACAAGGTCTGCCAAAGAATCGCAGACCTATTACTTCCTAGTGGTTCATCACATTTCGTTGCGATACCTTTTTCAGCGTATTTGCAGGAGAACTTGTGCAAAAAAATTTCGAAAACAGAAAACTATTTTGCCAATATTGAGCCTGATATTTTTATTAACCTTAAGCTCGAGAACTGAGAACCTTTTACCATGAGCATTAATATTCATATTACTACGGTTTTGCAAGCGACGTCCATTCGGTAGATTTTTGAGTCCCATAGGTTACAACCAGCACATAAACTGTCAGTATTGTATATTTTCAGTTTATATTGCTGCAGATCTCTAGGTTATTAGAGTTTAAATTACAACCTTAAAACTTAACTTGCATAGTTTTATACATTTTGTTGCATAGTCTAGTAAATTTTATAATTTCAAGGACAATTAACTCACATAATTTAGAATTAGAACTTATAAGTGACATCTGACATAATTCAAATTTATGAATCTAATATTTAACGATCTGTAACTAAATCTAAGTTATATACGAGTATAATTAGCAAAATGGTTGTAATTTAATATGCGCGGTGTTTTACAAAGGTTACCTGTATTATACCAATATATCATTGATTTACCCTCTGAATTAATAATATTCTTGATAAAAGTATTCGATATTCAAATTACAAAAATTTTTGTAATCAATATCGCGTATAATAAAAAAAAACGTCGTGTGTATGTGCTATGTGAATTTCATACTAAATAGATAGATATAGACGTTTAAAGAATATTAGACAACATATACCCAAGGTTGTTGACACCCTCGATCATTATATATTTTGTCGTTTATATATATTATAACAATATATAGTTGTTACTATACGAACCCTTCAATATGTGTTAATTCAACAATTAAATTATATTTTCGCGGTCTAGTTAGTATTATTAAGAAGGAAATTTAGTGCAGCGCGCGCGTATATAGTGATGTAAATTCCATTGTGCATTTTTAAAAAAAAGGTGTGTAATTACTTAATTGGTACATTCAAAGTGGAAATGTTCTTATTTAGAGTTAAATATATTTGAACGAAACAATTTTTTACTTAATTTTGAAACAACCTTGAGGCTAAGAACACTTTGAATTCTTATTCATTGAATCATATCACCCATCGAAGAAGAACATAGCACACGAAACAATATAAAAAAATTATATTCTCGTCTAATTATCATCGCGTATATTGACTAACGAAATTTTCTTTAGAAAAATTACCGACCTGGAAACGGATATATTGTATAAATTTTTTGAATATAAGAACACAAGAAATTCAAAAGTAAATAAAATTAAATTTAAAAACAAGACACACATCAAGTAAATCCATCTATTGTATCCTCTCAACCAGAACGCAACATATTATACCATCGTATATATTGTACAATTAATTTTGAACAACTGCACGATGATGAAGAAAAAGAAGTGATTTTCTATGTTAAACATAGTTCTGTACTCAGGTTAACATCTAAAAACCACTTAAGTCAAATTTTACAAATGTTGAGATGATTCAAATGTGGGCAAGCGAAATGACATTGAAAAATGGTTCAAGATTGCGTGACATTTCATTGCACAAACGTTTTTAGGTTAATTATTGGTTTACAAATAATGCATAAATATTACATACATTGATTGTTGAACGCCCACACATATTGATATAATTGAATTGATTTTATTATTTTGCAACCAAAGCAAAGTAATAATAATAATAATATAAGACATGTAATGCTTTCAAATTATTGTATATAACATTCCATCACATATTGTCAAGCTGATTAAAGGATTTCTAAATGTAAACACAAGACATGAATAACTGGTAGAGAATTTGTTATTGTTCAAGAAAAACGAAATGAACAAATATTGAAGTTAGACAAACTAAAAATATATATATACAAAATTCTTCTTCAAATTTTAAAGTAATTTCTTTTTAAACATAAGACATTGTATTCATATTTATTGTGAACAAATACAATTTTTAATACATTGACTTACTTGAAAGAATTTAAATTTTTTTTCAAATTTCACTCATTTAAAATTTCACTCAATTTTACACACCCATTATTTCACTCATTACTCCAAAGTAAGTCAAATCCTAATATTTAAATAATTAAGCTAGATAATTTAGCCATTCAGTTAAAAATAGATACTTTGAGTTCTTTTATAAAAAATTATTTGAGTGAAAATTTTAAATATAAATACTTTCTTAATAGTTATTTCTAAAAATAAATAAAAGTAAGTGAAATGATAAATAAGAATTAGATTAAGCTGTAAGTATCGATTGTTTGATTGTTTGAGTGAAAATTATTAAAAAAAATTTCACTTAATACTTTACACCCATAAATGTCGATTAAATTGTTTGAATATTTTGACTAAAAAATGCGACCAAGACTTTACCAATATAATAACGCACTTTAAAGTTATTAAAAATGATATATTTTCATATTTCCCTCATTTAAAATTTCACTCAACTTTGCACACCCATGTATTCATCATCACTCATTACTCCAAAGTAATTTAAATTGTATACTCGTTAACTATTTAAGCTAGATAAATAAACTTTTTAACAAAATAATTTGAGTCATTTTATAATAACTTAACTGAGTGAAAATTAATTGAGTTTAAAATGTTAAATGAATTATGTTAATATGATAAAAATATTAAGTGCACAAAATGCTCAGTTTTTAACAGAAAATTAGAGTAAATAAACTGTTTACTCTTGAAACTGTTTATTTTGAGTGAAATTCATGCAATTGTTGTCATTTTTATATTGTTTTCATTTTTATTGTGAACAAATAAAACAAAATACTCTGTCAAATCTAACTCAATACGTTACATAATTTGTGCATAGTTGATACATGTATTAACTTTTACTTTTTATATAATAAAATTATCAGGGAACTTTGGTTAAGCCATCTGAAACAGATTTTATGAATAAAATTTGACTCAATTTTGTTCTCCTATATATGCATTTAATTTCACTTATTACTCAAAAGTATAGTTCAAATATAATATAAATATTTAAGTTAAATATTTTGGCTATGCAATTGAATAGAGATAATGTGAGTACTTTTGTAATAACCAGTTTGAGTGAAAATCTTATTAATTTAATCTGATAAAAAGTCGAAATGCTTCTTTCAAAAGCTATAGTTAATCAATTAATCAGTGCGATTTGAGTAAATACCGTTTTATTTGGTGCTTATGCTAGAGCATTAAATAAAAAATAATCATGTGCACTTGACATACAACTTTTTAGTGAAAAATGTTGATATAAATTTAAAGAGGAAGAGCCAAATTTTAAATATGGTTGCTTAGAATATTTCACTTAGTTTCACACACCTAATACGATAAAATATTTAGACGTGTGAAACGAATTTGATTTCAATACAAAGTGAACCTACTAAATGCTTATTTTAAAAATCGATTAAACTGTTTGAATAGTTTGAGTGAAAATTTAAGCGAGACATTGATTTCATGTTTTGTGTAAACAAATAAAACAAAAAACATCACCGTACCTAAAAATTATTATTTTTTTGAAATTTCACTCATTTAAAATTTCACTCAATTTTGAGTGAACTTCCCTTATTTTTCCAAAATAATTCAAATCTCGCTCTTTAAATATTTAAAATTGGTAAATTCAATTATAAAGCGATAATCTCAGTCCTTTTAAAATTAACTATTTGAGTGAAAATTGTTAATATGATACAAATTCGAATTGAACCTTCCACACGATTCATTAAAAATATACTCTAGTTAAATGATAAATGATAAGAAATAATTAGAATAAGTATCGATTGAGTGAAAATTCACGCAAAAGATTGTTTTCATTTTGAACATTACACTAAACATAGTAAAACTATTTGAGTGATTATTGATTGGAGTTTTGGGTCAATATCAAAGAAAGTGCTTCTTTTAACTGCTAGTTTTTTAAAATAAAAAATAATAGGACATTTTTAATAGGACGAATTTAAAAATATAAAAATTACTATTTTTAAAAATTTCACTCATTTTAAATTCCACTCATTTCTATACATCTATTTATTCAACTTTATTTATATCTGTTTATTTAACATCACTCATTACTTTAAAGTAATTTAGATCCAAATATTTGTAAATTTCAGCTAGATAAGTTAGAAAACAGAGCCCAGTTCTGAGTTCGATCCCGACCGCTGACCACAACTGTAGCTGAAATATTTTGTAAAGGATCAACTTTGGCCTGTAATGCTGTTGATTTTTGATTCGATTGATTAGAGATAATTTTATCTTTTTAAAACTATTTAATTTTTGTTATTTGTGTGAAAGTTGATTTAGACATTAGAGTTGAGCTTAAACACGTTAATGAACAAGTTGGGAATAAATTAAAACTAGTCCTAAATGTTTAATTTTTGATGAATTGAGTGAGAAATCACTTAAATTCAAAATTTCATTCATTTGTATAATTCATTTGACTAATTGATGATTAAGTTTAAGTCAAATTATGGGTGAAAGACTAGGTTTAGTTCTAAGTCTAGGTTTAAGTCTAGGTTTCAGTGTAGGTTTAAGTCTAGGTCCAATTATAGGTGTAAGTTTAGGTATTGTTCTGGATTTAAGTCTAGTTCTAAGTTCAGGTCTATGTCTGGGCCTAATTGTAGGTCTAAGTCTAGGTCTGAGTCTAGGTCTAAGTCTAGGTCTAAGTCTAGATCTAAGTCTAGGTTTAAGTCTAGGTCTAAGTCTAGGTCTAAGTCTAGATCTAAGTCTAGGTCTAAGTCTAAGTCTAGGTCTAGGTCTAAGTCTAGGTCTAAGTCTAGGTCTAAGTCTAAGTTTAGGTCTAAGTCTAGGTCTAAGTCTAAGTCTAGGTCTAAGTCTAGGTATAAGTCTAGTTCTAAGTTTAGGTCTAAGTTTAGGTCTAAGTCTAGGTCTAAGTCTAGGTCTAAGTCTAGGTTTAAGTCTAGGTCTAAGTCTAGGTCTAAGTCTAGATCTAAGTCCAGGTCTAAGTCTAAGTCTAGGTCTAAGTCTAGGTCTAAGTATAGGTCTAAGTCTAGGTCTAAGTTTAGGTCTAAGTCTAGGTCTAAGTCTAGGTCTAAGTCTAGGTCTAAGGCTATGTCTAAGTCTAGGTCTAAGTCTAGGTCTAAGTCTAGTTCTAAGTTTAGGTCTAAGTCTAAGTCTAGTTCTAAGTTTAGGTCTAAGTCTAGATCTAAGTCTAAATCTAAGTCTAGGTCTAAGCCTAGGTCTAATTCTAGGTCTAATTCTAGGTCTAAGTCTAGGACTAAGTCTAGGTCTAAGTCTAAGTCTAGGTCTAAGTCTAGGTCTAAGTCTAGGTCTAAGTCTAGGTCTAAGTCTAGGTCTAGGTCTAAGTCTAGATCTAAGTCTAGGTCTAAGTCTAGGTCTAAGTCTAGGTCTAAGTCTAGGTCTAAGTCTAAGTCTAGGTCTAAGTCTAGGTCTAAGTCTAGGTCTAAGTCTAGATCTAAGTCTAGGTCTAAGCCTAGGTCTAAGTCTAGGTCTAAGCCTAGGTCTAAGTCTAGGTCTAAATCTAGGCCTAAGTCTAGGTCTAAGTCTAGGTCTAAGTCTAGGTCTAAGTCTAGACTTAAGTCTAGGACTAAATCAAGGTTTAAGTCTAGGTCTAAGTCTAGGTCTAGGTCTAAGTCTAGGTCTAAGTCTAGATCTACGTCTAGATCTAAGTCTAGATCTAAGACTAGGTTTAGGTCTAGGTTTAGGTCTAAGTCTAGGTTTAATTGAACTTAAAGGCCGTAGCCTTAATAAAAAAAAATCTAAGTCTAGATATAAGTATAGATTTAAATCCAAATACAGGACTTAGAATTAAGTATAGGTCTAAGTACAGGTTTAAGACCAGGTGTTAGTTAAATGTTTTTGTTATTGTTTAAATTCAAGTCCAGGTTAAACTCCAGGATTAAGTTTTATACTTAAGTTAAAATCAAAATCTAAAATTAAGTCTAAATTTATAAGACTTAATCTACCCAGACTTTAAAAAGTTTGTCTTATTATGTATACATTTAAATTAAAGTCTAAAACTTTGTCTAAAAATTGAGTCTAATGTGAGTTAAGTTTAACTATTACTATAACTTCAAAGTCGTAGTCAAGTCTAAATCTAAACTTTAATTCAAGTCTGGACATAATTATGAATTAGTAGTTTCATATTCCGATAGTATCATCTTTTAAAGTTCAGTTCCAGTTCCAGCGACGAAGGCTGTTTTTTCGAGTAAAATTTGAAAGGAGATAAAATCAGTTATTGATACAGATTTATATTCAATTGACGAAATACTTGTGTAGTTTCTCAAAAACTTAAAGTAAAAAACTTCCTCTGGTTATTTTTAATACTTAATTCAATTCTTTCCAATGACTTAATTTATATGTTCCAGATATTTTTTTAAAAATTAATTAATTAAAAATGTAAACCACATGTATTAAAATTGACCACATATTGTATGAAATTACATTCTATAAGTTTAACTACTTATTATAGCATATGACCCCTTGGCGGTATATATAATAAAACTGGTTGAACACTTGAACAAATATAAATTATTATAAGTATAAACTTAAAGGTATCATTAGAATTGAAATTGTTGAAAACACCTTGACTGACTTGATTTTGTATAATAGTATGTTCTAGTTTATATTTATGAGTAAGACGCGACGAAGATTAATAAATGTAACCTCTATAAAAGTACACAGGTCAATGCCACTATTTTATATAAATGAGCGCATATTATGCCAAAATTTACAAAAACTACCGAAATTTTAATGTTTTTTTAATTTGGACTGTAAATAATTTTCTACCTTGCGGGCAAATTATATACTTGTGTGTGTGTGTGCAAAAAAATAAAGAGAAAAAGTGCGCGACATCGATATGGCCACCCATAAAAAAACAGCATCATTCACTTTTTTTTATTGATGCAAACCATTAATTATGTTATCGCATAAAAAAACATTCAAAATTTCAGCTGTGTATATGTTAAAAACTAAATAACAGAACACTTTTTTTTTGCGTAACAACTTATCGGAAAAATCTTAAGTGTAAATAGTTTTATGGGATCATTTCCGGCACTAAAACAAGATTATATCAAAGTATAGTTTTAAAACTGATAATATGATAATTATAGATATTGCTGTAATATATATTTGGGTGAGAATCTCCGGTTTTATCTAACGTATACAACCGGATCACGATTTCTTTTCAAATGTTGAAAGAATTATGATCGTTTATTCGTAATTAGTGTAGATTAGCCGTGGAGTATCTAAATGTTATGACTTTCACCAAAGAAATTGAGGTGTTTTGGAGCCCGAGTCTAAATTGACAATGAAACAACGATTTAAGACATAATGCTGTAAATATCATAACACTATTAGCATATTTTAAAATCATTGCAAATAATTAGCCACCCAAATTATTTTGGAGATGACATAATTTAACAAAGTTTAACTATAAGTCATTCAAATTCATGAATGAAATCTAGAATAAACTTGATTGGCTAGATCTAAATCTAAACCTAAGTCTAAGAGCAAGTTTAGGTCTAAGTCTAGGTTTAAGTCGTAATCTAAGCCTAAGTTTAAGTCAAGATATGATGCTAGATCTAAATCTAGGTCTAGGCTTAGGTCTAAGTATAGTTTTAAGTCTAAGTATAAGTCCGAGTATAAGTCTAACTATATAAGTTTAAGTCAAAGTATCGGTCGAAGACTTAGTCTAAGTCTAGGTTTAAGTCAAGGTTAAAGTCTTGGGGTGAGTCTAGGTCTATAAGTCTAAATTTAGGTTTAATTCTAGGTTTACATTTATGCTCTAAATCTAAATTCTATGTCTAGTTCTTTGTTTAGGTCTAAGTTCCGATCAAGTCTAGACCTAAGGCTAGATGAAAGTCTAGTTTTAAGTCTAGGTCTAAGTGTAGGTCTTAGCCACCTTCTAATTCTAGTTTTTAGTCTAACGCTAAGTCAAGTTCTAAGTCTAGGTCTTAGTCTAAGTCTAGATTTAAGTGTAACTTTATAACATAAGGCCAAAGTAATGACCTAAGTCTAGGACTAAGTCTAGATATAAGTTAAGATCTTAGTATAAGAATAGGCCTTAGTCTAGACCTAAGTATAAATCTAATTTGGATTTAACTTTAATTTCTTTGTTATTGTTTAAAGTCGAATACTAAGACTACGTTTAAACTTAACTTTAAAATAATATTTTAAATTAAGTTTAAGTTTAGGTACAAATATGCTTAAGTTCTAAATGTTTGTCTATGTTAAAGTTGTAAGTAAAAAAGTAAATTAAAGTCTAACACTGGGTTACGTTTAAATTTAAGACTAAGGTTGGTTAAGTTTAACTCTAAGTATACGAGGAAGTTTAAGATATAATTTATGTGTTTATGTAAGTTAAGGTTATAACAAAGCATAAAGTTAAGTCTAAAAATCTAAACTTAAGGCTAAATTTTGATATAAGTCTAAATTAAAGTTATGAATTAGATCTAAGTTTAAGTGTAAATTGTTTAAGATAATACTTATGTAATTTTTATCAATGTATCAGTTTTGCTTTTGTAACCGGAGAGAATAGTCCTTAGAATTTCTTTAAATCGTCCTTCGCTTATCGTGAGAGGTGATGAAATGGTTGGAATTTTTGGGCTTATCCACTTTAGAACTTATTAATATAATAATGTATCAACCTTTTAAAAAAGTGTAGTTAAACCGAGAACTTCCAGTACCTATGCTACATCAGGGTGCTTAAATGATACTTCCTTTTGTTGCGTTTGAACGTCTTTTCATACAATTTAAAGGAAATTTTTGTTTAAAGTAACCGAAACAACCAATACGTTAAAATATGTGCGTCAAAAAAACTTCTGAATGGGTGCTAAAACTGCTCACACAAGTACAGAGCAAAACGTGTTGATTTTAACGCTGTGCAGCGAAAATTATTAACAGAAATGACACTGGAGAGCTAAATTAGATTCACCAGAAAGATTCGTATGGCTCAGCAAAAATCGAAATTTTTAATTAAAAAAGTAAACGTATTTTTGAAAAGTTGGCCAAAAACATAATTGTTTTGCAGAGCAATAGGCCAGTTCATAAAGCCTTCGAACAAATTGAGTATACCCACTGTATAACCCAAATTCGGTGAAATTGCCTATACTACTTATTCCTTAATTTACAAAAAGGGTTTACGCAACCATTTTGACAACGATGTGGCAATTCAAGCAAACTGAAGCTGTTGTTATCACTAAATGCATAACATCGGACATAAAACAATATTTGTTAACGGTTGCCGCACTACTCGTTGATATAATCCAAATCGTTTCGTATTTAATTTCAAAACCACCCGATACCTAAAAAAATCATCACTCTAAAAATAGCAGTGATCGATAGGCTTATTAGTTTATCGGATATTAAAAAAAGAGGGATTTGTCTTTTTCTGCTTTTGAACTTTTTTGGTTTAAGGACAAGAATCTAAAACAATCGAGAAACTAACAGAATTATCAGACTAAATATGGGAATTTTATTTACTGTTCACTTTGACAGCGATATATCGTAACTCACATTTAACAAAAAGTTCTACATCTAACGTCGATGAATTGCGTAAGCAGAGTATCAAGCATGATATAACAAGACAACGAAACAAATCGCACGATCCTGTGGATCATATATGGTAATCATTGATATTGCTCAAATTGACAACTATGATCTCCTTTTGTCAAACGGATATCTTTTTCGGTTTGGCGTTGCAGCTGAAAGGTGAAAGTTTTTACTCTTTCGTTGGCCCAATCTACAAAAATTCTAATTACAGCACGGGAAAATAAAATGTCCCAAAGTGGTAGCGACAAACAATGGGTTTGCAAAGCCTTCAACACGTCGCTTATTTATTAAATTCTCTAAAATGAAATTATCTTTCTTATCGATACAGGAGCCGACATCTCAGTTATACATATAGTTTAATCTTTGCCGCTAAAATCATGGACATATATGATCCATTTCTGAAAGTCCAACTGTTCACGGTCAGCCGCCAATTCAGAGATCTTCTTTGCAATTTTCTAAACTTTTCCCAAGTGCCGCATTTAGATATGCCAATCAACCACAACGTCTTTTATAAAATCATAACTAATGGACAACTGTCATTTTCTCGACCACGTCGGTTACGAATAGAAATAAAGCATCGAAATCCAAAAGCGACTATACATGAATCCACTAGTCGATCAGAATCCAACCATTGCGATATTTGCTTTACTTCGCACTTTTTTGTAACGCCTCACAGATTTTGGCATTCTTTTAAAACCATTGAAGTATTTGTTCGAGGTAACCTTTCTAAATATTTTTAGCCACGACATCTCTAAAAATGGAATATATCAAAGGCCAACGATAGACATGACTATAAATGATTTCAACCCCCCAACTTATTTATACGATATAAGTATAGCGATTTATCAGAATGGAAAACTACTATCACCGATTTCTTTCTTAGCCGATCTACGTGCTCTAATATCTACGCAACTGGCCATTCTTCTAAAAGGTAAAAAGAAATACTTTAATTGGCCACATGATTGTCAGGCAGCTATGAATAAAACCAAAGCCACCCTAACACAGGTTACTCTTGTAGACCTTTCTTGGAGCAGTATAAACAAAGAGATTGTTGAGGATAAATATTCTGTATTTGACCGTGAAATGCTAGTAATCTACAGTGCCATCAATCATTTCAGATACTTTGTCAACGAACACCATTGAAATAAACCTCTCCACAAATAGACAAAATGTTTACTATACACAGTATATAGGTACACAAAAGAATCAGGCCTCAACTATCTCAACTTCTGCCAACCAGGTTAAAACAGGCTTGAACCAAGTTTAAAGTTCAAGTTAATTTCAAAATTGAACTTTTACGCGACCTACAATCTGTATGACCTACAATCTTACCCAGTATGAATGTAGACTCAGTTCTTCGTTTAGCACCACAGTATTAAGTTTAAATACAAGCCAAGAATTTTGTATTTAATTTAAGTTGACGTTTAAGTAGGTTTAAATTTATTTAACGCCAATTTGTATGGCTTACCTTAAATCTTATTAAAATGTTTGTCTATGTTTAAGTGTATAGTTAATACTTAATAATGTCTAACTGCAAATCAAAATGCCTTCTATCGTAACTTTTAAAACTATAGGTCTAAGCATAGCCCCAGAGCTGAAACAGGACTTTATATATTAGCGTTCAAAGGGTAATATAGCACTGCAAACAAATTAGAGTCGTTACTTTTTCTGGAACGGCGATGGGCAGAGTATTTTAAGAAGAAGCACAGTAAAGGTATTATCATCTTGACATCTTCAATGATTCATCATCAACCCAAATTTAAAAGGCTAATTAGCAAAAAGATCATTGCAATTCCAGTCAACTGCGGATTGCAAACAAAACCTATTAATGCAACGATAAGACTTACTTTTATGTTGGTTTAGCAAAGTTGATTTAAACAAGTGATTAAAATTAATTCGTTTCTGTGATAAATTGCACCCGTATATCATTTGGTCTCCCACAGAAAAGTCACTTTAGTTTGTGTCATTTCCAGCCTTACATGATATATCACGTTAAATTTTTTAAGCTCCGACATTTTTTACACAAAATATGCTCTTCGCTTAGCGCCACACCGATTCATCACACAGCAAATTTATTATGAGTTTCATTGTGTCATTTTGGTATCACCTCAAAATTGTCATGGACTTTATAAAACGTATTGCAGATAACGCGCTAATTAAAGTTGTGTTTATCAAAGTTATGACCTTTAACTAAATATAAACAAAAAAAAAAAATTAGCATAACATTTTCAATAGCCATACGCCTAAACCATGATACACAGATTCCCAGCTGAATTAAAAATTAGATTTTATAAAAAAATATGCAAATATAAATTTAAAGCACCAGCCAAAATATGAAACGTATTCGAATTCTAAATCTAGAATTTTAGTCCATCTTGATTAGCTTGGAGCGCATATTTCCCACCGCATTAAAACAAATACAACGCGCATGTAAATTAATCCACTAGAGGCGTGCATTGTCCGCATGCAATAATCATGTATCAAAATGGATTTACATACGAGTTTAATTTATATGTCACATTGTCATCGGGTGCAATAAATTATAAACACTTTAGTTAAACCATAACAACAACAACAACAACAACAAAAAGACGTTAAAATATCAAGTTTGTTGTTCACACGCAAAATTAAATCGTTTTTCTTTTTTTTTTTTTTGCTGCGGTAGAGTATTTATCCAATAAATAATCCGTAAAAACATTTCTACATTATGATCTCATACATAATTGGTTCACATATAGATTTTTGATTAATCATTGCTACTAATTAATTTGAATTCTACGATTTATCTAATTTTATTATTAATTGTTTCCGATCACTTATAACATTTATTTTGGGCGCAAAAATTTTGTTCCAAATGACGGATTATAAAATTCAATTGCAAATTTTTTTGTTTTTGTTTTGTTGTTATAATTTAGGGGTAACCTTCAACAAAGTGTTTAGTTAACTCGGAAGCATTGTTGTAACGATGGCCTTCTTATAATTAATTATGTTAAAATAATTTGTCTATTTGCGAGTATGTATTGGTGGAAAAAATTTCATTATGTACGCATCTATTATTAAATTATAGCAACGATTGCAACATCTGTAATTCCATAACATTAAAACTTGTCAGAAAAATGATTGACATCGCACACCACATAGCTATAGAAAAACATGCATTAGTCATACTCTAATTCAAAGATCTAAAATTATTTTCTTTTATGTCTGGAACACCAAATACTTTATAGATCATTTTCTTGTGTAGCAAAGTATATATCAAAATTGAGGCAAATTAGGAACGAAATTTGTGATGTCTATAAATAAAATTTCCATATATAACAGTGGATTTCGTCTATAGCGACTCCGTATATAACGACATTCTGGTTTTAACGACAAAAATTGGTTATAGCGGCAAAATCCGTTTTTATTTCTATTTCAGGGGAATCCCATGTTATTTTTATTGTTTATGATTTTGTTATTAATTTTTAGTCAATCGCTGAACTTACACGTGAACTGACGTGATTGATTGATTGATTGATTAGAATATACGGCCAAGGACGAACCAGGAACTCCCGGAATGCCGGGCACCACCGTACACCCGTGTTACATATAACAAAACCGAAGAAGTGGATGGAATGTTAGTTATAATAGACTCGCCCCGGTTGCAGACACCTAAGCGATCGATAGTTAGTGTTTTTTTTTTGTGGCGAAGGGAAAGGAAGGATAAGTCAGTAATGACAGAATTGGTTCGGTTTCCCGGTAGCCAATATTCAAAGTACTGTTAGTTAGCACAAGACAATCACAATGAGCTGCTCTGCATTTTGTCATATATTATCAGGAACTCCAATCTGCAATCATTTTTCTGTAATCTTGCTGATTAAAAAATACAAAATTATAAAAATATAAAATATATAAAAAATATAAAAAATATAAAAAATATAAAAATACAAAAAATATTAAAATATAAAAAACCTAAAAATATAAAATATATAAAAATGCAAAAACATACAAAGAATACAAAAAATATAAAAATACAAATATTATCAAAATAATTATACATTTTAATAATATAATAACATAATAATATACAATAATAATATAATAATATGATAATATAATTAATACTATAATACATATATATAATTTGGTACAATATATTAACATTATAATATAATAACATAATTTCTGCAAGCCATAGGCTGTGATAAATTGCATTAGTTTTACCTTAAATCTACAAATTTATAAATTCGGCATATTATTGCTAAAATTTAAAGTGTTAATTAGAATATAATAATAAAGTAGTATAATAAAATAATAATATAATAATATAAATACATGAACATCTAAAATATAAAAACAAGAATATAAAAACACAAGAATACAAAAACATAAAATATAAAAATGAAAGCACACAAAAATACGAAATTATCTAAAAATAAATATTAATAAAAATATAACTTTACGATAATTTAATAATATAACCTATCAAAAGCCCCCAAAAGATGCAAAACACCACAAACCATTGGATCATTTCCATAAAAAATATAAAATTCTAAATTCAAAAATATACAAAATTTATAGCCCTCGCCAACCCTGCCTCAAATCGCAAAAAATGATTACTCAAAATCGAAAAAGTCCAAAAGGCATCCGATCGAGACAACCGATACACTCATCAAAAGCCTTCAATACATGTAATAACACCACCGTAAATCATTAGTTCATCCTCAAAAAATGTAAAATCCAAAAATGCACCAAAAAAAGGGTACCGTCTATGCCAATTTCCGCCTCGAATCGAAAAAAAATGGTGACTTAAAACTGAAAACCTTCAAAATTATCCGACCGGGATGACCGATATATCCATTAAATTCCTTCAAAACATGCAAAAACACTACCACAAATCAATTGTTCATTCTCAAAAAAATTTAAAAATTTAAATTCCAAAAACAAACAAAAGCTTCAGCCTGGTCGCCTCGTGAAAGACACAGCTGCAACCACCAAAGACGAAGTCCATTTACAGCAGGCCTCCAAAAACCATTGCCAACACCGCTCGAAACCCAAGCTATCCCTCACAACCCAAACATCGTCAAAACCAAAGCGGTGCGAACGAACCGATACGGTTGTCAGCCACCAACAACTCCGCTGCACCCGAACTCGCATCCAACAGTCTAGCCGCACACAAACTACAAAGCAAACACAACCAACAAAGCACCACACCCCACCCCCACGCCATTTCCAAAATCCAAACCACAATTGATTCACATTAGGGATGTACCATTGAGCGGAAACATCGATATCTTACATCAATATTAACATCGGTACCTCTGCATTGATACGTGTAAAACATCGAATTTCAAACATCTATGTCATCGATACATCGATAATTATGACAAAAGTCATACTATAATTAAATTCAAAAAAATGTAAAAAAAAAAAATCAAATAAATTTATCACTTTCTCAATAACTTTCTCCAAATATCTCAAAGCCTATATGGTCTGTTGATTGTAGGACCATAGTAACATTGATAAACTTTTCCCTTTCAATCTGTTTCGTTGTTTTGTTACTGTCAGCCCGGCTTTTGAAAATAGCCTTTCAGATGGTAAAGGTCCGATTGTTAAACCAATTACTAATGAAACGCGTTCAATAATACAATAATTATGCATAGATCAAGCAAGTTTACCTGTATCGAATTTAATCGAACGTCGATATTTCAGAAACATGGATATTTTAGATTGATCAACATCGATGTCAAAAAACTCGATTCATCGCATAGCAAACATCGATGTTTTTTTTTAAAATTCAAGTAGCAAATGTGCACCACCACAATTCACAATCAAAATAATTTACGTTCCTTTCCCAATTAAAAACAGATCAAATTAAACAACTTACCGTCGACACAACTCGATCGATCTTCTGTTATTTAAAATTCTAAAATCGTAAAACAAAAACCATCAACGAAACATATTACGATAATTTCTCTTATACTCCTCTCTCATGAGATACATAAATACCAGCACGAATGCAAAATAAACCACCAACGGGATTAACAAAACGGAACCTGTGTCCATACATACATATGCATGCACACACCAAAAAGAAGCTACAATATAATATATAAGGTTTTACTATGTTTTACTATATTTGATTTTACCCAAAATCATGCAACCAAACTAGGGCTAACGCATGTTTTGTACCAAAATTGGACCACCATACAATTTTATTTACATTTATTATATAATCCATATACATTATATACAATACACATGTACATCATTATGATGAATCTTGTTATCCGTTGTAGAAACTAAAAATCGAGCGACAAAGACAAAACAAAACAAAAAGACAACAAAAAATAAAAACTTCATCTAAAAACAATGTACTAGGTGCTAACGTATGTTATATATGATATATATATATATATATATATATATATATATATATATATATATATATATATATATATATATATATATATAAATATATAACACCTATGTACAAAATATACCATAATAAAAAATAAAAAATGCACATTAAATTGATGCATTGGTACCTGTTCTCTGCGAAAGCGACAGAGATCCGGATCCATTTCACCACTTCAACACACACCATCTAGTGACATACCCAATTGTGTTAAATTAAAACTAATTTTTAATAGTTGACACTAAACATTATATATAAAAATTTAAAACTATCATTGTACAATAAATTAAATGAAATTAATTAATTAAAATTTTTGTGAAACATCAATTTTCTTTTTTTACACTCACGCACATTGACTCTAAAATTAAATTAAATAAATAATAAATTATAAAACGAAGAGAACGAACAAAGCACGTCCGATCTCTTCAACGATCAATGATCGACCAATGATCGAACTTACACGTGAACTGACGTATGGCTTAATTAGTGTTAAAATTTATGTAATAAATTATTTGGGACTATTACATATTCTAAATTAAAATAGTGAAAAAAATAAGAAATCGCACCTTCCAATTTCCGGGCCAATTTTACAAGCAAAAACTAATGAATTATTATTATTATTATTATTTTCTTTATTTCTCTTTAAACATATAGTACATACTTGTTAATAAATTATACAAAAAAAAAATAGTTTAAGAAATAAAGTAAAGTTCTGTTAGATAAATTTCTGTAGTGGAGCACTTTGAAATCAATTGTCAAATTTATTTAAGTTTTAACCTGTTTACTTATATTATACCTTATCTAATTATACCTTATAATTTATTTCAAGCTCAATAACAATAAACAATTATAATCAATTAATATATAAACAACTTGAATTGTGTAACTAGAAAAACTGCTCAATGTTTTCTAGGCTTAAAAGCCAAACCCGAATTTCTCGTGAAAATTTATGCTTTTGTTCAACATTGATTATCTAAAGTTTATTAGGCACCATGTGGAAAAATAGGGTGCCATATACAGATAAAACCTTCTAAATTTCTCGCTATTACAGCGAATACCTGCAAAACTATTTGGATTGCACACATATTGTATGTGTGTGTAGTGTGACTGTGGAAACTATTACTACGAACAAAAAACATTTTAAGGACCTTATAGATATAGAGATATCGCAATGGTAACAAATTCAGTTCTATAATCAAGGGAATTATTGGAGTCATACGAGGGCGTTTGTAAATTAATTTAATAATTCGTTTTTGGACAATGAACAAATCTTTAATATTACTAAAGTAAATACCAGCCCAACTGGATATTCCGTACATTAATATCGATTCAACCAGGGCATGATAGAGTGGTCTAAGGGTAGTAATTGGGCAAAGTTTCCGAAGGCTGTAGAACTTATGCACAGCAAAAATAACGATTTTCTTGGTGTTAATAAGGTGAGATTTTCAATTAAGATTTAAATCTATTGTTAAGCCTAAATACTTAAATTCATAAACAACATCAAGAGCAAAACATTGGGCGAGCAAGGATTACTTGTGCATTCATACACATGATAAAATAGAGGACATTCATTAGTAATATTATCAAGCCGACCAAAATGCAGGACTTTTCATTTATCACTTAAAGTAAGACGGTTATGATGAAACCATTTGCTTAAGACAAGTAAATCATTTTTGACGGCATTGATAAGATGCGTCCAGAAGTATTTATTTTTTGGTAGCGACCAAAAAATCCGTCTATTTCGATCGCCAGCCAAGACACTCTCTACATAATTATTATCGTCATTACCATACATGAATAATTGCTTGTTACAATTATTGTAGAGAATTATTTTTTATAACTCTCTTAGTTAAGACTTTTGTCTTAATTTAAATACATCAATAATAACGTTATGTAATACAAGATCTTAAATACCTACCAAATATACCCTTGATGCCTTAACCTCAATTTAATGGTTATCATATATAAATACACCATTTGGAAAACCTTAACATGTTTATCTTCTTGGAACATATATTTAGCACAGCAAATTGTGCTGTACAATTTTGACACTCACATACCCCTGATTGATATGTAGCAAACTCCTGAGCTATAAAACATATACAGTACATGATATAACTTTGAGATTGAATTCATTTCCTAAGAGCATATTTTAATTTTAAAAAAATATCAGGCTACATCCATTTTTGGGATTATTCAATCATCTGTAGATTAAAAAATTTTGAATACCCTACTAGATTTTTTATTTTTGTTTTTTATAAACTCAGCATCGTGTTTTAATTATATAATTATTCTTAATCATCGGTTCATACCCTTTAAGCTTTTGATTAAATTTAAAAAGATTTTGAACTCACAATGACTAAACGTTATATAAACCACAAATCTACATTGATTATCTGTGTAAAAACATAATTCTAAAATATATGTTCACCTTGTGGTGACTTCCCCTTTTCCATTATCGCGTCTTTGTGAGATGTATAAAATGCGATTCACATTTTAAAGTTGGTTCAGTTGAACATTTAACGATTAACAAGATGAAGTTTATTCTGCTATTTGTGATAATTGTTGCTGTTGTAAAATTAGTGAATTGTGGTCAATACATTGAAACTGATGGCATTACATATTATGTAAGTCATCCTCAAAAACACGATTGGTATCAATCATATCGTTATTGTGCTGCAATTGGAATGTTTTTAATTGATATTCGAACGGAAGCCGAATCTGATCGTATTATGCATGTTATTGAGACATACAATCAAAATCAAAATTTAACCAAGCCTGATATGCAGTTTTGGACCAGCGGAACTGATTTGGGAAGTGAAGGAAATTTTTATTGGATGACCACGGGCCAATCGTTGGTTTTTAGTAATTTTAGATATGGAAATCCCGATAATTTTAATATTGGCAATGGAGAGACGGACAATTGTATTATACTGCAAGGTGCTTGGGATTATGAATGGGACGATGATATATGTTCGTGGAAAAAAAATTTTATTTGTCGTAATAAGTTTGATGCGACACATTATAAAATGAATGGTTGCTCAATATTGTATGGTAGCACCTAGAAAATAAAATTAGTTTATGCGTTACATCTATAGTTTTTTTGCATTTCATCCTTCTTGTAACTAGTATTTCTATCCGTGAAGAAAACTTGAAACTTTCATGAGGCGCTTCCATGGATGGCGGATAGGAGAATACTCGTCACCTATAGGGAAGGACCATATGCAATGCACACAACAAAAAAATATTACTCCAGGTAAGTACTCACCAGGTTGGAAAATTTATCCTCTTCGAAGGCTGGTTCTTTGGGTTCTGGGAAAGGCCAAAAATTGCATAGCAGAAATAAAAATAGCGTGAATTTTATCTAAATACAAAAACATCAATGCAGATGGGCCAATATATTGAGCTTATCACGTCAGCTCTTTACTGTGCTGTAAAGACCATCACCCCTTCAAAATAAAGAAGTGCTTTACATAACCTACTCAATGGAAGTTAAACCTGTCAAATCAATCAAACACCAAACAAAACCATTTATGTAAGAGTCTTAAATCCCTTCTTAAAGAAGTTAAAATAGAATCGATCAACAGACACACTTAAGTAGTAGTACTAATAAGTCGGTAAAGCGTACCTTGTATGGGATTATAACCGGATGCCGTTCTTAATACTTACTTTGAATTTTTCAGTCGAATTACGTTGTTTTTGTCCAGGATATAATGATGCTGTGCTTATTAAAGGATTTTTTCTGCTTAGCAATAAATGTTCCTCTGCGAAGGTCACTTGCTGGACTGTTTGGACTAAACGTGAACCCACTCTTCTTTACCGAATTAGTCTTCGATGTTTGGTCCACCACCTTAATATGTAGACTGTTATTCGGTAGACTTCATGGAATTGGTCTATTATGCTAGTGATGTTCACTTCTAGGGCTTTGGTAACTTGTTGTACTAGTCGGCTTAACAACAATGCTCTACTTAGCTTATTGAAGGTCACAATCAAACCCCTAATGTGTGTTTAATTTTTAAATAGCTTTATATAGTAAAAATTACTCAAGAACTGAAATTCTGAAAAAAACTCTTAAAAATTCGGAAATTCCATCTTGACTTTAGTAGAAGCAAGTAGGGTAAGGAACGATCGTGGTTGTTTGGGTTTGGTCTTAGGAGTCAAAGCTTTCTAGGCATACGCGATTTTCATAAGACCTCTCTCTAGTTTAGTTACGCCTTGTGGCAACAATCGAGCAATGCATCCTAAAATGTAGCTAACTTACACGACTGTGCAAAAACGGACAATCCATTGCCCTAAGGTTTGGTGGGACAACATACACAGAGAACTGCATGGCTAAGGGGAAGCTTAGTCATTTGTTTGTGATATGTTGAAGGGCAAAAAATTATGAAAAAAAAAATGAAAGCCGAAACAAAATTTTGCCAAAATTTGAAAAACCATAACCAAGGTTTTTGGGAAAGTGGCTTTTTGGAAACTCTACGATTGCGTTATAGACTAACCAGCGAGTTCGTTTAAAATCTATAAGAAACATTGCGGGATTTATCGATCTGACATTTTCTACAGTTTGTTCGATAATTTTCGCTCAAAAACTAAATTTCACCTAAAAAAAGTAGTATAACTGTAAAAGCACGGAAACCGCAAGTTATTAAATATTGAAAGATGATAAAATTGATGTGGAGATTAGCAGCAGAACTACTCATATCCGATATATTGGATGTAAACCATACCGTGGTTTGCTGGATAGTGGCGTCAGTATATCAATACTACGTAAAGGTTGTAAAACTATCGTCACGGATCTTGTTATCAAATTTCATAAATTTTCATCATATGCACAAACTGCCAGTGAGAAAGGTGAAACAATATCCGGTTATGTTAAGGTACGAATTTGTCTGGAAGGAAAAATTAGGATTATTACATTATATTGAGCACGAAACTTGAAACAGTCATTGTAACTCTTTGTCGATTTGTGGTGGGAATCAACTTAAAAGTTCAATAAAATTTCTCACGAAAAGCTAGCTTTGCTGCTGAATTATGCGCAAAAAGCACGATCAACCTTGGTTTCTAGCCGGCTATAATACATCAGCAATGCCTCTGATTCGGAGAATTCTATAACGTCATCGGAATGGGTGTGAATGTTTAGGTTGCCACGAGGTGACAACCGGCACTCGCACCTTGATTTCGTTATACAGGTAACCATGTCAGTTGGACTACGGACGACTCGAAGTCTATGTTGTTTACTTATGAATCGATTACCAGATGGACGGACATCTAGAGATCGATATGCGCAATGAGCCAAATCCGCAAGAATCCCATTTCATGGCCGCAGGCATTTCAATAGACGCCCGTACAGGCGTTATCGCACGGGATATTCTAGCAAATTATGTGATTCTAGTCGCTTCATTTATTGGACAGCAATTTAAATTAACGCATGACAACGCCAGAACCCACGTTGCAAAAGTTGCCATTAATTATTTGGATGAGGTGGAAATTGATCAAATGGTTAGACCCGCATGAAGTCGGACGTAAATTCTATTGAGCACATGTGGGATAAGCTAGGGCATCGTTTAAGAAAAAGGGAAGTCGTTTCAAAAACCTTAGATCATCTTTAATCAGCTCTGAAAGAAAAATGGGAAATGATACCTCGGGAGAACATTACAAAATTTGTGGAAAAATTTAACACAAATTTTTCGTCTCTAATCTATAGTTAGTTTGTAGACAAAGCGGTATAAGAAAATGAATGTTATGCCCTATTTGATTAAATTCCATACATTTTAAATGGAAAACTCCTTATTTCATTATAATATACGCGTAAAAATTTCGTTTGAATTAAATTTGAGAATATTAATTTCACTAAATTACTAAACATCTCGAAATATTATCGCCCATTCTGTACATATCATAATTATTTTTGGGTCAAAACGTGATCTATTTTTAACAATTTATGTAGAAAATATAAATAAAATTACAAGATAAGAATGTTTAAATTATTAAAGAGGCTGCTGGGTAAATAAATTAAAATTTACATACATATATATATATATATATATATATATATATATATATATATATATATATATATATATATATATATATATATATATATATATATATATATATATATCTGTTTATATAAAAGATAAGAAGTCAAATGGTGTCGTCTTTCGGGAGAAGAGGAAATGAGTATATTTTGGTATATATATTATGGTATTTGATTTATGTTGCTGACAGCTTTGTTATGACAGTTTATGCTTAGATAACCTCGTATGGTTTGTTTGAACTGTGTTAATATTATCAAAATGAAGAAGTTCTAACGGACTGCGGAGTTGTAATAAAACAATTCAGGTCCGGAAATAAACAAACAAAAATTACATTGGAACTCTTTTGCTAATATATTATGCTGGAGTATTTTCTAACTGCACAATTATTTTTGATAATTCTGTAAGCATTTTCCATCTGATTAGCTTATTGCATTTTTAATAAAATTTTCAATGTCAACCTTCCAATATTGTAATGTCATCTTAAATCAGCATACCAGCCCTATTTAAGAAGCTATCTGGCTCTGAAACGATCATAGAATACTAAAACTAACTCAACAGATGAGAACACAGAACCCACTATAGATCCAGATTTTAAAATCACAGATCTGATAGAAATTAATTAATGGCTGATGACATTTAGATTTTAACAGCTAATTTATTTTTAATAAAATAAAATTAAAACTGGCCGCGCGCCCATCTCACTCGTTATCCTTGGCTAAATTGAATTGATGATCTACAATTAATTTATATATTTTGATGCACTTTTAGCACAAACAAAACACTTAACCAGTTAATATGCAAAAATATTTCGCCTGTGGGTTAACACAAACAAAATTTGACTTTGAAAAGAATTTTTTTTTGTTTACTGTCGTTACCACCAAGTGTGTCCAAAAATTGATGTGTTCATCATTCGCGCGCACCATTCACCAAAAACTACAATCGAATTTACATATAAATTCTGCATGTTAATGCGTTACATCCCAAAGTGCATATAACTTGGCGGCGAGTCAATTGATTATAATGCATTTTTTATTATGTCGCACAGTGTGTTGTGCGTTCCATATAAGGTAGCCGTGGCATGACATCATTTGAAGAGCTGTTAATAAATATTTCACATCATTGCTACCATTAAATGATTTTTCGTGGGCAAATCTAGGAATCCTCAGTTTTAATCTATATGAGACATTGTTGCCTCATTTAGGCCATACATGGAAATATTACCAGTAGTGACCGTTGTGTATAATGTAGGTGCATTATTCTAATAATTTATAGTGAATAATCTTTTACATTACCGTTATATTTCAACATCCTTCCAAAAATAAATTGTTAAATTTCTTACCTGGAAATAAATGGAAAAAAAAACAAATATTAGTTAACCGTCTTAAGTCAAACACTTTGTGTAACATTATATAGGTACAAAAAAAAATCCGAATTCATGTTGTTGCGAACCAAATTTTTAGTGCGTCGAGACATAACCGCAAATAAAAATTTTACAAATATTTTTATTTTTGTTGCGGGTATGTGCGGTTAAAAGGCGGCATTAAAACGACAAAATACTTAAAACCACTGAGATTATATGTTGTAAAGGGTGCGCCGATATATGTACTCATTCATCATTCGAGAGTTGTAAAATAATCAAAGTGTTAATTTGATTTTTTTTTTGTATTGCAGTAAATTTTTTTAAACCAAATTTCACTTGAACATTTTTCGTTCAAGATCAATCAATCAATTTTGAAACGAGAAAATCGATTGAAATTGATTTAAATGAGCGAAACATTTTTAAGATAAAATTGTACGATGGTAAGAAGGTTAATTGTATTTGCGAAATTCTAAATTAATAACTTTCCAGCAATTTTCTATAATTTTTTAATATTGAAATTTTAATTTTACTTTTTGTGTTCGTTTTAAATAGTTCGGTTTTTTGACCTATTGCATAGCTCAAACCTGGCGTGGCTGAAGGATCGAAATAAAACGATAAAACAGTTCTTTTTGAATCGCTCTCTCATTGGGTATCCGCAATCCAAACGCCACAACTCGGTTTATTTTTTAAAATAGCCTTAACTTGAACACAATTCCATAAAATCACTTCATAAAAAGCTGGAGAAGCAATTTACAAGAGGTAACACGCTACATCACTTGGGCCCATCGAAAGAAGAGACGCTTTTAACAATTCACACAACCTTGAAAATGATAAATCGTTTAAATATTAACAGCCCTAGTCTAAGCCAGGTATCGGCATTACCGACCTGAAAACCAAAAAATAAAATTATATTCGAAATTACACTTTCTTCGAAACCGAATCATCTCTCAAATAGAAGCATTTGAGATGTTCGGTCGACGGATTGAGGGAAAGGTTTCAGAGAATTATATTCGACTAAAATTAGCAGATTTAATAAAGAACCACGATGCTTTTAACGATGTAGAATTGGCTTTTTAAGAATTTGCCAAATATGAATCCGTTACCACAAAGGTTACCGCTCAATACTAGGAGGCATGACCGTTAATAGAAGATGCGTTGCAAGAAAGTGAGAAGGTATCAGCTACAGCTTCTAGACGGGCTGTGGATTTAAATTAAACACTAGAAAATTTCGGTATTTAACAAAAATAATTTTATTACATATTGTTGCCTATGGCTACAATAAATGTAAAATCACGCAGTGGCGAATACATAAAGGTGCGTGTATTTCTTGATTCGGGATTACAATGCGCTTTCGTGACTGAATTCTTAATTCATTCGTCTAAGTCTGAGACAAAGTAAATCTGACATTCGGATTGTCGGGTTGTCGTCATCAAATGTGGGAACCATGACATTAGTCATTCAGTCAAGGTGTGATCCAAATTATTCCATTAATTTAAGGTCTCAGGTCATTAAATATATTTCGTCAGAGTTACCTGAGACTATGCTTTGTATCGATGGTTATAACCAACTAAAAGAATTTGACCTCGCTGATCCCACACTTAATAAAGCCCTGTCGATATTTTAATCGGAGTTGAACCTTTTTTTTTAAATCATAAAAAGTCAGAATGTGTCAATCGAGGTTAGGATGGCTGGTAGCTGAACGTCTGGAACCGTTAATAAAGGTCAATCGAAAAACAACTCTATAATGGTGAAGATGATGGAAATGCATTGTAGTGTATCAAAGCACTAAATGTAAAATTAATAAAGTTTGAATATCGAAACATTCGAACATTCGATATTATATAAAAGAGATAGCAGAGATATGAAAAAACATTCTGTATTCAGTGTTCAATCTGTAAAGTATAATTACATTTAATATATTATAATAAATAAAGAATTAACAAATTAATAAAACAATTATTATTATAACAATGGTGACAGCGGTAAAACAGCGCTAACAAATATAGTAAATTGAATCAAAGTGAAAAGTTTATATATGTGTTGAATCCAAAGCCAATAAAAAAAAAAAAAAAATTATAATAATAATTTGTATGGAATACCACAAACAATTTAACAGTGAAAACACGTGGATTTCAAAGTGAAAATTTATATATGTGTATGAATCCAAAGACAAACAAACAAAAATAATAATTTTTATAGAATACTACAAACAATTTAACAGCGAAAACACGTGGATTTCATGATTTAACAAATGTGTAAAATAATTTCATGAGTTAACCTCTTAAAAACTTGGTATTAACAAAAACGTTACACAAATATAAAAAAAAATAAAACTCTATATCAGTAATGAATCCAGAGGCGTTTTTTATGAGTTTGTGTGTAGATATTCGAATTAATCAGCAACACGAAAATAACAACCTTTGACCTCATTTGGAAATATTTTATTATATTCGTCAATGTTGCATCAAATAATAATATTTAGATATGCAATCCAGTAAAACAAAAATATTCAGTCATTTAAATACAATTACAGTTGATGCCGCAATTGTTAAAGTTAACAACGCTTCGAATAACGTAAAGTGCCGTTGCAACCGCATGCCAACAAAAATTGAATTAACCGGTATGCGCAACACCAACCCGAGTACAACAACTACAACAACAACAGCAACAACAGCAAAAACAACAAAAAAAATTTGGTGAATTTGATTTTTCTTTCGAATTTTTATTATTAAGTACATATTAAAAATGTTTTTTTTTAGATTATGATTAATTCATTAATTTAGTTAGTTTAGTTGTTTTTTATATATTTTATTAAAGTTTTTCTATTTCAATAGATTACTTGTTTAAGATTTTGATTTCTTTACTTTTAGTTAAAAATAGTTAAGTTCATTCCGTAAACTTATTATTATTTTTTTTCATGAAAAATTTCAATATTAAATTACGTAGTGGTACAGTTATGGGGGAATCATCTGGTAGTGAATCAGAAAGTAAAACCAATAATAAAACAAAAACTAATCAGAATAAACTTGAGGCAGAAAAGAAAGAAAATCAAACTGTTAAAATGTCTCAATCAGTAGAAAAAAATTGTAAAATAATTCCACACTTTAGTGGTAAAATAATGGACTACCAAAAATTCAGTTTAGCCGGTGATTTGGTTTGGAGTTCTCTTACGAGTAAGGAAGATAAAATTAAATTTATGCAACTAATCAAGCTAAAGTTGGATGGCCAAGCATTTGAATTAGTGCGTTATAAAGATTTCAAAAATTTTGATGAGTTAAAAGCAGCAATTGAAACCCAGTTTTGTAAAAAAAGATCAGTTGGAACTGTTTCCAGCGAATTAATTCTTACTAATCAAGGACGTTTTGAAAGTTCACAGTCATTCGCTAATAAAATTGAAAATTTAATGTTTGAACTCAATGAAATTTGCATTAGCAAACAAGGTCGTCAATCTGCAGATATCATTCAATCATTAAATAATGAAATAGCACTAAATTCATTTCAAAATGGTCTAAATGAACCACTAAGAACCATTATTAAGGCGCATCATTTTACTAATTTGTCAGATGCAATTGCCCAAGCTATTGAAGAAGAAGTGTCACATAAACCTTCAACTAATTTTCAGAATAAAAAATTTTGTACAAACTGTAATAAGCCGAATCATTCATACTATGAATGTTTTAGGCATAATTCAAATTCATCTAATTATAAAACAAATTTACAACAAAATCAAGCGAATTCTCAAAAATTATCTATTCCCAGCTCAAGCTTTACTCCAAAAGTAAACATTTATAAAAACTCAGGTCAAATAGAACACCACGAAAAAATGCCAAACCTAAATAATAACAAAAATCAATTATTTTGCAGATATTGTAAAAAGCAAGGTCATTTGATCGAAGATTGTTATAAACGTCAACGTAATAATAAATGGCAACATAATTCTCAAGTTTACACGAATCGTATTATAAATCAGTCTTCGGAAAACTTAACGGAATCCAAGCAAGAATCGAACACATATGCTCGGATTCAAGATCTCGAAACCAGTGTTCACAATGCCGAGACGTAAATTCAATTCAATCAAATTCAATCGTTGTTGATTCCAAAAAATTATATAATGTCTCCAAACTCCAACAATTGAATCTATTTAAACTTGTCCGATTAAATATTGATATAATGAAAAACGCGGAAAATTATTTTTTAGTTGATACAGGCGCAGATATTAGCCTAATTAAACGAAATGTCATTAAATATGATACTGTAGTTTTTCCAAATTTAAAAATTCAAATACAAGGTATAACCAAAGACAATATAAATACTTTAGCTCTGGTCAAATCAAATATTATAATAGATAAAGTTACGAAGATTCCACATTCATTTCATATAGTCCCGGATGATTTTCCCATGGATTGCTCTGGTATTTTAGGAAAGGATTTCTTTGAACTTTTTAAATGCATTATAAACTATGACCAAAAAACATTATCAATCCAATTTCAAAATAATATTTATAACCTACCGTTGATATCCTCAACAAATCAATCTACCGTTAACAATGTGGTAATCCCTCCAAGAGTAGAATCTTTTGTTAAACTAGCAACAAATGGAATGACAGATAATGTAAATTATTACTGTCGATCTCAAGAACTTCTCCCAAAAGTATTCCTTGCCAATTGTTTAGTTCAACCTCAAAAAGGTACAGCAATTTTCAGTATATTAAATAATAATGAACACCCAGTTAATGTCAAAGACATTAAATTGAATTTTCAGCAACTTGACCAATTCGAACTCTTTAAGTTTAAATCAGTATGTCCTAAAATCGACAACCGATTACAAATACTAGAGTCCGAAATAAACATCTCACACCTTAACAATGAAGAAAAAAATTCAATCCTTAACATATGTCGAGAATTTAATGATGTATTTTTTCTACCAGGAGACAATTTAAATGCAACCGATGAATTATATCATAGCATCGATACCTTACCAAATAGCTTACCAATAAATAAAAAACCATATCGGTTACCAGAAATAGCAAAAAATGAAATTAATATTCAAGTAAAAAAAATGCTAAAAGATCATATTATTGAACCAAGTATATCGCCCTGGAACTCTCCATTATTAATAGTACCCAAAAAATCAGTTGACGGTGAGAAAAAATGGAGATTAGTAGTGGATTTCCGAAAACTTAATGAAATCACTATAAATACAGTTTTCCCTTTACCAAACGTGTCAGAAATTCTGGATCAACTAGGACAAGCCAATTATTTTTCTACTCTAGATTTAGCAGATGGGTATCATCAAGTCTTAATGAACCCTAATGATAAGGAAAAGACCGCATTTTCTACGACGTATGGACATTATCATTTCCTAAGAATGCCATTTGGTCTGAAAGGCGCACCTAATACATTTCAACGATTGATGAACCATGTATTAAGTGGATTAAACGGAATAAAATGCTTCGTTTATTTAGACGATGTCGTTGTTTACGGTGTAAATCTCGTAGATCATAATAATAGACTTCAAAATATATTGTCTTGCTTTCGAAAATTCAGTTTAAAATTACAACCTAACAAATGCAACTTTCTCAGAACAGAAGTTAAATATTTGGGACATATAATCACACGTGATGGAACTAAACCTGATCCAACATTAGTGGACACAATTTCAAAATTCCCTATTCCGAAAAATGTTAAAGAAACAGCATCGTTTCTAGGTCTATCTGGATATTATAGACAATTTATTCCGAATTATGCAAAGATTGCCGAACCTTTAAGTGCTCTTAAGCGAAAAAATGTCAAATTCCAGTGGAATGCATTGACCGAAGAAGCGTTTAATAATTTGAAAAAATGCCTTTGCACTTCACCTATTCTACAATATCCTAATTTTCAAGCGACGTTTATACTTACTACGGATGCCAGTGACAAAGCTTTAGGTGCTATTTTATCTCAAATGCATGATTCCAAAGATTTACCAATAGCGTACGCTAGTAGAGTCTTGAATGTAGCAGAGAAAAATTACCCAACAATTAAAAAAGAACTTCTTGCTATTATTTGGGCAGTACGTCGATTCCGACCATACTTATATGGACAACAATTTATTATCCAAACAGATCATAAACCACTTATATATTTATATTCGATTGCTAATCCATCATCAATACTACTAAGGTGGAGATTGGAACTAGAAGAATACAATTTCAGCATTAAATTTAAACCAGGTAAAACAAATTGTGTAGCCGATGCATTATCACGAGTTGAAATTACTCCAAGTGAAAATAACGAATATAATTCTGTTAACATAGTTACCAGATCGAAGTCGAAAATTTTAAATCCTTCTAATTTACAGAATACAATATCAAATCAAACAACTCAATCATCAATAAATTCAATTCCTGACTCAAGTGATAATATTAATTTAACAAATAATTCAATTCCAAATAAATCTGATCAAAATAATATAACTCTTGACTCTTCTGATAATATAATTCTTGATTTTTCTAATAAACACAAGCTACCTAATTCTCAGTCCAATAAACGTATTAAGATTATAAATCCAGAAGATATTGACCAAATCATTAAAGATTTTCATATAACACCAATTGGAGCTCATCAAGGAATTTGTCGAACATTAAATAGATTAAAATACTATTATGAGTTTCCAAATATGATAACCAAAGTTAAACATTTCATTAAAAATTGTAATTGGTGCCAAATAAATAAATACGGTCGTACCACTAAAATGCCGATGAAAATTACGGATACAGCAAAAAAACCTTTTGACAGAATTTTTATGGACATCGTTGGTCCAATAAACCCTAAATCACATTCACAAAATCAATTTATCCTGACAATTCAAGATGATTTAACGAAATTTTCTCAAGCCATCCCAATTGCGAATCAAGAGGCATCCACAGTCGCAAAAGTTTTTTCTGAAAACTTTGTTTGCCAGTACGGCTTACCTGAAATTATAATTACAGACCAAGGTTCTAATTTTATGAGTCAACTTTTCAAAAACATGATGAAACTTTTCAAAATAAAACATATAAACTGCACCGCCTACCATCCACAGTCAAATGGTTCGCTGGAAAGATCGCATAGAACTTTGGGAGAATACCTTAGAACATATACGACAAATGATAAATTTAACTGGGATAATTGGATAGCTTACGCAATGTTCGCATATAATAGTACACCACACACATCCACAAGTTTCATGCCATTCGAGTTAATCTTTGGCAAAATTCCAAATATTCCAACATCTATTAAAAAGGCACCCGAAACTCTCTATAATTACAATGATTATATCAGTGAATTAAAATATAGATTACAAAATTCGTGGCAAGTAGCCAGAAACAAATTAATTGAAAAGAAGCATAAAACCAAATTAATGTACGATAAAAACTTAAATGTCAATTTTTTTGATGTTGGTGATGAAGTACTCCTGCGAGACGAAACAGGAAATTCGAAGACCAAACCATTATGGTTGGGGCCATTTTTAATAACAAGAAAAGTTTCTGATGAAAATTCTGAAATAAGAATAAACAACCGATTAAAAATTATACATAATAATCGATTAAAACCCTATAATTCAGAATTAAATAATTGAAATTGTTTATTAAAAAAAAAAATAAAAAAAAAAAAAAAAAAAAACCCTGAAATAAATTTCTTTATTATTAACTCTTAAATTTGCGTTAAAATTAACTCTTAAATTAACTCTTAAATTTGCGTTTTATTATTAACTCTTAAATTATTTTACTTACATTTAAAATTATTATTCAATGAATTATTTTCTTTTACATGAATGAACAAAACATAACATATCTTTTAACTTTAAAAAATGGAAAGTTGTATTTAAATATATATTTATATTAAGAAATAAGTATTTTTAATTTATTATAGCATTATTTTTTTGAACTTTTAGTTGAAACAATTAATTAAACCGTAGAACTTATAAATTAGTATAATTTTAAGAATTTAAACAAATAAATAAAGATAAAAAAAAACAACAAAAAAATATATATTTATATATAAATAAAATAAATATTATTATTAATATTACAAATTATATTCATAGTAGCTAACTATCATATTTTTGTTATATGTAATTATAATTTAAGAAAAAAAAAAAATTTAATTTTTTTTTTTCTCTTTGGGGTGAAGGTGTAGTGTATCAAAGCACTAAATGTAAAATTAATAAAGTTTGAATATCGAAACATTCGAACATTCGATATTATATAAAAGAGATAGCAGAGATATGAAAAAACATTCTGTATTCAGTGTTCAATCTGTAAAGTATAATTACATTTAATATATTATAATAAATAAAGAATTAACAAATTAATAAAACAATTATTATTATAACAGCATCACGATGAACTAAATAAATTGCTATATTTTTGGGAAGTCGAAGAACAACTGCATATTACTCGTCTATGACTCAGGATCATTGCGAATACGTATTTGAAACAAAAATACAAACGACTAATAATCGATTTTTAGTGCGACTGCCTTTCAAGACACCAAGGGCAACGCTAGGGAATTCATATTTGAACGCTAAATATCGGTTTTTAGCCATGGAACGAAAGTTTGTCAGAAATCCGGAGTTTAAACGATAGTACCTGGAGTTTAGCCACGAATACAAACAAATCAAACTGCAACAAAGCTTGGAATAACTTGGATCTCAACGATAGATATATTTTCGTTTCAAACCCAATTATCAAGTATCAATTATGGAAACAGCAGAATTAAATTTTACAGTTTTACAGTTTAAATTTTAACCATAAATTGAATCCAACAGAATTTAGAATAGTTTCAGAAAAGGCATATGGTACAGTCATATAATATCTACAAGCAATCAGCAACGACGGCAGAATCACCGCACAAATGATTTGTTCAAAAGGTAAAGTAGCCCCTATAAAACAGGTATGCTTGCCTAGGTTGGAATTATACGGCGCTTTTATTTTAACAAACTTGGTAAAACTAATCAAGACTGACTTATTCGGTAAAGCCCTAATCGAAGTATACATTTGGTTTGACTCTATCATAGTGTTGCAATGGTTAACCGATATTTCAAAACAGGGGAAGACTTTCATAGCCAACCGTACATTAAGCATTCTAGACATAATCCCCACTCAAAAGTGGTGATACGTACCAACAGATTTGGCGGACGTCCAAAAAACGCATTTTAAGTACAATTCACAGAATCTAACCATTCTACAACGCGGTTACCTGGTAAACTTCTTAATTACCAAAGAAGTATATCACAGCGTTTTACATGGTGGCATTTCAATCGTATTGAATATTCTTCGACTAAAATTCTGGATGTTGAACGCTCGAAATGCTATAAAACAAGTCATCAAAAATTGCGTTATTTGTATACGACATCGATCAAATAAAAAATTGGGAGATTTATCTGTCGAACGAGTAACTCAACATCGTCCTTTCCAAAATTTTGGTCTTGAATATGCAGGACCGATCCTTATCAAAACGAGTTTATTGCGCAAAGCAATTAGAAGCCTAGAAACGAGTTCGTTTTTAGCGGCAATGTGGAGATTTTTTGCTAGACAAAGAGTTCCTTCTCTTATACAGGGTTACCCAATAAGAAGTTTCATTTTGAATAGCCTGCTATTTGGGCAGCTATCAATTTTGAAGCTGTCATCTTTTGACATTTGACAAATTCACTACAAAAATGGAATTTAGTTAAAATTTACTACAAAAATGGTGAAAATTTTGCAGTTTGCAAAACTAAAGCACTTTTTTACCGTCGTGAAGCACCTTCTCGGCCTGCAATAGTGAAACTGATGCAAAAATTTGATCTTTTGGTACAAGTTAGTGATGTTTAAAAAGAAGAATAGAAAACGTGTGTGTCGCTCAAGAACCACTGAGAATATTACTGCTGTAGCCTGTAGTGTTGAAGAAAACCCAGGTTTGTCGATTCCTCGTCGATCTTTGGAATTAAACATTCCACAAACGACATTACACTGTATTTTGTATAAAGACTTATTTCTTAAGGCTTTTAAAGTTCAGTTAACACAAGAACTCAAGCCGGTCGATCACCATAAACTTCGTATCTTCGCTAATTGGGTCTTTCAAATGCGTTAAAATGGTCCGAATTTTCATCGAAAGAGCATTTTTAGTGATGAAGCCCATTTTCATCTCGAAGGCTACATTAATAATCAGAATTGCCGCATTTGGGGCTCAGAAAATCCAAGAATGATTGTTGAAAAGCCTTTCTATCTTCAAAGTGTCACTGTTTGGTGCGGTTTTTGGGCTGGCGGTGGGATTGAACCTTACTTTTTCGAAAATGAGGCGGGTGCAACTGTTACGGTAAATGGATTGCCCTACCGAACTATGATTTATGATTTTTATGGCCGGAATTGGAAGATATTGATGTGGGTGACGTTTATTTTCAGCAAAACGGCGCTACGTGCCACACAAGCAACGAAACAATCGCAATTTTGCAAGAAAAGTTTCCTGACCGTGTTATTTCTCGAAGAGGTGATCACAATTGGCCACCGAGATCTTGTGATTTAACACCTTTAGACTTTTTCTTTAAGGCCACGTATAAGATAAGATCTATGCCAATGCTCCACAATCGATTCAAGACCTTAAAGATGGAATTCGTGAAGTTATCGAGGACATACAGCCGCAAATGTGCGAATCCATGGGAAATTTCATGAAAAGGATATGGTGCTGCAAGCGTACCCGTGGCGGCCATTTGGCTGATATCATTTTCAAATTAATGGCATACCTTCCTTTTTACAATGAAATAAACGTTCATTGATTTCTCTTAAAAAATACTCGTTTTTTTTAAATATCAAAATGAAACCTCTTATTGGAAAACCCGTTATGTTGCAAGAACGGAACCAATTTGGTAGCTGGCAATTCTGAACTCAAATTATTATCCAAACAAAGAAAAATATACAATTTTGATTAAACCGACCTACAGTGAGTGGCCCACACTTCGGAGGTCTTTGGGATACGACAGTTAAGGGTTACAAACAATGCAATTTTGACCTTCGAAGAATTCACTACCATGATAATCCATTAAATATATTGAACATATGGCAAAATATTCAAAAGAGAGTCCCATAGGGTTTTGGAAAAGCTAGCACAACTACTTTTTATCAACCTTGAATCAACGTACAATATAGCAAAGCAGGAGAACCATATACCAAATCGTTAAAAAAAGTACACACAAATATTAAACTGCAACTTCTAATATTTATTGAAAAGCAACCAACTTAGGCTTATTTGACAGCTAATTTTATAGTAATATTTAAGATATAAGTGGTTATCTTGCATCTGCATCCGTTTGAGAACTGTGCTCGCTAAAAGTAAATAAATATATTTTTTTTTTTGGGAACCGCTCAGAACTGGACATTTTAAAACTGGATATTTCAAAATAGGATTTGACAAAACGAGATAAGGTACAAAACGAGATATGGTACAACATTAGATATTTCAAAACAAGATATTTCGACATGTGATTTGAACTTAAAATGATTTTTTAGGAAAGTTCTGGAATATGGCCAATTAGGAAGGAACTCAGCGAGTTCTTAAACGATTATGATCAAATTCGATATGTAGGATGAAAATGGGATTTAAAAATGATTTGTTGGGAAAGTTCTGAAAAAAGGCCAGTAAGGTTCCATACTTGAATATTTCTAAGGAGAGAAATAGAATTTTCCTTCACTTAATGTTTTTTTTTCTTTAATTGTATAATTAAATTTGATTTTAAAACCTTTTTTGGGAAAACCTCTGGAATATGGCCAGTAAATTTTAAGCAGAGAGATAGGATTTTCCTTCACTTAATGGTTTTTTTTAATTGCTGCTTTTCTCATCTTATTAAAATAATCATTGATTTGATCGAGTTTACTGTCAGTAAAATGTATCTTCATCTATTTTATATTCTTCTACTTAATATAACTTTTCTTCACTTTAGAGAATCTATGTGTTATATCAGTGATTACACTTGATATAGCTTTCGATATTGGACTGTTATCCGCTTACCACTGGTGGGGGCTTAGACAATAACAGATAGAAGTGTTGTTGAAAACTACTTAATGTTTATTCAATTTTTTGAGTTTATATACACAAAATTTTATATATTATACTACAACAAATATCAGATTTGCTGATTTTACTTATATTATATTAACTTACAATTTTACTTATATTTTAAATTTGTCAATTAAATTAGACGAAATGCATATCCGATATGCTTATATTTTTAAGCATAATGATATGTTTATCCGAAATTTGATTCTAATTCATATTTTAAAGTATGAAATTATTGTCTCTATATGAAATTAATTTGTTAACTAAACACCATGGTTTATGTCATGTTCACGTGACTGAACATCCTCCGGGGCGGCTATGGTGGATAAAAACCGCCGTGGCAATGGCTGTGGATGTGAAGATGAACTGGTTACATTTGATCTACAGGATGTTTTCCTGGATTTGCAATAATATGCAATGGTTAATCCCATAATTGCAGTAATGAGCCCATATAAAACAAAATAGTGGTGAACATCGTGGGCGTTAAGTTGTTGATCTTCATTTTGTATGGTACTCTTTAAACGTGTTATATTGGTTGATAGTTGGTTCAAGTCCGTGAGAATGTTGTTGAATTCATTATGGGTCACAATCGTACTGGTGGTGGTCGGTTGTGTTTCATTTTTTGCTTGAATGAGCAGGCTGCTAAGATTTATCGTTGGTTGATAGAATGTCTCCATTCGTGTGTTAAAGTTTTGGATGGTCTGTATAGTTGTCATTCCATCAGTAATTGTGCAAGCCTTGTGTGCGGTTATGATTCCCGTTCCGCTTATAGTTGTGGTTGTAACTTCCTTATTACAAATGATATTTATTGTATGATCCCTTTCAGATATAAAAATCCATGTGCCCGGATCATGTGTAGGAATCCACATATTTGTTGGTCTTATAAATCGAATTTCACAAGCGTCTGCATATATTTCTTTGTTGATAATTAACTTGATCTCACACGGTGCTGGTTCATTTTGGGTACTATGAATCACATTGTGAATCATACATATATATTCTGTACCCCTTATGGATTTGCAATCAGAAAGTTCGTCTTCTGACATGGAATAGTAGGTTTCCCTATTTAAACTTATCAGAAATAGTTCACTTGTTGGTTTTATGTATGCATACATGCCCTTGTGTTTGGTTGGGATAGCAATCGGTTTGATGATTTGATATATCTTGTTGTTAAGCAACGGCATTTTCAGTTCAAAAATTAATGCGTTGTTTGCTTGTCCAACCTTCGCCGTCATCATTTGGTATAATGTTATCATATTGTTTTCTCCATATATGGTTGCATCAGCTGGAATTATTTCATGTAATTTTTGCAGTTCTGTCTTGAGTTGATCAGGTTTTAGAACAAACATGTTTATTTTACTATGGTGAATGTCGGTAATAACATCGATTAGTTGTTGTTGTGTTAATATAAAGGTCGTCATTTCGATTGACATATGTATCCATAGAGCGAGAAATCTTTGTACAGCCAAACCTTCGTCCTCATTCCTTTTTACTAGGTCGAGTATTGACATTGTTTGTTTATCTATTTCTTTTAGTTGGTTATTTACTGCTACCCAGTCCTTTTTTATAATATTCACAGTTGATTCAGTTATGGTAATTTGTCCTCTCAGCAATTTGTATACATGTTCTTCATTTTTCTTTATTGATCTGATTTCATCATCATATCGTTGTGCATCTTCCTGGTCGAGGATCCCAAACAGCTGGTTGGTGAGTGTTCCAACCACATTTACTAAACCTCGTTTCGTCCGAGTAGGATTATACGTAGGTCGAAACATTTCATTATTGCGGTTTATGTTGAGCATTTGTTGTTTTATTTGTGCTAATGCAGGCTTACAAAGTTGTCTTAATTGTAACCACTCATTATCATCTTGGCAAGACTTGTCCATTCTATTGATAGCTGCGTTATATACTCCAGCTTCTAATAACATTGCCGATAAATTGAAATATGATACAATCGTCCATTGTTGATATGACAGCTGAGCTGTACCAATGTTTTCAAAGTATATTCCGGTTGTCGAATTTAGAGTGGTGACATCAATTTTAGAATTGTTGGTTATCGTCGAACATACCCCAAGCACGCTTAATAGTGGAATCATCGTATACAACATCAATCTTGATTGAAAGCACGGTCTAATTTTCCTTCTTTTTATTTGAGGTTGGGGAATGGTTTTAATTTTCTTTGCAGCCTGTTTTACTTGATCCTCTACGTTATCTCGCAACCAAAGGTTTGGTAGATTTTTCTCTCTCCGCGATAGTTCTTCATGTACATTGCGTTTCCTAGGATTGGATTTGTGACTGAGAATGGTCGACAATAGTGTCGTTGGTTTAGAAGTTGCTTCAATACTCTGTTTTTCTATACAATCATCAATCGGGAGTGGTGCCAATTTTGTTATTGGTCTTTTTATAAGAGCCCTTCCGGGGCCGCGGAGTGTTGCTACTCGAACAATTCCATCTTGCCCTGGGTGAACGTCTGTAATACGTCCAGTTATCCATCTTGATGGTGGAATGTTATTGTCTCGAACAAGAACTAATTGACCAACCTTTAAGTCAGGTGTCTGTATGGTCCACTTTGCTCGTTGTTGTAATTGATGCAAGTATTCTTGTGACCACCTTTTCCAAAAATCATCCCTCATTTTTTGAATTAGTTTCCATCTGGCTTTTTTCATATGCCCTAATTCAATGTACTCGTCGATACATTTTTTATAGTCATTCGCAAATGTTGGTAATCTTGAGAATTTTTTCTCTAATTGCAGTTGTCTAGCTAAAGCCCTTGATTTTGATGCTCCGAGAATTGGTGGGTCCGTTTTAAACGGAATGCGCACTATAAATCTACCGTTATTTTCCCGTTGATGGGTTTTATTAAAATGTTCTTGGCAAAGTTGTTCATCTGTTGTCAATACTCTATCTTCTTGTAGTTCCTCTATCTCCCAGAATCTTTTTAAGCTGTTATCCAATTCAGTTTTTGTTATCATACATTGTACTGTTGGTGGTTCGCTTTGCTGTAAAGGACCAAATATAAGCCAGCCTAATTCGGTTTTTTGTGCCGCCGGTTCTCCTGCAGAGCCTTTTACTACATCATTCATTAGTATGGCTGGATAGTAATCTGCACCCAGCAGTATGTCTATTTTGTTCGGCACGTTAAAGTTTGGATCTGCCCATAACAAATTATTGATGTGAGGCCAGTTCCAAGCATCGAAACTGTACTCTGGTAGGTTTCCCACTAATTGGTCTACAATTAATGCACTTATTTCCAATTTAAATTCAGATGAGAATCTAGGCTCAATTTGAAACTTAAGCCGTCGGTCTGATATTCCAGCAGTTATTCCTCCTATCCCTTTAAACTCGACGTGCGTTCTTGTACTTTGTATGTTCAATTTTTTTGCTGCCTTGCTCGTTATAAAAGATGCTTGAGAGCCCGGATCAATGAGTACTCTAAGTAGTTCTGGGTGATTGCCGTTGGTTGGTACCGTCACTAGTGCAGTACTTAGAATCACCTGTGATTCCGTTGGATTATATATCATGTGTGTTTCAACGATTGGTTTTACTTGTTGTTTTGTTGGATCACTTGCTCTCTGATGCATGTTCTGTTGGTATTTGTTTGTTTTATTAGTGGCTCCTTCTCTGGTGTGGAGAAGGGTGTGATGTTTACCTTGGCACACTAAACATTTGCCTTCTCGAAAGCAAGTCCTGGGAAACAGGTGATTACCCAGACATGCTCTGCACAGCTCTTTCATGGTGCATATTTTGTTACGGTCAATTGTTGACATTTGCAAAAATGATTTGCACGCATCGATTTTATGCGACCCTTTGCAATTTGCGCATATATCTGTTGTTGAAGTAAGCATTGTTAAAGTTTTTGGAGCTTGTAATCGATTGCCGGTTGTTGTTGCGTGTCGACTATACTTATTTCCTATTGCTTCCAATGACTGGAACCGTTTTTCCAAAAACAGTAAAAATTTGTTCAAACTTTCACCCTTTTTTGGGTCTTCCAATGTAGATTCGTAACTTCTACACGTTTCACTGTCTAGCTTCTTTAGTAATATGTGTATAATTAAGGCATCAAATTTCTCCTCATTATTGAGTACGTTGTTTATGTTATGAATTACTTCTTGTGTGATGTCATGCATCGTTCTAATTCCTGAAGCATTCTCTGTTACTATGTTGGGTTGATTGATCAGCTGGTTGAAATACGTTGTTGTCAAAATTCTTTCATTGCTGTATCGATTTTTTATTATTTTGTACGCTACTCGGTAGTTGTCTGCGGTTGATTCTAGATGATTTATTAATCTAGCGGCTTGACCTCCTAAATGATTCTTTAAGTAATTGATCTTGTGGGTGTCCGTAAGCGATTCATTAGAGTGAACTAATTTTTCGAATGTGTCCGCAAACCCTTTCCACTTAATGTATTCTCCGTAGAAAATTGGAATCTCAATTTTTGGAAGGCGTACATCAAACTTGTTGTTGTTTGTTTGATGGCTGTCGATTTCTGTGGTGATTTTTGTTACAATAGCATCATGTTGGTTTTTGATGGTATCGTAATAGCTCTCAGAGAAGTATTTTAACCTTTTTTCATCTTCTTCTGAGGCCTCCACATTTATATTTTCATCGAGATCCATGATTTGTTCCATCATTCGTTCGATTCTTTTTAACACAAGCTGTAGAGCTTGTTTAGAGACCTTTTGTATTAATGAGTCTTCGGCTGTATTTATTTCTTTATATAAAGCCCTCATTTTTACATTCTGCAATTTTAGCATTTGATCAAGATCTTTTCTGTTGGTATAATTGTTGTTGTTTGTACCCAATGAGCCTTGTTCCCCTTTTGTTGCTGTTGTATTGCCGTTGTCCATAACCGTAAACAGGAATTGGGACTTTAGGGAATTATCATCCGATGTTGTTGGTATCGGTGTGGTTGGTGGCCCCTGGTTAAGCTGTTTCCGCATGTCATCGATAAGGGTGTCGTAAATACCCGCTATCTTAGTTCGTGTTTCGAAATACGGATGGCTTGACACTAATGGTGAGACATCATTTCGAATGATTTCATCTGTCTCAACATATTGTTGATAGAGTTCCTTCAAAGTTGTTATTTTGGACTCTAAATACCTTTTCGTCTTCCTTGATGGTCCGTCTTTATAATAGTTCTTGTTTAGCTGAACTATTTTGTCGGCTGTTGTTTCCTGATCTCGCAAAAGACATTCCATGCTTGTCATTTTGATTGGTTGCACGTTGGTGTTTGCTTCGTTGATTGATGTAATGACTTGCTGGCTTTATTGACCGGAAGGATGCTTGTGGATGATTGAACTGGTGCCGGGTGATGATCAGCGTACAGTTTCGTAGCCTGTTGGTTGTTGACTCGAATCTATAACCACAAGTTATTTGTTTAGTTATCGGTGCCTGTTGTTGTGTGGCTTGAAGCTCCGATGCCTGTTGGATGTTGGCTGGAATTTTTTCAATATTTTATAGGCCGCCTGTTGTTTTGGTGACTCGAAGGACCAATGTTATATCAGTGATTACACTTGATATAGCTTTCGATATTGGACTGTTATCCGCTTACCACTGGTGGGGGCTTAGACAATAACAGATAGAAGTGTTGTTGAAAACTACTTAATGTTTATTCAATTTTTTGAGTTTATATACACAAAATTTTATATATTATACTACAACAAATATCAGATTTGCTGATTTTACTTATATTATATTAACTTACAATTTTACTTATATTTTAAATTTGTCAATTAAATTAGACGAAATGCATATCCGATATGCTTATATTTTTAAGCATAATGATATGTTTATCCGAAATTTGATTCTAATTCATATTTTAAAGTATGAAATTATTGTCTCTATATGAAATTAATTTGTTAATTAAACACCATGGTTTATGTCATGTTCACGTGACTGAACACTATGTGAGAAAAATTAATTAATTTTCAACATTTTTACCCTACATATCGAATTTCATCATAATCGGTTAAGAACCCACCGAGTTCATTCCTAATTGACCATATTCTAGAACTTTCCCAAAAAATCATTTTAAAATTTTTTTTTCATCCTACGTATCGAATTTCATCATAATCAGTTAAGAAATCACCGAGTTCCTTCCTAATTGGCCATATTCCATGACTTTCCTAAAAAATCATTTTACATGTCGAAATATCCTATTTTGAAATATCCAGTTTTGTACCATATCTCGTTTTAAAATATCCAGGGTGTAATTGCTAAAAAAACGGTGGATTCGATCGAATTCAATTGTTTAATTATTTTAATAAAATTCGATTTGTAGTGTTTTTGGTTTTAAAGTAAATTTAAAGTGGATTTTGATGCAAGTACTTTGTGATTTTGCTATTATGTATTTACATATTTATGTATTTATATATTTATGTATTTATGTATTTATGTATTTAGGTATTTATATATTTATATTACATTAATATATTATTATTATGAGACAAATTAATATATTTGTATTTTCAGGGAAAACTAATCCAGTTTATTACAGTCTACGGCTTGCAGAAATTTTATTATGATATTATTAGTTTATTATATTACAAATTAATTAATTTATCATTTCAGATGAAAACTAATTAAATTTATTACAGTCTACGGCTAAGAGCGGTTATTTCATTAATAGATTTTGCTTTTAGGAAACGTTTGCTGATACACCTGAATGGGGGCACACTGCAGTTGATGATACAAAATGAAATAATGCAGAGCAGCTCGTCAAAATTGTGATTGTCTTGTGCTAACATTAGTTGAATATTGGCTTCCGGAAAACCGGGTCAAATCTGTCTATACTAACATGCCCTTCCTTTCCTTACACCACAAAAAAAAAACACTAACTATCGATCGCTTAGGTGTCTGCAACCGGGTCGAGTCTGTCATAACTAACAAATTCCATCCACTCCTTCGGTTTTGTTATATGTAACACGGGTGTACGGTGGTGCCCGGCATTCCGGGAGTTCCTGGTTCGTCCTTGCCCGTACACTCTAATCAATCAATCAATCAATCAATATCTCGTTTTAAAATATCCAGGTTTGAAATATCCAGTTTTGTACCATATCTCGTTTTGTACCTTATCTCCTTTTAAAATATCAAGTTTTGAATTATCCTGTTTCGTCAAATCCAGTTGTAAAATATCCAGTTTCGACCGGTACCCATTTTTTATAAATCCAGTTTTTCTCAAAAAAAAACGGTAAAATTTTTTTTACTTAATTTTAATTCACCTTTCCATAAATACATTATTTGTACCCATGTGCCATAGTTTTTTACGTATCCCATTTATTGTCAATCTAATTAAGAGATGTTGTATAGTGTTAATTTTAAGCCCGTTGGTTTGGGGTGAATTAACTGAATTAAGTTACTATTTTGATAATTAAATTTTACTCTTCATCTGCAATTAATTGAATTAATTAAAATTAAATTCGATTTGAAGAAAAAAAAATAAAGAACATGCCAAAAGCAACAAAACTACTATTCCCATACATCAGTAGCTCAATATTTTTAACTGAAACGTGATCAGTAAAATAGTAGGCATTGATTATCAACTCTTTTGTTTGAAAAAACAAAAATTAAGTATTTACATTAGTTTTGAGAAATTGTCTATAGTGTTGTGTTAGTGTCAGTGTTGTGATGAATCAAAAATTCTAAATAATTTAAGCAAATTATAGTAACGTAGGCTCCATTCCCACCAAATCATTCGGATGTCGACTAAGAAATAATTATTAATGCAACAGCAAATCCTTCTATTAGCAAAAGAAGGCTAGCTTTACTATAAGACAATTCACATGAGATGGCATAACAAACTTTCACAGTTTACACACGTGAACAGCTAAAAATCATCCATGCTACTAAACAAATATCGTTTCAGCACCGCTTCAGTGCAACCGTATGGGTTGGTGTAAATGGCTATATTATTTTTGGACCATTCATATAACCCTCGGCATTAAATAGCGAACGTTATTTAAAATGTTTACTAAACAATTTGCCACTCCCCCCTTTCTGATGAAGTTCCTATTTTATAAGTATATTTTGCACACATACTAACATCATCTAACTATAAAACGAATGATTCGATTTAGCAAACCTTTGTTCAAAATTATAAAATTAGGTTAAATTTCAAAAAATGTAGTTGAAGCTATAATAGTAAAAATTCATATGACAGAATATTTCCAGTAATCAAATACAAACAGTACAACTTGTTCTCATGTTCTTTTAGAACTAAAATTTATAGTTCCTACTATGTATTGTGACACCAACAGCAAAAATATCGTACGTATTTTTGCATACAATACACGATAAATCTTATAAACAAAACAGCAAACATTTTTTTTATGTTTATATAAAATTATGTCTCATCATCAAAAAACGCGATACCGCAGCTACCACATACATCGCATATTTTAAGTTATTTAAAAAAAGAAAACCTAAGCAAAATACCGATTTGTCATATCAGTCATCGCATGTTGTATTTTTATTAAACTATGAAAAAATAGCGCACACAATTCGTTGGCACACACCTAATTAATTTCTAATCACTCTAATATTTATTTATATTATTATAGAAGCAAACCACAATCAAGCATCTTAAATCAAATCTCCTTCAAATAAAACGACAGTTCGAAAAAATAACAACTCTTGAGTGTGACTTATGATTTGGTAATTTTTTTTTTTTTTTTTTTTAGATATAAGGCAAGACCACAAAATTTTTTGTTTTGTTGTGAAATGTTGTCTGGAACAACAAACAATGAAAATGTGGATTAAGAGGAAAAGAAAAATTTCTTAAGAAAAATACGTATATTTACGTAAGTACCACAAAAAGTATTTATTTTTAAACAGCTAAAAACCAACAACAACAATAAAATTAAAATAATAAAATTCTAATTATTCTATTTATTTATTTAAAGTTTTAGTTTCTTGTGTTGTTGGTTCGGTCTTAAGTTTTTTTGTTTTTTTTTTGTATTTGTAACACGTACCAAAAACATAAATAGTTACAAAGTGTTTGAAAATATTAAACGATTTAATGTGATTAACACGTTTGTAGTCTACATGATGATGGTTTCTAACTGTGTATACGATTTAGAACCACTTTGGGATTAGATTTGGGTTTTGACATAATTAAAATCGTAATGAGTGTTACAAAATTAAATTATCATTTGTTTAGGATAACGAAAGAGATTCATAAATAGAGGTCAGTTAATCTAATTTATAAAATGAAGCTTTGGTTAACTCCAGGGATGTGCGACTTCAACAAACGTCGACGTAACAAGTTTTGTTGACGTGAACTGTTGACGCGTCAACAATACAAAATAGGAAAAAAGTAGTTTTGTTTGTTTCCTTTTATTTTTTTGTTTTAATTTTGTATGTACGCTCAGTTGGAAACAAATCTTTAGAGTTGTCCGGAACTGACTAGAATTTTTAAACGATTTCTGGCCAAACTAGAAATCACGGGAGCTTTCATGTGGGCCGATTTTAAAAAAACATTTAGGCCTTTAATATTTTTTCTTTTATTATATTTAAAAATGTATCTTTTTTCTCTAAAGTCACTCAACTCTATCAAGCGGGCAGTTGTGATAAGAGGAAATCAGTTACTTGCTCAGCTTAAAATAACAATTTCACCGCAATTAATCAAAAAATATTAAAATGACTTTAGGTGATTTATAATAATCTAAAGGTGGAATTTAACTTAAAACCCTAATTTTATATATATATATATATATATATATATATATATATATATATATATATATATATATATATATATATATATATATTTATATATATATATATATATATATATATATATATATATATATATATATATATATATATATATATATATATATATTTATATATATATATATATATATATATATATATATATATATATATATATATATATATATATGCAGCGATTCCATGCGAAACCGATCACGAGTTGTCCTGATTCTGATGAAACTTTTCAAAAATGTTCTCTATGTTTAAAAAACATGAAAAATGATTTTTGTTTTTTTTTTTGCGGCACAGTACTTTTTGACAGTGGCGCACGGCGTTTTTTTTTTTTTTGATTTTTCTTGAAAATGCTAATTTTTGAAGTCCTTTTTCTCGAAAACCACTTAACCGATTTGAATGTTTTATATCTCAAATCAAAGGGAATAAATGAATCTTATAAGTAACGGTACAATTACAATTTTAAAAAAATTATTTATTAAAGAAAAAATGTGTTATTTTTTTAAATGTCATTTCCCGTTATTTTCGACCCCAACGAGTTATCAATTTTTTAAAAAAATAAAAAAAAGTAGTCCTATCTTCCATTTTTAAAATATGATTTTTTGAATATTTCAGGATCTGAATATTTTAAACCAAAAATCAAAAAAATCTATCAAACTTTTTCTTTGAACTCTTTCAAGAACAGTCAATTTGCAAAAAATTCTATTTGGTGATTTATAAAAGTAAATCAAGTAGTGATAATGAAGAAGGACCTTTTGGTTCACAAGATCTTAGATTGGATCGAGAATGTTCACCTGCTTCTTCTGTAAGTTCATCAAATGGGGAGCAATACATTCATCCGGATATTTCATCATTCAACCATACTTTAAAATCAATTCACAGTTCTCCTTTATTACATAAGAAAACGAGAAGTGAAAATTATAAACAACAAAAACAACAAAAACATCAAGAAGTTTCAGCGAAAATTTCTGAGGAAATATTTATGCTTCCGTGCAGTTCCGGGCATGCCGATAATGGCGATAGTATTGAAATGATTCAACAATTACGAGAAAAATATGGAATGTCTACAACAACAAATGAAAAGTATATGATTTTAACATCGGTACCAAAAAGCTGGCCTGTTCGGAAAATTCAAGCTGAGTTTGGTGTGTCTTATTATATGGCAAATAGAGCAAAATAGATTCAAAAAGAAAAAGGTATCATGTCAACACCGAACACCAAAGTGAGATCAACAACTCTTAATCAAGAAATACCATTGTTGGTGCAGAAATTTTATGAAGATGACGAAATAAGTCGAGTATGTGCTGGAAAACGAGATTTCGAGACAATGTCATCAGAGTTATTATTACAAATCAGCGTAGATTGGTTCTTTGTAATTTGAAGGAAGCTCATCAAATATTTAAAAAAAAAACCTATCCAAATACAAAAATTGTATTTTCTAGTTTTGTCGCACTTCGTCCAGGGCACTGCATATTAGCGAACTCTAGCGGCACACATACTATTTGCGTCTGCATATACCATCAAAATATTAAACTTATGTTTAATAAAATCAAAACTATGAACCTTTTATCACACGAAGTGGGAATTTATTAAGATCTTATTTCGCAGATTATTTGCGCTAATCCAAGCACATTATGCTATTTAAACGAATGTCCAACCTGCTCGGGAATCGATAATATTCTTAAAGATTTATCTGCAAAATTATTACAAAATTGTATAGATGAAATAACATTCAATCAGAGGCAGAAGGTAGATCGATACACCATGGAAACAGTAACAGTATCATCATATTGGCTTTCACAGGTAAACTGGGTGAACAACTACACAACATAGTACCACATTCGTTTATTGCAAAACAACAAGCAAATTACCTGCAATATAGAAAATTAAGTGCAGCAACTGATGAATATGTGACTTTTCTAAAAACTATTCATTTGTAGTTCAGGATGCGGCTCAAGCAAGGATTTCATTGGGAAACTGGTCATACGATGGAAAACGATAGTAGTTTGGAATTCACAAGCTTGATAGCTATATCTGAGGCACCAAAACATAATCATGTAGCTGTGAGATTGTTTATTACCGTTACGACACATTACGAAAATTTGCTTTTTTTCCGATGGATCTGGGGCTCAGTACAAAAACAAAATGAATTTCTACAATCTATGTAATTTCAAGGAGGATTTCGATATGGAAGCAGAATGGCATTTTTTTGCAACTTGCAACGAAAAAGGACCTTGTGATGCATTAGGAGGAGTTCTCAAGAGGAATGCGGCTAGAGTGAGTTTACAAAGACCATTTAAAAACCAAATAACTACGCCAATTGAACTCTATTCATGAGATGTGGAAAAAGAATCAAAAGTAAACTATTTATATTTTACTAATAAAGATTATAATGTAATAGAAAAACAATTAAAAAATAGATATAGCTCAGGAGAACAAATAGCAGGTACTCATAAATATCATAGATTTTGTCAAATTAATAAGACATCTTTAGATATTAGAAAATTTTCATTTTGCTCAAAGCAAAAACTTTTTGATATTGAATAATACAGATTATATTAACAACCAATTTAGGGTTTTATTGCATTGCCAAAAGTGTCAGTTAGTGAACAATTCGAGAAAAAGTTTGATAGATTTTTTTTGATTTTTGGTTTAAAATAATCAGATCCTGAAATATTCAAAAACTCATATTTTAAAAATGAAAGATAACATTACTTTTTTTATTTTTTTATTTGTTTGATAAATGAATAAGCTTTGAAAAAAAATAAAAAAATTGATAACTCGTTGGAGTCGAAAATAACGGGAAATGACATTTTAAAAAAAAACACAATTTTCGTCTAATAAATAATTTTTTAAAAATTGTAATTGTACCGTTACTTATAAGATCCATTCATTCCCTTTCATTTGAGATATAAAACATTCAAATCGGTTAAGTGGTTTTTGAGAAAGAGGACCTCAAAAATTAGCATTTTCAAGAAAAATGTAAAACGCCGTGCGCCACTGTCAAAAAGTACAGTGCCGCAAAAAAATTCAAAAATCATTTTTCATGTTTTTTAAACATAGACAACATTTTTGAAAAGTTTCATCAAAATCTAAAGGGGTCAGGACAAAATTTCCGTTTTTTTGATCGGTTTCGTATGGAATCGCTGTATATATATTTAGGATCATTCCATATGGAATCGAACATGAGTTGCAATCGATGTCTCAAAAATTGTTCAAACTATATTTATTCGATTTATAAGTAAAAAAAAAATATTGTAGAAGAAAATTTTTTTTTCTTTTCTCTCTCTCTCGAGTTACACTTTCTTAAAGTTTTCACTTTTTCAAGGAGTTTTAGGTACATGTATTACATTTTTGATGATATTTTCGGAACGGTTTGGCCGATTTTAGGTTTCTTAACGGTTTTTTAAAGCTACAAAACTATATAAAATTATAAATTTATTAGTTTTTAAAAAGTTTCAATTTTAAAAGTTTAGTGATTCTTTGAATCTGTATTTCTTGTTACCTCAATAACAAAAAAAGTATTTTTTTTAAATTTTTTTGATTACCGTTAAATCACTTGTTAATAATAACAATTTATTCTGTGAAAAAATCAGCTTGGCACTAGAACAAAAATGTTGAAATACAGGCCTCTGAAATCAAAATTGTATATTCTTCCGTACTGAAACTTATCTGTTTTCGGAATTTTCTAAATATATAACTTTTGAGACCTATAAAAATCGTATCTTTTATTGATATTTTAATATTAAGGTAAATTATGCTAATTAAAATGTTACCTAAAATTAAAATAAAGTGGTATAATAGTGATTTGTAATTAATTTTGTAAATTGGTTTCCATAAATTTTACAAAAATGCCGTTTAAATTATGCTGTAACTCATATATCCTATATATATGTATATATGTACTCCGCACCGACGTAAGAATCTACAGATTCGTAAAATAACTGAACGTGTTATATCTGCAACCTGCAACAACTGAACACAGAAAATTATATTTGTGGTGCATGTTGCATGCAAATATTGAGAGTAACCGAAGAAGTTTCAGATACAACTAGCAGTCACACCACACCAAAAGAAAGAGAAATGGAATCAGTTGACATGATTCAAATTGAGGAAAATGAAACTATACTGCAGGCTAACCAAGTTATAGGAGCATTTGGATTAAGCCCATTAAATAAAACAAAATTGGAGTGCAAAACATATGGATAGGAAAAAATACAGAGGGTATCTTTAATTTTGAGTCCAGCAATTCAAATTCCAGATCCAAGCATCCCAAGTTCCTCTGGCATCAGTTTGATTAAAAACGAATAGGATTCAAAAAGGAAACGAAACAAAATCAAAAAATGTATTTGCTAACCATATTGCCAGTTAGTTGGAGTGAAAAGCGTATAGAAGAAGAATTTGGAGTAAGTAGATACACAAGCAGGCAAGTGAAACAGCTAGTTGCTACCAAATGCCGTTATATAGTTACCCAGATTCTATTAAGGGTAATCCAATATCAGACGATGTAAAAGGTAGAATTTTGGAACATTATTACGACAACGAAATAAGCCGAATATTGGCGGGCATGACAGATACAGTGAGCGTTCGTGAAGGCGCAATAAAATTGAAAAAAACTAAGAGGTTTATGTTGCTTAACCTAAAGGAAGCATACCATAAATACAAACAACAAAATGAAGATGATCGGATTTTCAAAATTTGCAATGGAACGACCAAGAGAACGTGATTTGCCAGGAGCTGCAGAGCAAATTCAGTATGCATTACACATGAAAATGTATGTATGCATTACACATCAAAATTCAAATTTAATGTACTCAGCTGTCTCCAATTTAGTTCAACCGAGCGATACCAAAGAAGTTTTAAAATATATAGTGTGCAATGATGAAAATTATGATTGCTGCACAAACATATGTTCTGTTTGCAATACAAAGCTTGATGATTTCATAGCGGAGATTTTTATTTTTAAATATTTGTATTATAGTTTGCTAAAATGTATTAATGTTTACTAACACAGTTTAAAGAAAATTTGAGTAGGAAGAAATATAAACTATTGATTTCAAAGGCCTGTATTTTAACATTTTTGTTCTAGTGCCAAGCTGATTTTTTCACAGAATTAAGTGTTATTACCTATTAACAAGTGATTTAACGGTAATTAAAAAAATTTAAAAAAAAATACTTTTTTTGTTATTGAGGTAACAAGAAATACAGATTCAAAGAATCACTAAACTTTTAAAACTGAAACTTTTTAAAAATTAATAAATTTATAATTTTATATAGTTTTGTAGCTTTAAAAAACCGTTGAGAAACCTAAAATCGGCCAAACCCTTCCGAAAATATCATCAAAAATGTAATACATGTACCCAAAACTCCTTGAAAAAGTGAAAATTTTAAGAGAGTGTAACTCGAGAGAGAGAGAGAAGAAAAAAAAATTTTCTTCTACAATATTTTTTTTTTTACTTATAAATCGAATAAATATAGTTTGAACAATTTTTGAGACATCAACTTCCAAAATCCCATTTTTATGTACGATTTCATATGGAATGATCCTATATATATATATATATATATATATATATATATATATATATATATATATATATATATATATATATATATATATATATATATATATATATATATTTATATATATATATATATATATATATATATATATATATATATATGCATATATATATATATATATATATATATATATATATATATATATATATATATATATATATATATATATGCATATATGTTTATGAATAAATTTATTTTTTTTTGACAACCGCTACACAGAACTCAATTTTTCAAATTGTTTTATTTATGTCAAAAATGATTTAGCAGTGTGCTGAATAGTATAAATATGGCGGATTTGCTAGATGTATCGAGAATGCTATGTCTAGCAATTTAAAAATTAAACCACAAGCCCGCCATATTTTTAAAGTCGCAGTTTGTTAACTTGCGATACGTACGAGAATCGACCTATTTGAAGTTTTTTGAAATGGCACGAAATATGAGAGGTAAATTTGTACTAAAATCTTGAATTACCGTTCTAAACTATTTTTTTAGGTTAGGCCCACAGTCTATTATTAAATGCATACAAAGCGCCACTTTAATAGCGTATTATCAAATTATAAAACAAAAAAATGGCGATCAATTAAAAATAAAACAAACAATCGATCACATTGACCACTTGTTAATAAACAATAAATCTTAAACTAAACTAAAACTGATCATTTTTTAAATTAAAATGCATCTTAATTAAATAAAATAATAACAACAACAATCAACAAATAAAATATACAATCAACCAATGTTGATGATAGATAATATATAAAGTTCAGTGACATAAAAATTACAAACCAAACCAACATCAATAATAAAAAAAAAAAATAAAAAAAAATTTTCATTTCAATAAAAAATATTTTTCCAGACGCATACATAATTTAAATTAATTTAAATTAATTAAATTTAGTAGATTATGTTGTTGTTGTAAAAAACATTTTTTTTATATATAAAAACAATCATTGTATATTGTGGAGATAAATCGTACGTATCTAGAGTATATGCATAGTATTTTTTGTGATATTTCGAATATATTGTAAAATGATCGCGAGATCATTTATTATGACAGTAAATGATATCATGATCAGATTCGTTATTTTGCTTATAAACAATAAGATTCACTGTACTCGCGATATTATGTTTACATCATACATTTTTATATTATGCTACTGCTTTTTATTATTGTTGCTGTTGTAATAAACTGCCATATATATATAAAGAGCAGTTGTTGATATTCTATTCTTGTTTTTGTCCTCTTAGAATTTAATACGCGTATATATGTATATACATATGTATGTTTAATGGAATGATCGATGATCATAATAATTTTAATTAATTAATTTAATTATGTTTTTACTGATGAGTAATATATTTTGCTCTTATATGGTTTTTGTGATCGAGATTCTTTACAATAATAAATTATGTAGCAACGCATATAGTAAATTAATCAAAGTATTGCCATGTTCCAGTCACGATCATATTATATTATATTTGGATGGAATTTAGATTGATAATTTATTTAATATTAAATCAGATTTTTTGTGATTTTCAATTATTTATGGTCTCGTTTTGGTTTGTGTGTTGAAATTAAATTTGTTGATCTCTGTTGATTTGTTGTGATTTTTATTTAATTTTTTTTTTTTTTGATTTTTTAAGTTAGTTAGAGAAAATTAAATGTTTCTGGGAATTCAATTGTATGTCGTATGATGGGTCCATTACTAAAAAGATGTTAGCTTTAATTTAAATTTATTTACAAGAATGCTTCCAATCTCTAAAAATTTTGTTTCGCTCTTTGTAAATTCTAGTTAACTACAATTTTTTTCCACCAGAGGACTAAAATCGAAAGGTCAAAAATAAGTCACTGGAAAATATGCTCGAATCTGAAGGAAATACATTACAGCGAGTGATTTTGGGAAGATTAAAAGCAGGACAATTTTAAGATCTGGTGACTTGACTAAAATGCAGTACAGTTTCAAATAGGGCGGTTCAAGAATATTGATGCCATTAACTTATGTTAAATATTTGCACAGAATGCGATCATGAGATTGAAGGCAGTTGAATTGCTCAATTGTAAAACTGAACACAAGCATAGATTCACCGTGCAAAGATGTGCCAATGACATTACGTATCACGTGCGATCCACTCAGTATAGGTCTATAATTAAGAAGAAGACATCATCAGAACTTTTTACTAGCAGAAAGATTAAAAACCATGACACTGGAGCCAACCATCTATACCTGGATATCACCATCAGTAGCAGATTAAATTTCATGTGAAATAAGGATACTGGTTTTGAACTGTTTTTTCCTTACTAAAAGCACATACGATTGTGCAAAAGTTTTTGGGCAAAATATATTAGGAAGTCGACCAGAATATTTTTGGTTTTGAGGAGCGGAAAACGTACCCGAGGAGAATATCAGACAACATTTTACTTCTGCGAGTGTACTGTACGTTATGTTTAATTCAAAATGTGGATCACTATCAATAAAAGCATTTGTGAATTGACGTATAAACTCTGGAATGCCTATCCTTTTAAAGATTTTGATCCGGTCATCACATATAAACGGAGTTATTCTCCGCAATATTATGTGAGACAGAAATTTGTAGGTTGCAAAGTAGAGGAATGCCACAGTAAATTTATCATTTTAAGAATGTTTCACAAAGTCTTTTGCAATAATACTATCTCCCCTCTTAAAAGAGCCTAATTTGTTAAAAATAATACACTCATGAAATATTTAATTATCAGTAAGTACAATATGATTACATCAAGACCGTTGGTCTCTAGTCCATATAGGTCTGATTTATGCCAGCAGATTTAATTAAAAAGATCAAACATCATTCTGAGGTCGTATTCTGGTATGAATCCCATTAAATCATCCAAATTTTTAACTAAGATCCAAAACCAATCTCTAAGATTTCCGGGATCATTGCTACTTTATACCTACGTATAACATGGATACCGGTCGAAACTGGATATTTTACAACTGGATTTGACGAAACAGGATATTTCAAAATTGGATAATTCAAAACGAGATAAGGTACAAAACGAGATATGGTACAAAATTGGATATTTCAAAGCTGGATATTTTAAAACGAGATAAGGTACAAAACTGGATATTTCAAAACAGGATATTTCGACATGTGATTTAAACTTAAAATGATTTTTTAGGAAAGTTCTGAAATATGGCCAATTAGGAAGGAACTCGGCGAGTTCTTAACCGATCATGATGAAATTCGATACTTAGGATGAAAATGGAATTTTACAGTGATTTTTGGGAAAGTTCTGGATAATAGCCAATAAGGAAGGAACTCGTCGAGTTCTTAACCGATTATGATGAAATTCGATACGTAGGATGAAAATGGAATTTTAAAATGATTTTTTTGGAAAGTTCTGGAATATGGCTAATTAGGGAGGAACTTGGTGAGTTCCTAACCGATTATGATGAAACTCTATATGTAGGATGGGAATGAGATTTTAAAATGATTTTTTGGAAAGATCTGGAATATGGCCAGTAAGGAAGGAACTCGTCGAGTTCTTAACCGATTATGAAGAAATTCGGGATGAAGGTTGAGATGTTGATGAAAATTAATTAATTTTTCTCACATAGATTTTCTAAAGTGAAGAAAAGTTATATTAAGTAGAAGAATAAAAAATAGATGAAGATAAATTTTACTGGCAGTACATTTGATCAAGTCAATAAGTGAACATTAAGTGAAGGAAAATTCTATTTCTATCCTTAGAAATATTCAAGTATGAAACCTTACTGGCCTTATTCCATAACTTTCCCAAATAATCATATTAAAATCCCATTTCCTTCCTACGTATCAAATTTCATCCAAATCGGTTAAGAACTCACCGAGTTCCTCCCTAATTGGCCATATTTCAAAACATTCCTAAAAAATCATTTTAAGTTTAAACCACATGTCGAAATATCTTGTTTTGAAATATCCAGTTTTGTACCATATCTCGTTTTGTACCTTATCTCGCTTTGAATCATCCAATTTTGAAATATCTAGTTTTGTACCTTATGTCGCTTTGTTAAAATCCTATTTTGAAATATCCAGTTTTAAAATGTCCAGTTCTGAGCGGTTCCCGTATAACATAGTTAAAAAGTTTTTTTGTCATCGAGTTTTTGGAGGGCTACGAGAATTAACAGATACAAGCAAAGAACTTCACTGTTAATACGAAATAAACAAAATGTATGAGCCATTGCTTACATCATGTAACGATAAATTTGGTTCAAGTATTTTTTAACCTTGTCCACCATTGTCTTCCAAAATCAAAACAATGGTGCTAATGGACCCTTTTATATTTTTAACCTAAATAAAAACTTAGCGCAACTCTTATATAAAGCACATGAACCAATCATAATATTAGCATAAAGTACCCACACATTTAGCAATAAAAAATCGAAATACGAGTACGATTATGTATATCGAAAGCATATAGCTTAGCAGCAAATTACCATAAAACCCTCGCACAAACAAATTATAAATAAAAAAAAAAAATGTTCGTCGTGTTATCAGCGCGTATGAATATTAATTTCCAATTGTTAAATTAAAATTTAAACTTTAGTATATATGTACGCTAGTACACATGTATTATGTATATAAATTTATTCCTTTATGTACAAAGATACAAGAGAAAAAAAAAATGTCACGTCTGTAAACAGACAAAATTGTCATATTATACCAAAAAAAAAAATTTGATGGTACTTTATTTATATTTTTAAAATGTATCAGCAGACAGAGATTGTTGTTTTGCACTTAAAACATTTTGTAACTCCATATTTTTACTTGTTCAAACAGAACATATATACTTTCTCTTCCTCTCTTGTATTTTTAAGGATACTTGTAAATTCATCTAAACTTATATCTCTTACATATATTTACAGTATGATATGTATAACAGTTGGCAAACGACATAACCAAAATTGAATTTTTCTTACATCAGGCAAATTTAAATAAACTTTTTTTTTGCAAACTATACTCAAATGTCAATATTTAGAGGTTTTAAAATTTTCACGAATTTTCAAAGGTTTTAATTTTTTCTGTCAAGTATTGAGAAAATAACTCTGAATTAGATCGGAAAACCGAAAAAGAAAGAAGGAACATTTTCTTTCTCAGTTCAACACTTAACTAAGTTTACAGGTGGGCCTGTATTTACCACATCCTGCTTGCTTCAAAAGACAGCTATATGGTTACATCCAATACAAATACGGGATGCGTTTTATGTTCTAGGCCGATATTTTGGGCCCTTTTTTTGTTTTGAATAACATTTGTCAGTTCGCATTTGACCGTCAAAGACAGAGATCGATACCAATTTATTTAAGAGCAATTGTTCAATTGTGAAAATGCGATGAACATTAAGTTACTTTACAAAATTGATGTCGTGAGGCAGGGTGTTCCTGAATGTTCAAGTACCTCGCATTGTTGCCGTGCAATTAGGAATTTCTCCATCATGTTTGCTAGCAATTGTCAGATGTTGATTCTCGCTAGAATTGTATTTTTACCCGAATACAATTCAATTGATAAAACAGATGCATGAAAATGGCAGCATGTTTTCAGCAAGAGCACAACTCGTGAAGGAATTATCCGTTGTGATAGCACGCCTTTGTTGATATAGGGACGAGCTGAAATATTTAATATAGCCTCAAATAAAAACCTTTTGCACTTTTTCCTCTAGGCAACTAATATACTTTTTACCATTCAATTTCTCCGGTTTATATGGGCTATATTACCGAAAGTTGCAACGTTCTGTAATAGCAAGTAGTTGTTCATCAATAGTCAAGTTCATCGGTTTTCAGTCGTACATTTTGGGTTCTATGGTAATCGAAATGCATATATCTCAAAATTTGTTGCATTCGCTGTAACAACATATAGTCGCCCTGCATAAGGATTGATCTTCTCTACGCCATAACTCTTCCAGTAGTTCATCCCAATTTTTTCTCAACCAGATATATAGCAAAATTACGATGTATTTGTCAAAAAACAGTTAATTTAATTGATTTGTAATGTCTAATCAATTTTTTTTAAATCTAAGTTTTGTTAATTTTAAAGTTTTGTATCAAATAAAGTGTATATAAATTAGATTTTCGGCGATTTATGACGTATTTGCAATAAAACTGTTAAATCAACTGGAGTGTAATGTTTAATCAATTTTTTTAAAATCTAATTTATATTAATTTTAAAGTTTTGTGTCAAATAAAGTGTAAATAAATTAGATTTTCGGCGATTTATGACGTATTTGCCATAAAACTGTTAATTCAATTGGTTTGTAATGTTTAATAAATTATTTTAAAATTTAATTTATATTAATTTTAAAGTTTTGTGTCAAATAAAGTGTATATAAATTAGATTTTCGGCGATTACATGACGTATTTGTCATAAAAATTTGCTGTATTCGCTGTAATGACATATAGTCGCCCTGCATAAGGGTCGATTTTTTCTGTGCTCTGGGCTCTTCCAGTTGTTTATCCCAATTTGTTCTCAACCCGGCATATAAAAAAATAACAACGTATTTATCATAAAACGGTTAATTTTATTGATTTGTAATGTTTAATTATTTTTTAAAATCTAATTTATATAAATTTTAAAGTTTTGTATCAAATAAAGTGTATATAAATTAGATTTTCGACGATTTATGACGTATTTGTAATAAAACTGTTAATTTAACTGATTTGTAATGTTTAATCAATTTTTAAAATCTAATTTATGTTAATTTTAAAGTTTTGTGTCAAATAAAGTGTATATAAATTAGATTTTCGACGATTTATGACGTATTTGTCATAAAACTGTTAATTCAATTGATTTGTAATGTTTAATCAATTATTTTTAAATCTAGTTTATATTAATTTTAAAGTTTTGATTACATGACGTATTTGTCATAAAACGGTTATAAATTTTGTTTTCACGTAAACTTTGCAGATTACAGGTGAAGAGTGGTACACTGGAGTTGCTGATAAGAGATGACAGAATGCAGAGCAGTTCAGTATAATTGTGATTGTCTTATGTTAACACCAGTTTGAATATTGTCTACCGGGAAACCGGACCAATTCTGACATTGCTGGCATACCTTTCCTTCCCCTTTATGAACAAATTTTATGGCAGTAGTTATACAGATTTTTCTAGGGTTTCCCTAAGTGTCATAATTTCCGGTTTTTTGAACGTCCTTTGTAAATAAAAATATTTGAAATCTCCTTTTGATTCGTAATATTAAAATTTTAAAAGCCATATTTTCTGTTAAACCTTTTTTTTTGGTTCTGGAAATGTGCTCTGTAGCATCCAAATTAAATTTCTAGTATACGCGTAGGTCAGATTTATTAATGGCTTTTATGATCTTGGAGTTTTGGACGGTAGACTAAATAAAGCTTAAATTCATAATCTCAAACGAGAGTAGCAAGAGTAGCAGGAATTCACAGGCAGCAGCTTTAACAGCAATATTTCCCTAAACCGATCGAATCAAAAATAATTTTTACTTTGGCTTGAATTATGCTTTGAATTTTTACCGTTATGCTACTTCTACTTTTAGTTAAAGCTTTTAATTGCGTTGTCATTGGTGTAGTAGAAAGTTATCAGATTTTAATAGCATGACAGTCGCAGATGGCTCTTCTAAATAATTAGCATAAATCTAACGACCTTCAATCGTTTGTTAACTGCTCTATAGATCATACTGTTTTTTTTTTTTAACATTATGGTATTATGGTTTTGTTAATGATACACAAAAAGTTAAATGGGATTCAGTACAATTGAGAGAAGGAAGTACCTAAATTTAAATTGAAAATATTTGTATTACTTATATAGGTTTTTATTAGAAGGGAGAGAGAAACGCGTACACGCACCAAATATAAATTTTACTAAAGGGGCGACAAAATATTGTGGTATATGCGAGATCATCTCGCATTCAAAATTTTTAACTATATATTGTTGCAAAATATTAGTATAAAATTGAAATGCATCTGCTCTAGGTCGGATGACTATTCTCAAAATTTGTGTAATGCAATATATATGTATATATACATTAATTTTTATTGTTTATGTAATCCTTTTTCCCAAAATAAAACCGCCTATATATAAATTTCGTTTGATAAACACTTTGATTGCTATACTCATTACTCACATTGCACTTTAATCAATTCGATTGATGCAGTTTGAATTGTATTACAAATGTAATTGTTCCATCTGTTCTTATTTATGTGTTATTGTTGTTTTCATATTGTTGAGGGTTTCATATACATACATAACTATATTCATACATACGCTCGATGGGTTAATGGATTTCAATTAAAAGATTAACGTAGTGACAAACATATTGAATTTGTTAGATGCTTAGACTATAGAGTCGTCGAAAGGGAAATTTATTTGATATCGGAAACCCAACTAATTATTTATGTACATATGAAGATTAATGGCGAAAGTTGATTTTTCTAATTCGGATATTATAGTTAATGGATTTTGTCGATTTGATCAAATTAAATTAAGGGAAAGTATTTATATGATTACAGAAGAAATATTATCTACCGCACAACACAAATATAAACAACTGCGGCTACAGTACTAAAACTGGAACAATATAGCACGAAAAGTAATTTGATGAGGATCCATGTTGCTCTTCGGTAGTATCTAACTAGCTACCCGATTTAGTAGAAATATTAAGGTTTGCCATAAATAAAATAATATATTTGCAAGTGGGAAAAACTATCACTTGCAAAAAAATATTTTTGGTAATTTTAATTTCTAAATTTAGTACCTGGAAGATGAACTACTGCACAATTTAAATTTGCTATATGCTACGGCAACCCAGTATGACTCGTGCTATGCTTTATGTCGTTGTACCTTCTCGAATCAAAAATAAGTAATTTTTGAAGAAACCGTTTTTTATGGGCTGACCCAAAAATCTTCGTGTCTCAACAAATCGATGTGTTAGTTGACGACGAATTATATTGGGATATAATATATGACGAGAGAGTGACAATTTTTTCGGAGCTTACCTCATTCTAACACAGGAATAAATCGAATCGATATGAATCACATGCGCCTCATATCGGGTTATGAAATAAAAAGTCAAACACAAAACTATTTCTTCCCTCATCATGGAGTGAAAAAAGTACAATGACCAAAATACGGGTGGTTACAATGGCTCCTCACAAAGAAATTATTAGGCATATCTCTAAATTATTCTCTTAGTAGGACCAACTATACAACAAGATTTGCTTCCAATTCTTCTTCGAAATCATACAATTGTTTTAAGTGGAGATATTGCCAAGATGTATCGAATGATATACTTATCAACAAATTTGGTGGCGTTTCATCTCATGAAAATCTATAATATTATTTTCCCAATGCCGCAGCAATTTTCAGGAAAGATGTCGACGACTAGCTAACGGGCGCTAATTCAGCTGAAAAAATGAAAAATCTAAAAAACGATCTTTGCACATTTCTAATCAAGGGCGGGCTTGAGTTACGCAAATTCCATTTAAATGGAAAATCTGTTGTTCCACACAAATATTAATTGTCCCAAAACATCATTAGCACAAGAGTGCTAAAAAGTTGCCATCAAATATAAAATTAACAAAAAGATTGATTATTTCAAAAATTACTCAAAATGGGATGATGAAGTTCCTCTGGGAAAACTCAGTTGTTTGAACAAATGGCGAAAGGTGACAAAGTCATTATTCTCAAGCGGTATCAGAAAACTGTTTAGTTACCCAATAATTAGACTTCAACAAACTACTTCGCATCAGTGCATTTCGTCATCGATTCTCACATAATGTGAAAACACAAGTGAGGAATAGAAAATTTGGGCTACTTATATAAGAAAGAATCGAGAATCGCTATTCATCAGCTTTATAACAAAGGTCACTCATTTGGAATTAGTATACATGGTCTTTCAACGCAGTCGTTTATAGATAGAAGAAGACGCCGCTCTAATTTCCGACATCATAATAAATTTCGTGAATACAAACAATTAACTGAACGAAATTGTACGGTTATTCAACAATGAAATCTATCAACAACGAAGGTAGAAAAGTATTCCGATATAGCAAAGACAAATGTTAAAAAGCACTTCAAGTTCTACTCACTATATATGAACGATATCCCAAAATTTTCTGGAAATCAATAAATTTCTGGAGTTTTGATACTAACGATAACCACCTGTATATACATTTATTGGGTATTTGTATTTCAAAGCTTTTAAAGCTTTTAATATTTTGCCTCTATATGAACTAGTTTTACAAATGTTTTGACACTTATGGTTTGCATCTTTCTGAGGATATCTGGATGATATTTAAAATTTCCGAAATCTAACTGTAATTTTACTTATGTCAAATATATGCAAGCACATTGTCTGACTGTAAATGATCATTTATTGTGTGGTTCCATGGTTTGAAAAAGCTCCTAAAATTTTAATAACTCAACAGAAGGCCGTGATTAGCCATAATTGATTTAAAAAAACTATCGAAAGTCCTCAAACTGTTTTAGATTTTAAATATTTTTTTGAATGAATATTTTGCCTATACTCTAAGAACGGATTTTACATTTTTTTTTATTCATTACGACAAATGCTGTGTGCCTTAATCGACTAAACTAACTAAACTATATTAAAACAAGTTAGTTAATGATATTTCTACATAGATGGAACTACACAAAAGTAGAAAAAACTTGTTAACTTTGCCTTAACTTAAAACTAAACTAAACCAAAAAGTATTATAGTTTAAAATTATTATAGTTATTTTATTTTTAATTTTTTGGAAAGTCACCGAAAATATACCTCGGAAAACTACTTTTCAGCTACCACCTATGAGGCAATAGCGGAAGCTTGTACAATTTAAAAAATTTAGTTTGAAAAGTCGAAATTTTTTTAGCAAAAGAAACACAAATGCGCCAGCTATTGCTTTAAAAATACCCGGAATCTTAGTTAAGATATTCATCTAAAAATTTCGGTCCACTCGTTGAAATTTCCATAGAACTAATTAAAACCGGAGGAGCCCCACTTGCAACTTAGTTCTACTGCCTAACTATCAAAATCTAAAGATTGGAAAATCGTTCATAAAGCCCACTAAACTAACCCTTTAAGTTGTGGGAATCATCGGACTAAAGGCCTCTTAAGGAATGCTTACAAAGTATTGACTAACGTTGTACTTATTAGACTCAAACCTTTCACTGGAGCGAAAGCGATTATTGGAGACTATCAGTGTAGATGTTAGGCCAATCACTTTCAGATCTTTACGAACAGGATCGTATTGAAGAAATGTTGGGACAACATCAGCTCTACATCGATTGTTAACAAAGAGTTGATAGCATCAACCGCGAAAGCTGTTGGTCCGCGCACATATGTCCTGGCGTTCCAAATAAATCGTCTTTATATGAAAATAACTACATCTGGATCAAGTTGTAGAACTGTAATCACCGAAACCGTACCTTAACCCTTTGAGGTAACATTGGGTGTGCGGTAGGGGATGTACTCTTGTTTACCTTATTCAATCTTGCAGTTGAGAAGATGCTAAGAAAAAGCCATATTAGACACGGAACTGGGTTTTAAATAAAGTTTTAGTCAATTCCTTGGTTATGCTTATAGCGATGATATTGTTTAGGACGAAGACCGAATGATATCATTAATACTTTTTTAGCACTGGATCGAAATTTCAGGAATTGTTTAAATATCAAGAAACAACACTAAGTTCTTAACGACACCTAAAGAAGCATTTCCAGCACCAATTTCAGAATTTATTAACAAGACTTCAGCTGCGTTGCAGGCTTTAAATACATTGCGTAGATAATGATGACGGTTACAAAGCTGAAACCACTAAGATCAAAACGTTTATCGCAGTCATACAACCTGACGCTTTTTAAAGCACTAAATCAACCGGTGCTAACCTACGGAAGTAAAAGCTGGGCTTTATTAATGACTGCATAATTATCTCTACATTCGAGTCAAAGGTTATACAATCGATATTTGGTCCAATAAAAATCATTGAGAAGCAGCATTGGATTAGGCTAAATTTGGAAACTATGTAGTCAACTCCTCGGAAATTTGACATTATCGGATTAATCAGATCCAACCGAAATAGATGGCTAAGTTACTTCAAAAAAGCCTCATCACATCACACACAAAATTGTCCAAATAACTGCTGTACGTCGAGAGAAAGACATCTGTGCTAGTGTGACAAAGTCAAACTATAAGCAACGTGCGAAGAAAAGGTAAATGGAGGTCGACTGTGAGGCCTGTAAAATCCCTATATAGAAAGTAAAACCAGAGAGAGTTTTGAAATAAAAATACGGGACTGATGCCTATAATTGGCCATATTGATTAGTTCAGATATCATGACTATAGGTGTGTATAGTAAATTCCTGGAATATCTACAACCAAATATGAAATTATATCTGAGCGCGATTCACAACTAAGCGGGCTCAAAACCAAAACTTGTATAAAATATTAGACAAAATTTTAATGCAAATACTCTGCACTATGCTACATTAATGCAACTCTTTTTTTTTTTTTGAAAAGGTTGACATTTTGAAAACTATAAAAGACCCACAATTATTCGCTAGAACTTGATGAAATTGGTGGAACAACTAATGGAATTGTCGATTGCAAAAACGTTTCCAGTCTATGTCGTCTTAAAAATAGAATCAATTTTAAATTTTACACACGGTTATTTTCAAGCTAAATGTTGCTTAAGTATTTATGCCTTAAGTACTTCATATTTCCAATATAACCTTCAAACATAACTAATTTCTTCGATTAAGTAGTTCAAATATTAGTAGTATTTAAAATTAAACAAACAAAATTTTAACGATCAACTAACGATTAAATCAATAAACAAAAAATACTAACAAAACTAAAATTGCGCAGGCGTTGAGAGTTTAATTGATCAAAAACAAAATCTTGAATTTAATATTTGAATAAAAAAACCATAAAATCAATCATATGAAAACAAGATAATCAAGTGCGAATTCCATCTCAACGATCGTTACATGGCGCCATTTTTTTTACATACATACATATCGGTTTATTTATTTTTGTAAACATGATCATCAACGGAAATACTTTTGATTTGGAAATAAAAACAAATAAAAAAAAAATTAATTTGTATTTTTAAATATACGATATTTAAGAAAAAAAAACGGAAAATGTTGGAAAAAATAGTTTTTAGATGTCAAGATCAAATGAAGAAATAAAACCGATCGCTATTTAATTTAAATGTTTACGTCTATTTTTGTTTTGATAATTAGAATGGTTTTGCCACAGGGTGATTATCGATTAAAGCATTTTATTGTTTCGTAATCCAAATGATTTACACAAAATGAAAGTTGTAAATATTTCTGGTTTGTTGAGATGAATTCGCTAAAGCGATTAGTATATTATGATACACGTTTTAACAACAAAACAATATAGTAACAAAATATATGATCAAATTTTGTCGTTAGCGAATATAATTTGAATGCTAATTTGCATAAAACTATATATAATCACCATAAATTGGTCGGGTGTTGTTTTGTATTTGAGTTTTTTGCTTTTTATATTATACGCAAAAAGCGCCAACCGGAAGTTTTAAAATTTATCAGTTTAATTTTAATACGATCAACCATAAAAATTTAATTTTCCGAGAAAAAAATTTAGTTTCAAGTAATTAAATTTTGTTATGAACACGTCTTTAGATCTTCTGATTATAGGTAGTTAACATTATTTCGGGCCGTATGTTACAACATACCATAATGTCTGTAAACTAGTTTCGATTACTTAAAATTACATGCACGAATTCTTATGATCACATGAGAGTGTGCCCCACAATTATTTTTTATTTTTTTACCAGTACAAATAGTTACATACATATATACATAGTTGGTAATTGAATAGAAATTTTTTTTTATGAGCTTATGTTAATCCAGTTTTCTACTTTTCAAATATGTTGATCGTTGTGACCGTGGTATATTATACTTTTCTTAAAGTTGCTATATATAAATATCAATAAAAAAAAAAAAAACAAAAAATATACCAAATACTTTGGAATACATTAACACTTTGACTGTAATGAAAGTTAGTTGATATATCGTTATATTATGTATTACAATATCGTTATCTTAAAAAGCGAAAACAACGTGATACATTTTGAATACTGGCGCAAAAGGTATGTTAATGATATGATAAAAAATTTCGTTGCAAAATCATTTAATTAAATTAATCAGCATTCGTTTCTAGTAATTTAATTGGAAATTTATTATTTCATAATGATGTCACAATTTGAAATTGATTGGAACTCGATTTAAAGTCACAATCAGATTTGTTAATACGTATTTCGAAAATGACGAATCTCGTCGACATAAAATTTAAGTTAATTTTAAATTATTACTGATAAATTTTTACTTATTTATTTGGCATATCTGAGAATCCCTTTTTAAATAATAAAAAAGTGAGCACTTAATCATTTTAAAATAGTGCGCTAAAAATTTGCCCGTATAGGAACGAACAACAAAATGTGAGAAAAAGAAGTTTTATTTGAAAATTTATCGAAATGTCAAACATACTAAAAAAACAATAATTAATCAATATTAATGGGAAAATCTTTCATATAGGAAAGCATTCAATAGAGCAAAAGGCTCTAGAGAAGCTCAGGATTGGGACTCCTATAAGAAGCACCTTAAAAAGTAAAAAAAGGAATTAAGGAAGGCTTGGAGGAGGTCTTGGAGACTATTTTGTGATAATACGGAAGGTGTTTCGGAGACCTCGCTCCTCAGGAAAATTTTATCTACGAGCCCTAGTTACTTAATTAAACCAGACGGGTTGTGGACAACGTCTAGTGGCGCTCCTGTTGGAAACCCATTTCCCATGTAGTGTGGATGTGTCGACGGAGCTTGGTAGGAATAGGGAAAAATTATCGTCGGGGTGCCCGACGATAATTTTTCCCTATTCCTACCAGGAAATCGTGTGCAAAAACCGGATCCTATGGGCACTAAACGGCTTTAGACCCTATACATCGGCAGGCCCGGACGGTATCATTTCAGTAGAATTGCAAAAACACTCGTCGAACATTCTCCTATGGCTAGAGGTGATCTTCAGCGGGTGTTGAATCATATTCCTAGGAAATGGACAAAGTTTACAGTGATTTGTATCCCGAAAACTGGGAAGAATCCACAGGCCTACCCACAGTAATTGGGCGACTTCTCAGCATGCGTACTGGAAATGGAGATCTGTGGACACGGCTCTGCATTCCCTGATGCGAACAATTGAGAAATCAATCCACTCGAAAGAGTACTGTATGGTAGCCTTCCTCGATATAGAGGGCGCCTTTAACAATGTCAGGAAGGAGGCAGTTCAGGAAGGACTGTCTTAGATGTGGGCTACTCCTTAAGGAGGTTGATAAATCAGATGCCAGAATGCAGGATTTTTAACGCGGAGATAAGGGAATCTACCATTAGGAGGCGAGTAGTTAGAGGAACTCCGCAAGGTAGTGTCATATTACCTTTTCTCTGGAACATAGTAATCAATGGATTACTTTTGGAACGGAAGGGAATAGGGGTGAAGGCACGGCACTGGCCTTTACTGATAAGGCAAGATTTCTGGGCATCATTTTGGACAAAAGGCTAAATTGGAAGCCCAATATTTTAGAGAGAGTAAAGAAGTCTACCATGGCTCTGTACTCATGTAGGAACGCCGTCGGTAGGAGATGGGGTCTAATACCTTAGCTGGTACACTGGCTCTTCACCGCTGTAGTCAGACCAATTCTGATATGCCAGCACTAGACAAGAAAACTTATAAAAATATGATAGAGAAGGTACAAAGAACGGCCTGTTTGGCGAAGAAAGAACGACCTGTTAGAGAAGGTACAAAGAACGGCCTAGCTTACAGGAGGTACAAACATCTAGGCAAGTATTGTTTCGACGGCCTTATGCATCTCGAGAACTGCAATGTGCGCGATATCTTACGCTACATAAGTAGCCCGAATGGTTCTAATGAAGGTGAAGGGGAAGTAGGATCCTTTGGTATCACAATGGAGCTTCACCGGTCTAAGTGTCTGTTAGCAGCCATTCAAAGCCCAGTATTCACTTACCTACGTACACGGATCTCTAAGCCGGTATATCTTTATTTCTTCGATCTGCACGAGAATATTATGGATTCAACCAAAAAAAAACAATGAGACCAACACTCTTTTTGAAAACCGAAAATATTGGAAAATACACCTGTGTAGGCGAGGAATTATAAACAACCTCTTTTTCTAAACATCGGCATAGGAACCGACGCTAAACTACAAAGAAACTTGACATATGGAGTGCGACCTTCGAGGTGCAGCTCACAACAGAGCAGAGGCAGTTAGTAGCTTGTGCCAGAAAAAACTTTGGCTGCAAAAGCTCGGAAAGAGACAGCATGTGACGTGTGTAAGCAACAGCGATCCCAGGACGACTTGAAAGCGGGCAAAGGTAAATGAACTAGGCTGCAAGAGGGTACTAAGTCAGGCGATAGTAAGGCGTTAGGAACTAAAGCGTAGTTGTTCAGTGAATTCGTCAGAAAGCATGGGGTGATGCTAAGTAGTCGTCATTGACACAAATCAGGAAGATGCGAGCATCACCTCAAAGAGATGGAGATCAGTTTTTAATGCACTAAATGCCGTATTTTTTAAAGGACTTGGATTAAATCTAAAACTGAAGAGACAAATTAAATATGGGAGAATCAGTTCCAGCATTCTCGGAAAAAGTAGCCTAATTATATTCTCAATACAGTAATGGTGATATGACAGCGATCATCCTGGGTGTCAACATCAACCAAATATGGTTTGTTGTAGCCTATGAGGACTAGAAGGAGGATTCACCGGAAAACTGACGGTTCTAATCCTCGAAGCGGAACAGAGAAAGATTGGTTAACTAATTGAATGTGATGTCACAGAGCATTACACAATCTGGGGAGCACCTACATTAAAGAAAGGGGTCCTTGCTTATTTATATGCGTACAACGAACCTCTCTATTTGTAATATTGGGCGAAACCCCACGTTTATAACAAAAAATATAAGGATACTCTGGATGCGACCTTCATTTCTAAAAATTTATTCTCAACATGTGCCTTGCTACCCGGAAACTCTTCAGAAACTTTAAAAGAACAAACTGGAGAAAATATAGAGAATGTTAAAGAGACTTATCCAATTGGGAAATCCAAAGTTCGTGCGACAGCTGCCTCACCATAAAGCCTAGAAGGAAGCAGCCTGGTGGTCGCAATATTTTGAAATCCATAGAAGGCCATGTAAGTATAGGGACTCGTCTAAGGAGGACATGAGACTATACAAGGAAGAATTGGCGAGGTCATAGAGGAATTATTGGATTACACTTCTGAAAATGGAGTAGGTTTCAAGGACCTATCGTCTTAGGAAGTCTCTTATCAATCCGACTGATATAAGTCATTTAACTAAACCTGACGGTCCATGGACAACTTCCAGTGAGAAATCTTTGAAACTTCTCTTAGAAACTCACTTTTTAAGTAGCTTTGGTAACTTGGCAGAGTTTATATCGTAGAGAGTATCATATTCATTGTGCAAAACAGATAACTGAAGTAAAAAACGATTTCTGTGGGCGATCAAAGGATTCAAATCGTTTAAATCCGTTTAAACTCAAAGGACTCAAGACCCATAAAACTTTCATGAGTAATTCGGCCGTGACTCGACATTGGTATTGTAAATAGAAATCTGTGGACCAGCTCTGCAAGCTCTAATTCGTACTTCGGGCGATCAAGATATCAATTCACTCGCAAGAGCGCTGGTAGCACTCCTCGATATTGAGAATGCTTTATTAATGATAAACGGATGCAATCATAGAAGGATTGTCATTCCTATGAAGGTCGGATGTACCATAATCAAGTTAATAAGACATATGCTGATAAGCTGGACTGTAAACTCTGAACTGAATCTACTATATGGAGGCGGATGGTTATAGTAATACCTCTTCCTGTCTCCTTTCTAATAGAAATAATATAGAAATAGTAAATAAAGCTCTAATGGAGCTGAATCTGTTTTAATGTACAGAGTGAGTGTTTGCTGGCCAGCATTAGACAACGTATCTCCCAAAAATAGGATTAACAAAGTGCAAAGAATGAGCGCTGAGGAGAATACCTAAGTGTGCCTTAAAAGTTATGTTCTATCTTCTTTCGACGGATATCTTCAGAAAGCAGATTGCTGATAATACATCCACCTGACCCACTTCTGCATGTCAGTGAACATTTATTCGAGCAGGTTACTGGACAATAACTAGCTCGCTAAAAAAGGAAGCGGCGACCCTCGATTATACTACAAAAGTACTAGGCTTTAAAAAAGGGTTTCAAACTTTATTTCATTCAAGAGTCTTGAGAGACTTGATACAATGATACTTGATACAATGATAAATGGAGATCATCTATACAACAGCGGCTTTCAAATGAATTCATTTTGAGCAAATCAAGCTATGGACAGCTCTTTCAAGGCAACCTTTAAAATAATGTACCTAAATTTTTACAAATTGATTTTATATGCAATTACGCTGAACAAGCATTTCAACTGGAACTCTGGCGTCATTGATGGGTGACAGATGATTCTTCTGATTCAGTTACTAGTGGAAAAACTTTATTGACTTAAAGGACGCTATGTAGTCGGACTTTCATTCACAAAACCTTGGCAGAAAGATATTTCTTCCCTTTACGTTTACAAGATGTCCGCGATATATACATGCCAGCCCACATACCGCGTTTTGCCTTTTCCGAAAATATGGCAGACCGGATTTACTTATCACCATCACCATGAATCTTAATTGGCCTTAAATTACTTGCGAGCTTCTTAATGGAAAAAAATCGCACAAAAGGCATAACTTGATCTCTCGGGCTTTTCATTTAAAGTTGAACTGAGGCAGTCCGCTGCTATATTTATTCAGTCGAATGACAAAAACGTGGTTTGCCCCATGCACATCATTTTGTGATCGGAAGACAATATTATAGGCTCAATAAGATCAATACAGTTATCAGACAGAGTCCAAAAAGATTCCCCCAAAAATTTATCAGCGAGACTATCACAAATGTAGATGGATACCTTATCAACGATGATCACCTCCTGAGAGTGAATTCATCTGCAAGGTGAACACAGACATGCATCTGGACGTTCATTTGGAAAACGACCAACGGATATGCATTAGTTCTGATGGACAACATCAGATAACATGACGAAACTCCGCGAAAAACAACACTCATTAAATTTGTTTAATTATCGCGCATGAATCATGAGTATGGCGCTGGTATAAATTACAGTTTAGGCAAGATGACTGACATCGTAATTGACTGTGTCCAAAAGTACACGTCTGAACAAAAGCAGATCTATTATATTTTTCTCCAAAGTGAAAATTACATTTCTAAGTACAGCTATCCTAGCCGAAGTGAAAAGACAACATGAAAGGACGACTTGGCGGTATTCTCTTGAATTCTCTGACGTGTTGCTGAAAATAGGCGAAAGAACTTTACCAGAAGAAAATAACTAGGTAAAACTATTAGAAACGCTTGGCAAGATTGTTCCTACGATAGAGGAAATTATTCGTTCAGAGGGATTATAATTAGGTTTATCGTCATCGTCACTAAGCTTTGACATGACTAGATATTTAACATTTAACTAAGTCATAATTTAGTTAAGTCATAACTACTTTTAGTTGACTTTAAAATAATTGTTTGAATTAATTAAACTTTTGACTTAACTTTAAGCGTGTATTTTAGGTGTTAGGTTTTAACGTGACTTTTGACAGACGGCCGAATTGAATTTTGATTTAAATATTGATTGTACTTTAAAGTTAAATTGACATTTTTGTTTGCTCTTGACTAGGCTTTTTTGACCTTAAAGTTAACCTAATTTAAAGTTAATTTAAATATTGGCTTGATTCGTTTCACTTGAAACTTGGCTTACTGTTTGATTTAATTTCTGGCTTAAGGTTTGACAAATTTTGGGTTGATTTGAGGCTAAATTTCGTTTTAAAAACGAAATTGGAAACTTGACTTTCAGTTTGTTGTCCAAATTCCATTAAGATATAAAATATAATAGGTAAAATTCTTCATTTCAGTTTGAACATGGAATCAAGTTTTTTGAGCTTCACTTGGCTTTAACTTGACTTTTTACTAAACTTTTGATTCGATTTTCGACTTTTGATCTATAACCTGGCATTGTTAAGCTTAAGGTTAGTTATCATTTGGACTTAAGTTTGCGGATGACTTTAACTTGCTTCAACTTAGCGTTTGACTTGACTTGATATTAAGATATGAGATTTAATTTGATACTATAATTTTATTTTAAATTAAGTTGACGTTTGTCCATATTTTTACCACAATTTTCAACATAAATAAAAATTGAATTTTGATTTTTTTTTTCATTGACTAGCCGTCTAATTGCATTTCGAGCTTAAATTTCGGTTAAAAACCAATTTAGGTTTTAGCTTGATTTGATTTTGACTTAACGTTTGATTGAATTAATATATTTGAGAGCTAAGTACGGTTGAGTGATAACCTCTACCGTGTAGTCAAAAGTCAGATAAAGCATGTTGAGTTTTGGACAAGATATTTTATCAAAATTCAGACTGTTCAAAATTGAATCGAGTTGGAATATTATTTGAAATTTACAGTTTGACTCGACTTTTAATTTTAACTTGGCATTTGATTTGATTTTTCAAAGTTTTTGAATTTAATTTTAACTTTTTTTTTACGATTTAGGTTAACTTTAAAATTGGCATATACTTTTGCATATACTTTTGACATAGAAGTTTAGAATTCAGCTTTGATTTATTATCGACTTGAAACTTGTTCATTTAGGTAATAAATACAATACTATTCATTTCAAAATGTAAAAGTTCAAACTTAAACACTCGTTTATGCAATCAATAGTCTAATTCGTCCCTGAGCAACTCAAATAATTATACTATCGATAAACAAAACAAAAAACCGAATACTTCAGTTTGAAAATGAAATGAATCGAAACAATTCAAATAAAATAAAAAGTAAACAAAAAAAAAAATCTTAATTTAAATCAGATACATTTCAAATATGTATATACGATATTGTGGTTAGAATATCAAATTTACTTATGCACAACAACAACAACGTGTGGTGCATATGTAAAAAAAAAATTCTTTAATTTTTGTATACACATATTCTGAGTTATGAGAACTTCTTAAAATTGTTAAAAACGAAAACAGAAACTCATCGTTTTTTAGACGTACTAGTCTTCGTCATATTGGATTATTATTGTTTGGGTTATAAAATATGTACGTCTTGATAAACAACCGTAATCAAAGATAAACTAAATGTAATCTCTTAAACTGAATATGATATACTCGTATTATGTTTGTACATTTGTACATAAATATAAACATCTTTGACAACAAAATACGTAAGTGCACGAATGTAAATATTACAATCAAACCTTTTTCATTTCATTTCCTTTTGGAACTCTATAAAACAAAAAAAAAAAAACTCTGATTTTAATCAGAGAATATTAATCGAAGTGTTTCTCGAAATTTCCGCCTTTTTAAACAATTAGAATGCACACACTGTATATTATGTGACGGAAAAGTGATACGCACACACAAAATTTCCCTTTGAATGCATTATGCGTATACGGTTTGTAATGCATTATGTATGGATCAGAGTATAATGGTTGTTTTAGTTTTCTATTTTTTTGTTTATAACTTTTGGATATTCTTTTGGATACGGTTTTGATGTAATCTTTATATGTAAAATACATAATTAGATGACCTTCCGGCGTATGGGTCATATTTTTGTGTATCTAAAAGTAAGTACAGGTAACCCTTGGAATATGTGATAAATTGTGCACAACTTAACTAACTATTCGAACTATTTTAAACCGCATTATTTTTGGCTTAGCATAAGTACTCAAGACAGAGTTAGCATAATTATCAGAGGATAGCTTCAGTTATACCAGACTCACATTTGAATGCAACAAAGCCTTTACTTGGTTAAGTAAATCGTAAGCATACTTTCTTAACTTTCAGATCGGTTATCTAATGTAGCGAAGATGAATTCAAATCTTATCGGCAAAAATATTGCTTTACAATTTGCTTATAAGGGTTTTAAATCTTTATCTGATGGTTGCAGCAACAATGTCTTTTAATCGGTAAAGATTTTTTTGATTAACATTTATTTTGGAATACCAGTCCTTAAACTTCACATCATTCACGCTCTCGGTTCGCCTTCTAATATACCAGCAATTTATTTTATTGACATTTTGGAAGAGTCGAGGGATAATGATCGATAAATGAGAAATGGCCAGCGACAAAAATATATTTAAATGTTCTATTATGGTAGGTAAAGACAAAATAGACAATCTAAAAATAGAATGAGGTGATGTGAACTGAGTTTGGAAACAAATTTGGCAAGAATGCGTTAAATATGATGAATTTTATCTTGCTATTATTCGCTGGAATACTTGGTTTTCACGAATTTCAGGAAGTATAAAAAGGTGATGTGACCTAACTAGGGTTCGCAAAATACCGGGAAAAATGAATACCGTTATTTCGGTATTTTCAGGCAAAAGACCGGTATTACAAATTTTTCAAAGCAGTTCTTTTAAGTTGTAGTTTATACCCTCTAGCTTTGTTGTTAGCCGTTTCTATTCTCTTGTTTATCGCTAACTGTAATTGCTCGGTCAATGATAAATTACAAGAACTGAGAAAAAATAAAATCAAATTTATAAAGGCGTTGTACAAAACCCAAAATTATTTTGATTAGTGGTATCTTAGAGTTGCTATAGCATGAATTTTATTGTGGCATCGGCTGTCAATAATTTCACGTCTTGACGGCCTAATGCTACTACTACCTGTTTGAGAGGAAGTAGTAGAGCAATTGTATCTAATACCATATCGAATTCCATCTCAATAAAACTTATTGTGGTAATTGTTAAATAAATTAAAGTTTTTGGGATATAGAATTCTTCATTTGTATAAAACGTCCTAGCATAAAGAGTAACCTATTGCATTTCTTTGTATAGTGTTAGCTGAAATGCTTTGCCGAATTCTTCTTTAGCATATTTTTGTAATATCTGATCATTTTTAGTTGGATCTTCTAAATAATCTGCCAACTTTTCTTACTTTATTTATGATAGGATATATACTTCAGCAATATATTTATTATGTTGCAGCTTTACAAAATAATTAAAACAGAAGCCAAAAATACAAATTTGGATTTATATTTGATTACATCAACGGCTAGTGAATACATTCGTACATATTTCAGTTCAAGCTCCAGCATTATCTATCCAACGCCTTAGATCACTACGATGGGAACTCTTAACTCAGGTAATATTTACAAAAATACTCGATTACTCAAAAAATCTAAAATTCAAGTAATTTGAATTGTCTATAGTTTTAATTACTTAAACATGAATTTTCATGATTTAAGGTTTTTTTATTATGGAATAATTTTCATAGTCCATATAGCTTCTATATCTACCATTAGATTCATGGAGTTTGAAAATATTCGGATTTCAGAATTATTGGAAAGTCCTAACCGGGACTGATTCGATTTTATAGGATGAGCCAGCATTTTTTTATATTTAAATCTATGGGTTCTTTTCTGGAGCCGAAGCTCTTCCAACTCTTTCGCAGTAAATTTTTCACATCCTAACTTTTGTCGTCGCGCCAGTCAAATCGATAACACATGATAACATGTTCACTTTAAATTACCATGTACACATTGCCATCCTGTATTGGATTGGACTATAGTTCGGCCCATGGATTCTACATTCCTGTAGAATAATGAATCACCATCATCACCGATAGAAATCAGTTTCGAAGAAGATATATAAAAGAGAAAAACTCTTTTATATATCTTCTTCGTTTTGGTTCAAACCCAGAACCACCCGCCATAAAAAACGCAGCCTTAACTATTTAGTTGTGTGGTGACATAAATTTTAAACGGCCTTAAATCAAAAACGCAAAAACTAAAGCCACTTAATTGTTTTTTATATTTTAAAACATGTAATTTGTTCTAGGCCGAGGTTCACCCAACTCTTTCGCGGTTAGCTTTCCACGCTCTTCTTTACGCCGTCGACAGCCAAGTCGCGGACTCCCTTGTTTCATTCGTACTCGGTACCTCCCGACCCAAACACCATTGTGCCAATTGCTTGGTAACCCACATAATTCAAGGGTTAACTGTATAGACAATTTTTTAATTTAAGGTCTGTTGTAATTTATTTAGTTGTAGCCTTCATATATATGGAGAGATATGATTTTTGTCTGATTTCGATGATTATGTAAGTGAACCTAATCGGAGCAAGTTATCTTAGATATAAAGCAATTACACGACAGGATACGTTCCAAAAACAATGATGTAGAAATTATAATCTGAAGTTAAATACAGGAACAACTGCGATATCATTAAAGCCTAATACCGACTTACAAAAAATATTTCCAAAGCGCTATTAGCTTTTCCTGTCTTATTTTCTTTCTCTGTTCGATACCGCAAAAGCCCTCTGCTCTTGATATTTAAAAGTAATTTAGGCTTCAGAAATTGACCGTGTTGGAAATTCATTTTGGAAATAATTTTAAATTATGACAGCGAGCAGTAGTCATCACAATTGTGAAATTTTACGAAAGAAGTGTTAGTTTTAATGTTCGTTTGACACTTGTTTGACTGATAGTCATATTTAGCAGCTTCAATTTTTAACTATAATATATTATTGGTTTTATTAGCATTTTACTAAAAATCTGTTGTCACAGAGCCAATCGTTTACCATGTTCAAATTTGCCTGCATATCATCAAAAAGATTTCTAAAATGTCCATTGCTATTTAAATGAGGACCGAGTCAGCAGCATAAAGTTGAACTTTCCTACTGAACTTCAGATTACAAATGGGATTAATACAAATATTTAAAAAGACAAATCCTAGTATGGATCTCTGTGTGACACCTTTTGAAAGCTATAAAAATTCACTTTCTGTCTAATTTACAACTACAGCCTGAGGACGCGTGGGATTGGAGATTAAACCGAAACCCTAACAATTGCATCGGGTCTGGGTTAACTGAAGTTTGACGTGCACTATATTATGGTCGACAAAATTGAGAATCTACTAAATTTACAATTTAATTCTAAAAAAATTGGTTAAAATTTTAAATCAAAACTGCAAGACAGACCGCGCTTCCTCTAAATGTTAGCGAGTTTTAGGTTAAAATTTGACAAAAATTTTAATAACCTTAAAAATTAAAATGACTCCTCGATACACTTTAACAATCATATTCAATTTTCAGTTTTAACATCTACAATTTCCAACCTTCCGATTAATTTGTTTAAAATATAGCCCATCGCAGCATTTAAAAATTGGACTACAGCTGAAACACGAATAACCGATGTACATACAATT